>OZ008367.1:28822562-29521854 GCA_963931995.1 Phaonia tiefii
ATTTTAACTTTATTTCAAAAAAAACAAGGTTTACGTTGGGACGTCTGTCCGTAGCCAAATCAAAATACGAATAATTATTTGTAAATAAAAGAGATGACACTTGTCGAATCCCTGTTTTCTTTTTAGATCGATTACAACCAACAAAAATATCGATATTTATATGTTAATTTCTTAAGGGGAGTTCACATCATGAGACTTCATGAATGTTCACAGTATTTCATAGCATTCAGTTGTACAGACATGTCTGATTGATTTCAATACATTTCAATACCAGAACATGAAACTTAATAATAAATCAAATGACTTCAGTCATTTCTAATACAAATTCTTTAATTTCCGCAACACCGGCCCCGTTGCAAGACTATTAGGGAATTCATTTTTCTTGCAAGTCCTCGTGCGGTAGTACGGCCAATTTATGTATAGGCCGCCTATATGTGCCGTTGGCGGTTTTTACGTTGGCGACGCGTATTTTGCCGTCGCTGCTGGCCTCGACCTCGATGACTCTGCCAACGACCCACTTCTGCGGTGGAAGATTGTCCTCGTGGACGATTACGACCTCTCCCACTGTTATATTGTCGCCTGGGCGTGTGCATTTGTCGCGTGCTTGTAGGTCTCTCACGTAGTCCTGCCGCCACGCATCCCAGAAGTGTTCCTTGAGCGATGACAGTTGCCGAAACCGCTTCAAGGAAGTCGCCTTGCTGCCTGATTCGCCTACGCCTGGCAGCGCTTTGAGCGAGCACCCGATTAACAAGTGCCCTGGCGTTAGGGCCACTCCATCGTTGGGGTCTTCTGTCATGGCGACGATTGGCCTGGAATTTAGAATGGCCTCGACGTCGACCAGGACTGTCGTCAACTCTTCGAACGTAAGAAGAACTCGACCCATCGTTCGCAGCAACAGGAACTTGGCTGACTTCACCGCTGCTTCCCAGAGACCTCCGAAGTGCGGTGCTCGTGGAGGGATGAACCGGAACTCTATCCCGCGTTCTGCGCTCATTTGCTGCACCTTCGCTCTCCCTCTCTCGCTCCACAGTTTTGCGGTCCCGACAAAATTTGTTCCGTTGTCGCACCATATTGTCTTAGGAAGACCCCGTCTGCCGACAAACCTATTTAGGGTAGACAAAAAAGTATCAGTTTGCAAGTCGGCCAAAGCTTCTAAATGTACTGCTTTAGATGCAAAACAGACAAATACTGCCACATAAGTTTTCACAGGTGGCCTTCCTCTTATTTTCAAAGTCGTCATTATAGGCCCACATAAATCTACACCACACACTAAAAATGGACGACAACTTGTCAACCTATCACGAGGTAAATCGCCCATTATTTGTGAGCTCAATTTAGGTTTGAACCGAAAACATATTGTGCAACTATTAATTATCTTTTTAGCCAATTTTCGAGCATTTACTATCCAGACTTTTTCCCTAGACAGTGAAATTAATGCTTTGGCTCCTACATGACAATTTGACCTATGCAAGTCTGCGAAATATAGTTTAATAAAATGAGATTCTTTTGACAACAATAGAGGATATTTTTCATCATAATTCATTGGAGCATTGCTCAAACGTCCTCCAACGCGTAAAAGCGATACATTCAATCCATCCATACCATATTGCTGTATAAATGGACTTAATTTTTGGATATGACGCTGTTTTGAAATAGATAACTTAGCCAAATTGTCAATATCCTCCTTAAATTCAATATTTTGAATAATTTCAACAATTTTCAAAAATGCAAAATTTAACTCTTTTGCTTCCAATGCTACATTATTGATTTTACATTTGTTTTTAGTGCATCGTGCGAACCTAATGACATACGCCATTATTCGCAATATCTTTTTATACGAAGAAAATTTTTCTATTAATTTTATAAAAATATTCTCAAATCGTACTTCCGTATTGATGAGTGCGACTCTCGTCTTCTTCTTCTCTAAGGCTAGCGCGTCCGGTGACAAACTACAATGAGAATTGTCTGGCCACATTTCTGAACTCAGAGTCAAAAATCTTGGCCCTGAGAACCACAATGAATGTTTTAATTCTAGAATATCACAGCCTCTTGATACTATATCGGCTGGATTATCAGCTGTAGGCACATAACGCCAGTTTGCGTCATCAGCCATATCTTGTATTTGTGCCACTCGATTGCTAACGAATGTATTCAATGCCGATGGATGGGTCTTAATCCAGTGCAACACGATTTCAGAATCGCTCCAAAAAGTTATTTTGTTTACCTTGAATGGTAAAAGATTTTTCTTTATTGTTGACCATAATTTTGCAAGCAGGTGTGCAGCGCACAATTCTAAACGTGGCAACGTTTGAACTTTCCTTGCTGGCGCTACTTTTGACTTTGCCACTAGCAATCGAGTATCTATCCCATTTGTGCCTTTAGAAACAACATATAGGCAGCAGCCATATGCTCGCATCGAAGCATCAGCGAAGCCATGAATTTGCACAGACGCGTTAAGCGTTGTACCAACAAATCGTGGGATAACAACTGTATTTACTTTGGACAATTCTTCTTTAAACATTTTCCACGCGGTCTCCAAATTCTGAGGAATCGATTCGTCCCAATCAATATCACTTTCCCATAATTCCTGAAGAATAATTTTAGCCCGAATTATTATGGGCGCCAATAATCCCAAGGGATCAAATAGGCGTGACGAAATCGATAAAATATTCCTCTTGGTAGATGGCAAATTTTCAAAATTGTTCTCTAGTTGAAAACATAAATTATCTTTCCGCGGATTCCATTCTATCCCAAGCGTTCTAATTGACTCGGAGTCATAAAACTCCAAGGGCGTCACAAGCTGATCACTATTGTATTCGCTGCAGTTTGAATGCCATTTAGCTAAAACGAAGCCACATGAACTTAAAATTTTAATGACTTCATCATGAATTTTGATCAAACTTTTAACATCATCAGCGCCTGTTAGTAAGTCATCGACATAAAAATCATTAGCGATAATATCTGACCCAACAGGATATACATCCCTGAAAATCTTACTAATTTCTTCCAGGCACCGGATCGCAAGAAATGGAGCTGGAGCTGTACCGTATGTAACAGTATTCAACTCATACACTTGAATAGGCAAAGTCGGATTTTCACGCCATAAAATCAACTGAAACTTGCGATCATCTTTGTGTACATTGACTTGTCTATACATTTTCGTGATATCAGCCGTAATGGCGTATTTATGGGTTCGAAATCTCAACAAAGTTGAGAACAAGTCATTTTGAATGGTCGGGCCTACCATTAAAATATCGTTCAGCGATAAATTAGTTGACGTTTTACTAGAAGCGTCGAAAACAACTCTTAATTTAGTTGTAGTGCTATGATCTCTGATCACGCATTGATGCGGGATGAAGTAGTGAGGCCCACTTGGAATAGCATTGTCCATAAGTGACATGTGGCCGAGAGATATATACTCTTTCATAAATTCATTGTATAGTTTGTTTAATTCCGGATCTCTTGAACGTCGTCGTTCTAGAGAAAGAAATCTGCGCTTTGCAATTTCAAAAGACTGTCCTAAGTTTATTGGATCCGTCTTAAAAGGAAGTCGCACTTCAAATCTTCCATCATATGTTCGTTTTGTATCAACGTTAAACATATTTTCGCACATTAACTGCTCTTCAGTAAATCTATTACAATTTGGCACTTGTTCAATTTCCCAAAATTTTTGAACTAATTCGTTCAACATTGACAAATTTTCACTATCACCAATAAGTGTGACGTGACAATTTTGGGAATTCATATCAACTCGATTTTTATATTTGCCAGACACTACCCAACCTAATAAAGTTTTTTGCAGTGTAGGCAACAGTGGACCCAATTTAATTTGTCCCACTGACAAGAGATCGAAAAATGATTCTGCCCCAATTAACAAATCAATTTTTTGCGGTTTGTTAAATTGAGGGTCAGCTAAAACAATGTTCGCTGGGATACCAAAGTTGGTTATCTCCTGTTGCTCATTTGGCTGAGGACTCGAGATAGTCTTTAGTATGTAGAACTCAGCCTCAAATTCAAAATTATTCCTACAGGATTTTACTGCTGTAGACAATCTCTGACGTACATTTCTATTACTGTCGCCAATGCCAATAATATTTAAGCAAGTGTCAGTACGTTTTAAGGAAAGTCTTTGAGCTACTTCTTCTGTGATTAAATTCACCTGTGATCCAGAATCAAGAAGAGCTCTTGCGAATTGGTAATTTCCTCGCTTATCTTTCACTTGCACTATTGCAGTCGCTAAAAGAATTTGCTGTTCATTTTCTCGAACATACATTGTAGTCGCATTATGTGCATTATTACCACTCACTTGTACATTTGAACTTTGGACTAAACTACGATTGTCTGTAGTAGTCGTTTGATAACGTTGTGCTGCACTACTTGTAGTAGGAGCGTTTGATTGGGCCCATTGTGCTGAACTATTTGCATTAATAGCAGCGAAATTACGATTTATTAAACCTTCATTGTGTAATAATGAGTGATGTGGCCGTTGACACTGACTACAGCGTGAAGCGCGACACCTTTTAACCGAATGTCCGAGTCGCAAGCAGTTTATACACAAGCCTTTCCTCTTTGTGTATTCAAACCTTTGACTTATATTTAAAGTCGAAAACATTGGGCAAGTCGCAATGAAATGATTCTTGCCAGCACAAAAACTGCATTCTTCTGCTTGTTCTTGCGTACAAGAAAACGAAAATTTTGAATATTTTTTATCATTGTTTGGTTTTGGCTTGTTGTCTTTATATGAAGGTGGCTCTGGCCTAGAAGACTTATCTTCATTAACTTCTAAAAATTGACAACGCCTTACCAAAACCGAAACACAATCACTCCATTGTGGCAATTGTGTGTAAGATAATTGCTCATCCCACTTAGCTTTAGACGTTGAGTCTACTTTTGATAATACTAAATAAATTATTATCGCATGCGTAATATCTTTCTCTGTTCCCAAATGAGAAAGCGAATCCAAAACAGCTGAAACCGTATCTATTATCTCTCGCAGCTCTGAGGCATTAGGCTTATTCATTTTCTTTAAATTGAAAAGCGACGTAATGTGATCTTGAAAGATCAAACATTTATTGTCATACCTTTCTTCAAGCCTTTTCAATGCATTGTCATAATTTTCTTCATTCACCTGAAAGGCTTTTATTGTGCGTAAAGCATCATCTTGCAGACTTGCTAATAAATGATTGAATTTTTCAATTTTTGTTAATGTTGGTTCATCATGAACCAAATTGTTAAAACAGGTGATGAAGTTTCTATATTCGGAATACTTTCCACCGAATTTCGGAAGTTTCAAATGAGGAAGGCGATTCGCGGGAGGAAGTTGTACTCCCATTGTACAATCATGTTGTATACTAGTCCGTCGACTTCTACCAAGTTGCGACAGAATCAAGGACTTTGTACTTATGCAAACTTCCTCAAGCTCACCTCGTTTGTTATCGTCAGGCGACAATCTCTCTATTTCAGTTTGATATGCCATCAACTGTTTTACATAGGAGTTTAATATCTCCAACCTACATTCTAAGTCAATGGGATTGAGTGAGCCTGCTTTATCCTCCAAAAGCTTTTTAATGCGGGTGATATTACCCTTGGCCGATGCCCTTTGCTTTTGCAAGGAGAGAAGTTGAGACGTAGTATCGTCGTTAGTAGCCATTTTTGTTAAAATATCCGCTTATTTCACTAACGGACGCCGTATTAAAAAAAGCAACAACTACTCTTGACTCAACAGACAAAAAACACTAACTATCACAAATACTTTCAAATCCCAAGATTCTTTATTTAAATAATCTCCAGAACAAATTAAATTCAATTGCAAAAATTCAATATCCGTATCCACCGTAGATTCACAGCACCAAGATGTCTAAAATAAACAACTAGACAGCGAAAATTTAATAACTTCACATACAATTTATCCAGTGTAAACACTCTATTATAACTGAATATATGTTATTGATGTGCAAATCGAATGTGCATGTACAAAGTATTATGTTGTGAATTTGTTAAGTGATGTTAATTGTGTTTTTTATGAAAATGGAGTATGTGCAATTATGAGAAAGTTTTATATGTGAGGTAATTAGTTACTCATGTAAGTATGTGTGGATGGGATATGTTAATTTTCTGTGTTAATTAGATTAAAATTACTGTGGGAATTTTTTCAGTGTATCGAAAAATTACAATGTAAATTGTGTAGTTAAATGCGATAAATGTTAATTGTGTGTGTTGGGATGTGATTAATGTTTATGTGAATCGTATATATGGGATAACGTGAATTGTTATTGTGTATATGTCACTTGTGTGTGTGATGCAAATGGAGAATATTGTAATTGTCGTTACTCCATTTGCAATTTGTGTTATTCTATTTGTTAATATCTCTATATAATTATTTCATTTGTACAACCTGTATCTCCCGTTACTTCACAATCCTTATAATGACTTCAATAGCCGCAACAGTTGGTGGCCAGTCCAAGAAGTTTTCCACAAACCCAATCAAGACCCACTGCAACTCCGGAAATGAGCAGATTCAACCTCTGCTCCAAGACAGCTCGATAATACGCAGCAACTCGTCTCCACAGCAACTCAGCAATTACCCCAGCCACACGGTATCTTTCGTGAAACTATTCCAAATTGCCCCACGTTGGGCGCCAAAATGAACAGGCAAGCGTTTTTGCCAATAAAAAAGTAAATAATTTAATTTATTTAATTTTAACTTTATTTCAAAAAAAACAAGGTTTACGTTGGGACGTCTGTCCGTAGCCAAATCAAAATACGAATAATTATTTGTAAATAAAAGAGATGACACTTGTCGAATCCCTGTTTTCTTTTTAGATCGATAACAACCAACAAAAATATCGATATTTATATGTTAATTTCTTAAGGGGAGTTCACATCATGAGACTTCATGAATGTTCACAGTATTTCATAGCATTCAGTTGTACAGACATGTCTGATTGATTTCAATACATTTCAATACCAGAACATGAAACTTAATAATAAATCAAATGACTTCAGTCATTTCTAATACAAATTCTTTAATTTCCGCAACAAAATAAATAAATAAATAAATAAATAAATAAATAAATAAATAAATAAATAAATAAATAAATAAATAAATAAATAAATAAATAAATAAATAAATAAATAAATAAATAAATAAATAAATAAATAAATAAATAAATAAATAAATAAATAAATAAATAAATAAATAAATAAATAAATAAATAAATAAATAAATAAATAAATTAATAAATAAATAAATATTTCTGGAATAATAAAGTAATCATCCTATTGAAAAACCCTATAACTTTTGGAAATGACGCCAAATGTCAATTCGGTTTTGAGATGTGTGAAGTAAACAAACGCAGAATACAAATCGACAAGTCATGAACCAGTTTACCAAGCAAGAACACGGAGTAATTGTTTCCATTCTTTTGCGAAACAATTCGTTGTTTGTGTTGGCGCAGCGTGAATTTCGTCGCAAATTTCCTGGCAGTCTGACACCAACTGGACAAACACTGCGGTGTTTGGCCACTAACCCTGAAGAGACTGGGACAACACGAGATCTTCCCAAGGCTGGCCGGCCCCGGAGCAGCCGTTCTGCTGCGAATAGCGCTGCTGTAGCCCACGATGGTCCCTACGGAGAATTTTGGTAAAAGATTTGCAGATGTTCCCTTACAAAATACAGACAGTGCACCGGCTGTTAGCTGTTGACCACTAAATTCGTGTACCCTACCTTCAAGCCATCCTGAATCTCATCAAAGAGGTGACGATTTTTTATCGAAAATTATCATGAGCGATGAGGATCATTTCCTTCTTACCGGTTACGTGAATAAAAAAAATAGTCGTTTCTGGGGCGCCAAAAATCCGTGTAGCGCCCACGAAGAACCATTATACCCCCTCAAAGTTACTGCGTGTTGTGCTGTTTACACTGGATGAGTCATCGGGCCATTTTTTTTTGAGAACGCCGCGGGCCAAACAACGACTGTGGATGGCGCGCGCTGCAGACTAATGGTAATGGATTTTTTTTCTTAATTGGATAAATTGCGACTGGTGAACATGTAGTTCCAACAGAATGGTGCAACTGCGCACACTACTCGCGCCACAGCCGATATTCTGAAGGAACCATTTCCGGGCCGCTTAATCTCCCGATTTAACCCTTCCAGACTTCTTTTTATGGGGTTTTTTGAAGTCGCGGGTTTACGTCAACCATCCTTAGACTCCTGAAGTTGTAAGGAGAATACTCACCAAGAATGGGAGAACCAGTGGCCCGAAGTTTTGGCAAGACTGACGGAAAATGCCATAAAACGATCCCGTATGGTCATCAATTCTGGCAGCGGCGACTTGACCGATATCGTTTTCTCATCTTGATGCAATAAATTCTAATGGACTGGATAAACAAATTTCACAAGCAGAACCAAGGTTTTTCATATAAAAGAAATTAAAGAATATAGGATGCTTACTTTTGCCCCACAGTGTATCTAAGTACTGGTGTATTCAATTCCGGTAGGTTATGTAAAATTTTTATTTTTCGAAAAACCGGTTTCACCGGTTATTTACAGTGATCTAACCGGTTTTTTCGATTTTCAGAGATTTTTTACATAACTGTATTACAATTCAGAATTAAAAATCTAACGACCTTTCAATTTCTCTCTACGACCACTAAACTATAGTGTATCAAACTAATCGCTCTGCACTTGCAACTTTTCGTGCGTGCGCTTTTGCCATTTTATTGCCGAAATACTCGTTCACTTGTGGTCGCGCTATTCGTCGTACGAGCGTACATTTTCTTTACATAATGTTCAAATGTCAATAAGACAAAAAGAACCGCTCGAAGTTATGAAAATATTTATGCCGTAGTGTTGCTGAAGACCGCAATTTGAGCGATTCCAAGATGTGTTCAACAATTGGTACTATCTCAAACCAAATCTTGGCGGATTTTGAGAACGGATTTGGTCTTGCATCCGTATAAAATTGTTATCACTCACTACCGTAAACGTCATGAATTTGCTGATTTTGTCTTGGAACAACTTGAAAACGATAACAACTTTTTTTTTAAAAAAATCATCTTTTCCGATGAGGCTCATTTTCATCCAAGTGGTGCAGTAAATAAACAAAACTGTCAATCCTGGTGAAAAGAAAATCCATATATATTATTCATGAGCAACCATTACATTCACCTAAATTGACAGTTTGGTGTAGTTTTTGATCTGGTGGAGTCATCGGTCCGAACTTATTTTGAAATGAAGCTGGTAACACCGTTACTGTCAATGGTAAAGCGGTATAGATCGATGATAACCAACTCTTTTGGAAATTGGAAAAAGTTGATCGTGACAACATTTGATTCCGAATTACAACCGAATTATTGAGAAAAAAAAATTGGAGATTTGATTATTTCAAGAAATTGTGGCACTGAATGTCCTCCAAGAAGCTGTGATTTAACACCGTTGGACTATTTCTTGTGGGGTTATTTGAAGTCATTGGTCTTTAGCAAAAAACCAGTCTCTTCAATCTTGACAAGTCAATATTGAACGTGCTATTAATGGCATATGACTTGATTTAGTGGAAGAAGTGCTCGAAAATTGGGTTCATCGAATTCGTTCCTGCAAAAGAAGACGTGGGGGCCATTTGAAAGACGTTTTATTCAGAACTGAATTGTATCGATTGTACTTCACACTAAATAAAAAACATTTGAATTTCCTTAATAATTAGTATGTTAAAAAAATCATATCATCCAAATTGGAAAACCCTTTACTTAGGATATATAATCACACATTTGGGGATATGTAATCATACTTTTAGGAATAAACAAAACCCAACTTAAAGAGAACTGATTCAATACCTAATAGTATCAAATCACCCCACGAATACTTTCCAACTAAATTCGATTTATTGCCCTTTGCATCTAGAATTTTATGATTTAATGTACATAAATAATTAGCTCAAATGAAGTACGAGGATTCTGTTTATATTTAAAGCCTAATAATGTAAACGCAAATATTGATGATCGAAATCGGTCTTATTGGTTTTCAAAATTTTCTCCATGAAAATCTATACACTTATGCATGCAATTTAACCAATTTTCGAAAGACCTTTGCCACTTCGAACAAGGTATATCCAAAATATATAAACATTTCAGTTCATCAACGAACATTTTTTCGAGTTAATCCCATTTTTTGACTAAGTGTCCATCTTTTATCGAGTCTCTGAAAAATCCAGAAGTAATGCTCGCACGTCAATATTTTCTGAGTACCCTTATGGTAAAAACTGTAACCCTTTCCAATGCTGTTGCCACACTGCCACTAAAAATTTCCTAAGCCAGAAATTTAAACAGCCTTTTACTAATTCGTGTAATTTGTATTTATTTGTTTCCCGATTTTTGTATAAATTCCTTAAGTCAGGTACTTGAGTAATTGATTCAATGAACATGTAATTGTAAAATATACTTATGTTCAAACAAGATTTTAAGTAGTATTTTTTGGCAGTAATTTTTGCTGCCTCTTTTAGCAGAAATCCATAAAACAATATTGAGTATTCATAATCCAAATGAAGTACAATACGTCCAAAGGAAAATTTAATCACCAATGATTTGACATATTTGATTTGGCATATTAGGTTGAATAAACTGAATAAATCCCTCTGTCAAATAAAATAAACCCTAAATCTACGTTAGGCGAAAGTGTGTTTTCAAGTTCAGGTTGCGTTGAAAATACACAAGAAAACCGTTTAAAAGCGAAGCACCTAAATAGCATTGTATGCACGAAATATGATTTTAATGGAGAATAACTGCAGTACGAACTATAGCAATGAAATAATATTTATTTTATTTTCGTTTTTTTTAAATTAAATCGATCGCAAAATTCAAACAGACTGAACTAAAAATATATAATTTCTATAGTTCTTATAGTATCATATCATAAAACCGTAACCGGTTATTAGCCAAATCGAAAACTGGTTTCGACAAAATTGGAATATTTGTAAAATCGGAAAACCGATTTTTTAAAAAACCCGGTTGTTTGAATACACTAATAAGTACACATCACTGGCATATCGTTGCATATTGTGACAAGTTCATTGCCAGATGGCTAACAATTGTGCTTAAATTGATCTCATCTGTAGATCTATATTATTAGGTATTAGTGTTTGTAAAGGGTGTCTTAATAAGAGGCACTTTTTAATTTTAAAATTCAAACACGTATTTTTTGAGATAGTTGTGATTTTTTTGTAGGATTGTAAAGAAGACATGTTGTGCTTAAGTATGGAATAGAAAATCCGTCAAATTACCCGCACGCAAGGCCCTAATGACAGCCCATTAAATTTTTATTGACTTTTTCACAGATGTGTAGCTGTATCTCACCGATGATACGTTGGATCTCGAATTTGAGCACAGGAATTGTTTCTAATTTTTTCGGATACACCCGAGATTTCACAAAACCCCAAAGATAGAAGTCGCACGGATGATCTTGGGGGCTAGTTATTAAAATTGTTTGCCACTCTTGGAATGCTTGACACATTATATGCTCTTTGTCGACTGAAAATTCTTCAAAGACTCATTCAAGCCTCTCATCATACTTTCCAAATTTTTTTTAATAATTCACAATTATATCGCGTTGTTCTTTCGTAAAGCGCTTAATTTTAATAAACGGAACACGCATCTGTGACAGCTGCCAAATTTCCGTTTTGCCACTTGCACCAAAAAAATACACTAAGTTTAACAAGTGTAATCTTACTGATACACCCTTTACAATTTTCCTGTTTACTTGACAAGCAAAATATGCAAACTTCAAACCAGGAATGGGTTTACCATTTTGCTGCCTAGTGTAATTCTACAAATTGTTAAAACTTGGTGGTAAATCTTAAAGGAAGCAAAATCCTAAATTTCTTAATAAAAAGAAACAAGTTTTTATTCAAAATACTTTATGAAAACGAAAATAGGATTTTCATTTATATGCTAATGATGTCATATTTTCCGGTCATTTCTTCTTTGTACTTATTTATCCCTTAAACTCTGCCCTGCTCTGGTAAGTGATGTGTACGTCAGTTGCTTGGTTTTTGCAATATTCCCCCCTATTCGTTGAGAACTTTTCTGACCCACCACCAAACAGTGGTTCGAAATGAGGTTTCTGTGGGCAATATTCAGTACAGCCCACAAATATTAATCGATTTCCAAAAATGCGAGAATTCATTTAATTATTAAATGATCCCTTGAGGCCGATTTTAAAATAGATTTTAGTCAGTTGTAGAAATTAAGCCAAAAGTGATGAACAATTATTTTTTTTGGCTTAAAGCTTTTTTTAACACTACTGTGCTACAACCCAGTATTATCCACTACTTTTGCTTTGATTTGTGTCTAGATTAACATATATTTTGGAAATTTCTTGTTTATTGGGAAATTTTCAAGGTGGAGCCTGTAACCCATATTTAGTACTATATATTGTTCTTTTGAACGCAATAAAATGTAAATTTAGAAAAGCCAAAGTGAAACAAGTTTAGAAAAAGAACATTTCTTAAATAAAAAGTAAATTTTCTCAAAACAAATACCTATGCATAATCTTAACCGAAGTACATTTTCTTAAAAAAAAACCTAATTTTCTTACAAAAAGTACTTTTGAAAAAACAGGATTTTTTTTAAATGAGTACCTCTTCTACATTTTCTTACGACAAATTGTGATTTCTTAAAAATATACTGTTTCTTTAAAGAGTGCCTTTTTTTATGAAGCAAAATATCTTTTCTTGAGATAAGTACCTACTCCTAAAAATGAACCTATTCTTGAAAAAAGGCCAATTCCAAAAAAAAAACAACATTTTTTCAAAAAAATTCCTTCTCTTAAAAAAATACATTTTCTTACAAAAATTCCTTTTCTTAAAAGTAAATTTTCTTAAAAATAAAATAATTCCTTATCTTTTCATGAGATACACTCCGGTTCACTTATTTAAAGGCACAAAAAATTCCATATTCAGCAGCCTGTATCATTTGCAAATTGTGACCGATTGCAGAATTTTAAAATGGAAATCGAAGGTAAACGTCTTGCGATATTTGATTAATTTATAAAAAAGTCCAAAAATGTTCTATTTTTTTTCTTTCACTTGAATAAAGGCACTTTAACTAATTTTAATGAAAATCGGTTTTTCTTGTTTTTTTTTTAAATTTAATTTACTTTATTTAAGAACAATTAGTAATGGGTACAACCCCGATTGTTTTTAATAACTTCAAATATACGGGTTTTCATTGAAGGATAAAGAGAATTATGGAACCCAACGAAATTTCATTCCAAGTATCGTTAATGGCCTGAATTAGCGACTGCTTGTCATCAAAATGTCTACCTCCTTCATAGACCTTACGAGATAACCAACCCCAGACATTTTCGGCAATGTTTACATCAGTCACGAATATTAACATTTTGGGTAGCAATGAACTCCTTTACTACCGTTGCGTTGTGTATAGGGGCATTATCCTGTTGCAATATCCAAGATATGGGACCAAATAGTTCACTGAACTTCGGAAAAGCCGATTCCAATATCGTGTTATAGCTTGCACTAGTCATTATTGCACTTTGAAATTCAAGATTCATGATGGCACCACAGTACGTAATAGCACTCCACACCATAACGCCGCCCTCTCGGCTGTGATGTCGATTCAAAATACGGTTTTCTTTGCGTAGATCATGCAAATAATAGTTGTAGCCATCAGGCCCATTCAAATTAAAATTCTTCTCGCCCGTAAATACAACGGTTCTCCCAGTCATTTACATGACCTCTTGGCTGCACATTCCATACCATGCGAATTGAAGCCGATTTTCTTTACGGGGAGCACTAAGTGGTGGCCTTTTTTCGTAATTTCAAGTATTTAAGAGACTCACGGCTCTTAGTTACTCTGTGTACTGCTGACATGCTCGCTTCCACTACAGCTTCAGCTCTTATTTTTGACAAGGATAAGACAGAATTAGAAGCAATTCTGATGATTTTTCTTTTCTCATACGTAGATAAAGACAATGAAACCCTTACGTTAAAATTTTTTCCATACCCCTCGGGGTCCTTGATGTAATTGAGGACAAATGTTGGGCTCCGTCCAATTTTTTTAGCTTAGAATATCCTTTCATGTTAGAATATCCTTCAGAACGGTAAACATCGATTTTAGTTTTTTCCAATAGATTTAAAATTCTTTGTTTTGCCATTTTGACTCGTAAAATGATTAAGATGTAATAAATTGTAATAAATAAACGCTGCCTACAAAAAAATTATCGCTGACTTTAAAATAAAAAAATAAATAAAAAATAATCAAGTGAACCAAAACGAATAGCACATTTTTGGACTTTTTTTATAAAAAAAAAAAACCCACTATTGTCATAATTTTTTTTATATTTCAAGATGTGTAGCTTCCATTTACATTTTAAAATTCTGCAATCGGTTACAAATTGCAAAAAATACAGGTTGCTGAATGTGGAAATAAGTAAATTTTCTTAAAAAAATAAACTTTTCCTAAAAGGAGTACCACTCCTTTGAACAGTACTTGTTCTTAAAAAAATACATCTTTGTAAAAAAAATCATACTCTTGTGTCCTTTTCTTACAGAAAGTACTTCTTCTTAAAATAGTACCTTTTCTTAAAAAAATCATAAGCTTTTAATAAAAGAAGTACCTCTCTTTAAAAAACCACCTTTTCGGGAAAATATAATACATATTCTTACAATAAGGACTTAAAAATATACTTTAAAAAAAATATATTCTAATTACTAATTATTACATTGTATATAGATTCGTTGCAGCCGGTGTCCCATGACACCTCATGTAATTTTTTAAATTTTTTCGACATGCAAGGAGATGGATGAGTATGCAAGGATTATGCAAGGAGATGGATGAGTATGCAAGGATTGGGTGAATTATTATGGAAAAAACAATTTGTTTGGATAAAAAGATTAAATCAGTTCCTCACAACTTCGTTACAGCCATAACTTTTTAGCGAATTTCAACAATTAGTTTTGCTTTATATTCTGGAAAAAATTTCGTATAGATGGATATTATTTTATTTTGAAAAATAATTTATGGTATTAATTAATATTGAGGTCTAAATTATTGATGTATAATAGCTTAGCTTCATATTCTAGAATAAATCTGCTTTACATCCCTTTAAGATGATTTTGTTAAAAATTAAATATTTCGGTCAAATTACATCCGAAATGCGTTTTTTGATATCGATTAACAAATATGGGCAGTATCTTATTTTGTCCACAAAACCCCCATTTGGCATCACTGTCCACCACCAACATGTTGACCAAATAATTGCCCATAAATATATTTTAGTGGTTTGATGTGGATGAACGTTTATGTGCGCCAGAAGAATGTGCAACACAAAAGCAACTCACGAATAGTGAAAATGTGTTAATATAATTTTAACGATTTTATTTATAACCAATTAAATTTAAGCTAAAGTCTTATTTTAAATAATTGCTTTAGCGTTATGACATTGCACGTCAAATGCTAAATTCTCAGGGGGGAAGTTACGATTATTACCAGTAAGTCACAGATTATGATGGTATGAGAAAATATTTAGCTTAGTTCCGAAAAATATGGAATACTTAATGACCAATATCTATGTGTGATAGATAAATTATTATTAGGGTTAATAAAATTGGACGACGTTAAATACCCAAAATCCACAAATATTAATTTACGATTTTAGCAGAAACTCAACTAAAAGATTTTTATGAGAATTTGTGTATGATTCATGAAAATAAAACCATGAAAAGGTCAGAATGTTATTAGCTAGGTGACAAAGCTATAGCAATGCCACATTCAAATAGACATTTGGTGATTTACACCTGCTCCAAGGGAAAACTCGATAATGTATCCGTCACTAAGTGAAATAGATATGACAGAAATGTACAAATTGTACTATTTGTGATACATGAGCCAAGTTGTCACTAAATCGGACCGGGTCGCAAACCATATACCAAAGATTAACGATATTCAGTCATCACCGCAAAATTAAATGAGGAACGTTTAATGATGATTCATAAATTTTGTTTTAATTCAACAATTTTTGATAAGTAAAAGTAAGATAACAATCCAGAGGTGTGATATCGTACGATCTATGCGGACAGTTGACAGCTCAGGAACGCGAAATTAACTGCTTCAGTTTCAGGCAACAACATTTCGATATTACGGTGCGGTATCACTCGCCATAAATGGGTTTGTTCTGTCCGGCCTTATGTTTAAAGAATTAATTCAAATTTTGAAATATAAATGTGACGAAATATTTTTGTTATTTTAGATTACCAACATCGTATTGAGTTCATCCGTTAATTTTGTTGTATCTTTATTTACTTGTTTGAACAACTGAGTGGTTTGGAACACAACACTTGTTATCACAGCTGTAAAAATAAGTTTTCCCGCCATTTCACATAACGCAGTATAAGCTTTGTAAATAACAAAACTATTTTCATATTAAAAGAATAAAGTGCGTTTTTTTAGCTTTGAGGTATGAATTGAAAAAACAAATAGTGTTTTTGGTTTGCGTTTTCTTTGTTGTGATTACAAATAGCGGTATAAATTTGACTTTGTGGTGACCTGTTTAGAATGTCATACAGTAAAGTACATATATTGGAGTACATATATTGTTGTCCAAAAGTGTCTGTTCTAAATCTTGTTTATTTTGTTTCTATGATTCAGTGTGAGTGTCAAATAGCCACACTCCTCTGCAAGTTTTGGCAAGTCTCTGATATATATCGTTTTGCAGGTACAATGTCTGTTTCCAAAAGGTCTTTATTCTTAATATGGCATAATGAAGCGGTCGCATCTGGAAAGCTTTTGGCAGTAGAGACGCTCATATTCAATTGTGTTATTGATAAAACGAAGTACGATGATGACCAACGCCGAGAAATTCGTAGAAAAGTAAGAATGTTTGTTGTCAAATTCCATGAAAAGTGGAAAAATAGCAGTAGGTGCCTACGATTCTTTGAAAAAAAGTACAAAGATTGGTTAGATGGAGACCTCGAGCTAATTATCCCAAACAATTCTAAAAAGTTGGACGACCGGTGAAGAAGTTTTCAGCATGTTCTACTGAAACCCAAGTGCACAAGGTTTCTTCAATATTAAATGAATCTTCTTGTAATGAGCTTTTGGTGGCAACTCGAACTAGTCTTTACAGAGCTGGAAAAATAACTGCTTCCAAGGCCATATCAATGTTGGATTCCAGTGAAGACATGGCTAAAAACATTGAAAAATGCATGAGATCTGACGTTGAACTGCCTGTAAAATATACTCCAGAGGAGGCATTGAGTCTCTACATTGATGGATGTTACACGAAACAGTTATATAAACTAATGCATGCCGGTGCCAAGGCTCGTAATGCTAACATATACCCCAGCTAAGAAAGGAAATGGCAATACTAGTAGATGTATCAATGGCTGGTTGTGGCAATACAAACAATGGCAATACAGCCAGAAGGTTTTTTCAACAACCTGACCTAGCTTCCCAAATAACAGGCGTTAGTGAAGCTATTATAAGAAGATTTGGAGTAGTTTTACGAGTTATGTTTTGTGGATACAATGTAAATGCCGATGCTTTCCGACAATATGCGTATGAAACAGAAGAAATTTTTGTGCCTGAATATTCATGGTTTTACATGTCAAGTTCAATTCACAAAATATTAATTTATGGAGGAGACATCAGAAGAAATGTTGGACTACCGATTGGCATGATGTCGGAGGAAGCACTGGAGGCAAGGAACAAAGACGTTCGAAATTTCCGTTTGCTACACACTCGAAAAACATCCCGAGTGCATGGAGGATCTCATGCATGCACTTCTGTTTTCCTCAGGTCTCTTCATTTCATCGCTTACTACAGGTACTCGCACCTCTTCCAAAAACAATAATGAACTAGATACAGAAGTAAAAACTCTCCTTTCCTTTGATAATCTACAGTCTCTTCTGAATAATTTGTTCATCTAATTTCTTCCTTGTATACTAAAAAATAAAAATTAATAAGAATATTTAATAAGAGGATTGTTTTATCAAACCGTGCAATAATTTTTGATTAGCGTAGATGGTCCTTGGTAAAATATAACTCTAACTCCAAAATGTTGGCTTGGTCGTACGATATGTATGTAATACTATGTATACGTGGAAACTATGTGAAAGTTTGAGCTTATGAAACACAAATTGTCAAATTTCAGCCGAATTACTTTGAATATGTAGTTTATTACGTCGAAAAATGGTTATATGGGGGCTTTATCTGAAATTTGACCAATATGGACCATTTTCGCTACAAAAGAAGAACTTTTGAAGTTATTAATTTAATATTGCTAGACTGGTCATTTCATCCACTGTGCGATGATTACGCCAGGTACTAAACCGCACTAAACACTGAATTTTTACGGATGTAACGAGACTCACTTCTCTCTTTATTTATCTATCCAGTTAGCTGGAAATGTGCCACCATATGTTCCTCGAAATGACTTTTATATTACAGTTGAATTATTTGGAGATGTAGTCGCGGTGTCAGTCTTTCTCTGATGAATTGTAAAACAATATTGAATAAAAATGAAATGATAGAATGACACCAGTTGCGAGTGATATGTGAAAAAAACAGTACATAAGTTCCAGTGGGGTGAACCGACTTAATCATACCCTCACCTTAAGTCATCCAATGTGTAGGAGTTCTGTTAAATAAAAACGCCCGTACTCAAAAGTGACCATATTCAATAGCAAAATATTATTGAATACCCAAATTAGTTAGTATCCCTCCGAATATTTATATGCGAGGTACAAAAATGGGCATGGCAAGTTGTTGCCAAAATTTTGATCAATACCAAGTTTTGTTAAGATAGGTTATGATATATTGGAGATATGGAGTCGGCAAACTGCAAATACGCCCAATTTTTGTAAGGGAGGTACGAAACTAGGCATCGTACAATAGTCAGTTATTAATTACAAAGTTGCTTTTAGCAAAGTATTGCCTGGTACCGAATTTTATTAAGATCTGTTGTAGTTTACGAGAGTTATCATGACGATCAACCGGCCATCCGCCTAACTTTTGTATGGGACGTACCAGAATGGGCGTGGCAAAACAGCTCATTTTCGTTAGGAGAGTTTTATTTGACTAAATGTTGACTAGTAGAAATTTTCATAAAGATTGGTTCGGTTTTGCGGGAATTCTCGTGCTGATCAACCAGACGGCCAAACAGCTTTTGTATGGGAGGTACCACAATGGGCGTGGAGAAATCACACTTCTTTTACTCGGTGATTGGCGTTTGATAACGTGAACCCTTATACCTAATTTCATTAAGGTCGGAAGTGTCTCACGCGATTTATCGGATTGACAACCCGAACGAACACCCAGTTTTGTATGGGAGGTACCAGAATGGGCGTGACAATCTCGCCCATTTCCTCCAGTTACCTAGGCATTTACAGATTATTAACAGGTGTGAGAGTTGAAGCTAATCACATCTACCAGAAGAAAGGTTTGAAAGACATATGATTTTGTGCTAAACGTGTCGATTTGTATGGGAGGTACCAGAAGGGGCGTGGTCAGAACGCTCATTTGCAATCCCAAACTCAATATTGGTAAACAATGGTCACTGACAAAATTTCATTGTGATCTGTAACGATTTACGGCAGTTATCGTGTTGACCAGCCAGCCAGCCAGACAGACAGACGGACATGACTCAAACGTTTTAAAAAGTCCTAAAACGAATTTCGTCCCAAATATACTAAGGGTCTAATATGGCTCCTTCTATGTGTTACATTTTTTTACGTATCAAATTATATATACCCCCATCCCTATGGGTGAGGGTATAAAAACAAATAAAAAACCTTTAAATGAATCACACGTTATAAGAGAACAGTAATTTCTATAGGTTCGCAAACAGTTTCTTAAATCTATGTAATTTAAATAAGACATTCAGACGCTTCTCAGCTGCATTTAATTCAATTTTGAGTAAAGTATTTACGTTGTATGATAAAATAAATCTCTGTCCCTATCAAAACAGAAACAGTGATGTTTGTTGTAATCTTCACTATTAAAGGCACTCGAGTTCAGCTGTTTAAAAAAAATAAATATATGGTGTCCCATTACATCCCATGAAGGGACCGGGGAGAACCTCTCACAATCACTGAGCTGTGCGCTTTCCAGTTTTCAGTCACTGATAGGGACCTAAAGTTTTACACCGATTCCGAACGGTCTTTTGATAAGCTTTTTCATGAACATATACTCGATAGTGCCGCCGCCGCCACTACGCTGTATGTAGCGTAGTCAAATATTTTGCCGTTGAAGAATGAAATCCCGATCTTTTGTTAATTGTTTCGGCTGTAAATTACAAAAACCATGTCACTAATATGATGCCTGCTCGATGAAATTTAGAGCATTCTCTTCAACGATAGTTGATTGTAATGCTCATTAATGACAAGTCTATGGGTCGCTTAAAGCCATAAAAATTTTTCGATTTTTTCCTAATTGCATCCACCGAGAACTTGAAAAATGTTGTAAATTTTTTCGCATTATTCTAGAAAAAAAAAAACTATTTCTCTAAGATATTTTCCAAAATCAGTTTTTCGGAGCTCCGCCCCACTGTTTTCCCAGCAATTGTCTTAAATCGGCGAATAAGATTTTTTGACATAAAACTAGCTAATTTTACAAACAACTTAAATATTATATTTAATTTATGAGAAATTCATACAACAAGCTTACAAGCTTAGAATATTTTTCTAATTGAAAAATGTTTTTTTTTTGTTGGAATAATAGACAATTGAGTTCAACACACACTCACTGACATGGCTAGTTTCGAACTCGGTGACAAGTTCATCATCAAATGGCTAACTACTGTGCCTGAATTGATACCATCGGTTGATCATCACTCGTATACGTACAACCTCAAATATGCAATTTACATATGCGAATTAGTATCGATCGAAGATCACTAAGTAGATATCAACACACACTGAAAGGTTCGTAATTCGAAATAATTTATGTTGAATCCAATTTTACTATTGTTAGCTTGACAAGAATCTATGATTCCATACTCAAAGAAAGAACGATTGGCGCAAACAAATTCAATTGAAACTTTTCCCCCAAATGAAAACCTTTAGCGGAGAAATTGTTTGAATTGTGGTGAACGAAATTTCATTTGTCCCAAAATATTTACAAGCTACTTCTGCGGCAAACATAGAATACGTTTGTAAATATGATATCTAATAATTTTCTGATTTAAGATTAGTAACTACTAAGAAGTAACTTGTCTACGAAAAACTACACTTTAATAGTAAATATTTTAAAAGAAACATGATAAATTGATTATTATGGTGGATGGTTGTGAATATAGCCATTTCAATACCCGCCAACGCATATCGTCAACTCCCATCTCCACAAGTATTTTTAGGTGTATCAACACACATTATAGTAACAAAAATCACGTGAGGTGTCATTGGACACCCGGTTGGAACGAAGTCTATTTCGCTATATATTATGTATTAGTTAGTGCCAGCACATATAAAGCGGCCGTTGTAAAGTACGATAATTTAAATGGATTTTTAAGAAAATGTACTTTTTGTAAAATAATAAATTTTTTTTAAGAAAACTTTTTTTCTGTAATGAATTTTTTAAACAAAAATTTATAGTTTTAGGTCCTTTTTGTAAGAATATGTATTATATTTGGAATATGTATTATATAGGTCCTTTTTTAAAGAGAGGTCCTTTTTTTATTAGAAGATAATGTTTGTTTTTTTAAGATAAGGTACTATTTTTAAGAAGAAGTACTTTTCGTAAGGAAAGCCATAAGAGTTTGACTTTTTTTTACCAAGAAGTACTTTTGTAAGAAAAGGTACTTTTTAAAGAATTGGTACTCTTATTAGTTTTCAGTTGGTACTCTTTTTAGGAAAAGGTTATTTTTTAACAAAATTTACTTATTTTCAGAAAGCCTTCTTACATATGTCGGGAAAACAAGGCAATATTTTATTTGTAAGAAAAGTTACTTTTAAGAAAAGGAATTTTTGTAAGAAAATGTATTTTTTATAACCAGATATTTTTTTGAAGAAAAGGTTTTTTTTCAGAAATGGTAATATTTTAGAATTGGTCCTATTTTCAAGAACACGTAAATTTTTTAGAGTAGGTAGATAGTGGATATTGTCATATTAAATGAGACAAAATTAAACATAGACACAATGTAATATTTTAAAATTATAAAATCATAAGCAAATATGGAATTGATGCAACAGGATGTGGGGGAATTGGAATATTAATCAAGAATAACATACAATACTACAGTCACGATTTACAAAAGTAGATATTCGCTAGATGACTTAGAGACATGCGCCATAAATATACCCGTTGACTGTGACAACTTTTTAGTTATTAAATGTGCATACTATCCGGCCGGCAATATAAATTCATACGAGCAGACCTGCAAAAACTATTTGATTTTATGAATCTTCAAAATTCAAATAACTACTATGTACTAGTGCGAGACTTGAACTGCAAGCACACTGAATGGGGTAATACTGTTAATAACGCAAAAGGCAATAACCTAAAAAAAGTCAACATCGAAGTCTTTACACTTCCAACATGGTCAGCGAAACCTGCTTTCCTTAGCGGTAATTGTCATAATATCTTCCATTGAATCCAGCACACTTCACTATGGCATGACTATCACAAAGCCAACATGAAAGAACACATCTCTCATATGCATCCCTGACTGTACAAATCTCGCAATAATTACCAAATCCTAAAAGTATGCAGAATAATATTGGGATGTGTACTGGTTTATAGGATAATACGGTTAAAAAAAAGTTGTTTCAAATTTTTTCATTTAGTCCCCATCCCGCAACGTGCGATAAGGGACTTCGTTCCAACAAAATTGAACTTAGTGAAAATTGTCTCAACACCTAGTTGTGAATATGAGTTAAACCAACAGGTGTATAGACACTCACTCATAACTGAATTTCGTTTCACTACTTTAAACAAACACGAGCATACAAATACGAATCGCTAGATATTGTTCACATTCGTGCAATGCCTGCGATAGTTCGGTGGATAGAGGCGCGGATGACTGGGTTCAACCTCAGAGTTTAAGTACAGCAATTATGTTGCATTCAAAATGTAAAAGTTTTTACTGATATTACAAATATTCATTTCCATCTAAAATTAGTGCCACTCAGCGTAATTTTGGTGATATTTTGTTTTCGTAATCTATATCACAAATTTCTTCATGGGTGCAAACAACCCACCTAAACAATAAAAAATTACAATATAAAAGTTGTTCCAACTGCCATAACACATGTTGGGTATTTCACAAACATAACTGTTCGTTTGCAGCAAATAAATTCTAGAAATGAAGCTTTTGTTGCTAAGAAATTTCGTGTTTGGAAAACGACTAGTTCGTGTGTTTTTTCAATTTCAATCGAAATGAACATTAAACAACTGAACTACCTTCCAAATTCGGGAGTAATTATTGTTTTTGGAAAAGTAAAAAATATCTCTGGTAATAATTCAGTAGGAATATATGGGCCAAAGTCATATTGTTTTAATATTTGGGGTTGGGAAATTGTGAGTTTTTTGGTGACATCGGTTTTGTTTTGTTTACGCATTGTGTGATTATTAAGCATGCAGGCGATAACAATCCAAAGCAGGCGACAAATATTGCGGTTTCTTTAATTTCATTTAAAACAATTGTAGAAATTATGCTTTAGCTTGGAAGTCTAAAAGCGTGGAAGTGAATCGTAGTGCTCACCTAGGCCTTTCGCCACATACCAAAATGTTTGAGCCATCATCTGAAATACACTGAAAAAAGTGTGGAGACAATTCCCCTTTTTCATACAGGGTGATTCAGGAAGTTCCAGACAAATTTCTCCAGCGTATTCCTTGGCTCATTTCATGAAGAAAAGTCCACTAGGACCATGTCCGAAAATGCAAGGTGGCGAAATGGCAGCGGGTTCAAAATTTTTGGGATTGGTGGTCGGAGGGTAGTAGGGTAAAGTTGCTAACATCTGAGCCAGTGATGGGATTTTTTTCTTTTTGGGCTTGTTGAAAAGGCCTTTAAGATGCCTTTCTTTCAGAATCGCCGAGATACAGAGCTTTCACATAACCTCAATCTGCTCAGCCTTATGGCATGTAACTTATGTTTTTTTCTGTTGAAAGATAGCCATACCTCTTACCTTACATTTCCAAAATGACCTAAACGAAGCCCAGAGGTCTTATCGTTCCAAAGTTATGACCATTTGACTGAAATGCAAAAATGTTTGTTTTTGTTTTTGGAAGCGAAATAACAGCACACATTTTTTTTTTTTGTAAATTAACACGCTTAATATTTTATTTTATTGAAATTTTTGGCCAAAGAATCAAACACATAATAAAAAAAAACATTTGATGGTAAAGGAAGTTTTCAATGTGGTTCCCATTTTCTACTAAACACAATTGCAGCCGTTTGCAAACCACATCCGACACGTTTAGTTCACTCATCTTTTCACGAACTTTCACCGCAGCTTCCTCAATGCGTGCAATTAACTGCTCACGATTGTGTATCTGCACAGAATACACACAATCTTTCATGTAGCCCCACAAAAGGAAATCAAGTGGTGTAAGATCTGGAGATCGTGGCGGCCAGGCGATGGGTCCAGCTCGTCCAATCCAACGTCGAGGGAAATTGGTGTTAAGCCAATCCCGCACAATAAGCCCGTAATGCGCTGTAGCACCATCTTGTTGGTAGAAAACATGATTTCGTACCGCAATAGGAACTTCCTCTAGGATTTCTGGCATGACTTCTTGCAAAAAAGCCAAATAATTTTGGGAATTTAACCTGGGCGGAAGTACTTTTGGCCCAATCAAGGTGTTGTCGATGATGCCAGCCCAAGCCTTGACGGCAAATCGGTATTGAAATGCTGTTTCTTTCTTGTTGTGGGAATTATCATGTGCCCATTCGTGCAAATTATGGAAATTAGTTATGCCGTCTTTCGTGAATTGCGCTTCGTCGGTCCACACAATCGAACGTAAAAACATGAATGCGTGTACATCACGTTGCAACCTCTCACGGCAAATCGGCCGCCAAGAGTTCTTGAACTGGTGTGAAATGGAATGGATGTTTTTTTCTTTGTGAAGGACGCGCCATACTTTTGATTGTGCCACACCAGCTTAGACCACGATTCGTCTTGTGCTTGTCATTGGATTCTCGTCTATCGCATCCAAAATTAACTCTTCAACTGCATCGTCGTATTGTTCATTTCCGGGACGCTCCATTTGTGTAAACAACGTACCTACACGAAATCGGCGGTGCGTCTCACTGAATGTTGTTCGGCATGGTGGTCGTTGATAAGGAAAACGTAATGCATATTCACGCGCAGCAGCTCTTGCATTACCATCGCAGAATCCATACATGTAATCAATGTCTGCTAATTCTTCGTTTGAATAAGTTGCCATTTTTACTAATTCAAAACACAACGTACTCGACACTGTTGCTGCAGCAGAGATTAGCGTTACTTTTACTTTTTTGTCGTTATTCACTTTTAAAAAACCGGACAAAAATCTCTTGTACTTTTCGCGTTCGTAGACACTTGTCGAACGACAAAATTCTATCAATGAATACCTATAAATACTACTTACTTTTTTAGGCACTGATGAATGGACTGGAAAAAAAATCTTAAACGTGTTAATTTACAAAAACAAATAAATGTGTGCTGTTATTTCGCTTCCAAAACTTTAAACAACGTGCCATCGATATTGTTATGTGACATTAAAAATATCACAGTATACACTTTTTTTCAACGAAATTTATATAATAGGATATAATGTGAAGGTAAAAGTAACAAATTACCCATCTAAAGTTGACTAAGATGACACTTTTGGTTTCCTAGATGATAATTCTTATCACAGACTTGCTATGGATTTACATACCATTGATATTAACCTTCAAAACCTTCACATATCATTGATATTAACTGTCAAAAATTCAAAAATCTTTGGATGCAGTTTTTTAAAAATTCTGCATTTTGAAAAAATGTTGTGCATTATACTATCTTTAAACACGGTCTGCATTATTTGATGTAATACAGATGTAATCCACGCGATATACTGGACGACCATGGCCAACATCTCGAATATTACACTGGAAAATTGGGGTTTCTGTTAAATTCACGAATCAACTAAAGGAGCTTGGAATATCGCTTCCATAAAAGTGACACCAACTTGGTATATACCGAAACGTTGGTAATGGTTAGTGGTGCAAACCTCTATATTCAGGTTGCCCATTGGTCAAGGTGCAAGATTTTGGCGTCCAAAATACAAAAAGTGCCAAAACCACCTTCCAATTTTTAGTGCTTGATTCTTCGCCACTTTTTACATTAGAGGTTTGTAGTACGAAGTCTAATCTGTATCTTTTTCGAAGACCACTTTCCTCTAGGACGAACCACGCGAATGCAAATGAAAGAAGATCATAAAACAACAAGAAATATTCAGCAGTTTTTTAAGGTTTTTAACTTTGAGTGGCTGACAACTTAGGATGTAATAAAAATATTGCCCAAAATTCTTATACATTATAACTTCTCTAAGTGTTTAGGATGAAAATGCATTCACCAAATTCTTTCAGATACCACCAGTTATTAAATAATGGAGGATGTAGGTCGAGTTCATGAGTTTTAAAAGTTTTTGATTTTGGCCCATATATATTTAGTTTTTTTACACTCACATTAAAATTTGTTAGCATTGATTAAGCATTTCCCAAGATAAGTGAACGTTCAGCAGCATAGCATATTTAAATATTTCAACCAAGGCAGATATTTTTCTAAAATTGCGGTCTCAAGCAAAACTAAATACGTTACTCGCGTCTTCCCTGTTAAAAGTATTTTCGCGTTTTGTTAGTTTCTTTCGGAACAGTTAGACATTTGTCAAAATTTATTACTCATGTTTCATCAACATCAACGCCGACCCTTCACCGTTGCTTTTAAGTGATAACAATGTACAACATATCTGTCACTGTGTAACGTAGACATTAATCCTGAAAGTAAAATATGTTGTTATTCCATTGCACTCTGCAGAAGAATGAAAAAAAAGCGCAAACTAAATCCTTTAGCTGCTATAACACCCAACATATCCACACGCTCATATGCCAACTGAAGTACCCTCCGATTCAGACAAAACATGTGATGATGAGTTTGTGTACTGTGTCTCAACTGAATAAGCCAAATGAAAACGTACAAATTTAAGAGAATACACACAAAAGACTTAGCAATTTTAACTTTTAATTCTCTTGACAGGATTTAAGAGAGTTAAAAAATAAAAACAGCCTTCACTATGCACTTAAGAGAAGGTGGCAAAAAAGCTTTTATACTTATTCAAAAGTTGATGTTTATACGTTGTTTAACGATAAAAATCAAGCGGGCACTCCTGAAGTAGGAATACCAAATCGTTTGCCAACGTTGTTTAAAACTGTTTGATAAAATTAGGCTTCCGCACTATATCTGAGCCGTAAAAACCATAGAATTTGAATATATTATTGGGAACTTGCATGATACAATCATCAATATTATCAGAAATATTTGTCCTGTACAAAAATATTTCACGTAGAAACATATTTCCCGTATTAGAACAAGTCTTCTTTACAATCCAAAAAAAAAATCAAAAAATCACTACTGTCTCAAAATACAAGTGTATTTATTTTAAAAGGAAAAAGTGCATTCTTATGAGGCATTTGATGTAAACGCTATGTTAGTCCTTTACAATTAGGGGCGATGTGACACTAAACTAACATGGCGTTTACATCAAACGCGTCATCCAAGAATCAATGGCATTTATAAAATTATAAATTCTGAATTTTTTAAAACTTAAAATAGTGTTACTGGTGCCTTGTCATAACCCAGAAGGACATAATGCCCAAATCTTCCATTAGGGGTGAACGTAATCCCGAATTGAATTGTAGGTTATGTCCACTGTAGTTAGACTTAGGGACACTTTGGTCTGTAAATGACTTCGGATACAGTATCAGTCACAACATAGTTCCTAGCCCTCCAGGTATTGTCGATTACACTTTGGTCGAACCACTCTCTAACAAGGAGTAGTAATTTTTTATTTTGAATTTTTACGACCAATTTTTTTAATTTTAGTAGGTGTACTCTTATACCTTGTAGATCAATATGGAATTGTCGCATCCCTGGATATAGGAGATTCGTTAACTTCTATACTGGTGGGTTAGAACTTGACGATAAAATAGGCTTTGGTGTCGTTTCTTAGGAACTAGGCATATCCATTGAGAAAAGACTGACTGATCACTGTAGTCAGGAAGATAAATCTTAGCCATTAGGGAATTACCGGAATGGCTGGGAAGTAATGGTGTGACTAAGGTCACAATCTATATTTTCTCCGATTATCAAGCTTCCATTTTTATATTTGTCTCTTGGAAGCCAAGTAGACACGCATCCATTGTGGCCGTCGGTGGTGCAATGGTTAGTGTGCGCGGCTCTTGTACATCAGATCCTGGGATCGAACCCTGCTCTGACCACCTTCAAAAAAAATTTTCTTTCGGCGGCGGTCACCTCGCCTAGTGACGGCGACACTACCGAGTGTATGCCACGATAAAGCTTCTCAAAATACCGTATACACTACCGAGTATATGCAACGATAAAGCGTCTCAAAATACCGTTCGGAATCGGTGTAAAACTGTAGGTCCCAATCAGTGAGTGAAAACGGGAAAGCGCACAGCTCAGTGATTGTGTGAAGTTCTCCGCGGTCCCTTCATGGGATGTAATGGGAAATCATTTAGTTATTTATTTTATCAAGCTTCCATAAGATTTCTGGAAACTATCTCCCTGTATTCAAGAACTGCCCTTGACTACCGCAGATCTCTTAAGGAAATGGCTGACAAGTATAATATTCACTCTATTTGCGTGGTGGGCAACATAAACATACCAGGGAACTGTAATGGAAATAAAATTCCTAGACTGGTAACTACTTAACATGCTCCAGAGGAAGTGGAAGATGTTGGCATGCCGCAGGAAACTTGCCAACTGATATTTAGGAATTATGCCCTTACTGCAGCTAACAGTAGGTTGCCACTAGTAGGGAACTGTCTACATTCCAAGCAGATGTTGATCCGCCTGGATTTGAAACACACTAATACCCGGCTGTTGTACTTGAGGGAGAACGTCTCAATTATCGTTTCTGTCATGACAGGTCAATGTTGGACGACAGGCAGAGACTAGAAGTCTTGATAAATTACTTTTGTAGATGACGAAGAGGAAGTGAAGTCAATACAACACTTTCTGTGCCTGTATCTAAGCCTGACGTCTGCAGTCTCAGTGTATTAAGTCCTGTATTCAAAAATGTGATCCGTGTGTCTGTTCCAACTATCGCAGTATCAGTCTTTTATCCATCTCGAGTAAGGTCTTCCCGAGGGAATTATGTGAAATACTAAAGCCAATTTTTGAAAACCTGATTGGAACTTATCAGTGTGGTTTTAGACCAGGCACGCTGGTCCCCAAATCCTGGAAAAGACCCACAAAAAGCAGATCGATACATATCACCTTTTTGTCGATTACACAGCTGCATTCGATAGCCTCATACGGGGAAAACTGTACGAAGCAATGTCTGAAATTGGGATTCCGCCAAACTGATCCGCCTCTGTAGAATGACGCTGACCAACACCAACTCAGCAGTGAAAGTGAGGAAAGACCTCACTGAACCATTCTGTGCCAAGCGAGAACTGAGACAAATTCGTGCAACCTCTCCAAGATCTTAATGGAGATAATGATAACAAAAGCTCTAGTAAATACGAACAAGACCATTAACACGAAAAGCCATATGTTGCTGGAGTATGCTGATGACATAGACACCATTGGGCGAGATTTGCGAGAGGTTACTGGAGTATTTTCAAGAAATCAGCGAAGGTGGGTTTTGCTGTTAATGAGGGCAAGACAAAATTTATGGTGTCAACGACTAGAGAAACCTCTCGACGTGGTCCGCACTTGAACATTGACAACCGTTTTAATTTTGAAGTGGTAGATGAATTCGTCTACCTTGGATCCGCTGTGAACAAGGACAACAACGTCAGCCTGGAGATAGATAGGAGAATTGTGCTTGCAAATTGATGCTATTGTGGGCTTGGCAAGCAGTTTAGTAACAAAGCCCTCTCTCGACGGACAAAAGTCCAGCTATATCAGACTCTCATTTTACCTGTCTTGACATATGGCTCCGAAACTTGGGATATATCCCAAGCGGATGAAAAACACTTGTGAGTATTCGAAAGAAAAATTCTCCGTAAAATATATGGTACTGTTAGGGAAAACGGCGAGTACCGACGTCGCTGGAACCCAGAGCTATATAATTTATATTCTGACGTGGACATAGCTGGTCGAATCAATTTAGGCGTTGGTTAGGCCATGTTGTCAGAATGGATGAAGCTGAACAAGCGCGAAAAGTTTTCGATAGCGTACCCGATGGAAGCAGGAAAAGAGGACGACTAAGACTCCGCTGGAAAGAGCAGGCAGAAGAATCTCTCCGTGTTACCAACTCGCGAGAAAAGGCGAAGGATAGAGCCAGTTGAAAGAATATGCTGAAATTTGTTTAATTAAGATGTGTAAGACGTCTGACCTCATGAGGCTGTAAAATAGTCAATAAAAAAGTGTCTGTCCCCGACTCTTTCCAGAAGACAGCAGGCTACGCTAGCCTTTTAATTGATTGGGGAGTTAGCAAATCTGGCTGGTGTTAGCATACACAAACCCTTGAGCTTTTTGAAACGATCAAGCTTATTCAATTAGTGGGACTAGAAAACTCTCACCTTTTTCCACATGAGCCAAGGTATAAGTGAGTCTGACATGAAGCCTTGTACTCCTATCTAATCTGTAGCCAAATGCGGGACCTTAAAATGGTAATAGTCGGGCACCATTTTCTTCCCAGGGAGGAGGACTTAAAAGAAAAGAGATCTTTTAAATTTTGTATCAAAAAAAAATCGTTCCCATTACATCCCATGTAGGGATTAAGGAAAGCTTCTCACAACCGCTAAGCTGTGCGCTTACTAATTTTTCACTCACTGCTTGTGTCCGACAGTTTTTCGCCGGTTCCGAACGGTGTATTGAGATGATTTTTCATGGCTAAGTACTCGATAGTGTCGCCATCACTAAGCGAGTTGGCCGTCGTCGAAGGAAATGTAGGGTGTTCAGAGCAGAGATCGAACCTACGTTCTCATGCTCAAAAGTCGAGCACACTAGCCATTGCACCACAGACGGCCACTGAAGTTTGTATGTACAATTATGTACAATTTTTTGTGTGTCCATTTGTAATAACAGTTATTAATCAGCGCTTTGGCCAGAAAAGGAAAGCGGCACTTTTAACATGTGAAGTGTTTGAGGAATGTGGATTATAACAATTCGATTTTATGTCTATTTTGTTTATAATTCCAAAACAAGATTTTACTGGTTCTGGAACTTTAACTGCCTGTTTCTCTCTCGAACGAAAGCTTTCGTATGTGTTCTAGATGAAAGAAAGTTGATTTGGGTTCCACAACCTTGTCATATCCAGTCGAATGAAATCATGAAATTTGTCAAAAGTTTTCAGAACAAATCGTGGTTCCTCTATTTCGAATGTGCTGTCAGTTGGGAACAAACATATAGACAGACGAACGAAAATTTCGACCTAAAAGAACCCAATTTGAGTCCAACGTGGGTGATTGATTTTTGTTTGATTAGCTTTTGTTTCGAGAAAGATAAACAGGCTGTAATACTAACTAGGTACGCTGAAAAATTAACCGCGTAAAATTTTTAATTTAAGCAACCACTTGTAGTTAGAGTCGTGGATTTTGTTTGTAGGTTCTGCCAGTTATGTAATGGAATAATGTTTGGATTTTGGAAAGTTGAATAAACGAAAACAAGCAACATTTTGATTGAATGAGGGTAGGGATAATGCGCGTGTCGCAGAATATTATTCATTCTGACTTATGCCGAACAGTTATAAAGGCGAAATGCGGAGTTTATATTGATTGTGTGAAGAAATCGGCAACGAAGAAGAATTTCGCATTAAATTCGTAGAAAGAAGCGTAAGGAAAAAAATCTATTAATCAATATTTGAACAGAAGTTTACAAGGTAAAATGTTTTTTAGATACAAGTAAATAAGGTTTCTTGACCATGAAATATGTCCTTTAGTAGTGAATAATTTTGCAAGGTTCAGACACGTCGATAATAACATTTTTCATATGTAAAGGAATTGCCTGCTAATAGCTTGAATTGACATTTTGCATATGTAAATGAATTGCCTGCTAATAGCTTGTATTGAGTTTTAGAAGATAAAGCTTTGATGCGATTAAATTGGAATAAATACTTCAATACATATTATGGCCGTCGGTGTTGTAATGGTTAGTGTGCACGGCCCTTGTACATGAGAACGTGGGTTCGATCCCTGCTCAGACCACTTTACATTTCCTTCGACGTCGGTCACCTCGCTTAGTGATGGCGACACTATGCAGTACTTAGCCATGAATAAGCTTCTCAACATACCGTTCAGAACCGGTGTAAAACTGTGGGTTCCAATCAGTGAGTGTAAAAACTAGAATGCGCACATCTCACTGATTATGAGAAGTTTTCCCCAATCCCTTCATGGGATGTTATTTGACACCATTTTTTTTTATTTACTATTGTGTAGTGGTGCACGAAGTAGACTAGTAACTTATAAAAATCCCAAAAACTAATTAAATTTTTTGCAAACACTCAAAGAAATATCTATGCTGGTATTACATTGAATTCAGATTGAAAAACCACTGAAGACAGCACGAAGACCACTGTGGTCACAATTATGGCCAGATGTAATTTTTGTATATTATAAGCAGAGATTTTTGACTTCACTGTATAAATATTAGAATTTCATGTGGAAAACTCTTGTTAAAGATGATCATTGATCACCTTAAAAAATCACGTGAGGTTTCACATCAGGTTTCACTTAAAAATCACATGAGGGTTTAATTTATTTATGCAATGTTATGGAATATCAAAATTTGAAAGAAAAGATACTTTTTGTAAAATGATAAACTTTTTTCAAGAAAAGTTTTATTTTATTGAATGTATTTTTTTAAAGTATATTTTTATGTCCTTTTTGTAAAAATTAAGAGACGTACTCTTTTATTAAAAGATAATTTTTTTTTTGGAAACGTACTATTTTTAAGAAGAAGTATTTTATGTAAGAAAAAGCCACAAGAGTTTGATTTTTTTTTACAAAGAAGTAGCATTTTTAAGAACAGGTAGTTTTTAATAAAGTGGTGCTCTTTTTAGGAAAATTTTATTTTTTAAGAAAATCTACTTATTTTCAGAAAGACTACTTATCTCAGGAAAATAAAAGGTATTAATTTAATTTTAAGAAAAGGTACTTTTACAAAAAGTAATTTTTTAAGAAAGGCTATTTTTTTAACAGAGGCTATTCTTCGAAGAAAAGCTTATCTTAACCCTGCTGTTAGATTAGGACCATTTGGTCCAAATTTTTTCTGTTTTCCCTTGTAACTTTGGAACGGTGATATATACTGACTAAATTTTTCTGCTAATGGGGTCTTTTAATAAAACAATGTTATGTGCGAAAATTAAATTTTCTAACTTTATTCAGGACTGAGAAAAATACAAAATGACGAATCTTAGGTTAGAGGACCATTTGGTCAATAGTACATTTTTTCATTACCAAGCGAATGTAAATTCATGTCAAATATTTAGAAGATGTTTTTGATATGTCAAATACTTGCTTTAGAAATTATTGAACCAAAATAGTTACAAAGGATAAGATAAAATTATTATTTTGGATGAAAATTCCAGTATGGACCAAATGGTCCCTCAACCTAAGATTCGTAAATTTTTTCATTACCAAGCGAATGTAAATTCATGTCAAATATTTAGAAGATGTTTTTGATATGTTAGCGGATGTTTTTGATATGTCAAATACTTGCTTTAGAAATTTTTGAACCAAAATAGTTACAAAGAATAAGATAAAATTATTATTTTGGATGAAAATTGCAGTATGGACCAAATGGTCCCTCAATCTAAGATTCGTAAGTTTTTTCTAATCTAACAGCAGGGTTAAAGAAATGTTTTTTTTTTTTAATTGGTCCTTGTTCAAGAATAGATACATTTTTAAGAGTAGGTACTTATCTCAAGAAAAGATATTTTGTTTCACAAAAAAGGCATCTCTTTAAAGAAAAAGCAGTTTTTTAAGGAAACGCAATTTGGTGTAAGAAAATTTTATTTTTTTAAGAAAAGGTACTTATTTAAAAAAGAGTAATAAATAAAGAATAATTACAGCAGACAGTTGTCCGAGGCCTTCGGCCACGGACTGTCCCTGCAGGCTGTGTCAGATACACGGCCATTAAGTTTAACGTAGAATACGCCATCCGATAAGACAGAAAACATATATAACAATAAATTCATTTGCTTATATTATTTATCATTTATTGTTATATATGTTTTCTGTCTTATCGGATGGCGTATTCTACGTTAAACTTAATGGCCGTGTCTCTGACACAGCCTGCAGGGACAGTCCGTGGCCGAAGTCCTCGGACAACTACCTGCTGTAATTTTTATATTTACCAACGGCATTTGATTCAAGTCCGTTTAAAAAAAAATATTGTGTTAAATTTTTTTAAACTTAATTTAATTTATGTATTTTAATTAATATTTTTATTGAAATAAGTTCTGCGAATGTTGAGAGGGCCGCCCTAATATTAAAAAAGGTTTACCTTATCGAGTCTTCGCATTAGCATTCGAGCGTTGTGTGAAAGCTTTACACTTTACAATCCAAAATTAATGTTACAACAGCTTTATTGAAGCTTTCGCAAAAAAGCTTTATTACGTTAGCTTACTGTTCGTTTCACTTTTTACTAGATACATGTTCCTAAGCAATGTTGAGCAACCAAAAACACTCAACCAAACACCAAACATATGTTTGAGTGTATGTGTTCATTTGAGAAATTAAAATACTAGAAATATATCAACCAATATGAAATGTATATCAAACGAAAGATAACATCTTCATTTACCTACAAAAAAAATTTAAAAAAAATTCATCCAGCCGTTTCCTCAAATTCAATGAAATAAAGATTACAACAATAAAAACCTGACATGACTCCTCATACCGTAAGGTAAGACGTATTCTACGTCAAAAAAGAAAATTTACTTTTTGTAACGAAATGTAATTTTTGTAAGCAAAGGTACTTCTTTGGGATAAAGTATTTTTTTATAAGAAAATGTACTTTGTTTAAGAATATGAATAGGTATTTTTTGAGATAATTAACTTTTTTTAAGAAGCGGCACTTATTTAAGAAAGTTTTATTTTTTCAAACTTCTTTCACTTTGGCTTTTCTAAATTTAATTCTTATTGGGTTCAAAACTAAATACTAAATATATTTTAAAGGATCCCGTTAAACAAGAAATTTTCCAACACATGTTGGTCTAGACACAAACCAAAGCAAACGTACCGAATATAATTGACAGTACTGGGTTTTAGCATAATAGTGAAAAAAAAGTTGTTTAATTTTTTTCATTTACCCTCCATCCCGCAACGTGCAGTAATAAACTTTGGTCCAAAAATTGGAAATGCACACAAGTCGTGTTTCCTTTCCAGCACAGATATACTAAATAGAGCGATGGTATGTTTAAGTATTTTTTAAAAATATTTGTTTTAGCTCTATATAATCCTGCGGAAAACAATAATGTATCAGAGGCGAATAAAACCTTTTGGAATTCCAAATAAAGAGCAGTTTTTTAAAACTAGTTAGCAAATGTCGTCTTTGTCTGGTTATTTAGATTTACCTGCTCTATAGCTTCAGTGGCCAATTGCGTCGGTTAGGTCATGTTATCAGAATCGATGAAGATGAGCCAGCACGAACGGTTTTCCACTATGTAACCGATGGAAGCAGGGAAAGAGGACGACAAAATCCGCTGGAATTACTAGGCCGGAGAATCCCCCGGTATCAATGGTGTTAGCAACTGGCGAGAAAAGGTGAAGGATATAACCAGTTGGATAAATAAGTTAAGGTTTGCTTATTGGTTTGCTTAATTTAATAAGTGTAAGGCATCTGACCTCATAAGGTTGAAAAATAGGCAACAAGAGAAAGAAGAAAACTACTCTATTAATTCCTACATTCCTCCTTAACAGTTCATGAAAATTACTAGAAGTAAATAGTAAAATATTGTTCCTTTTGCTCCACAATAAATATAATATAAAAGCAGAATCGTAAAATAAAAATTATGAAGTAACAAACGACTTTGACCTATGTCGCCAGTCGATGGATATCTGCTCTATTTTTTCCTTACATTCGTTCTACATTCAGTAATTAAATTCATTGATTAATATTTCCCTATATCTAGTACAATATTTTACATAACAAACTAAGTTTCCCAATCTACTTTGTTTCCATTTAACAAAAAAGGAGGTTGAAGAAGGTGTTAACTCAGTTTTTTTTTCAAAAACAAGACTTTTCTTCTTTTAATGTTTCCGTGATATCTGTTTTTGTTTTAGATAAGAGAAAAAGTCAACAACTGATACCTAAATTAAATTTTAATTTTTTTATAATGTTTTTTAAATCAGATACCATGAAAACATTAAAAGAAGGAAAGTATTGTTTTTGAAAAAAAAGTGATTTAGCACCTTCTTCCATCAGGGGCTTCAATTACCAATAATACATAAATTCAATTAAAGTTTTCGTTGTTTACTTTTCAACAAACCTCTCAGAAGCTAAGTATACATTTGCCGTAACCACGCAGCCCTGGCGCCCACACACATTTTGTCAGTTGTGTCATGTACTTATCACTTGAATCTCAAATTTATATCTGTTTATCTATATTTTTTTTTCGGAACTTGGCGAACCATAACATTTAAAAGGACAACAAAGTATATTTCGGTGTGTTGTTTTCTATTTTGTCCTTAATAAACCTACACAATAGGATATAAAGAGAAGACAGCGCAGAGTTAAATGTGGACAAGTGGAAACATTAGTAGGTCATACATAAGAGGTCATGCATTAATACAATGCCGCACATAAGGATGGATGTATTTCAAAGAGAGAGAGAGAGAGAGAGAGAGAAGAAGCGCGTTTTTGTATCACAGAAAAATTAACACCGAGAGTGTAACTAATATTATTGTTATCAAAGAAATGTGTTAGTCGTAGTTCCCACCGAATGTTCAGGAAACGAATCAAGTTTATAAAAATATATTGGCCAAACGGCTCAAAATACCTATGTAGTAAAAATGAAAGACAAATAAAAAAGTTATAAAGATGAAAAGAAATATAAAGGGAGATATGACCAGAAACAAACAGATAAGAATATACAAGAAATAAACAGAGAATTATTGTTGGGAGAGTTGAGGTTTGCGAAACAGCTGTTTGAACATAAAATTCGTGTTTCAGTTTTGAGAGAAAACAGAAGAATATTTGTGTGTGGATATTTGAGACGGGAAACGGAAGTATTTGAGAGGTTTATTAAGATATTATAAGGGAAAGAAGGAAAGCAAACGAATGAAATTGAAACGATTTAGAGCGTTGTTTATGACTGCATATTAAAAGAAGCGGAGACCAGAAATTTTGCCTAACAATCACTTCTCTTAGTGGAATATAGTTGCAAAAGTTGAGAGCTTTGCACATGACTCAAACTGGAGAACATTAATGTTTCGTTTCATTGCTAACTCCAGGGAATGAAATTGTAAACGCTTGCGTTGATAATGATTCGAAATTGAAGCAATTGCATTCTAATCGCGTTCTCTTATGTTTGTGTCAATTTCAGTTTAAATCCATTTCTCTTAATTGTTTCAATGCCATACTGTTCCTATCCCCAACTTATTTTTTATTTAATGCATGTATATTCCCAAAGAGTAAACAAAAGAGGAATATACATATTATGCGAACAATGCAATGCAATAATGGTTTCCCATTACATCCCATCAAGGGATTGGGGAGATAGTCTCACTGTTCGCTCTCTAGTTGTATACTCACTGATTGGGACCTTTAGGTTTACACCGGTTGCGAACGGTGTTTTGTGAAGCCTTTTCGTGGCTAAATACTCGATAGTGTCGCCTTCATTATGCGAGGTAACTGCCGCCGAAAGAACTTTAAGGTGATCTGGGCAGGGATCGAATCCAGGATCTCTAGTACAGAAGCCGCACACACTACCATCGCACCACCGCCGGCCATAGAATGAAATAAAACCGGAGTATCAGAAAGAGGGGAAATGAAACGAAAGTGACAACGTAAACAACTCATAGGTACATTTAAATATGAAACGGTTATAAAAAAGGGGAAGACTCCTTGGAAAGGAAGTAATGAAATGAAACAAATTGATTTGGTGTTGTGAAGAAATGTGATGTTAAACTCTACAATTTCCCCTTTATCCAAGAGTGAACAGTATCCTGAGGGACAGTGTGAACAAGAGTTTTAATATTCTCGTTTCGTTTCATTCTTAACTTACCCCTACTAAAGAGTAAAATTTTTTAGAACATATGTTAACGAATTTTATTTATTTTTTGACAAAATGATTTGTGATTCCATCTGGAGACAAGTCATTCAAATTGTAAACAGTATCTTGAGAGAAAATGTAAACAAGAGCACATTTTCATTTGGTTTCTTTCTTAACTTACCCCTAATGAAGAGAAACATTTTATAGAGCATAATTTAACGAATTTTGTTTTTGATTTTGACAAAGTTATTCGCAACTCAATTTGTAGACAATTGATTTTCGGCTCGATTTCTCGTATCCTTATTGCTTTGTGTATTGGTTTGTTGTTGTCTTTTTCTTTGAATTCTTGCTCTATTCGTTACTCGTTGTATGGTGTGTTTGTGAAATTGAAACACCGGACAGATGTTAGTTTGAAAGGTGCTTTCATTAGAATCGGATACACGACAAATCTATCGTTCGCCGGGAAAAATATCTTACCTAAAAGTTATAAGCGATGTCTTATGCCGAAGATAAAGTGTAAACAACAATTAAATATGTTAATAAATTTCGTAATAATAACACGATTTGTGAGAAATACAGACAACTGTATTAATTAAAGGATAACGATAAACCCAAATTACATGAGGATTCGTAGAACAAAACGTGACTTTTTGTATTTTTGAACAAAATGTTTTTGATGTCTTTGTATAAACTTGGTTAAGTTCTATTGAAAAAAATCTAATTTCTTTTTTTACCAAACCAACACTCAGGGGATGCCCCCTATAAATGCTGTGCATTGTGTTGGCGAAGGAAAATGGAGGTAGTGGAGGGCGGAAAGAAGGAGTAGTGTCTGTTGACATTTGCATATTGAATCTTTCTATGTCACAATTGGTGGGAAATACACTGGTCGGAAGTATATTCCACATACGGACTGTACGGCTGAAGAACGAATTTTCTCTATAGTGCGTTATGCGGTCAACCGGCCACACGATAAAAAACAGATGAGAGTTCCTGGAAAGGCGCGTGCTGCGGTTAAATATCCTTTGGATAATTTTTCTTCTCCTCTTATATAATCGAGATTCCACGAACTTTTGTGACGGTTGCTTAAAAAATGCAGAAACGTCAATCCGGGATAGTCTGAAAGCAGTAACTTTTTATATATGTAACGGGTTTTTAAATAAGAGCGCTACAAACGTTTTTTTTAAAGAAAACAAAACCGGTTCTAGATACCAATGAAATTCTTTATTCCTGTGAAAGTACGTTCGATGCCATTATGTATGGAACTAGATTTCTTTTGCAAGGCCACCACGGGCACGCTTGCAGAAGTCCAGACGCTGAACCCAATTTTTGACGGTTTTCAAGCATAAATCGGCCAATACTGCTGCAATTTCACGTTCGATATTCGTACGAAGTTCATCAGTTGTCGCTGGCTTGTTGGTATAGACCATAGACTTAACGTAGCCCCACAGGAAATAATCTAACGGCGTCAAATCCCACGACCGAGGCGGCCAATCGACTGGGCCATTTCGTGAGATAACACGTTCACCGAACTTGGTTTCCAATAAATTGATTGTGGCTTGTGGCGCCGTCCTGTTGGAACCACATGTCCTCCAAGTCCATATTATCCAATTGGGGCCAAAAATATTCGTTTATCAATGAACGGTAGCGATTCGCATTCACAGTAATGTGCCTTCTTGATCATCACGGAAGAAGTACGGCCCAATGACGCCGCCGGCCCATAAACCGCACCAAACCGTAATTTTTTTCGGGATGCAATGATGACTCATGGATTACTTGTGGATTGCTCTCGGACCAATAACGCATATTTTGCTTATTGACGATGCCATTCAGCCAGAAATGAGCTTCATCGCTGAAGACCATAAATTGGACGGAGCGCTCTTAAAGCTGAGGCCACTGACTCCAAATTGCGGTAGTAAATTTTAATAATTTCGACTCGTTGTTGGCTCGTATATCTTTCCATGATGAAATGGCAAACCTTACTGAAGAGAAATGTCAAAAGAGCGGGAAAAATATGGCGTCGTTTGCTGTCCCTAACGATTTACTTTTGTAGCGTCTCTGTTGAAAAACCCTTTATATACTTGTATATGGAACTTTGTGAACAGAAGGTAATCGTTAAAATTTTGAAATTTGTTTATCCACATGCAGACATCGTTGGTACGAAATTTTAAGCCAATCCAATAAAAACTACAGCCACAGTCTATCCCTACGGTCTATCGCGGACCGGCGTTTCCGCAGTTTTTAAGCAAATATCACAAAAATTCGTGGAAATGTTCTACTAATGTTGTTCTTCAATACTGTCAACTCGCGGGCCATTTAAGTAAGTATCTTAGAAACGCCCGTCCGGGATAGGCAGGAAAACTGAAAAATTTCATACAAATGTATGAAAATAATAGAAATTTCTTCGTTTCCGGACCGGCGTTTGAACAGCGTTCCATAAAATGTGATAAATTTTTGGGAGAATATAACGAAGTCTCTGTTTATGATCTCTGCAAAATTTCAATCTATTCTGTATAACTTTTTTTAACAAACCGAAGAAGAAATCATTGATTTATTTCCCGGGAATCCCGGGAAATTTATTAAAACCGTTCACGGGATCCCGGTACGAACTTAGAGCACTAAACTAGAGATGGGAAAATGTCGGGTACAGGCAACGTTACTCGTTTTCATCTTTCGCGTAATACAGGGCTGCACCTCAGGTTATTGAACTTCAGGTTGTCATATGCAAAAAAAAAAAACTTCATGAATTTCGGGTTCGAGAATTTTCAGGCGACTTTCCGTTTGGTTGTCCGGAACTGAAGAAAATGGAAACGGAAATTTTGACATTTGCTGTATATTACAGAATTGTATGCAACAGGCTTTGGAGAATTCTTTTGCCGCTAACATAAACTAAAGTTAATGTTCTGATAATAACTAAGTCAAGGAACTCCTGACATTCCCAAAGGAAGTCACTGTGAATTTCAGAGATGTGCTTCTAATTACAATAATTAGTGATAAACCTTCCGTATCTCCTGATTTAACCGATCCAGACTACTTTCTGCTGGATTCAAAGTATATATCAACAAGACAGTATTTGACATGAACAGCCCCGAAACACTAAAAAAAGTGAGGGCAAATGTGGAAAACGACTACATTCCGTTATTGGCTCTGGCAGCGACCACTTACGCTGTATTGTATTCCACAAGTGATCAAAACAAATTTACATGTTTCAAAATAAACGAAAAATCATAGCATCCCAGTTGTGTTTGTTTTTGTATTATTAGCAAAAAGCAACAGGAAGGTTTAAATGTCCCACCTTGAAGTTACATGCAACAGGTTCAATACTAAAGGTTCTCTCAGTAAGGTAACACCTTTTAAATTTTAGTGTCGTTTTTTTGTGCAAGTGGCGCAGCTCTGAAATTTGGAAGCTCTCACATATCTTTATTCAGATTATTAAAAATGGAGCGCTTTACGAAAGAACGATGCGCTATAATAGTGAAAACTTATTACCAAAATTTGGAAAGTTGTGCTGAAACCGCTCGAAAACTTCGCAGAAATTTCATTCAAGAAAGTGAAACTAATTTGTCAGCCATTCGAAGAGTGATCAACAAATTTTAAGAAACTGGGTGGGTTGTGGCTGACAAGACTCTTGTGCGTCATCGTACCGGTCGGTCTCTTGAAAACGTTGCTCCTGTAAACGAGAGTCTCGCCGAAAACCCGAAAACATCAAATCAGCATCGTTGTCAACAACTTCAAATTTCACGAAGCACTACGCAGTCATTTTTAACAAAGGACTTCCACCTTATAAAATAAAATAAATGGTTTCCCCTTACATCCCATGAAGGGATTAGGGAAAGCTTCTCAGAAACCAGTGAGCTGTGCGCGTTCTAGTTTAACACTCACTGATTGGGACCTACAATTTTACATTGGTTCCGAACGATAGTTTGAGAAGCTTTTTCATGGCTACGTACTCGATAGTATCGCCGTCAGTAAGGGAGGTGACCGCTGTCGAAAAAAATTTAAGGTGGTCAGAGCAGGGATCGAAACCACGTTCTCATGTACAAGAGCCCCGGACACTACCGTTGCACCACCGACAGACCTCATGCGTACAAAATTCAGTTTACTCAGGAGCTCAATCCAGCGGCCAATGGAAATCGCCGGTAATTCGTTCAATGTGTAATGGATCAATGTAAAGTTAATGCCAAATTCTCAAAAAATATCATCTTCTCCGATGAGGAGCATTTCCATCTGAATGGCCTTCGTGAATGCACAAAATTGCCGAAGTTGGGGGGGTCAGAAAATCCTCATGCAATCCATGAGAAACAAATGCACCTACAACGAGCAACTGTCTGGTGCGGATTTTGGTCAAGTTGCGTGATTAGGCCATATTTTTTGAAGATGAGATCGAAACTGCAGTAACTTTGAAAAGCATTCGTTGCAAGAACATGATAATGGAGTTCTTGTGGCCTTAACTGGACGGCATGGATCTGAACGGCATGTGGTTTCAGCAAGATGGCGCTACCTGCCACACCGCGCATGAAGCAATCGATTTTTTACAGCAACGATTTCCAAAACAAATTACCTCAAGAAATTCTGATGACAACTGACCACCAAGATGACGTGATTTAACGCCATATGAGTAAATCACTAAAAATTCCTGAGCTCAAATCCGAGGTCCATCGCCTCATCGGTGAGATACAGCATCATCTCCGTTAAAAATTCGTAGAAAATTTCATGAGAAGAGTAATGGCCTGTCATCAGAGCCGTGTCGGCCATTAGACCGATATTTTATTCCATACTTAATCAAAACGTGTCTTCTTTACAATTTTATATCGGGTGTTTTTTATAGAGTGATACAACTTTGAGTTGGCATCACTGCTTTATTTGTCCACCCATTTCACAGCTGATAGTTGATTTTTGTTTAGCTGGCTTTGACATTTTATTATGAATCGACTTACACCAGAGCAACGCGTGCAAATTGTGGAAATTTTTAATCAAAATAATGGTTCTGTTCGTCAAACGTATCGTGCACTTCGTCCATTTTATGGCGTGCATAATCGTCCTTCAGAGCTGCTAATTCGAAGAACAATATATCATTTTCGGACCACATTTACTGTTACTGATAATATGCATCCCCTGAGATGCCGAACAGTGCGCACTGAAGAATCTATAGCCGCTGTACAGGAAAGCATTGAAGATGATCCTAATCAATCAATTCGTCGCCGTTCTCAGCAACTGGGGTTGTGTCCTTCCACTTTATGGAAGATTTTACGCAAAGATCTTGGCTTAAAAGCTTTCAAGACTCAACTTGTGCAGGAATTAAAGCCAAACGACTATCTTATGTTCCGCCAATTCGACGATTGGGCTGAAGCCTAAATTGATATTGATTTTGAATTTCCAATCAAAATTTTATTTTCCGATGAAGCCCATTTTTGGTTGAATGGGTACGTAAATAAACAGAATTGTCGCATTTGGTGTGAGGAGAATCCACAAGCTTTTGTCGAAGCACCATTCCATCCACAGAAAATTAGTGTTTGGTGCGCTTTATGGGCTGGCGGAGTCATTGGCCAGAATGTTACTGTCAATGGTGAACGGTATAGGAACATGATTCGAAGTATTTTCGAACCTCAATTAGCTGGCATTAATCTTGCTGATATGCGGTTCCAACAGGACGGAGCCACATACCGCACAGCGGGTGCTACAATTGATTTACTCAAGGAAGCTTTTGACGCAAAAATAATTTCATGAAATGGCCCAATAAATTGGCCCCCAAGATAGTGTGAGTTAACCCCATTGGATTATTTTCTTTGGGGTTATGTAAAGTCACTTGCGTACGTCGATAAACCACAAACAATTGAACACCTGGAAATCAACATTCGTAGAGTTATCGGCGAGATACGGCCGGAAATGCTGCGAAAAGTTTCTGAAAATTGGTGTTCCAGATTGCGCCTTTTACGCGCCAGCCGTGGCGGCCACATGGCCGAAATCATATTTAAACATTAATGTCGTAAACTTTTTTATCCAATAAAGACCGTTTCCTTGATATCAAAAATATATTACTATATTTTATTATGATTTAATCCTGTATCACTCTATAAAAAACACCCGACATTTATAGATATTTATAGAGTATAACAGAAACGTAATCTACGGCAAATTCTAAGATTCTCGAATTCAAATCAAAATCGATCTCGCGATTTTTACTTGAAAATGTATATATTATCGTAAAAAATCGACCCAAAAGCCATACTTTTGAAACTTGATACTCTTCGATTTCCATGAAATTTCACACGTATATTCTAGTCATTGCTGCCGTTATAATGACGTTTATTTTTGATCGAAGCTCGCCACGGTTCATGTTTTATAGCTGTGTAAATTTGGTGATCTGCAGCATTTTTGTGAAGAAATACCTGTGTTAATTTTAGAATAACTTTAGAATGCGATATTAGATTTTCCATTTGTATTTTTATTCCTAAAGAAAAGTTAAAACCTACCAGGCGATACCTTGATCGCTACAATCTGATATGAAATTCAAAAGTTATTCTAACATTACACAAAAATGCTGCAGATGACCAAATTTACACAGCTATAAAACATGAACTGTGGAAGTTTCGACCCAAGCTAAACGTCATTGTAACGGTAGTAATGAGTAGAATATGTGTGCGAAATTTCATCGAAATCGAAGAGTATCAAGTTTCAAAAGTATGGCGGTCGATGTTTTACTCTAATATACAAATTTTCAAGTGAAAAATCGCGGGTTTGATTTTGATTTTAGAACCATGGTTTCTTGGGAATATTTTCTTAGAATATGCCATACATTACGTTTCTGCTATACTCTTTGTCATATTTTTTGGTCCCATATAAATTGGCCTACCCTAAGATACATGTCTTTACATTTATTTTTCGGTATAGAGATTAATGAATTTTCTCAACCTCAGAGTCAGGTTCAGTTCCGTGCTGCGCCTCAACAATGATCTCATAAATATGCCAGCATTGTAATATGTATTCAGAATCAGTAATTCCTTAAACATCCTATTGACGGTCATTGGCTTCTATAGTGAAAGCTGATGTTAGAAAAGGAAATCTTCAATATTTAATAATGCGGTTTTGAAGTAAACAAAATAACGTGGAGTAAAAATAACAATACAAATAATTTGTTTTTTTCGTCTGATTGCGAAACTTATCTCCAGATGCTTATTAATGCTGCCAAAGAGTGCAAAATATAAAATCAATTCCAACCTGAAAACTATACCAGACCTTCCACTAATTCTTCATTATCTCCAGAACCAAATCTCTAACACCATAACCATATCATTGTTCATAGCTCTTTGACGCCTATACGTGCAATAAATATTTATTAGTAATGTGAATTAATTAATAGAGAACCCGCATGTAAAGTCAAAAAAAATTATAATGATTAAATCTTAAAGTAAAAAGAGGAGACAAAAAAAATGCTAAGCGATAAGTTAAACATTAAAAAATAAATAAAGTCATCATCCTGTTTTACGAGGAAATATGGGAAGTAAATGTATACCCATAACACCACTACAATCACATACATATATAAAATCTAAATAAAACCCAGCCAAGAAAACACACAACATTCCATTTAACCACAAACAAAGCTGAAAGATTCAACCTCGCCCTCTACCTGCCTACTTTGATTGCTGTTAAGACTGAATGTGGTTTGGAATCCGACAGGAATTTAATCAAATTAGAGGTAAATTCATAAGCACAAAATTAATTTGTATATAATTGCATCCACATACAAATAAAAACATATACCTATACTTAAGATGTGTTGTGAACAGTTGATTTTTCAAACCTTAACTGCGTATTGAAAAGCCGATTAACGAAGTATGAATTTTTAGCACTTTAGATCCACTACCGCAATATAAATAAATGTATAGGGTGGTTCAGTCACGACTTGACAAGTTTCACCAGCATATTCTTTGGCTCATTTCATGAAAATATGTCCATCAACGACCATCGCCCAAAAAAATGGATTGGTACTAAGTTCAGAACCAGTGGTCGGACTTTTTATTTTGGGGCTTGTTGAAAAAGGTCTTTAAGAGAATCATTAAAAAAATTTAAAAACAAGTGAAATCGCCGACATTTTGAGCTTTCAAAAAAAAAAATTGGAAAAAGAGACATAAGAACCTGCACATTACCTCAATTTTATCATCCAGATGGCAGACAACATATAGCCCCACCTCTTACATTTCCAAAATTACCTAAACGAAGTCCAGAGATCTTCCTGTTCCAAAGTTATGACTATTTGACTGAAATGGAAAATGTTTTTTTTTCGACCACTGGTGCAAAACTTAGCAATTTTACCCTAGTACCCTCCGACCACCAATCCAAAAATTTTCAAACCGCTGCCATTTCGCCCCCTTGCATTTTCAGGGATGGCCGTTAATAGACATATTTTCATGAAACGAGCCAAGAAATACGCTGGAGAAATTTGTCCTGTCGTGACTGAACCATACTGTACAGTGCAAATGAAAATATAGAAATTTGCAAATATGTATGTAAAGGGTGTCTCAGTTAGAATGCACATTCTTTTTTTAAAATAAAGACACGTAGTTTTTTTTAGATAGTTGTGAGTTTTTAATGAATTGTAAACAAAACATGTGCCCATTAAGTATGGAATAAAATATCCGTCAAATGGCCACCACGGCTCTGACGACAGGCCATTACTCTTTTCATGAAATTTGCTTTGACTTTTTCATACAGATATGGGTATATATCACCAATGACGCATTGGATCTCGGATTTGAAGTCAGAAATTGTTTCTAGTTTATTCGCATAAACCCGAGATTTCACAAAACTCCAAAGAAAAAAATTGCACTGAGTTAAATCGCATTGCCATGGTGGCCAGTTGACATCAGTTTTTTTGAGATAATTTGTTCTGGAAATCGTTCCTGCAATGAATCGATTGTTTCATGCGCAGTGTGGCAGATCGGCGTCTTGCTGAAACCTCATGTCCATGCCGTCCACCTGAGGTCACAAGAACTCCGTTATCATGTTCCTTTAACGAATGCTGTTCACCGGCATTGCAATTTCGGCCTCATCTTCAAAACAGTAAGACCCAATCACGCCGCGTGACCGTCGTTGGTACGAAATTTTAAGCCAATCCAATAAAAACTACAGCCACAGTCTATCCCTACGGTCTATCGCGGACCGGCGTTTCCGCAGTTTTTAAGCAAATATCACAAAAATTCGTGGAAATGTTCTACTAATGTTGTTCTTCAATACTGTCAACTCGCGGGCCATTTAAGTAAGTATCTTAGAAACGCCCGTCCGGGATAGGCAGGAAAACTGAAAAATTTCATACAAATGTATGAAAATAATAGAAATTTCTTCGTTTCCGGACCGGCGTTTGAACAGCGTTCCATAAAATGTGATAAATTTTTGGGAGAATATAACGAAGTCTCTGTTTATGATCTCTGCAAAATTTCAATCTATTCTGTATAACTTTTTTTAACAAACCGAAGAAGAAATCATTGATTTATTTCCCGGGAATCCCGGGAAATTTATTAAAACCGTTCACGGGATCCCGGTACGAACTTAGAGCACTAAACTAGAGATGGGAAAATGTCGGGTACAGGCAACGTTACTCGTTTTCATCTTTCGCGTAATACAGGGCTGCACCTCAGGTTATTGAACTTCAGGTTGTCATATGCAAAAAAAAAAAACTTCATGAATTTCGGGTTCGAGAATTTTCAGGCGACTTTCCGTTTGGTTGTCCGGAACTGAAGAAAATGGAAACGGAAATTTTGACATTTGCTGTATATTACAGAATTGTATGCAACAGGCTTTGGAGAATTCTTTTGCCGCTAACATAAACTAAAGTTAATGTTCTGATAATAACTAAGTCAAGGAACTCCTGACATTCCCAAAGGAAGTCACTGTGAATTTCAGAGATGTGCTTCTAATTACAATAATTAGTGATAAACCTTCCGTATCTCCTGATTTAACCGATCCAGACTACTTTCTGCTGGATTCAAAGTATATATCAACAAGACAGTATTTGACATGAACAGCCCCGAAACACTAAAAAAAGTGAGGGCAAATGTGGAAAACGACTACATTCCGTTATTGGCTCTGGCAGCGACCACTTACGCTGTATTGTATTCCACAAGTGATCAAAACAAATTTACATGTTTCAAAATAAACGAAAAATCATAGCATCCCAGTTGTGTTTGTTTTTGTATTATTAGCAAAAAGCAACAGGAAGGTTTAAATGTCCCACCTTGAAGTTACATGCAACAGGTTCAATACTAAAGGTTCTCTCAGTAAGGTAACACCTTTTAAATTTTAGTGTCGTTTTTTTGTGCAAGTGGCGCAGCTCTGAAATTTGGAAGCTCTCACATATCTTTATTCAGATTATTAAAAATGGAGCGCTTTACGAAAGAACGATGCGCTATAATAGTGAAAACTTATTACCAAAATTTGGAAAGTTGTGCTGAAACCGCTCGAAAACTTCGCAGAAATTTCATTCAAGAAAGTGAAACTAATTTGTCAGCCATTCGAAGAGTGATCAACAAATTTTAAGAAACTGGGTGGGTTGTGGCTGACAAGACTCTTGTGCGTCATCGTACCGGTCGGTCTCTTGAAAACGTTGCTCCTGTAAACGAGAGTCTCGCCGAAAACCCGAAAACATCAAATCAGCATCGTTGTCAACAACTTCAAATTTCACGAAGCACTACGCAGTCATTTTTAACAAAGGACTTCCACCTTATAAAATAAAATAAATGGTTTCCCCTTACATCCCATGAAGGGATTAGGGAAAGCTTCTCAGAAACCAGTGAGCTGTGCGCGTTCTAGTTTAACACTCACTGATTGGGACCTACAATTTTACATTGGTTCCGAACGATAGTTTGAGAAGCTTTTTCATGGCTACGTACTCGATAGTATCGCCGTCAGTAAGGGAGGTGACCGCTGTCGAAAAAAATTTAAGGTGGTCAGAGCAGGGATCGAAACCACGTTCTCATGTACAAGAGCCCCGGACACTACCGTTGCACCACCGACAGACCTCATGCGTACAAAATTCAGTTTACTCAGGAGCTCAATCCAGCGGCCAATGGAAATCGCCGGTAATTCGTTCAATGTGTAATGGATCAATGTAAAGTTAATGCCAAATTCTCAAAAAATATCATCTTCTCCGATGAGGAGCATTTCCATCTGAATGGCCTTCGTGAATGCACAAAATTGCCGAAGTTGGGGGGGTCAGAAAATCCTCATGCAATCCATGAGAAACAAATGCACCTACAACGAGCAACTGTCTGGTGCGGATTTTGGTCAAGTTGCGTGATTAGGCCATATTTTTTGAAGATGAGATCGAAACTGCAGTAACTTTGAAAAGCATTCGTTGCAAGAACATGATAATGGAGTTCTTGTGGCCTTAACTGGACGGCATGGATCTGAACGGCATGTGGTTTCAGCAAGATGGCGCTACCTGCCACACCGCGCATGAAGCAATCGATTTTTTACAGCAACGATTTCCAAAACAAATTACCTCAAGAAATTCTGATGACAACTGACCACCAAGATGACGTGATTTAACGCCATATGAGTAAATCACTAAAAATTCCTGAGCTCAAATCCGAGGTCCATCGCCTCATCGGTGAGATACAGCATCATCTCCGTTAAAAATTCGTAGAAAATTTCATGAGAAGAGTAATGGCCTGTCATCAGAGCCGTGTCGGCCATTAGACCGATATTTTATTCCATACTTAATCAAAACGTGTCTTCTTTACAATTTTATATCGGGTGTTTTTTATAGAGTGATACAACTTTGAGTTGGCATCACTGCTTTATTTGTCCACCCATTTCACAGCTGATAGTTGATTTTTGTTTAGCTGGCTTTGACATTTTATTATGAATCGACTTACACCAGAGCAACGCGTGCAAATTGTGGAAATTTTTAATCAAAATAATGGTTCTGTTCGTCAAACGTATCGTGCACTTCGTCCATTTTATGGCGTGCATAATCGTCCTTCAGAGCTGCTAATTCGAAGAACAATATATCATTTTCGGACCACATTTACTGTTACTGATAATATGCATCCCCTGAGATGCCGAACAGTGCGCACTGAAGAATCTATAGCCGCTGTACAGGAAAGCATTGAAGATGATCCTAATCAATCAATTCGTCGCCGTTCTCAGCAACTGGGGTTGTGTCCTTCCACTTTATGGAAGATTTTACGCAAAGATCTTGGCTTAAAAGCTTTCAAGACTCAACTTGTGCAGGAATTAAAGCCAAACGACTATCTTATGTTCCGCCAATTCGACGATTGGGCTGAAGCCTAAATTGATATTGATTTTGAATTTCCAATCAAAATTTTATTTTCCGATGAAGCCCATTTTTGGTTGAATGGGTACGTAAATAAACAGAATTGTCGCATTTGGTGTGAGGAGAATCCACAAGCTTTTGTCGAAGCACCATTCCATCCACAGAAAATTAGTGTTTGGTGCGCTTTATGGGCTGGCGGAGTCATTGGCCAGAATGTTACTGTCAATGGTGAACGGTATAGGAACATGATTCGAAGTATTTTCGAACCTCAATTAGCTGGCATTAATCTTGCTGATATGCGGTTCCAACAGGACGGAGCCACATACCGCACAGCGGGTGCTACAATTGATTTACTCAAGGAAGCTTTTGACGCAAAAATAATTTCATGAAATGGCCCAATAAATTGGCCCCCAAGATAGTGTGAGTTAACCCCATTGGATTATTTTCTTTGGGGTTATGTAAAGTCACTTGCGTACGTCGATAAACCACAAACAATTGAACACCTGGAAATCAACATTCGTAGAGTTATCGGCGAGATACGGCCGGAAATGCTGCGAAAAGTTTCTGAAAATTGGTGTTCCAGATTGCGCCTTTTACGCGCCAGCCGTGGCGGCCACATGGCCGAAATCATATTTAAACATTAATGTCGTAAACTTTTTTATCCAATAAAGACCGTTTCCTTGATATCAAAAATATATTACTATATTTTATTATGATTTAATCCTGTATCACTCTATAAAAAACACCCGACATTTATAGATATTTATAGAGTATAACAGAAACGTAATCTACGGCAAATTCTAAGATTCTCGAATTCAAATCAAAATCGATCTCGCGATTTTTACTTGAAAATGTATATATTATCGTAAAAAATCGACCCAAAAGCCATACTTTTGAAACTTGATACTCTTCGATTTCCATGAAATTTCACACGTATATTCTAGTCATTGCTGCCGTTATAATGACGTTTATTTTTGATCGAAGCTCGCCACGGTTCATGTTTTATAGCTGTGTAAATTTGGTGATCTGCAGCATTTTTGTGAAGAAATACCTGTGTTAATTTTAGAATAACTTTAGAATGCGATATTAGATTTTCCATTTGTATTTTTATTCCTAAAGAAAAGTTAAAACCTACCAGGCGATACCTTGATCGCTACAATCTGATATGAAATTCAAAAGTTATTCTAACATTACACAAAAATGCTGCAGATGACCAAATTTACACAGCTATAAAACATGAACTGTGGAAGTTTCGACCCAAGCTAAACGTCATTGTAACGGTAGTAATGAGTAGAATATGTGTGCGAAATTTCATCGAAATCGAAGAGTATCAAGTTTCAAAAGTATGGCGGTCGATGTTTTACTCTAATATACAAATTTTCAAGTGAAAAATCGCGGGTTTGATTTTGATTTTAGAACCATGGTTTCTTGGGAATATTTTCTTAGAATATGCCATACATTACGTTTCTGCTATACTCTTTGTCATATTTTTTGGTCCCATATAAATTGGCCTACCCTAAGATACATGTCTTTACATTTATTTTTCGGTATAGAGATTAATGAATTTTCTCAACCTCAGAGTCAGGTTCAGTTCCGTGCTGCGCCTCAACAATGATCTCATAAATATGCCAGCATTGTAATATGTATTCAGAATCAGTAATTCCTTAAACATCCTATTGACGGTCATTGGCTTCTATAGTGAAAGCTGATGTTAGAAAAGGAAATCTTCAATATTTAATAATGCGGTTTTGAAGTAAACAAAATAACGTGGAGTAAAAATAACAATACAAATAATTTGTTTTTTTCGTCTGATTGCGAAACTTATCTCCAGATGCTTATTAATGCTGCCAAAGAGTGCAAAATATAAAATCAATTCCAACCTGAAAACTATACCAGACCTTCCACTAATTCTTCATTATCTCCAGAACCAAATCTCTAACACCATAACCATATCATTGTTCATAGCTCTTTGACGCCTATACGTGCAATAAATATTTATTAGTAATGTGAATTAATTAATAGAGAACCCGCATGTAAAGTCAAAAAAAATTATAATGATTAAATCTTAAAGTAAAAAGAGGAGACAAAAAAAATGCTAAGCGATAAGTTAAACATTAAAAAATAAATAAAGTCATCATCCTGTTTTACGAGGAAATATGGGAAGTAAATGTATACCCATAACACCACTACAATCACATACATATATAAAATCTAAATAAAACCCAGCCAAGAAAACACACAACATTCCATTTAACCACAAACAAAGCTGAAAGATTCAACCTCGCCCTCTACCTGCCTACTTTGATTGCTGTTAAGACTGAATGTGGTTTGGAATCCGACAGGAATTTAATCAAATTAGAGGTAAATTCATAAGCACAAAATTAATTTGTATATAATTGCATCCACATACAAATAAAAACATATACCTATACTTAAGATGTGTTGTGAACAGTTGATTTTTCAAACCTTAACTGCGTATTGAAAAGCCGATTAACGAAGTATGAATTTTTAGCACTTTAGATCCACTACCGCAATATAAATAAATGTATAGGGTGGTTCAGTCACGACTTGACAAGTTTCACCAGCATATTCTTTGGCTCATTTCATGAAAATATGTCCATCAACGACCATCGCCCAAAAAAATGGATTGGTACTAAGTTCAGAACCAGTGGTCGGACTTTTTATTTTGGGGCTTGTTGAAAAAGGTCTTTAAGAGAATCATTAAAAAAATTTAAAAACAAGTGAAATCGCCGACATTTTGAGCTTTCAAAAAAAAAAATTGGAAAAAGAGACATAAGAACCTGCACATTACCTCAATTTTATCATCCAGATGGCAGACAACATATAGCCCCACCTCTTACATTTCCAAAATTACCTAAACGAAGTCCAGAGATCTTCCTGTTCCAAAGTTATGACTATTTGACTGAAATGGAAAATGTTTTTTTTTCGACCACTGGTGCAAAACTTAGCAATTTTACCCTAGTACCCTCCGACCACCAATCCAAAAATTTTCAAACCGCTGCCATTTCGCCCCCTTGCATTTTCAGGGATGGCCGTTAATAGACATATTTTCATGAAACGAGCCAAGAAATACGCTGGAGAAATTTGTCCTGTCGTGACTGAACCATACTGTACAGTGCAAATGAAAATATAGAAATTTGCAAATATGTATGTAAAGGGTGTCTCAGTTAGAATGCACATTCTTTTTTTAAAATAAAGACACGTAGTTTTTTTTAGATAGTTGTGAGTTTTTAATGAATTGTAAACAAAACATGTGCCCATTAAGTATGGAATAAAATATCCGTCAAATGGCCACCACGGCTCTGACGACAGGCCATTACTCTTTTCATGAAATTTGCTTTGACTTTTTCATACAGATATGGGTATATATCACCAATGACGCATTGGATCTCGGATTTGAAGTCAGAAATTGTTTCTAGTTTATTCGCATAAACCCGAGATTTCACAAAACTCCAAAGAAAAAAATTGCACTGAGTTAAATCGCATTGCCATGGTGGCCAGTTGACATCAGTTTTTTTGAGATAATTTGTTCTGGAAATCGTTCCTGCAATGAATCGATTGTTTCATGCGCAGTGTGGCAGATCGGCGTCTTGCTGAAACCTCATGTCCATGCCGTCCACCTGAGGTCACAAGAACTCCGTTATCATGTTCCTTTAACGAATGCTGTTCACCGGCATTGCAATTTCGGCCTCATCTTCAAAACAGTAAGACCCAATCACGCCGCGTGACCAAAATCCACACCTGAGATTTGGTCGTTTTGGGTGTATTTGTTTCTCATGGATCGCATGAGAATTTTCTGAGAACCAAATTCGAAAACTTGGTGTATTCATGAAACCATGCAGACGGAAATGAGCTTCATCCCAGAAGAATATTTTTGTTGAGGAATTGTCATTGGCTTCACTTTGCTCCATTACCCATTGAACGAGTTGCCGGCGCTTTGATGGTTTGAGCTCCTGATGCTCTGATGGTTTGAGCTCCTGAGCAAGCTCAATTTTGTACGCATAAAGGTAGAGTTCCTTTGTTAAAATTCGCTTCGTGAAATTCTAAGTTGTTAAGAACGATGCCGACACTCTCGTTTACAGCAGCAATGTTTTCAAGAGACCGACCGGTACGTTGACGCACAAGGATCTTACTGTCCACAACCGACCCAGTTTCTTTAAATTTGTTGACCATCCTTGGAAGGTTGAAAAAGTTTGCGATCGGACTCAGCATAACTTTCCAAATTTTTGTAATAATTTTTCACAATTATAACAATATAAATTTTTGTAATAATTTTTCACAATGTTCTTCGTAAAGCGCTCGATTTTAAATAATCCAAGTAAACATCTATGACAGCTGCCAAATTTCAGAGTTGTCACTTGCACAAAAAAATTACACTAAATTTAAAAAGTACAATCCATCTGAGGAATCCTTTATAATTGTAATAGGAATGAAAAATTGGTTTGTTGGAACGACGGAATAACAAATGTTCAAGGAATCATACACTTTTCAACAAATTCAATAGACTTGTTCTGAAATATAAAAACAAAGAACTATGAAACATTGGGACGAAGTTCCTTATCGCAGGGACCGGGAGGGGGGCAAAATAAAAAAAAAATTTTAAATTTTTTTTAATACTATTATGCTACAGCCCAGAATTATCAACTATGTTGGGTACTGTTGCTTTGGTTTGTGTCTAGACTAATATATGTTGTGAATTTATTCTTTAATGGGAAGTTTTCTAGGTGGAGCCTGTAACTAATATTTAGTACATATTGTTACGAATTTCCTTATTCGTCCTTTTTGCGTTGTTTTATTCCCAATAAAAAAACAAGGTTCGTTTTTAATTACGATAATTACAACGGTATCACTTCCTTTTATTTATTTATACAGTACAACAGTTTACTTTATTTATAACACGTTAACAAGTCTTGTATTTTACTATCAATTCGCGTTGCTTACTTTACGGGGTTTAATCACAAACTGAAACTCTCCATTCCAAAGACCTCCGCTATTTATACCAACTCACCATACACAAATGAAGGTACATATATCTAGCGAATTCAAGAACCTTCTAGAAAATAGATGTTGTTGTTGTTGTTTATCTTTGTACAACATTCTCCTACACAGGAGAATTATCTTTACTGAGGTGAATTCATGCTACTGGTTTAGCGAGCTGGTACGTTGTTACAATGCATACTTTCAGGCGCAGCACTAACCGCCTGTTGTTTACATACTGTTAGTAGAGTCATTAACAGTAACCAAAAGCTTTTACTTATTCGTAACACTGCCCCCCACTTAAGCCTGTTCGTCCCGAGCAGGCTCAACCCTCCGTTTTCCATACAGAGCTAGTCTTTCCAAATGCACGACTTTCATTTTAGCTCTTGGACTTTGGCTTTTCTGGATTCGATAAACCACGTCATTTATTCGTTTGACAACCTTGTAAGGGCCTTCCCAGTGAGTCTGAAGTTTTGGAGATAAACCCTTCTTGCGCTGTGGGTTGAACAGTAAAACTAGCTGGCCTTCATGAAATCCTTCTGAATTTGCCGCTCGGTCGTATCTGGCTTTCATTTTGTTACTGACCATTTTTAATTTGTTGCGCACAAATTCATGGAGATCATTAAGATCCCCCGTATCATGGTAATTGACATCACTGTTCGCAGGGTCAGACGCTGGTATGGTACCGAACTCCAAATCTCCAGGCAGCTTCAGCTCATTTCCGAAAATTACTTTAGCGGGTGTTCGCGAAGTGGAGTCATGGGTGGCCGTCCTATATGCCAAAAGGAACTTCGGTATGTGTTCATCCCAATCTCTTTGATCTGCGCTGACTACTTTTCTTAGGTATTCTTCAAGAGTTCGGTTGAATCTTTCAACCATTCCGTCAGACTGAGGATGCAATGGTGCTGTTCTTGTTTTCCGAATACCGTATGACTCACACATTTCTTTGAAGATGGTCGATTCAAAATTCCTACCCTGCTCCGAATGCAGTTCTAAAGGGACACCAAAACGACTTATCCAGTTGTTCACCATAGCTTTGCTTATTGTTTTCGCTTCTTTATTTGGAATAGCGTACACCTCGGGCCATTTACTGAAGTAGTCCATAACGACTAGGGCATATTGGTTCCCAGAGCTACTTGTTGGATATGGACCAGCCACACTCATGGATATTCGCTCGAAGGGAGCACTTGCGCTCTCCTGATGTCTCTGTTCGCAACTCCTCCGCGTTGGTCCTTTAGTTGTCATGCACTGGGTGCAGCCTGCAATCCACTCGGATACAGCTTTTTGACGACCAACCCAATAGAAACGTTCCCTTAGTTTCTCCATAGTTTTGCCTTTTCCGAGGTGCCTACCACTCGGACCATTATGAGATTCTGCAATTATCTCTTTCACCTTCAAGGCAGGTACCACAATTAGATTTTTCTCCGTTTTACCATCTTCACTTTCCCATACACGGTATAGACAGCCATCTAGCAATCTCAGGCTATTCCACTGGGCCCAATATGATTTTAAAACGGGGCTTTCTGAAGCGATTTCATTCCGCGTTAATTGTCTATCCTCTTCCTTTGCCAAAATAATTTTTGCCAATACAGGATCACTTCTCTGTGCCGTGAACCACTCGTCGTCGGATTCAATTCTCAGGGATCGGACGTCAATAATTTGCTCTTTGATCTCAGCCTTAAAATCCTGTTTAGGCTCGATTACATGTGGACGGTCATTTACTCGTCCGATATCGGCCGCTATCGCTGGAGATCTTGACCGTTTTCTCAGGTCTCTACAGTCACGCCCTATATGGCCACGTTCGCCATGACTGTCACCTTTCAATTTTGTTGCTTGCCATAGCGCTTTCGTGAGAATCCGAATCACTTCCTTCAGTTCGCTAACGGCGCCTTTCAAATCTTTTGATTTGCGTTCCGTTTCTACCCTTCGCACATGATATGTCTGTTGACTGGCAACAACCCTCGCCGTCTCATTCGCCAAAGCGAATGAAACTGTTTCCACAAATGTAGCTTTTTGTGAGGCATACACCGAATATCTAACGTCAGGATCGTTAATGCCCCTAACAAATGCCTCTATCTTAAATTGCTCTAGGAAAGTTTGGGGTTCTCCAGGATATGCCATCAACACCAAACGTTCCACCTCGGTTGCGAAGTCCTGAAGCGTTTCATTATGCTTTTGCACTCGGCCTCTCAATTCCATGCGATATAAATCCTTCTTGTGATCGCCACCATACTTGCGTTGTAACGCAGCCAGTATATCCTCGTAGTTGTTTCTGGCACTGACGGGAATGCTCTGAAGGACTTCTGCTGCGTTGCCTTTCAGTGCTAAAATTAGCTCAACAGCTTTGTCGTTGCTGTTCCACAAGTTCTTAATAGCGACCATTTCGAATTGGAATTTAAAAACATCGAAAGGCGTAGAGCCATCGAAACTGGGAGCTTTCAATCTACTAGAGCCTTCAGAAATTACTCGCACCGGACCCTCTTGCAACTGAAGTTCATTCATTTTCCTTTGCAATTCGCTTACATCGTTTTTTAGTTCCCGTTCGACTTCCTCGAACTTATGTTCGACTTCTTCAATCTTCTGCCCCATTTCCTCGATTTTTTCTTCAACCTTTTCGAATTTATCGTTCACTTGAATCTCCATATTGCTCACAACTTCGGAGATTTCTTGCAGTTTCTCATTTGTGGCATTTGATGTTTCTTGAATAATTCTAGAATTCTCGCCAAATTTCTTTTCAAGTTTTTCGTCCATAATTCTAGAATTCTCGTCCAATTTCTCGTTCATAATTCTAGAATTTTCACCAAATTTCTCATTCAGTTTGTCGTTAATTATTCGAGAATTTTCGCTCAATTTGGCCATCATGGCAGCAAACATTGTAGAAACATCTACATTACCAGTTGCTTCTTTTGCACAAACCTCCATTTCGTCTTTGCACTCGAACTGATATGTGTCAATGTTGATGTTTCGGCGTTTAAATTCTTCTATTAATCGCCTCTGCAGCTCTACTTTATTACCAGCTGTCGGTTGATCCAATTTACTCAACTCCTTTTTTAGTTGTTCAACTTTGAGTTCTTCAAACTTCATCGTTGTCCTTAATTCGTAATTTCACTTCTGACACCAATGTTACGAATTTCCTTATTCGTCCTTTTTGCGTTGCATTGCTTGTAAGGGCTGTTTTCTCCTTTTGAAAATGCTGGAGCACCTATGCGTTTTGTTTAAAAACCCGCGGTTTACGTTGTTTTTGAAATAATTTGTCAAATTGCTCAACAAACATTGGCCATATAGCATTTCTTAACCAAAAACGCGTATGATGTATTGAGTCGTGTTCTACTGCAGTTGTTGCAAGGTTGTTACAGCCCTTACAAGCAATGCAACGCAAAAAGGACGAATAAGGAAATTCGTAACATTGGTGTCAGAAGTGAAATTACGAATTAAGGACAACGATGAAGTTTGAAGAACTCAAAGTTGAACAACTAAAAAAGGAGTTGAGTAAATTGGATCAACCGACAGCTGGTAATAAAGTAGAGCTGCAGAGGCGATTAATAGAAGAATTTAAACGCCGAAACATCAACATTGACACATATCAGTTCGAGTGCAAAGACGAAATGGAGGTTTGTGCAAAAACTGAAACTCTCCATTCCAAAGACCTCCGCTATTTATACCAACTCACCATACACAAATGAAGGTACATATATCTAGCGAATTCAAGAACCTTCTAGAAAATAGATGTTGTTGTTGTTGTTTATCTTTGTACAACATTCTCCTACACAGGAGAATTATCTTTACTGAGGTGAATTCATGCTACTGGTTTAGCGAGCTGGTACGTTGTTACAATGCATACTTTCAGGCGCAGCACTAACCGCCTGTTGTTTACATACTGTTAGTAGAGTCATTAACAGTAACCAAAAGCTTTTACTTATTCGTAACAATATTGTAGCTTTGAACCCAATAAAAAGCTAATTTAGAAAAGCCAAAGTGAAAGAAGTTTAAAAGAAGAACATTTTCTTCATTCATTCCTAAACAAAGTACATTTTCTTAAAAAAATACCTTTTTTTAAAGACGTACATTTGCTTCATAAAAGTACATTTCTTATAAAAATCACCTTTTTTTAAAAAGTATATTTTGTTAAATAAGTACCTTTTCTTAAAAAAGTATGTTTTCTTACAACAAATTGCCTCTTCTTAAAAAAACTAACTTTTCTTTAAAGAGAACTTTTGTTGTGAAACAAAAAAACTTTTCTTCAGATAAATACTTACTCCTAAAAATTTACCTATGTTTCAAAAAAGTACCAATTCTAAAAGAAAACATTTTTTAAACAAAAAACTTTTCTTCAACAAAATACCTTCTCTTAAAGAAACACATTTGTTTACAACAATTCCTTCTATTAAAAGTACCTTTTCTTAAAAATAAAATAATACCCTTTCCTTTCTTTTATTTTCTTGAGATAAGTAGCCGTTCTGAAAATTAGTACATTTTCTTAAAAAAATAACCTTTTCGTAAAAAGAGTACCACTTCTTTAAAAAGCACCTGTTCTTAAAAAAGTACGTCTTGGTAAAAAAAAAATCATACTTATAGTCTATTCTTAAAGAACATACTTCTTCTTAAAAATAGTAACTTTTCGTAAACTAAATTATTAGCTTTTCATAAAACAAGTACCTCTCCGTCGGTGGTGCAATGGTTAGTGTGCGCGGCTCTTGTACATGAGAACGTGGGTTCGATCCCTGTTCAGACCACCTTACATTTCTTTCGACGGCGGTCACCTCGCTTAGTGATGGCGACACTATCGAGTACTTAGCCATGAAAATGCTTCTCAAAATACCGTTCGGAACCCGTGTAAAATTGTAGGTCTCAATCAGTGAGTGTAAAAAAAGGGCCTTTTTTTGTCAAATATAATACACATTCTTCCAAAAGGAACTTAAAAATATACATACTAGAAAAAAAAACATTCTAGAAAAAAAAATTTTTCTTAAAAAAAGTTTATCATTTTACAAAAAGTATCTTTTCTTAAAGATCCATTTAAATTATCGCGTCTTTCAACGAACACCTTGGGCGTATTGGAACTAACTAGTATATACATATATATAGCGAAAAGAAATCCGTTCCAACCGTGTGTCCCTTGACAACTCATGTACTTTATTATTTATTGATTGCAGTCTATGGAGACAAAAACTAGCATAATTTGTCCTTCTGCATTTGTCGTTGAATGCCAGAGTCATGTCGTTTATTATATTATTTATTGTTTTCTGTCCAGATTTTCTGTGCAGCGTGGAAGTGGAAAAACGATTCGGCAGATTGAATATTATCTTCAAATTTTTGTTTTGTATTATTTGTAACCGTTTTATGTGAGTTTTGGCACAGTCTTTCCAAATTTGACATTCGTGGGTAATGATTGGTCTAATACGCAATTCATATAAAAGCAATTTGAATCTTCTATTTAAAAGAGGAAATAATGACCGCCTGCATCTTAAAGCATTAACACATACATTGTGTAAGTGTTGTTTAATCGTGAGTTTCCGGTCAAGAGTGATTCCAAGATATTTTATAGTGTTTGAATAAATAATTTCCCTTCCTTGTACTATGAGTTTTTCAGTTGGAACTCTCTTTGGAGACTTATTATAAGGAAAACGTATTGCTTGAGACTTGTCCTCATTGATCTTTATTTTCCATTTGAAAAAAAAATTGCCTGCTGCGGAAAGTGACTTTTGCATGCGTTTTACTATGGCATTAGAGCCTTTGCCGTGACAAAAAAAGCACTGTCATCAGCATAGAAAGCTACATCATTCCCTAGGGAAAGCTTGAAGTCTGAAGTATACAAAATATAAAGCAACGGTGACAATACCGATCCCTGAGGCACTCCGGCTGGGATATCTTTCATAGTGGACAACTCTACATTGACCTCAACTATGAACTTTCTGTCGGTTAGAAAGCTTTTGATTAGCTTTGTTATATATATTGGGCATTGTATTTTATGAAGTTTATATACAATTTTGTTTGTTAACGTAACCCAGAGCTGAAAATTGCATTCATAGGGAAATATGATTTTTCCGTAAAAACGCTCAAAATTCTGGGAAAAGAAGGTTGAGAAAGGTTCAATTCAGCGAACGGTGGCGAGTTGGTGTTGACGGCTGTTTGAACACACTTTCAGCTAAAGCGGCGCCATTTTCCACTGGACGCACAGGACGAGCTCGTTCACGAGTAGTTTTTTCCACTAAAGATACGGATTGACGAATTCGGTTCACAAAGTGTTCCACAATAGAGTGGTGGCACTCTATTTCTATCGAATTTATTTCGCAGATTTCTTACAGTTTGAGTTGAAGGATCAGAACTTTGGAAGAAAGTTTTTAATATTTCCTAATATTTTTTCGAGCATAAAGCGACACATTTTATTAATTTTTACACTTAAACAAGTAGTCTGTCATTTCAGAGATTTCAAATTGGTCATCTGCTTCGAAATAACAGGGGGTTAAATTTTACATGACCCAGCCCTTTTTTGCACTTCTGCTAAAATACCACCTGTGTTGTCATTAGTTCCGTAACTTATAACTAAATCGGAGTTAGCAGATAAGACTTCTTCTAAAACAACTAATTCAAGCAAATTATCGGCGAAATACTTCGTTAACAAAGTCTGAATTATCTGATGCGGTCAGTAATCATACTGAACTATGAAAACGGTTTTAGGTGTGAAAGTCTGCGGCGTTATAGCATTTGTGTAAAAACCGAATAAAGCTGCTAATCGACTTGAAATAACCGGTGAAATGTATCGATTATGATGTATCGATTATCGGACTTAGTGTGCAAAAGACCGATTGTTTGATGAACTGTGTGGCGTGGTCCTCCATCCTACTGTAACCAAATATTATACAAGTCCTTACTTACCAAATAGTTAGTAGACCGGTGCTATATCGCCTATTCCTATCCGACCATATCATTTTCTCCAATCTCTTTAATTGGTACGTTGTCGAGTGCTGAGGTCTGAACCCATATTGGCAACAATACCTTAGAGTATTTTCGTCTACAAACGTTCTAAGCCTATGCAAAACTATTCCTTCAAATACCTTGTCCAAAAAACTTAATGAACGTAGAGGACGTTAGCTTGATGGCAGTTTAGGATCTTTATCACTCTTACCAATCGGTACAACTTTAGCCTTTTTGAACTCTTTTGGAAAATATGAGTTTTTTATGCAAAACTTAAATAACTTTACTAAAAAAGTATAAGCTGAGTTGTGAAGCTTTTTAAGTAAAATTTTGCCAATTTGATCAAGACCAGGCGCTTTAGAATTTTTGAGGCCGTTAATGGAAGATGTTACCTCATCAGACATTGTTAGAGAATTCGGATCGTCATTTGATATTATATCGCGTTCTATTGCCATCACAACTGAGTCAACAAACTTATCCATCGAACTACCAGAGTTTATTGTAGTAAGACGCGCATTTGCGAAATGATTTGCAATAATATTTGCCTTTCCTACATTATCAGTTGTTTCTCTGTTATTCATTGTCAATGTATTAATAGATCTGCTTTTATCTTTGATAGGTTCTGCTATTTTAAAAAAAAACTTACCTGCAATAGGTAACTTATATAAGAAGTTAGACCATTGAGAATTCCTTGCATTGTCTATGTGACCCAAATTTTCTATTTCTCGTTTAGAACCTTAAAATCTAAAATTCCACCAAGGCGCTTCACGTCACAAAGCTTAGTTTGGACGTTATGAGTTGAGGAAGGTAAAAAAGCTAAAAATTTTGGATTTTTTCCATTTTTCTTGAAGTTTTTTCAATTTTTTTTCCAAACGAAACATTGTAACATTTGGCCAAAAATCTTTAGCCGTTTTTGTGCCATTTTAAATGAAAAAGTCGTAAATCTACCTTTACCACTTATTATTATAATAATTTGTTTTCTCTCAGTGTACGAATGAAATATTCATCTTAAATGAAAGGCTACTAACCCAGTTTATTGTAAAAAATTAAAAATTCCAGTTTTTCGGATATTAATAAAATTACAGGAAAAAATTCGTAATCAGTTGAAAAATCAATGACAACAAGAACACCCTATAATTCACATATCATGTAATTGAGGGCCACCCCAATGAGCATTTCAGATAGCCGAATGTATCCCCAAATCAGTACATATAATTTGGTACATATATCCTTAAATTGGAAAAACCACTTTTTTTGACATATTGCTAATTATAACCTTTAATTGTATGCGAAATGTGAGGTGTAGCCTCCATCCATACATGCATCTTGAAGTATTCTCGTAAATTCTTGAACAGATTTTTCAATATTTACAAATGATCATTTATTCCTTAAAATTTCGGAAGAATTTAGATTTGAATTCAATATCCTTTCATACATTTTCCAATTGGCATTCTGAAAATCTTTATATTTTATGTTTTCACAGACATGTTCATTTATACAGAAAGGAATAGGTAAATGGTCCAAGTATAGTTTATACGGATGAGTTTCTACATCTGTAAATGGTATAGAAGAGTTAGTTAGTAAGCATAAGGTCAATTGTTGATGGGCGTCTAAGAGTTAGAGTCTGAGGGTATCTTGTATGGTTAGGTGGAAAATAAATGTAATATTCATTAATATTTTGGTGATTAAAGTATTTTTGGGATCTTTTTCAGATTTTTCGCCCAAGAAGAATTTACCCCAAAAGTCGGGCATTCCGGACATTTTTTGAATTTTACTTAAAACTCGGTCAATAAACCCGATTTTCTTAGCTTGTCAGTCAACACTTTTGCAGCTAAACGTCCGAACTTTTATTGTATATGCATAAACCAGCAGTTTTGACAATGATTTTGCTCAGTAGGGTACCATGTATCAAATTTTTCCGTAAATTTTGGAAAAAATTTGTAAATAACGCTTTATTAGTTTTAAAATTTTTATGATTACTTAAAAAACTATTGATACCCTGTCAAAGGCAGATAAATTTCAAGCAATTTTTTAATTTGCAGTTACTGTTCCAGAGATATGCAATTTTAAATCTCTTACCCATTGTATGAAACTAATACTAATACATAGTACCTTATTGCATATACAATAAAAACTTGGACGTTTTGCGTTAAAAATGTTAACTAACAAGCTGAGAAAATCGTGTTTATTGACCGAGTTTTAAGTAAAATTCAACAAACGTCCGGAATACCCGATTTTTGGGAAAAATTCGACTTGCGTGACCTTTAAACCTCTTCCGAAAAATCTGGAAAAAATCTCAAAAATATTTTACCCTATAAGCTTTTCAATTTGGTTTGAACAACCACGAAAATCGAAACAGGACATTTTTTGGGGACACCCTAATATACACAATCCGATAAAGTATTTAATAATTTAATTAATTCGCAGAGTTACTGATAAAAAAGACAATATTTGGCTTATATTAATAATAATTTTATGGGGTTTATTAGACGACTATGATACGTTACTTGTGGGTTACTAGATACCGTCATTTGAAATTGTATTACACCTGTAAATACCCCCATCTACCTCAGATACCGACCGACTAACGTTTGAATCTTCTTAAATCTCGTCTTCGTCGCAATCCAAGTAATACAACTGTATAACAGTACAGACCACAGTGCATTTAAATATTCGTGATTTAGTCTCATATGACATCTTCCCCTTTTACTAGATTTTGTGCAGATTTAGGAATAACATTTAGTTACTGGCTTATTTAGGTAGACTCAAACATCCAAAAGGGATCAAGAGGATTACAATATGAGTATAACATATTTCTATGATGTTGATTGTTGACCTTTTCTATTATCTCTGTTTAATTCATTTGGCTTGAGGTGTCGACTCTTTTTTCAAGATATATTAACTATTCTCAATATTTCGCTTAGCAACGCTAATCATCCTCAGGGTTCTAAATACAAAAATATTTAACATTAATAACACGTTGATCACAAAACGATTGCCAATAATTACACGTATTATAAACCATAAAAAGACAAATTACCCGTACACAGTGTGCAAGCTTTCTGTTTTCCATGTGTTCGCCTATTGTGCGTCGATATATTCGACCGCAACGATCAATGTCGGTCTTGTAATTGAGTCCCTTCTCCAAGGGAACGATATGATTTACTCGCAATGATTTACTCTCGAAATGCTGCGCATAGATGACGTTCCCTCGGGGAAGGGATTCAATGACAAGACCGACATTGACCGATGCGATCGAATATATCGACATACAATAGGCGAAGACATGGGAAAACCGACAATAGTTGACGAAAGCTTCCACACTGCGTACGAATATTTTTTTTTTTTTTGTGATTTGTAGTACATGTAATTATTGGCACTCGTGTTATTAATGTTAAATATTTCTGTATATAGTAGAACACACCACCGTCGGTGGTGCAATGGTTAGTGTGCGCGGCTCTTGTACACGAGATCCTGGGTTCGAACCCTGCTCTGACCACCTTCAAAAAAAAAATTCTTTCGGCGGCGGTCACCTCGCATAGTGACGGCGACACTATCGAGTATTAAGCCATGAAAAACCTTCTCAAAATACCGTTCGGAATCGGTGTAAAACTGTAGGTCCCAATCAATGAGTGAAAACTGGAAAGCGCACAGCTCAGTGATTGTGAGAAGTTCTCCCCGGTCCCTTCATGGGATGTAATGGGAAACCATTTATTTATTTATTTTTTAACACTGAAGATGATTAGCGATGCTATTCGAAATATTGGGAATATTTAATAAGTCTGGAAAAAAACAGTCAAACCCGCTGATATTTTCATTTTATGACCTCAAGCCAAACTTATTAAAGAGAGATAACATATTTCTTCAATTAGCTCCATTTTCAGCTTGTCTCCTCCAGTTCTTAGCTACACGCTCTGGAACACAATCTTCCACTTGGTCTTTCCAGCCAAGTCTTAGTCCTTCTATTTCTCGACGTCCTCGAATACTTTTTCGAATACCTTTAGCACTGGTTCATTCTGATTCATTCTAGCCAGAGTAATCGCGCTATTTTGGTGCACATAATTAGCTAGTGATACACCCATAGTCGGTACTCGCCGTTTTCTATTACAGGACCATATATTTTTCGGAGCAGTTTTCCTTCGAAGACTCCCAGTGACATTTCATAATTATAAGCACAGGATATGACCCAGGGGTTTGTACCATACAGCAGGAGAGAATGTATTAGAGTCTGACAGAGTTAGATCGTTGCTTCTCGAAAGAGGGTCTTACCTCTAGTACTTGCTTAGCCCGAATTAATAATTGATTTTTGAGCTGACGTTATTTCTGTTGCTTACGGTAGATCCGAAAGAAAATAAATTCGTCTACTACCTCGAAATAATAACGGTTATCACTGTTGACCATTTCCTGCAACCGAAAGGATGTTTTGCTTGTCGAATTCTTTAGCTTTTTCTTGTCCTCGTTTACACTTTTGATGATGCCTTCTCAATTCTCGAAAATTCTGCAGTAACTTCTCGCATATTTCGCCCAATAATGCCCAAATCATCGGCATACGCAATATTTTTATTCGCATTGACTTCAGCTTTTCTCATACATTTTCATGTGTATTTCCATTTCATTTCAATGGTGGCGGGAGGCAAACCCAGCCCACCGTGGGTTGCATTTTACCATATTTCAGCTGCCCATTATGGATCAGACGCTGACCACAATACAGTGAGTCGTAACAGGTTTTTGGTTTTTTCAGTTTTGATCCGCGGTTGGCCAGCTGTGTTGGCTCACCCGCCTTCAAAGGACAGAATAATATGTCAACTAGTTCGAAGATGTTCAGTGGCAGGGTCACCTAATTATCCTGAGAAGTATCAGTGGTCGCATAACGAATCAGGCTGCTCCTTCGTTTTGCCTTCTAACTTTAGCTAGATAACGGAGGTTTCCCATAAAGCCACTGCCAAGGACACACCGCGTGAAAGTAACGAGCTACTTGGACTGCCCAATGAAGGTATAATTTCTGTCGACTCTCAAGCGAATGGATATGAGAAACTTTCCACCTCCAAGGATAGTCCCATGTCCATGTCGCATACTGATCTCAATAACATTTTGTAGAGGTTGCATGTTAGCATGTTGCCCTGGCTAAGGCATCGCCTCATACTAAATGGTTCTGTCAGATATTTGCCAATGTTTACGGAGGATTTTGTTCCGGTAAGTGCCATTCTACAAAAGCATGTCAGCATAGCAGGAATTCCAAGCTCCAATATAGCTTGGTACAATTTTCCCCATATAGGCCAGTCTTATAATCTACAGATAGCTGGTAAGTGTGGATTTGTTTCTCTTGTGTTGCCGGGAAATTGCAGTTCCAACTTCCCTTTGATTAGGTGGGGACAGTTGACTCTATCGTTCTGTGTTTGTTCAAACCCTCATCCATATTGAATTCGCCTGAGACAAGTAAAGCAGAGAAGTGATACCTCCATATTCCCAACATACTCTTCACATCTGCAACTAGATTGTTAATACAACACTGGTCTTAGTTGACCGATAATTTACATCTCTTGCTGAAGCACCATCCTAGGTAATTTTGCTTCCCGAATGTTTGATTGATTTCCACATGTGTGGAACTATAACACTGTTGTAGTTTTTGTATGAAATGTTTGTATCAATGTTCTAGTAAATTTTATCGCTTAAAGGCAAGTATACTGAGTTGATCGGTACCCATGAAATATCTGTAGAACGTAAAATTTTTAAATTGTATTGTATTACTCATCATATGCAACACAGACAAAAACTCACAATTCTTGACACAATGAAATGCCATCACTAAGTTCTGAACAAAAGCGAAGTGTTTTTTCGTCCTTGAAAAAACAAACTCTTAACAAAAATATATTCCGAATTTTGTGGAGTTTGCCACTTTTGTATTTGGCCTTGAAAAACGTTTCTCTAAGCTTCATTTTAGTAGCATTAATTGTTGTCTCTCTCGTCTCTTATGCTGCCTTTCACCACTCTCTTCTATGTGGACCGTTTTGAATCTATTTGACAGTCAATTGTGGTGTTTTTCAGAGACTTGGCTAGCAGTAATACTGTCGTTGTTATATTATCGACTTGTCTGTCACCATTGCATTTTGCAATTGTAATAATATTAACCAAACTGACACCACAATACGCACTCCTTCTGAGACGCACTGACATTCATTTCGCACTGAGGTCCTGCCAGTGTAGGAATATGGCTCTCTGTTTGTGTGTAGGGAATGAGGATAATTGCTCTTCATTTTATGTCATTGTGGTCGGAGAGGTAAAATACGTCTTGTATTTGGATGAAGCTATGGTACTTGTCTATTAATAGTTCTTCATACCATGTTGTTATTCTTTAGTTATAAGAGAAATTTCTGCGGCAAATTAAATAAATCTGTATGTTCCTGTATTTTGTTGCCTCTGAGTGACTGTGGGTTTCTCTGTATGCGTGCTATTGGTTTGATATTTATTATTTTTCACAAAGAATGTTTCCAAAAATATGTATATATGTAACATTTTGTAATACAAATTGTTTGCCCTCATGGATGGTGGGTCCTTTTTGTTTTCGATCATTCGCTTAGATTGCTTCTATTGTCTTGAGAATTATCTTGAGATTTATACTCTTTGTGGTTTGTCGTTCCATTGGTCGGTAGATTTAGTTTTTGTTTTGATGCTGTTTTCACCTTGAGTGTTCACATTTGTTAACGATAGAATTGTTCTCTTGCTTTAGAAAAAAAAACAAGGAGAACAGTTTAAATTAATTGCCACATCACTGTGGCCAAATTGACTTTTTAATTTTCAGTTTCCCCTAAAGTTTTAAAGCTGATTAGCGGTCGTTTTATTGCTTTTACTTAGGACAAACTCAATGCAAAAAAACGAGAAAGATAATATTTAAATTATTCTGGCCTAAGACACAATTTGTTTCAGTCATCTTTGGAGAATCTTGCTGAAATAAGGGGAATAGTTTAGTCACTTGAGTAGCAATAGGCTACCACAGGGATTTGCTAAAATTTGTCTAATTAGTACTACATTATCTTTACAAATCTCCTATGAGTACATAACTTATGAAAAATACTGTACGGCAGAATGTTGAAATTATAGTAATAGCCAGGAAATGTGCCTCAGCAATATAATAATGAAAGGCAGAAGGACTAAAGGTTAACAACAATAAATAAAACAATCGGCTATAACAAAATCAACCAAATAAAAATTAAAAATCGCATTCAAAAATTATCCCAATAAATTTCCGAAAAACGGCACAAATCAATATGAAAAATGCGAAATTATTCGCATGAAAAATCATCAAATTTTATTGATAATTCAGCGTATTGAAAATCACTCAAACGAAGTTTGACATTAAGGAAGTGATATTGTGAGTGTCAAGCGGGTAATGTAGGGCATAACTTTATAAACACCTTTGAACTCTAAGATTTAAATGCTAAAATATGGGTCATATCTCACATTTACGTCTTTAGTTTCGTGATTTTCTCCTTTTGACAGGTTCCAAGAGTGGCCCCTCTTTTAGCTCTTGCCGATTCTAATTACCCCTATAATTCGGTAAAAAATATTTCGGTTATCTTGACCCACAGATGTATCACCACAAAAGTAGAGGCACCGTTAAACCCGTGGGAAGTATACCTTTAATTTGAGGTCCCACACTTGTCTGCCTGATATTTTTCGGAAAGGGGCCGGCCAAGTTCATTTTATCCAAACACATCAGTTCACTATAAAAAAAAACCACAAATCACAAATTGGAAAATTATACCAAAAATTAAATAAATTGTAATCTTTTTTTCGAGAAATTTAAGATGAAACTGAAAGGAGGAATAATATAGTGGAAAAGTCAATTTTGTAAGCAACATGTAGGACTTTCAGATGATACAACAAATTTTGCAAATATACACTCCGGTTCACTTATTTAAAGGCACTAAAAATGCATATTCAGCAGCCTATATCTTTGGCAATTTGTATCCGATTGCAGAATTTTAAAATGGAGATGGAAGCTAGACATCTTGAAATATAAAAAAAAAAATCATGACAATACTGGTTTCTTAACTAAAGGACGTTTTTGAGCAATTTATAAAAAAAGTCGAAAAATGGTCTACTTTTTTTGGTTCACTTGAATTAAGGCACTTTAACTAATTTTAATAAAAAAACAGTTTTTCTTGTTTTATTAAATTTATTTTGTTTTATTTAAAAACGATTCCTAATGGGTAAAATTTAATAACTTTAAATATACGGGTTTTCATTGAGTGATAAAGAGAATTTATGTAATCCAACGAAATTTGATTCCAAGCATCCTTAATGGCCTCAATTAGTGACTGCTTGTCACCAAGTTGTCTACCTCGTTCATAGACCTTACGAGATAACCAACCCCAGACATTTTGCGTTGCGTTTTGTGTTGCAATATCCAAGATATGGGACCAAATAGCTCACTGAACTTCGGAAAAGCCGATTGCAATAACGTTTTATAGCTTTGACCAGTCATTTTCGCATTTTGAATTTCAAGATCGATGGTGCCATAGTACGTAATATCACCCCACATCATAACGCCGCCCTCTCGGCTGTGATGTCGGTTCAAAAAACGCTCTTCTTTGAGCAGATCATGGAAATAATAGTTGTAGCCATCAGGCCCATCCAAATTAAACTTCTTCTCATCCATAAATACGATGTTTCTCCAGCGTGACCTCTTGGCTGCACATCCCATACCGTATACTCTCTTGCGAATTGAAACCGCTTTTCTTTACGAGGAGCATTAAGTGGCGGCTTTTTTTCTCACTTCAGGTATTTCAAATACTCACAGCTCTTAACTACTCTGCGTACTAATGACTTGCTCGCTTCCACTCCAGCTTGTGCACTTATTTTTGACAAGGATAAGACAGAATTAGAAGCAATTCTGATGATTTTACTTTTCACATACGTAGATGAAGACAATGAAACCCTTCCTTTAAAATATTTCCGTACCCCTCGGGGTCCTTGATGTAATTCTCGACAACTGTTGGGCTCCGTCCAATTTTTTTTAGCTATTGCGCGGCTAGAATGTCCTTCAGAAAGGTAAATATCGATTTTAGTTTTATCCGATAGATTTACAATTTTTTGTTTTGCCATGTTGACTCGTAAAATGAGTAACAAATTGTAATAAACAAACACTCCCTACAAAAAATCATCGCCCACTTTAAAAATAATAAAGTGCCCTTATTCAAGTGATCTAACAAATAACACTTTTTTGGACTTTTATAAATTGCTCAAAAAAAGTTCTTTAGTCAAGAAACCACTATTGTCATGATTTGTTTTATATCTCAAGATGTCTAGCTTCCATTTCTACTAAAAGGGAGCTTACGTGCGAAAAATAGTTTTCTGTGAAAAAGCTGTTAAAAGTAGGCAACTCGTTTCGTCAGTTTCTCATTATCTCGTTAATTGTTCTCCGCGCCGGACGTACAGTAAGTGTTGTTGTTGGTCCAGAAAGTGTTGTTGTTGGTCGGAATATTATTATAGTTCATCGTGTAAGTTGCTAGTGTGGAACATTTAAAAAAGTAACACTGAAGAAGTGACGTTTACTGTTTCTGTTGTGGTGTGTGTTGTCGTATGTTTACTCTTCTTTCTCTACATTTTTAGTACACTTCTAAGCAAGTTAGGATTTTCTGCTTTTCACCACGTGAAAAAGCATCTAATCTTCCATCCGCATCAACCAAAAAGTGAAAATTGATTTTTTGACACCTAAGTGCCTTTTTTTGACACCTTTTAGTGCCTTGAAATAAGTGAACAGGAGTGTATTTATATATAAAATAAAGGGTTTTTCAAAAAGAGCGCTACAAATTTTTTTTTAAATAAAACAAAACCGGTTTTAGATACCAATGAAATTCTTTATTCCTGTGAAACTACGTTCGATGCCATTATGTATGGAGGTCGATTTTTTTTGCATGACCACCACGGGCACGCTTGCACAAGTCCAGACGCTGAACCCAATTTTCGACGGTTTTCAAGCATAAATCGGCCGATACTGCTGCAATTTCACGTTCGATATTCGTACGGAGTTCATCAATCGTCGCTGGCTTGTTGGCATAGACCATAGACTTGACGTAGCCCCACAGGAAATAATCTAACGGCGTCAAATCGCTTGACCGAGGCGGCCAATCGACTGGGGCATTTCGTGAGATAATACGTTCACCAAACTTGGTTTCCAATAAATTGATTGTGGCATTCGCTGTGTGGCTTGTGGCGCCGTCCTGTTGGAACCACATGTCCTCCAAGTCCACATTATCCAATTGGGGCCAAAAATATTCGGTTATCATTGAACGGTAGCGATTCGCATTCATAGTAATGTGCCGGTCTTGATCATCACGGAAGAAGTACGGCCCAATGACACCGCCGGCCCATAAACCGCACCAAACTGTAATTTTTTCGGGATGCAATGATAACTCATGGATTACGTGTGGATTGCTGTCTGACCAATAACGCATATTTTGCTTATTGACGAAGCCATTCAGCCAGAAATGAGCCTCATTGCTGAATATGATTTTCCGATGAAAATCCGTGTCATTTTCAAGTTGTTGCTCAGCCCAATTCACGAACATACGACGCTTATTGTGGTCAAGCGGCTTCAGTTCTTGCGTCAATTTGATCTTGTAAGGATGTAGGCCAAGATCTTTTCGCAAAATTCGCCACAACGATGTCACAGAGATGCCCAACGCTTGAGAACGACGTGTGAGAGACACATTTGGGCTTTCTTGAACTGAAGCCTCAGCGGCAGCAATATTCTTTGTCTCACTGGCACGGGAACATTTTGTACTGTGCCTGTGGATTCAAAGTACACCACTAGACGCTCAATAGCTGATCTGGTGGGACGATTATAACGACCATAAATTGGACGTAGCGCTCTTAAAGTTGAGGCCACTGACTCCAAATTTCGGTAGTAAATTTTAATAATTTCGACTCGTTGTTGGCTCGTATATCTTTCCATGTTGAAATGGCAAACCTTACTGAAGAGAAATGTCAAAAGAGCGGGAAAAAATATGGCGTGGGTTGCTGTCACTATCGATTTACTTTTGCAGCGTCTCTGTTGAAAACCCCGTTATATAGCAAAATATTAACAAAATATTTTTCTAAATAAAATATTTTTTTTATTTAAAATGAAAATTGTTGCTAATGCTGTGTGTTTATCGAGCCAAATAATTATGATTGACTAAAATTTTGACATTAGCGTGGTGAGTATTTATTGTCAAAATTTTCACTAGCCCCAGGGCTACACAAAATTTTGACAAGTAGTCAAAATTTTGACGTTTGTCTTTTATGCAGCATTTGAGCGGAAACATGGTTATAGCAGAAGGTGTTGTTGTAGTTGAAGGCAGCAACAATAGGCATTTTGTTTTTGTCGCTTTCGCTTCAGTTGTGAAACTCTACACAAATGCTGTGAAACTCTACAAGAATGCAAGAGTACAAGAACAAAATACCTGAGTTCAACTGGAAAAGGTCTATTTTAAGGTTTGTACTCCAAAAAACAACCATTGTTTGAGGCGGGCAGAACACATTATTTTAAGCAAAAAAAGTAAAATAACAAAATCCGGGCAAATGCATTGTTTCCGAGTTATGGTAACCGAAATTTCTGATGTGTGAGGGTAATGCGGTTAAGCTATTGTGTAAAGCCATTGCTACTATCTCTTTTTTGTATAAAAGAAGTCAAAATAAATCAAAAAATTAGCTAGCATTTCTCGATAAGTCGCTTAGTTATCGAGTTTTGGGATGTTGAAATTTTGCAAAATAATCGATTTTTTCCAAAATTTGAACATCCGATAACTAAGAGAGTTCTAGAAAAATGCCATAGAGGTTTATGCGTGGTAGTACTAAGGGACTTTTTTCTCTGGGGTAGGCCCAACACCGGCTTCGGCATTGTATGGGATTTTCTCCTCTGGGGTAGGTCCAATACTGGCTTCGGCATAGTATGGAATTTTCTCCTCTGGGGTAGGCATTCGGCATAGTATTATTTGTGGTATAAAGCTTTATATTTTTGAGAAAAGTAAAAAAAAATTATCTATATTTCAAAATTTCAACACACGGGGGTCCATAACTCCGAAACTATGCATTTGCCCCGATTTTGTTCTTTTTACTTTTTTTTGCTTAAAATAACATGTTCTATCCGACGGAGTAATTTGTTTTAATTTTTGGAGAGTAAGCCGTATAATAGACAGTGAACAATTGTGACAGGGAGATACATACATATGTACTTGTGGAAAAACGCATCGCGCTAGATCAATTATTGACAGGAAAGATGGTAAATAGCGGGGAATGCTGGAGGTGCGTAGCTTTGAAAATGTGTGAGTGGTCCGCAGTATTTCATCCACATTTTCTGTGGTTCGTACTTATGTGGAAAGTAAATAGATTTTGAATACATTCAAATCAACCAAATAGACCAATTCAAAATTGTCGGATATCCACATTGATGTCATTTCGGCATTGTATAGTGCAACGCTTAGGCTTCTTTTGTGGCCGCCTTTATGCTGTGTCCCACATTGGTTCCCAGCGAAGTTTTTGATTTGTTACACTGAACTGAAGGTGTGAGCTAGATAAATAAAGTCTGTAAAATTCAATTTTTATTGTCAATATAGTCATACAAAATATAAGCATACCTCACGCATTATTCTCTCTATTTGATACATCCATCACATACATCCTTTGGCGTAATCGCAATTTATTCATTTTGTTTATAATTTGAATAAAAATAGCGAAATATTTTTTAAAAATTATGTTAATTGCAAGCACATGAATTTTCAGCTGTCAAAATTTTGATTTTTCATTTCACACAGCAAAATCGGAATTGTATCTTCACCACACAAAAATAAATTCAACACAATTTACTACGACCGAAATATTTTCGATGAACACACAGCCTAAGAATACATAAATTGATAGAATTACAAAATTCAAAATTGCATTAAAATGTCGAAACCAAAATAATATTTTACAAATCAGTTGTCCACTATGATTCTTTTGAAATAAAGTTTGGGAGTGGGCAAGATTTTCTATATGACACACAGTTCGGCAAAAATATATAATTCGTCATCTGAAGTTTAATTTGTCATAAATAGTCGATTTGGTGATAGTTTCTAAGCCCTGAAGTAAATCCACAAAATAAAGGGTTTCCAATTTGAGTGATATTATTTCTTTAAAAAAACACACTACTTGTTAAGGAAATCAAATGTTTTGCAAGTAAGTTTTGCGTGAAATACCTTTCAAATGATCTAAAAGTGTTAAATCACAACTTCTTGGAGACCATTGAATATCACAATTTCTTGAAATAATCGAATCTCCAAACTTTTCTCGCAATAATTAGGTTGTAGCACGTGCTGTGTGGAACCAGATATTGTGAAGATCAAACTCTTACAATTTCGGCCATACGAAGTTGGTTGTCATTGATCGATACCAGCTTCATATCGAAAGAAGTACGGGCCAGTGACATCACCAGATCAACAATTTAAGTGAATGTAATGGTTGTTTATGAATAATTTGTAGATTTTATTCGCACCAGAATCGACAGTTTTGTTTATTTAAATGAAAGTGAGCCTCATCGTAGATGATTTGCTTAAAAAATTGTTATCGTTTTCCAGTTGTTCCAAGACAAAATCAGCACATTCGTCACGTTTACGGTACTCCAATGGCTTCAGTTCTGGAGCAATAAAAATTTTGTACGCATGCAAGCCCAAATCCTTTCTCAAAATCCGCCAGGTTGTGGTTTGAGACAGTCCCACTTGTTGACAACGTCTTGGAATCGATAAATTGCGGTCTTCAGCAAGACTTGCCTGAACGGTTCTTTGTCTTATTGGCACTTGAACATTATGTAAAGAAAATATACGCTTGTAATTTGCAATAATTTGACGAATGTCGATCTCAGGTGGACGATTATTACTACCATCAAATGGCAAAAGCGCACGAAAAGGTGCTATTGGAGAACGATTATTTTGATAAAAATTGTAATAATTTTTAAACATTGTTCTTCCGTATATCTGTCCATGATGAATTTGTAAAAATTACTGAATACAATGAGTAAATAATGACAGATCACGACAAACTACAAATGGCCGGATCGTCACTTAACAATCATGTCACAACAAATTGGAAACGCCCGTATATATTACATGAAGGGTACAGCTGCACACAGGGAAAATATTAGTCCTAAATCAGTTCTGGCGTTGGAAATTTCATTATAAAGTCTTTGATTAGAATTCATAATTATTATGCATCAGAATTATTTTTCGATGTTATTTGTAAATTAATAATAGGTCTTACTAAATACAAGTTTTTAATACAGAAATTATGTTGTATTAACCAATTTGGGTATTTCTAAAACCTCATTGATCGGAATGGAAGACGAATTTCAGAAAAAGTACAACGTTAGAAATCGTGTTGAAATATTAGTCACTGCAATCATACATTTCAAGTCGAATGAAAGCATTCAATTTTTAAAAATTTTTCAACACAAATTTTTGTTCCTCTATTTCGAATATGTTGTCATTAGGGAACAAACACAGAGACAGTCGATCGAATATTTCTACTTAGAGATACCCAATTTGAGTCGTACGCGAGTGACTGACTTTCGCACGTTTAGATTTTCGTTCGAGATAGGTGAACACGCTTTAAGCATTGGCTTACACTTTGTTTTGTTGTATGATGCATAGGTTGAAGATTATTTAAAACTTATAAGACTCTCATTAAAACACACAAGCCGACAAAGTTGGAAGGTATAATGGAAATACAGTCTTCCTTAACCCTTACTTTACGTTTTTGAAGGGAAAACATCAACAACTAGAAACCTCGCTACACCCAAGAAAATAGATGTCTTGTTCATGACTTTTACTGTAGCACAAATAATAAATGTCATTCCTGTTTTTGATGTGTATAACTACGTATAAACATACAACGAGAAATATACATAGCTGTTAGGTGGCTCATCTATTCATTACACAAAAAGTGCTAAGAAACATCAGTGTCAAATTACGCTTGGTCAGCTACAATTGCCAGCGACTCCCATGTCAAGTACAACAACATCCTCACACATTCATATCCGCCACCTCACATTCATATCTCTGTTCGTATCCCAAGTTGCTGCACTTCACATATACACCCATGCATTTGCAGCATCAACTGGGAACCCACTGGAATTTAGTTTCATCCATTTTTCGGTTGGTTTGTTTGCTTTTTGCTGGGAAATAAAATGTTGGGTAAATGATACTGAATGTTGTCGCCATTGCTTATGCTGGGGATTACAAGTACTAACTTTAAGCAATGCATTTTCTAAACTCTTCCTCTTCCCCCACCATCAATCTACCTATCTATCTACACAAAACGAATTTATCATTTTTGTCCAGCATTCTCTGTAAGTGTTACAGACAAATTCCACAAATCTATCTAAAGGGATTTGGTTAGGACCATAAAACACGTATTGTTTTTTTACTGTTAAATAATAATGAGAAAGTTTATGGTTGTAATTTTTGTACGTAAACAATCTATATGATTTTTAAGGATTTAAGCGATATAATGCATATAAATCTTAAAGGAGGTATGGGAGACAAGACTTCTAAGACTTGTAAGTTTAAACAGACAATTTTGTAGAATACAACAGAAGTGTGAAATATTTTTTCAAGAGATACATTTTTGGAGGCCAACCAGTTTTAATATTTTATCTATACTATATATATGATTTGGAATATCGCTAACAGTAACAGTAACTTTTATTGCCGTAAAAGGACCAAATTCTTAAAAAAATACAAATAAGGGGATTTGGCTAAATTTGGATTTGATTTCTCTGATCCTAGTTATATTCTAAATCAGTTTAAATGCAGTGTGAGACATTTGCAAATGCACAATTGCAAACGGCAATACGTGAAGCGTACTTAGTTGGAGGCAAATAAAAATGTATTATTTTATAAAAAGTAGAATAGATGTCAATAATATTCTCCTAGAAGACAGGGTTCGTATTTCGGGGGTAATGTTTTACCCTAAGTTACCCTATTTAATCCAATACCCATCGTTGTGGGGAATGCGTAACGATCCATAGTTGATTACCCACATTGTATGGTTGGTTATTACCAAAAGAATGGGTAATCACCCATTTTGAGTAGTCATTAGACATATTGTACGTGGAAAATAATATGTAGTTACCCCAACGATGGTATATTACACCTACGCATGGGTCAGTGGCCTTTTCATATTGCCCAAGAAATTTAGCCCCTTTTTGGTCGAAAATAAGAATAATTTATAAAAAACATTTATGTCTCCAAAACGGTGCATCCAGTCAAAAAAAAAAAACAGTAATAAAGTGCTTCAATTCGTATGGATTCTTTTATTTAGACCGCTACAATAAGAATTTCGCTCTTATAAAATTATGGCTGTAACTCAGACAGTGGGCAGTTGTTTGGAAAGATGCTTTTGAAAAAAATCACCAAAAAAATTAAACAAAAAACTTAGACAAAAACTAGACAAGATTCATATACAATTCATACGTACAAAGTTACAAGACTTTTTTCGGTCTGTTTCTTTTAACTGATATCTTTTTATTTTTTTTACCATATTTACTACCATTTTTATTTTTCAAGCTCAATTACATTTTAAATCTCTATTTATAGGGATATAGTATTCAGACAAGGGAATTTGCACGAAAAATCCTCATAATTCCTGGTATAGCGAAAAATATATAAAGATATAATGTTTGGTTTTCAAATATTATGATTAAATTTTTAATATAAACCCAAATATGAATTAGATTTTTATACCCTCCACTGTAAGTGATAGAGAGTATATATCAGTTTGTCATTCTGATAGTAACATATAGAAATAAGTCTTTGCGACCCCATAAAGTAAATATATTCTTGATCCTTATAACAACCGGAGTCGATATAGCCATGTCCGTCTGTCCGTCTGTCCGTCTGTTGAAAACATTCTCACGACTTCAATCGGCGATAACACGGTTTGGTTTTTGGCCAGAATGTTCCACGTAATCCTGAGCAGTTTGGTATTGAAAATCAGCAAAATTGGTCCATTGGAAAAAATTTTATGATTGGAAACGTAAAAAAACTCATAAAATTTTCACATTAATTTTTGTAGTTTTATACTAAACTACTCCTTTTGCCGTGTGGTGAATTTCCATGTTGAAAATCTTTGTTGTTCTTTATAATAGGTAAGTACTTTAGAATGTTTAGATGAACTTTCATGTGTTCATACATTTATATGAATTTTGTCACACTTTACAAGGTCGCTGTGACCTAATGGGTAAAGGGTTGCGCGTTGGAGTCTGAGGGTTGTTGGTTCAACTCTCGTCCCAGCTTGTTTTTTTTTAACAGTTCGTCAAAAAATGCTTTTTTATTTTCAAAATATGCTTTTTTATTTTACTTGTGAACAAGTAACTTATATTTATTTTTTTTAAAAAAGTAAATTTTCTTAAAAGAAAGTACATTTCTTAAGTACATTTCAAAGTACATTTCAAAGTACATTAATTACATTAAGTAAATTTCAAACTACATTTCTTAAGTACATTTCATTAAGTACATTTCTTAAGTACATTTCTTAAGTACATTTCTTACTTAAGTACATTTCTTAAGTACATTTCTTCTTAAGTACATTTCTTAAGTACATTTCTTCTTAAGTACATTTCTTCTTAAGTACATTTCTTAAGTACATTTCTTAAGTACATTTCAAAGTACATTTCAAAGTACATTATGTACATTAAGTACATTTCAAAGTACATTTCAAAGTACATTTTCTTAAGTACATTTTCAATGTGAGCATTTGAGCATTGTGAGCAATGCATTTGTGAGCATTGTGAGCATTTCTGAGCATCCTGCATTTGTGAACAAGTAATTGCTTTTTACTTTATTTTTATTTTTATTTTTATTATTTTTATTTTTTTTAAAAAAGTACATTTTCTTAAAAAAGGTCCCTTTTAAAATTTATTATTTTGCTGGTTAACACTAAGGTTGAGGGGAGGGTATCAAAGAATTTAACACTTTTACTTGTTATATATAAATATTTCTTAAATATATGAATATGATATATATTGTTTTCCAATTTGAGTGATATGATTTCTAAGTGACGTTTCGACCATTTGAAGCATGTCATGATCTGAATTTTTTGCATTGTATTCAGTAATGTTTACAATTTCATCATGGAGATAGATAGGCGTTTACAAATTATTAATTTTTTTTTTTTTATCAAAATACTCATTCTCCAGTTGCAACTTTTCGTGCGCTTTTGCCATTTTATGGTTGTAATAATCGTCCACCTATTCATCGAATAGTTGCAAATTACGAGCGCACGTGTTCCCTACATAATCTTCAAGTGCCAATAAGACAAAGAACAGTCAAAGTAATGAATATATTGCTGCCGTTCAGGCAACTGTGGCTGAAGACAGCAATTTATCGAGTCCAAGACGTTGTCAATAATTGGGACTGTCTGAAACCACAACCAGGCGGATTTTTAGAAAGGATTTGGAAAGAATTTGAAAGGATTTGTATCCATATAAAGTTGTTATCACTCAAGAACTGAAGCCATTGGACTACCGTAGACGTCATGAATTTGCTGATTTTGTCTTGGAACAACTTGAAGACGATAAAGATTTTTTTTAAGATAATCATTTTCTCCGATGAGGCTCACTTTCATCTGACTGGTGCGGAGAATCCACACACTATTCATGAAAATGCACAGTTTGCTGTGGATTTTGGTTCTTACTTCTTTCGAATTTGAAGCTGGCAACTCCGTTACTGTCAATGGAGAGCGATACCGGTCAATGATCACCAATTTTTTATGGCCGAAATTAGACGAAGTTGACCTTGACTATATCCTGTTCCAATAAGACGGGGTTACATGCCACACAGCACATGTAACAACCGAATTATTGCCAGAAAAATTTCGAGATTCGATTGTTTCAAGAAATTGAGACATTGAATGGCTTCCAAGATGTTGTGATTTAACACCATTAGACTACTTATTGTGGGGCTATTTGAAGTTACTGGTGTTTAGCAATAAACCAGACTCTCTTCAAGGTTTACAAGTCAGTATTAAACGTGGTATTCATGACATATGACTCGATTTTGTGGAAAAAGTACTCGAAAGTTGGGTTCATCGAATTGGTTTCTGCAAAAGAAGTCGTGAAGGCCATTTGAAAGACATTTTATTCAGAACTTAATTGTATAGATTGTAACAGGTTTTTCAACAGAGACGCTACAAAAGTAAATCGATAGGGACAGCAACCGATGCCATATTTTTTCCCGCTCTTTTGACATTTCTCTTCAGTGAGGTTTGCCATTTCATCATGGAAAGATATACGAGCCAACAACGAGTCGAAATTATTCAAATTTACTACCGAAATTTGGAGTCAGTGGCTTCAACTTTAAGACCGCTCCGTCCAATTTTTGGTCGTCATGATCGTCCTACCAGATCAACAATTGAGCGTCTAGTGGAAAAATTTGGCACAATACAAAATGTTCCCGTGCCAGTGAGACAAAGAAGTGCCCGTAGTGTCGAGAATATTGCTGCCGCTGAGGCTTCAGTTCAAGAAAACCCAAATGTGTCTCTCACACGTCGTTCTCAAGCGTTGGGCATCTCTGTGACGTCGTTGTGGCGAATTTTGCGAAAAGATCATGGCCTACATCCTTACAAGATCAAATTGACGCAAGAACTGAAGCCGCTTGACCACCATAAGCATCGTATGTTCGTGAATTGGGCTGAGCAACAACTTGAAAATGATTCGGATTTTCATCGGAAAATCATCTTCAGCGATGAGGATCATTTCTGGCTGAATGGCTTCGTCAATTAGCAAAATATGCGTTATTGGTCAGACAGCAATCCACACGTAATCCATGAGTCATCATTGCATCCCGAAAAAATTACGGTTTGTTGCGGTTTATGGGCCGGCGGCGCCATTGGGCCGTACTTCTTCCGTGATGATCAAGACCGGCACATTACTGTGAATGCGAATCGCTACCGTTCAATGATAACCGAATATTTTTTGGCCCCAAGTGCATAATATGAACTTGGAGGATATGTGGTTCCAACAGGACGGCGCCACAAGCCACACAGCGAAGGCCACAATCAATTTATTGGAAACCAAGTTTGGTGAACGTGTTATCTCACGAAATCGCCCAGTCGATTGGCCGCCTCGGTCGTGCGATTTGACGGCGTCAGATTATTTCCTGTGGGGCTACGTCAAGTCTGTGGTCTATGCCAACAAGCCAGCGTCGATTGATGAACTTCGTACGAATATCGAACGTGAAATTGCAGCAGTATCGGCCGATTTATGCTTGAAAACCGTCGAAAATTTGGTCAAGCGTCTGGACTTCTGCAAGCGTGCCCGTGGTGGCCATGCAAAAGAAATCGAGTTCTTTACATAATGGCATCGAACGTATTTTCACAGGAATAAAGAATTTTGTTGGTATCTAAAACCGGTGTTGTTTTGAAAAACCCTTTACTTACACATTATTTAGTGACAGAAACATAGAAATAAATTAATGAATATCCATTGTTTAGAAAAAAACACATAATTTTTGTTTAAAATTGTATTCGATTTGAATAGGTCGATTTCTATCACTTTCCGGATTATTTTGAAAAGTTTAAAAAATACTTGTCTAATCCGTAAAGTTTGTTCAAGTATACGAGGCTGATCAATAAGTCCGTGGTTTTTTGAATGGAACACAGTTTTTTTTTTGCAAAACTAAACCATTTAGCTCAATTAACTTAGTCCAATGTTTCTCCCATTTTTATATCCCTTCCAAAAAATAGGATATCTCGAGGTCATAAAATATGCATTTACTTAATCAATAATTTCTTCGTTGGAGCTAAATCTCTGTCCACCGAGCCATTTCTTTAGGTTTGGAAATAGGAAATGGTCACTGGGAGGTAAATCCGGAGAATATGGCGGATGAGGTACCAATTCGTAGCCCAATTCATAGAATTTTGCCATTGAGAATACATACGTGTGCAACCGTGCATTATCTTGATGAAAATGACTTTTTTCTTGGACATATGGAGTCATTTTTTTTAAATCCTCGTTAAATTGGCACAATAAGCTGGCATAATATTCGCCGTTTATTGTTTTTCCCTTTTGAAGGTAATCGATGTGAATTATCCCGTGTGCATCCCAAAAAACTGTTGCAATCGTCGTATTGGCCGACAATCTTAGCTTGGCCTTCTTCGTAGCCGGTTCACCCGGAGAGACCCATTGGTTTGATCCCATCATTTGAAGTTGTCACACGATTGCGTTTATGGTCAATTGAGAGCAAACGCGGCACCCTTCTTGCAGACAGCTTCCTTAAACCCAACTGATCATTTAAAATCGAAACCACACTGCCATAAGAAATGCCTATGGCATCAACAATCTCACACACTTTTACTCTTCGATCGGCCAACACCATATCGTGTTCTTTTTTCGACATTTTCGAGTGTATTGACCACAAGTGGCCGTCCAGAACGTTCGGCGTCATTTGTAACTGTGCGACTACAACGAAAGCCAGTAAACCACTTTTTACCATCGAAATCGGTGGTGCAGAGTCCCTAATCAACCTTTTCCTTGGTTTGATTGACGGTTTTTTTTTTCGCAAAAATTAATGATTAATGAGCAGTCGAAATTCACTGTTCCCATTTCTAAAAAAAATGCACGAGGTTGTATGTTTGGAACAGCTGTTAAACGCAAAGTAAATGACGGAACTTGTACTTGATGGGAGCAGTGTTGCATTCAGTCACGGTCTTATTGATCCACCCTCTAATATATTGCCTCCCTTTTGCATGTTTTTAAATGCTTGTCGAGAGTTTCGAATACGAAAAGAGGTTTTCCAAATATATAATACTTAAATATAATACTTACAACTACATATGGTTATAACTTTTAGGGACGAGTTCTTTCTAAAACCCTCCTTGATTTAGCAAACACCCACTATTATTGTTGTAGCATAAAATTTCAGGAGTTCAGGTGTTAACTGTGGTTAACAGTTTGTGTCATGGTTTCTGCGCAAAACTTTAATCAGGAAATGGTAAACATAAGGAAAACACAACTTTTATCAGGAGGATCTATATATCTTAAATGGCTTCCATACTTATGTATATATATAGACGGACAGCAAAAACTTCAGCATTGACAACAATAAGGAAAACAGCTTTAGGATAAAGTAAAACACCGGAGGAATTGAATGTGATAAGCAACATAAACCCCATCCCCTCAAGACTTTTTGGTTCCCAAAATAACCTCTGAGACTGGCGACAATAGTCAAAACACGTTTTGCCATTTTTATTATTAATCTTGTTATTGTTTCCGGCCAGCCAGACAAGGAAGAGTGTGAGTAATAAATAATGTCATGGTAATAGTTACATTCCCCCACAGGCTGTTGGTTGTCATGCATATATCATTAATCTAGCGTAATAGTGCTTACATATGTGAAAACACGCGTACCAAATATGCCAATCCACAGGACTCGTGTGTACATAAACTCAAACACGTGCCTGCTAACACACAATAGACGAGTTTATAATGTTAGTGTGATTGCTTGCATAGCTGTTGTTGTTTTCTTTTATACTAGATACTACCACTTTTGATTATTGCATTAAAATTTGAAATTGTTTGGTTATGATTTTTCATCGAACTGAAAATCGTATTCAAAAATGGATTACACACATAAAAAATTGTATTTATTCTGCATCCCGCTATCGTATTTGGTTTTGCGATGGCAGCATAGAATAAAGTTATATATCCGGAAATACAAATGGATAATATAAAATGGCTAGTATGCGCGGCACTTGTGCCATGCATTTCCTTCGACGACGTCCACCTCGGTAAATGATGGCGACACTATCGAGTACTTAGCCGTCATAAGGTTTCTCTATATACCGTTCGGAACCGGTGTAAAACTTTAGGTCCCAATCAGTGAGTGAAGAATTGAAAAGCGCACAGCTCACTGGCCGTGGGAAGCTCTCCTCAAGCCCTTCATGGGATGTTATTGGAAACCATTTTTTTTTAGCTATATTCCTGAAAAGTGGAAACAAAAATTTCTAATAGATCTCCAAAAGTCGATGGTCATGCAATTAGAAACGACGACAAACAAGATATTTGATTCCCAATTTTACAGAAAACTATAACAAAATAATTCAGAAGATGCTTAATACTTTGTAGGGTCGCCGTTATTTTTTATGACGTCGGCCCATCTCTGTGGCAAACTTCCGACTAAAGTCCAGCATCGTGAGGACTGTATCGATAGCGCAAACTGCCTAAATATTTAGAAAATGTTCGTCACAATTTCTTGGGGTTTTTGTTTCTAAATGTCGTTCGATATAGGGGAATTAGTTTTCAATTAAATTTAAGTCCAAACGTTGTAGTGGCCGGAGCAAAACATTGATATGAGTATCCATTAACCATTGGTTAACAACTCGGAAGGTATGCTTAGGCTCATTGTCCTGCTGCAAAATATATGTAACTAACATATTTTCTAACGAAAATGATTCAGTTGCATTGCCCACAATAGTTTTATATTGGTGTTGGCATATTCAACCATCTAAGCTGTGTATAGGACCAAGGCCATACCAACTAAATTCACCCAATAGCATCACATTTCCTCCTCCGTGTTCTTTATGGTGTATCTAGGATTAAACGATTTGTTTCGTAGCCGTCCAAATAAACCGGTCCAAATAAACTAAATTTTGATTCGTCGCGCCAGGGTATTTTTTTGCCAACAATTAATCAGTTTTTGCAGGTTCTCCTTTACAAATTTCAAACGTTTGGCAATATTTTTGCTTGAGACATGCGACTTTTTCGTGCAATGCATCCATGCAGACCAGCTTCTTGTAATATATGTCTAATGGTTCTCGATATTCTGCGAGGTTTTTTGCGTTGCAATAGCATTAATTTCGATTCAAGTCACAAATGGGTTGGCTATACTGACTCTACAAACCACTCTATCCTCATATGGAGTGGGGTTTCATAGCATTGGACTTCTTTTCTGGGGCTTAAAAAGTCCCGTATTTGGAAATAATTTTATTGCCGAAAAAATAATGGTTTTTGAACATCAAATGGATTTGCTACACGCTGAAAAAAACGGCCTCTGTAACATATTCTCTCAAATTCTGCAGCAACCATATATATGTTTATATGATTGCAAGTACCAAACTTAGGTGTATACAAATGAAAACATTAGCATGTTTACTGACAAATATGTATGCTTTACGTGGAAACATATGCATGCTTCATCCCAAATATCGATATACTTACATTGAATCATTTTTTTTTAAGGTGGTCAGAGCCGGGTTCGAACCCAGGATCTCATGTACAAGAGCCGCGCACACTAACCATTGCACCACCGACGGCCACACTTTTGTGGAAACATATGCCTATTTTCTCCCAAACATAATAATATTTAGAACGAATTACTTTTTCTTTTTTTATTTATTATAACTAAAATAAATACAAAATATTTAATTACTCGAAATTCTTTGTTGTCTCTCACGTTTTTGTTTTCAGAAGGTTTCAACTATGAATTGGTTATCACTATGCATTGGTACACGAACAATATACTGATATATAAATTTAGTTCATGCAAGGCAATCGTGTTTTAATTACTTGTGTTTTTTTATTCTATTTCACAAATGCTCCACTATTCCGATTTGTTCTATAGAAATCGTTTCTCAAAATCGTTTCTCACTTTGGTAGCACACATAAATATATGCGAAACACATACTCAAAACCCAAAGCAACATCACAAACCATTTATTCGTCCGAGAGTTTGTTTATTCTGTTTTCACGGATCAAGCGCTTTTGCTGTCGGATGAACCATTGGCGACAGAATACATGAAATTAAAACGCAATACAGCAGCCAAAATTAGAAACACTGACTTCATCTGTAATTTGCACTGACCTTTAGGTATATTTATGAATCACTCCCTGATAAAATATTATTCATTGTGTCTCAAACATGTAATATTGAATAGCAAACACAATGCGTTTGGGCACAAGTATATTTTATTTACGACAAGCTCCAAACACATGTTATATTCGCACCCAAACAACAAAAAACTACAGATTTTTTAGCGTGTATGGCTGAAATTGATTGGTTTTCAAATTTAGTTGTCTTAGATCCTCGTTATGTTTAAAGTTGTAATTTCCTTTAAGGCTAAGAGATCATGTTTTCTCCGGTTAGTGAAAAAAATGTAAATGCCGCGGGTGGGATTCGAACTCACATTCGCTGGACGATCGTTTCGATGTTTGTGAAGCATCATCTGCAGCAGCGTCTAGCCCGTTGAGCCACTTTTTGATAGAAGAGCACAATTAATTCGCTTTCCCACATATTTGTACTGAATTGAATTTTTAATTAGTAAAATGTTGGTTAAAAAATAAAAAAAACAACTAACTTACGTTGAAAATAAACTTACAGCCAAAGTCACGATGTCGAACGTTAACGTTCTCTTTCTTCTATGCGACAAACAGCCGATTTGGGAGCCACTAATAAGCAGACGAAAACATATACAAATCAGTACAAAATCGAACCGCACTTACATCCTCTCCAACAAAATCCAAGCGAACGAATCCAGTCACTCACTTTCTTTTCAAAAAGCGAGCCACTATCTTTCGACTTGTCGTTCGCATGGTTTTACGGGTGTTTGTGTGGTTGTTGTTCAAAGCAATAACATAAAATTGACGTTCGCTATTTAATTTCGGAGCGAGAGAGAAGAGTACGAGGAACCGGTATATGCAGTTGCCGCAAAGTTGGCGTTTTTCTGCTGAAATGGAAATATATTTTTATAACAAATTTGTTGTAGTGACATTATTTTCTGTCCATTGTGATTCTCCCATTGAATTCTATGTAAATTGTTTTTGTTTCAAGCTTTTATTTGATTTCCAGCTATGCGACAGCCAAAAGGCAAGTGACTGGTTTTGACGTTTTCGTTCGCATAGATGACAGCGAAAATAGTTAGTGGCTTCCGATTTTGCAAACACACAACCACACAATAACATTTAAAGCCGGGGATAAGAATGAAAGTGAGTGACTGGCTTTCTTTCGCTTAGGTTTTCTTTCGAGATTGTGACTTTGGCTGTTAATTTCCAATGTTTACGATTGCGTTTCTAATTATCTGTCCACTCTCAGAAGCATGTGTGACTACAGTTTACGCAATTGGGAGAAATTTTCAAAACTTATTGTTGATATCCAACAATATTTTGAACTAGAGTGAGAATATGACGGGAGTTACCAATAAGGGAGACACTTCATGAGAAACCTGTGAAAAGAAATGTAATCGTTGCTAATTGTATGTCCACCACTGTATTTTAAATAGTAACTTATATTCGCATACAAATTTTTCGAATACGAAAACAATTAAGTTTGTACCATGGGCGTGATCACGCTTACTTTTCGGAGAACATAAATGTGTTCTTAATTAAAATGTGGGCGGGTCACAAGAAATATAAATCCCAAAATTTTGGCGTTTTATAGGAAATTGTGGTATCTATTCTCTTACAAAAATTTAACAATATGCAAAAAGTAATAAATAATTTTCACCGGCATTGGTTAAATGAACTGCTATTCTTGCATGTGAGGTGTTCGTGGTACTTATACAATTTCACCCAGACACCATTGAGGTATATGGCCAAAAGAACCCCGACAACAATATTTAAATTCGTTGCCGAATTGTTAACTTTTATATAATTAAAACTTTAAATTTAAATTCTAAATAATTATGGAATTTGAGTTTGAAACTCATTGACAAACTTCATGAGATGTAGTTAGCCATAAAAGTGTTTCCATAAGCCAAACCGTGCAGAGTCGGGTATAAGGGAATAGTTTGCGAGCAGAGGAGTCGAAAATTATGTCGGAAAACTCAAATTTTAATGAACTCAAATTTAGAAGTTTTTCCTGTAATTTTAATTTCTTGCATAATATTAATCGACATAACAGAGAAGAGGACTCTAGGATATGTTATGAGATTGTTGGTAACACAATAAGACAATACAAATTAGTTATCAATAAACTTTAAGTTTAGTGATGTTTCGGTTTCTAGCAATTTGCAGGCCGACATATTATGATTAGGCTAATAAAAAGCTTCAAGTACCAAAATACACAAATCATTATTTAAAAAGTTTTCAAAAATATGCTTTAAAAAGAAACACAAATAAAAACAAAAACGGCACAGGCAAATTTCATAATATCTTCCTGAAACTAATATGATGCTTTTATACTAGAAGAATGACTGGCCTACGTTTAAAGATTTTCCAAAGAAAATTTCAGAACACAAAAAATTTTTTTGATCCGTGCGCCCTACATACCGCCATTTTAGGTGTTATTGTGCTACGCTGTTATTTGGTATCCTATCGAAACGAAACGCAGACCGTTGTTTATGTTTTGCCAATGGCTCCATTTTTCCCTTCGGTCACTTTTGACTCCGAATTAAATTTTGTCTGTTGACTTTCTGTATTTCGTTTCATATATGCACATGATGCGTATTTCTCATAACGTCTGAAAAGACTTCTAAAAACTATGTAACTTTTGCCTCTAAAGTTATGGTGGTTTTTAAAAAAGTACGTCACCCTACACCACACATCATTTACTGTTTTTATTACTTTAGTAAAAATTTGTGAGTTGTCTATGATTGAACTGTCGAACTAATGTCTTTCTTGGTCTTTCGTATTATATAAAAAATTAAAATTTATTTGTGGTAAAAAGTGTAAAAAAATGAATCGAATTTCGAAATCGGGTTAAAAATGATATTCGAGGCGTGTGATATAGACAAAACAAAATTGCCTTCAAATCGCCCAGTGGTTGAATATTTTTATTCGTTTTTTTAGAAAACGACTTCAATTGGAATTGGAATTTGAGTAAATTTTACAATTTTAAATCGCTTGTAACTTTATTGCTTATTAACCAAAATTAGTACTTCCAAGGCACACATTTCACAATTTTAAAGCCCACTGTTTCAAAAAAATGCTATATTAGGGTGGTAGAAAACGAGATAGGTTAGGTTACTAATCGAATTTCACGTCTGAGTCAAAAATGATGTATACCCTTGTCAAAACCTGAACAACGTTATGCTTCTTTTTCCAATCGGATTTTAAATCGCAACATAGGATATGAAGAACTAAAAAGACCGTATTTAGGATGCACAGAAAAAAGGCTAAGAGATCATGTTTTCTCCGGTTAGTGAAAAAAATGTAAATGCCGCGGGTGGGATTCGAACTCACATTCGCTGGACGATCGTTTCGATGTTTGTGAAGCATCATCTGCAGCAGCGTCTAGCCCGTTGAGCCACTTTTTGATAGAAGAGCACAATTAATTCGCTTTCCCACATATTTGTACTGAATTGAATTTTTAATTAGTAAAATGTTGGTTAAAAAATAAAAAAAACAACTAACTTACGTTGAAAATAAACTTACAGCCAAAGTCACGATGTCGAACGTTAACGTTCTCTTTCTTCTATGCGACAAACAGCCGATTTGGGAGCCACTAATAAGCAGACGAAAACATATACAAATCAGTACAAAATCGAACCGCACTTACATCCTCTCCAACAAAATCCAAGCGAACGAATCCAGTCACTCACTTTCTTTTCAAAAAGCGAGCCACTATCTTTCGACTTGTCGTTCGCATGGTTTTACGGGTGTTTGTGTGGTTGTTGTTCAAAGCAATAACATAAAATTGACGTTCGCTATTTAATTTCGGAGCGAGAGAGAAGAGTACGAGGAACCGGTATATGCAGTTGCCGCAAAGTTGGCGTTTTTCTGCTGAAATGGAAATATATTTTTATAACAAATTTGTTGTAGTGACATTATTTTCTGTCCATTGTGATTCTCCCATTGAATTCTATGTAAATTGTTTTTGTTTCAAGCTTTTATTTGATTTCCAGCTATGCGACAGCCAAAAGGCAAGTGACTGGTTTTGACGTTTTCGTTCGCATAGATGACAGCGAAAATAGTTAGTGGCTTCCGATTTTGCAAACACACAACCACACAATAACATTTAAAGCCGGGGATAAGAATGAAAGTGAGTGACTGGCTTTCTTTCGCTTAGGTTTTCTTTCGAGATTGTGACTTTGGCTGTTAATTTCCAATGTTTACGATTGCGTTTCTAATTATCTGTCCACTCTCAGAAGCATGTGTGACTACAGTTTACGCAATTGGGAGAAATTTTCAAAACTTATTGTTGATATCCAACAATATTTTGAACTAGAGTGAGAATATGACGGGAGTTACCAATAAGGGAGACACTTCATGAGAAACCTGTGAAAAGAAATGTAATCGTTGCTAATTGTATGTCCACCACTGTATTTTAAATAGTAACTTATATTCGCATACAAATTTTTCGAATACGAAAACAATTAAGTTTGTACCATGGGCGTGATCACGCTTACTTTTCGGAGAACATAAATGTGTTCTTAATTAAAATGTGGGCGGGTCACAAGAAATATAAATCCCAAAATTTTGGCGTTTTATAGGAAATTGTGGTATCTATTCTCTTACAAAAATTTAACAATATGCAAAAAGTAATAAATAATTTTCACCGGCATTGGTTAAATGAACTGCTATTCTTGCATGTGAGGTGTTCGTGGTACTTATACAATTTCACCCAGACACCATTGAGGTATATGGCCAAAAGAACCCCGACAACAATATTTAAATTCGTTGCCGAATTGTTAACTTTTATATAATTAAAACTTTAAATTTAAATTCTAAATAATTATGGAATTTGAGTTTGAAACTCATTGACAAACTTCATGAGATGTAGTTAGCCATAAAAGTGTTTCCATAAGCCAAACCGTGCAGAGTCGGGTATAAGGGAATAGTTTGCGAGCAGAGGAGTCGAAAATTATGTCGGAAAACTCAAATTTTAATGAACTCAAATTTAGAAGTTTTTCCTGTAATTTTAATTTCTTGCATAATATTAATCGACATAACAGAGAAGAGGACTCTAGGATATGTTATGAGATTGTTGGTAACACAATAAGACAATACAAATTAGTTATCAATAAACTTTAAGTTTAGTGATGTTTCGGTTTCTAGCAATTTGCAGGCCGACATATTATGATTAGGCTAATAAAAAGCTTCAAGTACCAAAATACACAAATCATTATTTAAAAAGTTTTCAAAAATATGCTTTAAAAAGAAACACAAATAAAAACAAAAACGGCACAGGCAAATTTCATAATATCTTCCTGAAACTAATATGATGCTTTTATACTAGAAGAATGACTGGCCTACGTTTAAAGATTTTCCAAAGAAAATTTCAGAACACAAAAAATTTTTTTGATCCGTGCGCCCTACATACCGCCATTTTAGGTGTTATTGTGCTACGCTGTTATTTGGTATCCTATCGAAACGAAACGCAGACCGTTGTTTATGTTTTGCCAATGGCTCCATTTTTCCCTTCGGTCACTTTTGACTCCGAATTAAATTTTGTCTGTTGACTTTCTGTATTTCGTTTCATATATGCACATGATGCGTATTTCTCATAACGTCTGAAAAGACTTCTAAAAACTATGTAACTTTTGCCTCTAAAGTTATGGTGGTTTTTAAAAAAGTACGTCACCCTACACCACACATCATTTACTGTTTTTATTACTTTAGTAAAAATTTGTGAGTTGTCTATGATTGAACTGTCGAACTAATGTCTTTCTTGGTCTTTCGTATTATATAAAAAATTAAAATTTATTTGTGGTAAAAAGTGTAAAAAAATGAATCGAATTTCGAAATCGGGTTAAAAATGATATTCGAGGCGTGTGATATAGACAAAACAAAATTGCCTTCAAATCGCCCAGTGGTTGAATATTTTTATTCGTTTTTTTAGAAAACGACTTCAATTGGAATTGGAATTTGAGTAAATTTTACAATTTTAAATCGCTTGTAACTTTATTGCTTATTAACCAAAATTAGTACTTCCAAGGCACACATTTCACAATTTTAAAGCCCACTGTTTCAAAAAAATGCTATATTAGGGTGGTAGAAAACGAGATAGGTTAGGTTACTAATCGAATTTCACGTCTGAGTCAAAAATGATGTATACCCTTGTCAAAACCTGAACAACGTTATGCTTCTTTTTCCAATCGGATTTTAAATCGCAACATAGGATATGAAGAACTAAAAAGACCGTATTTAGGATGCACAGAAAAAATTTTTTTTTTGTGGTTCCGAAATTGTCCCCTGATAATCTTTAAATCTAGGGGGTGACTGAAAATAGTTTTGGAGTATTGTCGGTGAACATGTTTTGAGAAATCATGATCAATTCGATTTTTGAAAATTTTACTACTATTTTGTACCAATAGTAAAAAATAAAAAATTAAAAAGTAAGTGATCGATACTAATTCCAATTTGTAAATTTCATATGTGGGCTTGTACAGGGTGGCCCAAAATTAACGAAGGGGTTTGAATTCGTTATAACTTTTTATTTAAGACATATTTATTAATTTTTTTTTTAATACAGTATATAAATGGGGAATATTTTTAGTTTAGTTATGAAAAGTAATATCTCGCAAGTGGTGGCCATTTTCTGCGTCGCATAGCTATTCGTGCTCTTTCCAACACATTTTCCATCACTTTTCGCAAAACTTCAGGTAATATGTTGTTTATTTCGTCGCGTATATTGCTTTTTAATTGATGGATGGTTCTAGGCTTATTAATGTAGACTTTTCCTTTCAAATAACCCCAAAGAAAACAGTCTGGAGCGGTTAAATCCGGTGAACGCGGAGGCCAATTAAAATCACCTGTACGCGAAATAATTCGTTCCCCAAAGATGTCCCGTAAAACAGTCATTGTGTCCCTTGCAGTGTGGGCTGTGGCTCCATCTTGTTGGAACCATACCTGCGGATGGTTTTCCACGGCTGGCCTTAAAAAATTGTCCAACATTGTCCGATATCTGACACCATTGACGGAAACGGCGACCCCGTATTCATTTTCAAAAAAATAAAGCCCCATTATCCTTTCCGATGAAACACCGCACCAAATCTTACAAGTAAGTGGGTGTAATTCTCGCTTTTGAACTACTCTCGGATTTTCCGTAGCCCATATCCTGCAGTTTTGCTTATTAACGAACCCACTTAATTGGAAATGGGCTTCGTCGCTCATAATTAAATTATGAACAAAATTATGATTTTCTTCTGCTTTTTGCCGGAAAAAAACTGCATAATCAAGTCGTTGCTGGTAACCTGTCGGTTTCAATTCTTGGATAAGCTGAATCTTGTATGGAAACATTCCTATTGCATGCAAAATTCTCTGCAGCGACGCTCGCGAGAGGCCAAGTTGTCTCGAACGTCTCCTGGTTGATGTTTCTCCATCTTCCCGAATACTCCTCTGTACCAATTCAATATTGTCATCCGTGTGCACCGTTCGTCGTCTGCCAGTACCAGGAAGGTTCCTTACTGCCCCCTGTTGGCGAAAATTTGCAACCAGACGGTTTATTGTTGACTCTGAGGGTCCAACCCGCACGTTAAAATAACGACGATATGCACGCTGAGTCAAAACAATGGATCGTTGATTTGAAAAATAAAGCTCAACAATTTGGGCACATTGTTCAATTGAGTACTGCTCCATTTTAAATTCCCCAAGTCTTCTTTACGAAATACTGAAAAGAAAAGAAAAAAAAAATTATAATAAAATAGTTATAAGCAATTCTAACCCCTTCGTTAATTTTGGGCCACCCTGTATATATATATAAAATAAATAAATAAATAGTTTCCCATTACATCCCATAAAGGGACTGGGGAGAACTTCTCACAATCACTGAGCTGTGCGCTTTCCAGTTTTCACTCACTGATTGGGACCTACAGTTTTACACCGATTCCGAACGGTATTTTGAGAAGCTTTTTCATGGCTAGATACTCGATAGTGTCGCCGTCACTATGCGAGGTGACCGCCGCCGAAAGAAAATTTGAAGGTGGTCAGAGCCGGGTTCGAACCCAGGATCTCATGTACAAGAGCCGCGCACACTAACCATTGCACCACCGACGGCCACAATTGATAATCTACCGATGGTATTAATGTGTAACCCATACACCCTGTGGGTAATAAGTAATCATGATGGAGAATTCCCCAATTTCGTGGGTAGCTACCAATTATGTTTCCATACCCTGTGGGTAATGGGTAAACGTTCATTACACATTCCCCACGGCGACGTGCATCGGATAAACATGGGGGTGGCCGTGGGTGGTGCAACGCGTAGTGTGCGCGGCTCTTGTACATGAGATCCTGGGTTCGAACCCTGCTCTGACCACCTTCAAAAAAAAGTTCTTTCGGCGGCGGTCACCTCGCATAGTGACGGCGACACTATCGAGTATATAGCCATGATAAAGCTTCTCAAAATACCGTTTGGAATCGGTGTAAAACTGTAGGTCCCAATCAGTCAGTGAAAACTGGAAAGCGCACAGCTCAGTGAGTGTGAGAAGTTCTCCCCGAACCCTTCATGGGATGTAATGGGAGACCATTTATTTATTTTTTAAATATGAACGCTGATTGATGCAATCGGAATAACATGAGGTAAATACGAACGCTGATTGATACAATACCCACGGCAATGGGGAATCAACAATCACGATTACCTATTACCCAGAGGGTAATGGGGAAAATACTGGGTAGTTACCCACGACGATGGGGAATTACCCATCACGATTACCCATTACACTTGGACAATGGAAAGCTGCTTTTACCCATTACCCAAGGCGATAAGTAATGGGCTACCCAGGGTAACCCATCTCCATTTTAGATGAAAAATAAAGTTAGTCGACCAATTCGCGTGAAAGAAATTTTTTTGTCAAAACATCACACAAATAATAAATAAATTTTTTACCTCCAGAGGAGGCTTTAACCGACGGACGTTTTTAATACGGCATCACTTTTTTCTAGCTCTCTAAAACTAAAATGTGGTTGCGATTTTTTAAAACAGTTGATGCCGTGTTTGTTTAAATCTTCCTATGGACATAAACTTTATTATTTTTGCGATTGGTCTCACTGTTTCAGCATTATAAACATTTGTGTATTTCGGCGAGTTTCTTATTTTGGTGATTTTTAGAAAAAAATTCCTCCATACGAGCCACCACTTTATGAACACACCTTAGAAACACATACAGATTTTATGTTTTTTTTCGATAGCACGCTCCGTGCCCGAAATATTGGCTTGAAGGTGTTTTAGCGATTTTTCATTCGAAAAATTTTTGTTTTAACGAATTTGAGAGTGATGCCATATTGAAAACATCAATAAGGTAAAGCCTCCGAAATTATTGAAATATTTATAATTTTTGCGATTCGACACACCGTTTCCGAGTTATATCCACTTTTCTATTCTATCGACTTTATTATATTCGCAATTTTTTAAAATAATCGGATAATTGGAAATAATTGTATTGGACCACTTTATGAAACCCCATTAGAAATCTAAAAAATTGATTATTTTTTCGATTGGATGCTACGTTTCCGAGATATAGACATATGGCCGTTTTAGCGATTTTTTATTCGAAAAATGTCAGTTTTAGTTAGTTTTTTTAGTGATTCCATATTAAAGATATACAGGGTGTCCCCTAAACTTTTGTCTAAACTTAAACACGTGATAGCTGAGAACAAAAGCTACAATGTTTGTTCTTACGCCAATTGCCTAGGTGGCTTCGTTTTCGAGATATTCGTGTTTAAAATAATTGAATTTTTGAATGCATTTTCAATAAATGCATAATCCACTTTTTAAATGAAAAAGAAATATCATTGAAAATTGCTTCAAAATTGATTTTAAATAATTTATTTTTTCGTTTGAAATGAAAACGAAATTTTTTTTAAAATGTTTTCAATTAACGAAAATTTTCAAAATGAGAGCCTTGTTGTGTTATGCACTTAGATAAGCGGGCCCTTATTTCAGTTGTAGTTGTATTAATAGTCATTTCCTGTCGCACTTGATTTAAAATCAATGTTGAAGCAATTTTCAATGATATTTCTTTTTCATTTAAAAAGTAGATTATGCATTTATTGAAAATGCATTCAAAAATTCAATTATTTTAAACACGAATATCTCGAAAACGAAGCCACCTAGGCAATTGGCGTAAGAACAAACATTGTAGCTTTTGTTCTCAGCTATCACGTGTTTACGTTTAGGCAAAAGTTTACGGGACACCCTGTATATCATATCTATATGATACCATTAAAAAAATTATTATTTTTTCGTCAAGGCGCACCGTTTCCGAGTTATAGCCATTTGTGTGTTTCACCAACTTTCTTATTTTGGGGATTTAAAAAAAAAACAAATTCTTCCATACTAATTGGACCACTTTCTGAAAACCCCTTAGGAACTGTCAAAAATAGTAGTTTTTTCGATTCGACGCTCCATTACTGAGATATAGACTTTTTCCTTCTTTTTCATATTTTCGATCAAAAATGGGGATGGGTTACCCTGGATGACACATTCTGCATCGCCGTGGGTAATGGTAAAGGCCGCTAACCCATTCCAAATGTGGAATGGGTAATACGCTGTGGGTAATGGGTAATCGTGATGGGTGTTTCCCCATTGCCGTGGGTAACTATCCATTATTTGTCCAATAACCCATTCCCCATTGTCTGTGGTAGCTCCCCATTATTATCCCCATTCCCTTTAGGTAATGGGTAAATGACCGCGAACCATTCCCCACGGCACACAGTGCTTTGTCCCAATACATCGATAGGACAAAAATAGAAGGAGTCATTCTAGGGTAATAAAATTTGGCACGAGTCCCTAATGTAATATAATTAAGAAAATTTCAAAGTATCGACAAAACTAACCACGCCCATTGCCCATTTAATTAAATTCCCATTTAATTAATGATTTTGTTAAATCACGAAAAAGACTTGGAAAAAATGTTTTTTCGTTATTTTCATCTGTAAGACTGCAGTAACAATCTATCGGTTGAACCGATTTTAACTAAAATTCGCCATGTATAAGATTTTCAATGTAGAAAATTGCATGCCTAATTATGCCTAATCTTATAACGAATTCGGGTACCTCCCATACAAATTGTAAAAATCTCGAAGTGTTGTAATTTTTAGTTGTTTGGATGCAAATATAACAAATATAATATACTTGTGTCCAAACACATTTTGTTTGCTATTCAATTTACATGTTTGAGACACAATGATTAATCTATTATAACATATGTGTTTGCGTACCAAACATATCTATGTTTTGATTGCCGAGTTTGTTGCCCTCTTTATGCTCTCTTGAGAGCAAGAGAAATAAAGAGGGACAACAAGAGAGTCTATCTCGTAAGCGTATATCAGTAATTTTGCATTATTCTCTCCGTCAGTGATTCATAAATATTCGTGAATGTGCGTGTAAAGTCAATGAAGTCAATGATTCTTATTTTGGCTGATATATTGCGTTTTAATTTCATGTATTCAGTCGTCAATGGTTCATTGAACAGAGGATATCAAAAGCGCTTGATATTTTCAAATATTTACTAACTAATTATTAACTAATTTATTAACTAATTAAAGTAAAAATAATCCCCTACAAAATAGTTCATATTTGACTAACAAGTAAAATAGTAATTTAAAGCACTTTTTCAAAAGCTTAAATATAAAAGAAGCGGAATAAAGCGGAGAAGATTTTCCATTTTTCTAATAGACTTCAGCTTAAACTAATTTATCATGAAAAAATATTTCGCCGAATTTTATGAGGTTTTTTTTTTGCCATCAAAAAATTAGAATTTTTCAAATATTCATCTTGAAAAAGTCAATTTTTGTAACCAATTAAATTTTTTTCTAAGATTTATACGAAATAAAAAAATTTGTTCCGCTTCTTGCCTATCCAAAAAATAGAACATAATTTAATTTCTTCCACAAATGTATTTTTGAACAATATTTTCCTTCAACTACTAACGAACGAAACTAAAAACTGAAATTATTTGGCATACAAATCGCTCGTTTTGAATTGCTCTGGAGGACAAAAAATCTATTTCTATGAAAAACTCTGTGCTGATTTTTTTTAGCTACGCTATTACCTTTAAAACGATACCAAAAAAAATTCAATTCCAACCAAGTCAGATTTCTGATTTTTGTCCATGAAACGGAGTAGTGTATAATATTGAGTTACCCAGGGTAACTCCTGTAGTTAAGCATCTCAGGCTGAACTTGCCACAGAGTTCGAAACTAGTCATGCCGGTGAGTAGGCTTAACTGGATTCTCTATTGTTCCAACAAAATCAAACAATTTTATATGTTAGAAAACACTATTCCTAACCTTGTAAGGTTGTAATATGAACTTCTCATAAATTAAACTAAAAAATAACTATTTAAAAAAATGTGCAACATTTGAACGTTTACAGAGAATTGGAGCTTTCAGGCGTACATATTTTTAAATTATTATTATGACAGTAGCACTATGACAAAGATTTCAATATGCGGCCGTGTAAAAAAATACCATCTTAACATTTTAAATATATTCGTTCCATTATATGCGCGTCATAATGCGTCGTAGCACCCGTATTAACGAGGACAACTCTACTGGTTGTGCCAAGATTCACAAGAACTGAAAACCTGAACAGTTGACAAGGGATCAAAAGAATGGTCGCAATCAAACATTAACATATCCAAAATCAACTTTTCTATATGCTGCCTAATATAATATTCCATAAATCCGGGTTTCAGAACACCTTAATGTCCATACAACACTAAAATTAATTTTATCAAACTTTAAAATTATAATTTTTACCACGCATTTGCTATAACTTCATTACAATCAACAACGTCATCGTCCTTTAATCAGCATTTTACCATGATAATTGTTAAAGTTTGCTGTATCTACTCATCGACAAGGAGCAGGATAAAATTTAATTAAATGTTCCTTTTGACTACACTACAATATCCACAACTTCCTTGCTATCTATACGTTATCATTTGAACTTCTTTGCCGTTGACAGATTTTCGAGTCACGCATAAACAAAATTTCTAACTTAATTCCAAAAGCTGAAGTCATGAAAGGAATAAAAATAGAACAATTTTGAACAAAAGCTGGGATGTTTGTTTTAGTACTTTTTTTAAGGGAGGTTTGGTCAAATATTTGGTTTCAGTGAATTTCACATTTAATTAAATATATGTATGTAAATTGTCTTTGTGGAATTTGTGCCTGCAAATGAAATCGAAATACAATACATACATTGTATATATAGTAAAAATCCAAGAAGGGCTAATAGAATTTGCTGGCAGTTAGTATGATATTCGGTATTTTTGCTCCAGCACTCGATTCATTTAACATATAAATGCAACTATCGCTGCTTATATAGTACAGTGCTCTACTGGCTTTAAAGCTAAATACGCATGAACATATTTTTTTATTTTTTGCGCTGTAATTCAGAAATCATTTTGAGATTTCATAGTTGGAAAAGACAAAGACTGACATTGTATTAATTTAAATGAATGCCAAGAGAATAGTGTTTATGTCTTATGCCTTTGCCAGCTAAAAAAACTATAATTTTTGCCGCTGGAAAATGTGAAACCACGAAGGGATACTTAGAACAAAAAAATCCTTTCCAGTTGCCCAAATATTGTACAATTTGCTTCACTAACATCATACAGAATTTTGAATAGTTCTCTTTACTGTGCCATAGGCTTTACCTTAGAATCGGTTTTTGACAAGTTTCTTTTCGTTTTTTTTAAATACTTTCCCCTTTAAATACCTTTTCGTTTGTTTTTGCCATTTCAAGTTGATAGATTTTTAAATCAATATTTTGAGTTCGTTCGAACATTTTGGGTTTATAGTTTTGCTTTAAAGTTCTTGAAATTAAATATCTTTAGTGGGTCTTAAACATAAAATTTGTTTGTTAAATTAAAAGTTCTGCCTTTTATTTTCCGTTTTAATTTTCTTTTCAACGACAAAACTGCTTGCACATAGTTTATGGTACGATATACGTATTTACATGTGTAAATTTGGCCAATTTCCAAAATTAAAAATTCATGTCGCGCTCATACTGTGTTGTATTTTTTACGCATATTTTATGAAATATGTGCAAGCAATGCAGAAAATGCGAAGAATACACAATTATGTAAACTATTATGCCAAATAACTGTATCAGTGTTTAGAAAATTGAAGTTATTTTTTTATGAATTTGATCAGCAAATATTGACACTAGTAAGGGAGGGGAAGAGAATGGGAAGACAAGCAACAAATACAAATTTTAATATTTAAAATTGTTCTGTGTTTCCTCAAAAAGGCATAAGTTTTTGAATCAGCTGCTTCCCTTGATGTAAAGGGTGACTCAGTAAGATTGCACTTTTTATATTTAGTGCTGTTTTTCTTCCCAACTCTGAAATTTGGCAGCTGTCACATATTTTTATTCCGATTATTAAAAATTGAGCGGTTTACGAAAGAATGACGCGTTATACAAGGTGTCCGTCGGGAAGATGTACTACTTTGTTTTTTTATAATTTTTGATTAAATGAATGAGTAAGATCCATTCCATGATAAATGTTTTATTTAATGTCGGCAATTAGTTATGGAATACAATATCAGATAAATGTCCGCCTCTGTTAACCTCACAAATGCGAACCCTTTTGAGCATATTTTTCATTACATTCTCACACATTTCACGCGGTAATTCATTAATTTCAGCGCGAATATTTTGCTTGAGTTGCTCAAGCGTTTCTAGTTTGATTGCATAAACCCTACTTTTCAGATATCCCCACAAAAAGAAGTCCGGAGCAGTCAAATCAGGCGACCGTGGAGGCCAATCTACATCACCATTTCTTGAAATAACTTGTTGTGGAAAGAGGTCTCGCAGTAGTTCCATTGTGATCGTGGTTGTATGCGATGCAGCACCGTTTTGGTAATACCACACGTTAATCAAGCCCAAAGCATTAAGTTGTGCCAAAATTGTGTCCAAAGTTGTTCTTTGAAGACTAAGCTCCTGAGCACGGCATCAAATTGAGGTTGATGCATTGTTTTGAACACTTTCTTGAGCAGCAGTAATGTTTTCAGCCGATCTTGCAGTACGTTGTGGTCCATGCTTGAGCCTATCACCTACAGACCCTCTTTCTTCAAAGTCATTCACTACACGACAAATAGTGGGTTTTGTTGGCACGTTTTTTCTCCCAAAAATTTCACGTAACTTTCTCATCGCCACTGTAATCGATGATTGATTTTGATAAAATGTTTTAACGATTAAAGCACGTAGGTTTATCGAATATTTTTCCATAAAAAATTTGCTACGTCTCTACTCCACGACTGCCAAACATGAACTCTCAAGAGTAATGTTTACCAAAATGGCGGCAAACCAAAGTAGTTTACCTTCCCGGCGGACACCTTGTATTTGTGAAAACTTATTACAAAAATTTGAAAAGTTATGCTGAGAACTCTCGCAAATTTCGAAGAATTTTCAGTGGAGAAAGTTCACCTAATATGTCAGCCATTCGAAGAGTGATCAAACAGTTTAAAGAAATTAGGTTGGTTAGTGGCCGTAGGTGGTGCAGTGGTTAGTGTGCGCGCCTCTTGGCCATGCGATCCTGTGCTCGATCCCTACTCCGACCACCTTAAACAAAATTTCCTTCGGCGGCGGTTACGTCGCATAATGACGTCGGCCCTATCGGGTATTTAGCCATGAAAAAGATTTTTAAAAATGCCGTTCAGAATCGAAGTAAAACTGTAGATCCCAATCAGTGAGAGAAACCCGGAAAGCGCACAGCTCAGTGATTGTGAGAAGCTATCCCCTGTCCCCTCATGGGATGTAATGGGAAAGTATTTATTTTACTATTTTAGGTCGGTCATGGAGCGTCAGCGTACCGATCGAAAACCTGAAAACATCTATTTGGAACCGTTCTCGGCGAATTAGAGGCTCAGAAAATTCTCATTCAATCCATGAGAAACAAATGCCCCCACAACGTGCAACTATCTGGGGCGGATTTGAAGATGAGGGCTAAGTTCAACACGCTGAAAAATAACTGCCCCAGCAACACATGGCAGGAACCATGTGCATGTTTTCAAGGACAGCTTTCGTGAACTGAAGATCTGCTGCTTTTTGTTTCTTTATCGTGACAGACGGCTGTGTTTTCAGCAGTTTTCAACAAGCAAAGCCACATTTGGGTCACAATTCCATATGTTATAACCTATTAATAATTGTATCGCAAACATGTTATATTGAATAGCAAAAACAATGTGTTTAGGCACAAGTATACTATCAGCCCTGTCATGGCTTTCGTATAAAAACGAAATGAATTTGTAAATGCCATTTCGTAACGTTTTGCTTTTGCTTCTATGGCTTTTGTACGTTTTGACGTTTTGGTAAAAACGAAAAAAAAATTGATATATTCTCTTCGAACGAACATCTGGAAGCTCCATGAGAAGAGAATAGACAATATAGAAACAAGGGAAACAAAATTTGGGACCACGAAGAAATTATGTTAGAAACTAAAAGAAAAAAGTTACTTTAGATGAATGTGAACAAGTAAATTACTTCAAGTGCTGTATTAGATATAAAAAGGAGTATGCCAGGAGTTTCAATAGTAGCAGTTATCGAGTACAAAAGGAGTCAGTGTTTTGTTCAAACATAGAACCGGCGAAGTTTAAGAGACGCATCAACATACTTATATATGTGGCAATGTTGTACAAAATGGTACGTGGTAACGCAGAAGTATAGTAGTAAATCTTTTAAAAAAAATTTTTATTAAAACAAAAGTTTTAGAAAATTATATTTTTAAAAGTACTATTAAATTAGAAAAAATTCTTTAATCAATACAAATATAATAAAAAGTGATTTTAAGTGTTTTCTCTTTACATTTGTCAATTTCACTGCTGATTTACCAACTGTTTTGAATGCGCAATATTTTTGTGTTTTTGATTTTCTGTAGAAGGACAAAACGAAATTGATTTCACTTTCGATCGAAATTGGCCTCTGTGACTTGGCTGTATATTTGTGACAAGCTACAAACACGCTATATTTGCATCAAAACAACAAAAAAATACAAATTTGACTGCAGTTTGCGGTGACTGTGAATGACATTCGTTACATGAACATGATAACGCACTTCTTGTTGCCTTAGCTGAACGGCATGGATCTATACGACATGTGGTTTCAGTAAGACGGCATCACTTACCACACCACACATGAATCAATCGATTTATTGCAGCAACGATTTCAAGAAGAAATTATCTCCAGAAATTCGGATGTCAACCGCCCGCCAAGATCACGCGATTCGATTTAACCCCGTGTGATTTTTTTTGGTTTTCTAAAATCCCGGGATTATACGTATAAACCAGAAACAATTTGTGAGTTCAAATCCGGGATCCAACGCGTCATCGGTGAGATACAGCCACATCTCTATAAAAAAGTTATGGAAAATTTCACGAGAAGAGTAATGACCTGCCATCAGAGCCATGTAGGCAATTTTACGGACTGTTTATTCCATACTTAATCGCAATATGTATTTTTTACAATCCAATAAAAAATCACAACTATCTCAAAAAATACGTGCTTCTATATTAAAATGAAAAAGTGCTTTGTTACTGAGACACCGTTCACACTCCGGTTCATTTATTTAAAGGCACTAAAAATTCCATATTCAACAGCCTGTATCTTTTGCAATTTGTAACCGATTTCAGAAGTTTAAAATGGAAGTGGAAGTCAGACATCTTGAAAATCATGACAATAGTGGTTTCTTAATTAAAGAACTTTTTTTAGGCAATTTATAACAACAAGTCCAAAAATGTTCTATTATGTTTTGGTTCACTTAAATAAAGGATCTTTATCATTTTTTAATTATTTTTAAAGTAACCGATGATTTTTTGTAGGGAGCGTTTGTTTATTACAATCTATTACATCTTAATCATTTTACGAGTCAAAATGGCAAACCAAAAAATTTTAAATCTATCGGAAAAAATTAAAATCGATGTTTACCGTTCTGAAGGACACTCTAACCGCGCAATAGGTAAAAAAAATTGTACGGAGCCCAACAGTTGTCGACAGTTACATCAAAGACCCCGAGGGGTATGGAAAAAATTTTAAAGGAAGGGTTGCATTGTCTTTGCCTACGTATGAGAAAAGAAAAATCATCAGAATTTCTTCTAATTCTGCCTTAGCCTTGTCAAAAATAGGAGATCAAGTTGAAGTGGATGCGAGCAAGTCATCAGTACGCAGAGTAATTAAGAGCTGTGAGTATCTTGAATACCTGAAATTACAAAAAAAGGCGCCAACTAATGCTCCTCGTAAGGAAAAGCGGCTTCAATTCGCAAGAGACTACATGGTATGGGATGTGCAGCCAAGAGGTCATGTAAATGACTGGAGAACTGTTATATTTACGGATGAGAAGACGTTTGGTTTGGATGGGCCTGATGGCTTCAACTAATATTTCTATAATCTGCGCAAAGAAAAGCGTTTGTTGAACCAACATCTGAGCCGAGAGGGCGGCGTTATTGTGTGGGGTGCTATTACGTACTATGGCACCATCGATCTTCAATTTCAAACTGCACAAATGACTGGTGCAAGCTATAAAATGTTAATGGAATCGGCTTTTCCGAAGTTCAGTTAATTATTTCGTCGCATATCTAGGATATTGCATCAGGATAATGGCCCTATACACAACCCCAGATTAGTAAATGAGTTCATTGCAAGCCAAATTGTTAATATTCTTGACTGGCCACAATATTCGCCAGATTTAAACATTATCAAAAAGGTCTGGAGTTGGTCATCTCGTAAGGTCTATGAAGGAGGTAGACAATTTGATGACAAGCAGTCACTAATTCAGGCCATTAAGGATGCTTGGAATCAAATTTCGTTGGATTACATAAATTCTCTTTACCTCTCAATGAAAACCCGTATATTTGAAGTTATTAAAACCAGAGGATGTTGTACCCATTAGTAGTAGTTCTAAAATAAAGTGAAATAAATTAAAAAAACAAGAAAAACTGGTTTTCATTAAAATTATTTAAAGTGCCTTTATTCAAGTGAACCAAAAATTATAGCACATTTTTGGACTTTTTTTTATAAATTACTCAAAAAAAGATGAAACCAGTACTGTTATGATTTTTTATATCTCAAGATGTCCAGCTTCCATTTCCATTTTAAAATTCTGCAATCGGTTACAAACTGCAAAAGATACAGGCTGCGGAATATGGAATTTTGAGTGCCTTTAAATAAGTGAACCGGAGTGTAGATTGAAACAATCTAACCACACAAACAAGACTATGCTGGAGCAGGGCATTGAAAAAAAATTCATGAAACGAATTTAGTTTAACCTGAAAAGTTTAAATTAAATGGAAATGATTTTAACTTTCCCTTTTTTGTTATTAACAAATATTATATATAAACATACTCGTTTTCAACTGTGATCTTATATGTACGTATACAGCTATAAACTAAGGGAAAGATCTTGGATATGATCTGATGATAACATGGTGAGAGTTATGTATTATATAATTACCTATCGTATATTTGAGGGATAATTTGTGGCAAAGAGGCATATGAACTCAAATGTATGTATAAATTAATATAATAATTTAAATTTTGAAAATATTCAGTATCAAACCATGTCATTGTTAATAAGGAATTTGTCCTGTCATTATAAGTTTGTATAATTTACATAATAATATAACCATGAACTTGATGAGTCCCCCAACACTGTGGTCTTGACCTTGTCCCAATTTTCCTTAAAATTTTCCACAAATGAGATGCACGAAAGTGTAATTAATCAACACATAACAGATATAAAGTTTTTCTTATCATAATTTAAGATAAGTTATTTTCCAAAAGCTACTTAAAGTTTGCGCTTCATAGTTTCCATTAATGTCACGATGATTTACAACACAAACCACAGAGATAAGGGAACTTTTTGGTAACGTCATCGGTAGAGTCCTCGTCGTCGTCATCATCATCGTCAGTGTTATTATTCGTACTATCAACTTTTTGGCCTTAGCTGGTAATGAAAGAAATATTATTCTCCTTCTTACCTCTTGTTAATTTGAATTTCCTTTTTGTCAAACTCATTCTCCTAATTTGACTCAGATCACTGGAGGTGAGAACAAATTTATGATTTCGCAGTGTTTGCTTTTGGAAACAAAAACTCATTGCAAATAACTAATTTTTACGCTTTTTCATATAAATGCTTGGATTCGGTTTTCCGGTATGTAGGAGTTGTTGATATTTTGGCAACGTTGTAAAAATATTTTATGTACATGGCATATAGACAAATTTGTACCAAACTAAAGATTTTAATGTTTGTCTGATACTTGGATAGTTTAGAGAGAAACAGAAACAACTGATTTTTTAATTCTTCATAACAAACCACGGATTCCAACAAATCGGGCAATCTGTTCGATTTTTGGTACCTCTAGCAAATTCAGTTTACGTAGAAATGACAATTCAATATTAGGGGCGTTTTTTCGTAACTTATACACGTTGACTCACACACAGGGAAACGATTAGTTGGAAATCAATTCAGGCATTGGAAATTCCATGCTAAAGTCTATATTTTGAATAGAATTCATAATTATCATACATCAGAATTATTTGCCGGCGATATTGATAGATTAAAAATAGGGCTTACTAAATAAAGGGGTTTTCAACAGAGACGCTACAAAAGTAAATCGATAGGGACAGCAAACGACGCCATATTTTTTCCCGCTCTTTTGACATTTCTCTTCAGTAAGGTTTGCCATTTCAACATGGAAAGATATACGAGCCAACAACGAGTCGAAATTATTAAAATTTACTACCGAAATTTGGAGTCAGTGGCCTCAACTTTAAGAGCGCTACGTCCAATTTATGGTCGTCATAATCGTCCTACCAGATCAACAATTGAGCTTCTAGTGGAAAAATTTGAATCCACAGGCACAGTACAAAATGTTCCCGTACCAGTGATACAAAGAAGTGCCCGTAGTGTCGAGAATATTGCTGCCGCTGAGGCTTCAGTTCAAGAAAGCCCAAATGTGTCTCTCACACGTCGTTCTCAAGCATTGGGCATCTCTGTGACATCGTTGTGGCGAATTTTGCGAAAAGATCTGGGCCTAAATCCTTACAAGATCAAATTGAGGCAAGAACTGAAGCCGCTTGACCACCATAAGCGTCGTATGTTCGTGAATTGGGCTGAGCAACAACTTGAAAATGATTCGGATTTTCATCAGAAAATCATCTTCAGCGATGAGGCTCATTTCTGGCTGAATGGCTTCGTCAATAAGCAAAATATGCATTATTGGTCAGACAGCAATCCACACGTAATCCATGAGTCATCATTGCGTCCCGAAAAAATTACGGTTTGGTGCGGTTTATGGGCCGGCGGCGTCATTGGGCCGTACTTCTTCCGTGATGATCAAAACCGGCACATTACTGTGAATGCGAATCGCTACCGGTCAATGATAACCGATTTTTTTGGCCCCAATTGGACAATATGGACTTGGAGGGCATATGGTTCCAACAGCACGGCGCCACAAGCCACACAGCGAATGCCACAAACAATTTATTGGAAACCAGGTTTGGTGAACGTGTTATCTCAAGAAATGGCCCAGTCGATTGGCCGCCTAGGTCGTGCGATTTGACGCCGTTAGATTATTTCCTGTGGGGCTACGTCAAGTCTATGGTCCATGGCAACAAGCCAGCGACGATTGATGAACTTCGTACGAATATCGAACGTGAAATTGCAGCAGTATCGGTCGATTTATGCTTGTAAACCGTCGAAAATTGGGTTCAGCGACTGGACTTCTGCAAGCGTGCCAGTGGTGATCATGCAAAAGAAATCGAGTTTCATACATAATGGAATTGAACGTACTTTCACAGGAATAAAGAATTTCATTGGTATCTAAATGCGGTTTTGTTTTATTTAAAAAAACTTTTGTAGCGCTCTTATTGAAAACCCCGATACAAGTTGCTACTACCGAACTTTAGTTGTATTAACCAATTTGAGTATTTCTAAACCCTCATTCATCTGTAATGGAAGATACAACTAATAAAAAGTACAATATCAGAATTCGTATTCAAATATTAGTCACGGTATTCATAATTTAGTTTCTGTCACAAAAACACTGGTTGCAAAGTTAAGTATTCGAATTTTCACAAGAGGCTTTGCTGTTAAAGTGAAACTACGTATATTGGAATGTAACACGAGGCCTTTACAGAAAATCAAATATTTTAAATAGAAAGTGATAAACAAAGTTGTGAAAAACAATAAAGTGTATACATATCAGCCAGCGAAGAATACATAGTATATCATAAATTGAGCTGAAGTGAGACTTTTAAACACAATCGTTGAATCTGTTCGCCACTATAGACGCCTTCACAAACACATGCAAACAATTGTGGGCACTTGCCTGGAGGAACTATTATTGTGGGTGAAACGAATTAACTGAAACATACATATGTTACCCAGGGTAGCCCATCCCCATGTTTGATCGAAACTTTGACAAATTTTGAAAAAATTTCTATATCTTGAAAACGAATCGTCAATCGCAAAAATATCAAATTTTTACAAGTTTCTAAGGGTTTCTCACAAAGTGTTCCAATTCGCATGAAATAATTTTTTTTTTCAAAAAATCGCCATAATAAAAGTATGGCTATATCCTCCTTAGGAGGCTTTCATCTATGGATGTCTTCTATACGGCAACACTTTTATTTTTGTTTTTAAAAAATCGCTAAAAATTTCTGGAATCAAAAATCGCTAAAACGCCCCTATGGCAATATCTCCGAAATGGATCGTCCAATCAAAAACAAAACTATTTTTTAGGAGCTTCTAAAGAATTTTCGTAAACTGGTCAAATCGTGTGGAAAACATTTTGTTCAAAATATCATCAAAATATGAAAATCGATGAAATTAAAAATGGCTATATCTCCAGTCGTAAAAATATAAACTTTGTTACCTCTATAAGAGACTTTCACCAATGGATGTCTTTAATACGACATCAATTATTTAAAAAAAAATCGATAAAATCGCTATTTTAGCGATTTACTTATTTTGGCGATTTTTGGAAAAAAAAAGTCCATACGAATTGGACCACTTTATGAAAAACCCTTTAAAAGCCTAAAAAATTTGTTACATGTTACGATTTTTTTCTATAAAATTCATAATGGGTTAAAGCATCACCAAATAGTTGTGACAGCCATCAAATTCAAGTAATTAGTTGAGCATACGAATATATTCAGGTCAATTCCTATAGTCACCTTCACCATCAATACGCGCATCATTGACTTTTTTCTATTCTATAATACGTTGGTAATGTGATTGCTAGAAAACATATGTTTTAAGAGATGTGCAAACAGAAACATGTGTTTTCTTTCACAGCATATGTATTCTAATATACTCATGTTACTAATTTATATGTAATTTTCGTTCGACGCCAATATCCGCGCGTTTTCCGTTAATCTTCAAATTTTGTCTTCTAAGTCCGATAAAATATATTTGAAGGCCATATCATTTTTTTACTCTATCATTCATTTACAAAAATAACTGATGTCATTTATTGAAAATATTTCCATCGTGTTATTTTTTAAGTTTTCCCGAGTTATCAGTAACACAAAACGCAAAGAAATCCATTTTAAATTAAAATTTGGGTCTTTGTTTACAATTTTTTTTTAATGACGAAAAATTTTCCCAATCAGCTGATTTAATTAGATTTAATTAGAGATGCCAAAAATGTTACAGTTTTTATCGATAAGTCATCTCGCGTATTTTAGAATGCATCGAAAACAAAGCGTCGAAAGTGAAACGTTGGTTTCGTCGAAGTGAAGCGCGTATTTAGGAATCGACCTCATTATTTGGTACAATCGAATTAGTTTTTCAATTTTTCGTTCATCCAACTAATAGAATATTCACCACTAGAGGATAATTTGATTGCTAGAACTAAAACTCGATTGACAGATCACATTTATTTCTTGTTGCTGTGGCTTCAAGTAAATATGATAGTACTTGCAACCAAAACTAAAATACACGACAATTGATATGCAAAACATTTGGTGATACTGAACACAATTATTGGTAATCACAACAGTATAATGTGATAGTCCAATGAACCGCCAAATTTTAGTTGCCTGTAAATATAATTGTGACAACGATTCTCTTCTCTGTGTGCGTACAAAATGGCAACCTGCATGTTGACATGTATAATTTTAGAAAATGAGAATAACCCAGAAAAAAGTGTTACCAAGTTTGACTTTGTTGTATGAAAAAAAAATTTCAAATGTATATCATTCCAATCCTTATATTTCCACGACATTTTGATGTAAATTTAAGAGGCAGTTGTGTTTTTTTAGCAGAAGAAGAATTCCTAGGACAAACAAAAACTAATACAAAATTACCGCGTAGCAAAATGATGAAAAAGCAGAGGAATATATCGATTCTGCAAAATATATTTTTGTCAATATCTTTCCACAACTCGACAAGATTCACAAGAACATTCTGTAATTTTTTGATACACTTTTGTGTACACATTTTAGCACTTTTATGTACTTTTTTGATGTAGTTTACGTAATTAAAATACTGTTTGGCGCATTTATGGTACGATTGATGATTGGTACTTTTAATTAATGTATGAGAAGTACTTGGGTATGTACTTTTGGCACATTTTGTATACTTTTGTAAATTTTGCACTAAATTTATTTACTTTCTGGTGGGGTTTGTGTACTGAATGGAACATGGTAAATTTTATGCATTTTTAGTTACATATTCATAAATGTTGTGTGTAGATTTTGGTGCACCTTATCTAAATATTTATACACTATCCACATTCTTTAGTCCCGAAAGCGGGCAAATGCTCTCATGTCAATCCATAGGACTTTAGACCAATCAGTCTGTCATCCTTTGTTCTTAAGACATTTGAAAGGTTACTGGCCATTCATGTTCGCAGTAGTCGTCCACAGAATCTACTATCGAGTTCTCAGCATGCCTATATCAAGGGCAGGTCAACTGAGACGGCTCTCCACTCTATAGTCAGCATAATAGAAAACTCTCTTGAGAATAAAGTCTTCGCTCTGGGGACCTTCCTGGACATCGAGGGAGCCTTCAATAACATTCAACCTTCGTTCTTAGGTCGTTAAAGAATCTAGGAGTCGACAGCTGAGTAACGCCCCTAATTGGAAGCTTCTGATGGAGAGATCCATCAAGGCTGAATGGGGTGGTTTTACAATTGCTCGGAACGTTAACAGGGCGACACCGCAGGGGTGAGTTCTATTTCCACTATAATGGTTAATATCTGTCAATGAACTGCTTCTTGAATTGGACAGGGCCGAATGCCAGGTCTTTGCCTATGCCGATGATATTGCTATCATCTGTACGGGTAGAAACCTCAATTTGCTTGGCATTCGTACAACCAGTCTACTTAGTCTGATTTCGAACTGGACCGCTAACAACGGACTATCACTTAACCCACTTAAAACCGAGGTTATCTTGTTCTCTCGGAAATATAAAATACCCGCATTTGAACTGCTGTCAGTTAATGGGGTGCAATTACAGTTGACGGAAAAGGTTATCTGTCTGGGGATAATTCCCGACAGAAAACTGCCTTGGAAACCGAATGTGGAGGCGAGAGTGAAAAATGCGTCGGTTGCCCTTTATTGCGGTAAAGGGGCGATAGGAAAGCGCTGGGGACTATCTCCTAACATCACCATGTGGATTTATACGGCAATAGTCAGACCAAGACTTCTCTATGGCATCGTAGTTTGGTGGAGGTCCCTCCAAATAAATATATTCTGAATTCCTTGATGTAAATTCAAAGACCCGCACTGGTTAGCGTTAGTGGGGCAATGGACACGACGTCAGGTACTGTACTTAGTGCTATACTGAACATCTGTACTCATGATATCATGGCCGAATCGGCAGCCGCTACATCCCTGGTGAGAGTAAGAGATTGTGGCGTCATGATATCGGGGAATTCTAGATACGCTGAATTACTACACCGGATCAACTTAATTCCCGTAAAAACTGACTACTGTATCCCCTATCTTCAGCCAGCGACAAATCTAAGGACTTCTATTCCGAACCGGTGGTGCAATAGGTAGTGTGCGCGCCTCTTGTACATGAGATCCTGGGTTCGATCCCTGCTCTGACCACCTTAAAAAAAATTTTTCTTTCGGCGGCGGTCACCTCGCATAGTGACGGCGACACTATCGAGTTTTTAGCCATGAAAAAGCTTCTCAAAATACCGTTCGGAATCGGTGCAAAACTGTAGGTCCCAATCAGTGAGTGAAAAATTAGAAAGCACACAGCTCACTGTTTGTGAGAAGCTCTCCCCATTCCCTTCATGGGATGTAATGGGAAAGTTTTTTGTTTCTTTCTATTCCGAACAGGAATACCTGGGAAAAGTCACTCGAAGGGGCTACCAGTAGTATCAGATTTTTCACGGGTGGATCAAAGTTGGACGAGCAAGTAGGCTATGGGGTCCATTCACCGGACCTAAATATTAATATCTCCTTCACGCTTCCTGATCACTGTAGTGTATTTCAGGCGAAAATTACCGCCATACTGGAGGTTGCTGAACTACTGAAAAGTAGTGTCACAACCCTCCGGAGTTTATGTATCTACACAGACAGCCAGCCTGCCACAAAATCCCTGGAAGCTATGTTTGCTACGTCGCTGACGGTGAAAGAATGCCACTCATCACTTAGGGTTATGGCAGAGTATTTTAACATCAGGCTCATCTGGGTACCGGGACACAACGACATTCCAGCCAATTCCGTAGCGGATGCGTTAGCTAGACAAGGTACTACGGCACAGGTTCTTCTGGCAAAAGAAGGTGTTAATATGCCAATCAGTACCTGCGGTTTGCAGATCAGATAGTGGGCCGATAATGTGTTCAAAGTCAAGTGGAGACTTACTTCAACTTGCAAACAACGCAGGGTCGTCTGGCCACAGGTGGACAGGAAGAGGACTAGGCAACTACCTAACTTGCCGAGAGTTAGGCTATCCACAATAATAGGAACACTTACGGAACATTGTCGTTTAGGAACACACGCCCTAAGATTGGGACATAGAGACTCCACTCCCTGTAGGTGGTGCATGGAAGAGGACGAGGAAACGATGAAACACCTTCTCTTGGATTGCCCTGCTCTGACATAACTGAGAAGTAGGATATTCGGAAAACATTTAGTTAGCACTGTAGGCCTACAGGATATTCCTGTAGGGATTATAGCCAAATTCATTGAAAGGGCAAATTTGCTGGACGACTAGTCAATAGTTGCTATAGAGGAAACTGCAGGTATCATAATGGGCTTCTTTAGCCTAAGTGTGGTAGACAGCGTACTGTCTTGCAGCCTTTTCAACCAACCCACCACATTCTTTACTTGACACCATTTCCTCTTACCTCTCTACACAATAGCTAGGCGTAAAATCTTCCGGTACGCGAGCGGTTCCCGAGGTCCTCTGATTATTGGGGTTTTTGTTTTATTTTATATTTCGCCCGTGTTCTCGAGTCGTTATGTTTTCGACGCTTGATTTATTTTTAAAGTGTTCTACCCAGGGGGGTATATGCCACAGCTGATCAGCCTTAGAGTTGGGAAACAAGCAGAGTAAAGTAAGAAAGAGACCTACCCATCCCGATACATGACTGGAAGTGTGTAGGGTTGCTCAATACGCTTTTCACACAATCGACTTTGTGCATTGAACCAAAAGTACAAAACTAAGCAACTGAGAGTATTTTTGTAATAATTAAATCAACGGAAAAGGAGATATCAAGTGGAATAAAGCAAATTGTAATGAAGTGTTAGAGTACAATTATTTATAGAGATTTCACTTAAACCGCAAATTTAATCAAGTAAAGGTTTTTCTCATTCTGCATGGGTTGTCTAGTTTTTACTACACTTGCTCCAACTTTTCTTGGTTTCCACTCCAAGAAAAACAGCTTTTGCAGACTCTATGTTGTTATATTACTGTATGGTTTTACCCTAATATTACTTTAAGATCCTGAACCATTGCAATCGACATTATGTATTTGTAGATTTCGTTTACCAAAACATTTTGTTTTTCAATACAATAAACAGACTTTAATTTACTCGAAATTACCAAATTAGAAATCCTGCTGTGATGTGGAAACAGAATAACCGCCTTATACATAACATTGTATTATATAGTGGTTTGTTTTGTTTACAAACAAACAAATACCAAATAACAATGAAATATTATTGGATGAAGCCATGTTGTATATACTAAACGTCAATCCATTTTTTTTTTCGTAACAGTTGATGTTAATTTATATAGGCTACGAAAAAAGCGCCCCCATCATAGAACATATTTTAAGTTTAATATTTATTGCATTTCTGTCGTTTTAAATTGAATGACATTCCAGCATTCAAATCAAATCTATTTCAAATGAAATTACAATTATTACAAATGCTTATTACCTCGACTAAATATTTGTTATATACCACAACAATCTATTGCAGTAATTACATTTTTAGGTTTAGCTCATGCAAGAGCAACATGCGACATATGTGTATGTAGGAACACGTTATTGTCGCAATTATTCTAATTATTTAATTACAGAAATAATAAAATAACAATTATGAACTATCACACACATTTAAAAAGCCACCAACTCACTCTCTATTAGAACGAAAAACAAATGCACTATTGTTTAAGTGGAAATGTCAATCATATGACAGAGTAAACTCGAAAATTTCTACAGAGAATTTTTAAATTTTTTAAACAAATAAAACGGTGCAGCGGTTGTTTGTATAAAAGAATTTGAATAAATACAGTCTGCTTTATATGAATAGGCGGCCTGATAGTTTCTACATTTTGTTTAAAAATAGTGGACACAAAATTAAATTTACTTTAAGGCTTATTACACTGTGAAACACAATGAAATTTTTTCGAAAATTACAAGGTTCTGCCAACGGATTCTGGGTACAGGGGGTAAAATTTTTTTGTTAGATGGGGTGGGGGGGGGCTGAAGTTCCCACCTTTTGCACATTCTTATGATGAGTCCGACGTGTTAAGCAATTTTATGTAAAAATTTACGGGAAGCATTTTTGTGGAATTCTTTGACCCTATACCGCCTCAATATATGGATCTTTTTGGATCTTTTTTTCATTATAGTACGTTACGGGATGGGGGCTAAATTAAAAGAAATAAACTAATTTTTACAACATTATTATGCTACAACCGCGTATTATCAACTATATTGAGTAGTTTTGTTTTGGTTTGTGTCTATACTAACATATGTTGGGAAATTTTTTTTTAATGGGAAGTTCTCTAGGTGGAGCCTGTAACCAATATTTAGTATATATTGTAGTTTTGAACCCAATCAAAAGTAAATTTAGAAAACCCAAAGTGAACGAAGTTTAAAAAAAGAACATTTTCTTAAAAAAAAGGCAATTTTCCTATTCATATTCTTAAATAAAGTACCTTTTCTTAAAAAAATTCCTTATCTTAAAGATGTACCTTTGCTTAAATGAAGTACATTTTCTAAAAAAAAGTACCTTTCCTTAAAAAAGTATTTTTTTTATAAATAAGTACCTTGTCTTAAAAAAATTACATTTTTTACAACAAATTGTATTGAAATTGTGAAACAAAATAACTTTTCTTGAGATAAGTAGCTACTCTTTAAAATTTACCTACTCTTATTCTTAAAAAAAGGACCAATTCTAAAAAAAATACCATTTCTTAAAAATCCCCTTTTTTCAAATATATAACATCTCTTTAAAAATTAAATTTCCCTACAAAAATTCCTTACTTAAAAGTACATTTTCACAATTAATACCTTTTTTTTCTTGGGGTATGTAGCCTTTCTGAAAATAAGTACAAAAAAATATCCTTTGGAAAAAGTTATGATTTATCCGACCTTGCGTAATATATTCAAAAATAAAATTTTTTAATTTTATTCCTCAATATTTTGCTGCCCTTTGGGTAACATCGACAGGAAGATAAACACAATAATTTATTAATAATTTAATTGTGTTTTTCTTCCTAATGTTTCTACCCAAAGAGCAGCGAAATATTGAAGAATAATTTTAAAAAAAGACGAAACGCTCGAACATTTTAATTTTGAATAAAATTAGCTTTTCCTAAAAATAGTACCACTTCCTTGAAAAGTATCTGTTGTTAAAAAAAGTATGTACTTCTTCGTAAAAAAAAAATTATACTTTTCTTGCTTTTTCTTACAGAAAGTACTTTTTCTTAAAACTAGCACCTTTTCTTAAAAAAACATTAGCTTTTAATAAAAGAATTACCCCTCTTTAAATATGGGTCTTTGCGGGAAAAGAAAATACATATTCTTACAGAAAGGACCTACAAATTTATTACTTTTTTAAAATTTTTGCTAAAAAAAATTTTTTGCTAAAAAAAAATATATCATTTAAAAAAAGTAGCTTTCCTTAAATATTCATTCAAAGGCGTGCTGGAACTAACTAGTACATAATATGTAGCGAAAAAACTTCGTTCCAACCTGGTGTCTCCTGGCACCTCTTGAAATTTTTTTGTTGTTTTTGTAGCAAAGGGTAAAAGACACCCCCAAAAAAAATTGATACACAAATATTCCTCACAAAATTCTACTATAAGTTTTTTAACACATCAAAGCTCAAAACTCAGCTTGAATGCCAAAAATAAGTCAGAACTGAAAATCCATTTAAGTGTTAATTTCGTATTGATTCCCAGTTGGCGCTAAAATGTCACACAAAAATGCATTTTAGGGGGTTGGTGTGTATAAAAAAAATTTTGTATTCTACGTAAAATTTTACTATAAGTCAAAGAAAAACACAATGCCCAACTTGTGTCACCTACACAAGAGTATGAATGCTTTTCCCTACTTATGGTTTCCTATACCGATTCATCATAAGAAAACAAGAAAAGAAACAAGAAAATTTCCCCTTATTTAAAAAAAAATTCGGACGTAAACTTTCAAAACGCCGATGAACGTATATTTTTGTTTACCCGCTGTACCAGCATCCGTTGTCAGAACCTTGTTATTTTTTTGTGTTCCACAGTGTGATTAGCCTTTAAACTTAGCAATTTTTCTGTTTGCACAGAAACCCGAACAATCGATCTCTATTACATTTTAAAACCCATGACTTTTAATTTAAAAATTGAACATGTCGTATCCGAAGTGAAACATAAAACCGTCATATACTTGAATTATTTTTTAATTAAATTAGATTTTCATATAGACAGAGTGTTGGAAAGCAAAAAAGTCAAATGGCAAAAAATAGTTGCATCAATCAATTGAGCAACGCAATTCCAATATACAATTTGCTACAATGCAAAGCTATAAATTGTAAAATGTGAAATAGATTAAAATAAATTCTAATTCAATTGTATCATATTTATTTGATTTTTGCATGATTCTAGTAAATTTTGAAAACGGCCACGATCGGAATATCCACGTTTTAATCAAATGGAAAAATGTATAGTTCCTTATTAGAATTGTAATTTGGGAAATGAATGTGTAACGTGAAGTAATGGCGTGGTGGATAACGCAAAAAAATGTTCATGGTACTTTGTAGTTTATATATTCTTTGGTTTACTGTTTGGCTTCATTATTCAAAAAATATAAGAACAAAAGTTTGAGAATGAAATATTCTACACCATTTGCAATTGAAATTTAAAAATATCAATTTAATTTTGAAAAATGTCAATTGAAATTTGAAGATTATCTTTGAAATTTGAAATAGATCAATTGAAATTTAAAAATTCTATTTGAAATTTTAAATAGATCAATTGAAATGTAAAACACATCAATTGAAATTTTAGATTCATTAATTGAAATTGAAAAATTATTAACCGATTTTATGTATTAGATTTTTAAATTTCAAATGGTGTCTTTTAAATTTTAATTGATGTATTTCAAATCCAAATGATGTGTTTTAAATTTCAAGTGAAGTATTTTGAATAGAGTGTCCAAAACCGAAACCGAAAAACTGGTTTACAGGTTTTTTGCCATTAACCGTATACCGGTTTCTTAAAAAACCTAATTTTCGAACAAACCGAAAGCCGGTTATTTGACATCGGTTAACCGGTTAGTCGGTTTCTGCACAATTTGTGTCCATATCCTTAAAAAAATTAATAATAAATGATATAGTTTTCGAATTTTGAAATTTTGGATTAAGAAAAATGTTTCTATTGTTTCAATAAGTTCTAAATGACATGTGCAAACAAACTTTTTTATTCAAATTTCAAAATAATTTTATGATTTGAATAAGAATTAAAATTTTTTTTTTTAAAATTTCGTAGCGTCAATTATTTCACAATAAATGTTTTGAGCTTAATAAGATTTTCATAGATGAAAATGTCTTTCAAATATGGGATTTAATTTTGGAATTTGGTTGGTTGGTTGTTTGGTTGAACAGGCTGCCAGACAGCACGCTGTCTAGCACATTTAGGCTAAAGAAGCCCATTGTTATACCTGCAGTTTCCTCTATAGCAACTATTGACTAGTCGTCTATCCAATTTGCCCTTTCAATGAATTTGTCTACAAGACCTACAGGAATATCCTGTGGGGCTACGGTCCTAACTAAATGTGTTCCGAATATCCTACTTCTCAGTCCTCCCAGACCAGGGCAATCCAAGAGAAGGTGTTTCGACGTTTCCTCGTCTTCTTCGATACAGCATCTACAGAGAGTGGAGTTTCTATGTCCCAATCTTAGGGCGTGTTTTCCTACAATACAATTTCCGTAAGTGCAAGTTAAGTAGTTGCCTAGTCCTCTTCCTGTCCACCTGTGGCCAGCGGACCCTGGCTTGTTTGCAAGGTGAAGTAAGTCTCTACTTGTCCTTGAACATATTATCGGTCCACTGCCTGATCTGCAAACGGCAGGTAGAGATTGGCAGACTAACACCTTCTTTTGCCGGAAGAACCTGTGCCGTAGTGCCATGTCTAGCTCCGATAAGCAAATGCCTAGAATGTCGCTGTGTCCCGGTACTCAGATGAGCCTGATGTAAAAATACTCTGCCATCACCATAAGTGATGAGTAGTATTTTTTCACCGTCAGGGACGTAGCTGTGTAAATACATATTCTCCGGAGGGTTGTGACACTACTTTTCAGTAGTTCAGCAACCTCCAGTATGGCCTGAAATACACTACAGTGATCAGGCAGCTTGAAGGATATATTTACATTTAGGTCCGGTGAATGGACCCCGTAGTCTACTTGCTCGTCCAACTTTGATCCATCCGTGAAAATTCTGATACTACTGGTGTCCCCTTCCAGTGACTTATACCAGGTATTCCTGTTTGGAATACAAGTCCTTAGATTTGTCGCTGGTAGAAGGTAGGGGATACAGTAGGCCGTTTTTATGGGAATAGAGTTAATCCTCACCAGGGTTGTGGCGGCTGCCGATTCGGCAATGATATCAGGAATTTTGGAATTTAAATCAATATAATATGAATTTGAATAAAACTTTTACATTTTGTATTAAATTCGCATTCTAAATATCAATATTTTTAAATTTAATTTTTAGAATCAAAATTTAATTGTCAAATTTAAATAGAGTTGTAAAATTCTGAGTTTTAAACACGAATAAGTATATGAGATAGTCCCTACACAAATGTATTGGAAGCTCTACATAGGTAATTTTATTTAAAACAAAACACCGGGTTCACCGGTTTTTGGTAAAATTTAAAACCAAAAGCCGGTTCCTTGAAAAACTGATTTTTCGAACAAACCAAAAGCCAGTTTTTAAAAAATGCCGGTTTTTGGAAACTTTAATTTTGAATTTCAATTGTAGTGTTTTAAATTTCAAATAATGTATTTTAAATTTCAATTGATGTGTTTCAAATTGATGCATTTTAAATTTCAATTGATGTGTTTTAAATTTCATTGATGTATTTATTTTAAATTTTAATTGATGTATTTCAAATTTCAAATGTAATTTTTAAATTTCAATTGATTTGTTTCAAATTTCAATTGGAAATGGTGTAATAGTATACTAGTAGTTCGAGGAGTTATAAAAAAGCAGTTTTTGTGTTGTTTTTAGCTGCTATTGTTTGACTGATAAATATTGTCATTTACTTTAAATTGGCCATAAGGCATTGAATTGCATGTGAAGTTGGAATAAACAAACTGAAATCTTAAAAGAACAACTTAAAGTCATTTATATTTAAACAAGTAGTTTGATATATATCGATTTATCGGAATAAGGTTTTGTAATATTTTGTGGTGCTGCTCTTATACAGTTTAATAATTTACATCAGTTCAATAGGTATAATTATTTAATATTATTCATACGACGTGGTGATCCGTTCAATGCTTGCCGAACAAATATTCAGATTTAAATTTAAATTTGCACAAATTTGTTTCAGGTTAGTGAAATTTGTCCACCATCGTGTTTTAAAACGACATATACGTAGGTGTGTCTTTAACAGTTATGTTACACCAAAATGTAGCTACAAGTATAAAACCGAATCCTCGAAATATACTGCAGCTACAAATTGTTGCCATGAAAACTGTTGTCCGTTCAGAAAACTGACTACACCAACAAATCAATCGAAATTGTTAATTTAGAAATCTGTTTGTTGTATGTCCCTTTGATGGCACATTCATGAAATGCTCTATAAAGTGACACGGGTTTGCGTTTAGGTTCTGACAAAAGTGATTGACGGTTTCCAGAAAATCAATTCCGGTTGGGTTTGAAAGTAGTTTATATGTCAATGAACTCTGCAAGTTTTGAGGGAGGAAAGATCATAGCATATGTTACAAATTTCTTGTTAGACTTGTATTTATGAAAATTATATTATTAATTTATTTACTAAGATTAAAATCAAATGGATATTAACTTTATCAAATATTTATTTCCAATATTTTTTTTATAGGGCTTGATTGCAACTTTTGCCAGGACCAAGAGATCACTGTTTGATAATAAATACAGTTTAATAACTAAAGGCTAAGGTACAAGCTTCAAGTAATTTATTCTATCCGGAATATGATGGAATTATAATTATTTTAACAAATCTGTGCCGAAAAGGAAACGCGACGTATGTGCATTTCCAATTTTCTTAGGTGAGCATCTTTAGCAAGTATTTTCTTTGTAAAATTCAGTCATTTAATCAATATCTCAATAATAGCTGGTTTAGAGCATCCGAAGGTAGGAGTCAAAGTAAATAAAAAGAGAATCTGACAGATATTGGGATTCCGGTAGACATCGTGGTACACTCAGTCAATTTTCTGCTAAGAGCACTTAAGTCGGTTTTCCTTTTTGACATTGAAATTTATACATAATTATGAGTTATTCCCTGCCAAACCCACATATCACCGATTTTTCTGAAAAGTTCAATATGCAGTCTTCTTTTCAAACTTCTGAAAGATTTATTTACAGAATTAGAAGCATATGAAACTTGCCAACAGTTTTGAAATCTTTTGCACAATGTGTATTCAAACCTTTGTATTTAAAATGTAAGCAAATGCATTTTAGAGCTTGGTATATTGTTTCAGTGGTCATAAATGTAAAAATTTAAAAATTTATATTTGTATTTTTTGTTGGAATATTTATTCAAAATTTATTTTAGGAAAATAAGATTAACATTATATTGTTTGCATATACAATTTTTTCATGCTTGTTTGAGTTTTTGGAACTTGGACAAAAAAACATCTATGCAGAAGCATGACGGGAAATCTTGCGATTGAATGATGGTCGATGAAATGGGAGTGTCGGCTAATATTTATATGTTCCTGGATCTTTGTTAAAACTTTTATCGAAGATGGACATGAATTTAACCCTTTGTTCTTACAAATTGGGTAATTTTGACACAATTTGTGCAGAAGAGTTATAAATACGATCTCCAGCATAAAATTGTTAGCTAATCTCAAACTGATTTTTACGGTAATTTTGAAAAAATTTATTAGTGTAAAAATTATAAAGTGTAAATAATACAAGAGTCCTAAGAAATATTTGGCAATTTTTTCAATAGCCTTAAAGTTAGTTAAAACAGTTTTAAAACAGATCATCAAATTCTAGCATCTGATTGAAAAACCTGGCAAATTCTAGAACCTGACAGATTCCGAAGTACAAAGGATTATACATGGATTTTTATTTATCTTCCAGGCCGAATTTTTTTTTAATAAAACTTAAACGCCACAATGTTTTTTAATAATATTTTATTGTATGAAAGTTTGGTTCATAATAATTATGTATGAAATATAATATCGGCCGAATGGCCGCTCTGGCCGCTGCGCAAATGTGCGATCTCTTAACCATATTTTGCGTAACATTTTGACATAACACAGGTGTTCTTCAATAATGTTGTTCGTTAGAATCCGAATTATTTTGCACCGTAACACAGTGGACTATAAATTGGCATTTAGGAGGTTTGAAGGTCACTGAATTCGAATCCGAAAGCCATATTATTGCACATAAAATGGCTTATCCATTTTTTTCCGGTAGATCGAGCTTGCCATTTGTTATCTCAAAAATTACGTGTTTTTATTTTAAAATGAAGAAGTGCATTCTTACTGGGATACCCTTTACATACCTCCATAATTCGTGTCCATGTCTCAGAATTGATATCGAACACTTCACTTGAAAAGTATCGATTTTAGAAGTAACCGTAACTTTCGTTCGTGTAGCGCTCAACGCGAACACTCTCCACGTAGGCTAACTTCTAAGTGACACAGCGACGAAGGTATACAGTGAAAAAGGCTCCCCTTTTGGTTGCAGTATAACGCACCCATTAGTTCTGTACCTGACTGACTGCTCAAGTATAGCCATTTGGAATATTTATTATTTGCGGTTTGGCCATTGTATGTACGTATGCTGCGAGTTCTGCCAGAGTTCACTTTATCTCCCACTGTATAGAAACTTTCTTTATAATACGCTGAATGGTTGACTTGCTTGGCACATTATTTAAACCAAAAAATCTCTCAAAATTCTGCGCGTTTTTGAAAGGATATTTAGACTATGTGTTTTAATAACTTCTATACATTGTTGGCGCGTTAAACGCTTTATAATAACTTGCTATCGACTGCTCTGTACAACTGTCAAGCCCAAACAGATAAATATCTACCAAACAGTAATGGCGGTCAAAAAACATCGGCCTGGAACATAAAAAATGCCCTGTATCTACGTAAATGAATGTTGGCGGGGTTTTTTTAAATAACTATTAAATCATGTTTCCTAAAGTTGTCATAATAAAATGGGAGCCGTTGGTGGTTAGTTTTTTGTCAGGTTTGGCATAGAATGATTTAAATCCATTCACAGTTAAAAAAGAAATTCTTATAAGTGAAGATAAACATTTGCATAAATATACCTACAATCAATTATTAAGGTGCACTCATATCGTACGACATATTCCAAATATGTCTGTCAAATTTGATACATTTCGCTCATCGGTAGTGAATACAGGACGTAATTGACTGAGATGATTTTACTATATGAATCCTAAACACGATATCGCAGTAACTGAAGAAAATTTATATCCAAATATTCTGACACTTCTTCTTACCATATTTTTGGATAATGCCAATTGATCCGGTCATACAGTGTGAAAGGACCTTAAGTGTTATCTAACTTTTTGAATATATTGTTAGTGTATACTCTCTCTATACACATACTTTCAGAGCACGCGTATGTTGCTTTTGATGCAAACATTGAACGAATGTGTCCCTATTGCTGTGCTTGACAATAAAGAAAACTGTAGGGTTTACGTAGTAGGAATGCAAATATGTATGTGACAATGAAGATGTTGTATTTAATGCTATGACAATATGTAAATACTACGTTACCTGTGGCCACAAGAACCTCACCCACATCAATAAATCACAATAAGAAACCAAGGACAAACCTCTTTCTCATTCTTTCAGATACTTTCTTCCATATGTTCATTCGTAACGAAACTGTTTTAGATTAAATTTGGTCATGAATTTGTTCCCTGCTTCAATTGTGTAAAAGCCTACATGCAAAACATATTAGTGGGTCGTGAAATGTGGTTAAAAATTAATATATATGTCTGGGAAGTATTGAGAAATTCGATTATGACCAATTATTCTAATTTGAGCATATTGCAGTTGGTATACCTTTTGTTGTGGGGCCTGCTCATTACAATTTGTTGAATATATATTTACACCTCTTCAAGGTATAACAATTTTAATTCAAACACTTAACAAGTTACACTGTTAGATAAAATATAGTTTTTTTTTTTCAAAATGATGGGGTTCTGTCAACGGATTCTGCTAGAAAGGTCTAAAAAAAATACACGTGTATCGGCGTTTTGCCAGATCCGATCAACAATTTTTTTAGGGCGTGTCAAAGTTCAGAAGTTTTATAAAGTTCATACATTGAAAAGCCGATGCACCCAAAACGAGTCACTGTTTGGTGCGGATTTTGGTCCAGAGGCATAATTGGGCCAATTTTCTTCGAAAATGAGCAAGGAGTGGCCGTTACAGTCAATGGCGATCGTTATCGGGCCATGTTGAACGAATTTTTGTTCACAAAAATTTAAGAGGAGGATATTGGCAACAATTGGTTTCAACAGGACGGCGCTACGTGCCACACAGACGAAGCTACATTTGATGTTTTGCGCCCTGTTTTTGAAGATCGCATTATCAGCCGCAGAGCTGATGTCGTTTGGCCACCTCAGAGCTCCGATTATTTGTGGGGTGCCCTCACAGATAAGTGTTACGCCGACAAGCCAGAGACAATTGACGCCTTAAAGGAAAATATTCGTGAAGCCATTGGTGAAATACAGCTGCACGCAATCGATAATGTGCTTAAAAATTGGACCGATCGTGTAGGCTACTGCATGGGGCGTGGCTAAGATGTTCTAAAAAAATAATCGCCATAAAATTTCACGATATGTGTCCGAACAATCCAAAACACAAATCTTAGCCCAAGTGCTAGATAAAAGATGAAATATGACAATATTCTTTATATTGTGTGGACTATTTTTAATGGAAACAGCAAAATGACAAAATTCATTTTTAACCCTTAGAAGGCAGATAGTTTTGGCTTATTATCCAGCACTTGGGCTAAGATTTGTGTTTTGGAGTGTTCGGTCACATATAGTGGTGTGCGATGAAATAGAGTCACACACTCATCAAAACTTTTATTCTCTGCAAATCAGTGGTCCAAGATGTTTCATGTCAAGAAATTCTGAACCTGATTGACCGGTCGTCTGCTGAATATAATGCCGTGATTTTTAATAAATTTTGTACACTACTGTTCTCCAGGTCAGGGTCAGTATTTTAAAGGCTATGTAATGACGTATGCTATAAAATAGAGTCAATTACAAAAAATATACTTTTTTTTTGAAATGGTTAATGGTAGTTTGGATTTGAATTTGAAAACAAAGTTTAGCTTCTAAATATGATTAATGTTTATTAGTAGCATTAATAAGTTGCCGTTATAGACGTTCCAAAATGGGCCGAGGTAAATATTGCAATCATGAGCGCCAAGAAAGAATAAAAGAGACGATAAAAGAATTCAGAAGCTACATACAAATTACTGACATAATTGGATGCTCAAAGAAAATGTTGGAGACCGGAATAAAATGTAACCCCAATCCAGGAAACATTTTATGGCGATCATTTTTGTAGAACATTTTGACCACGCCCCCCGTTATTTTGGGGCAGTTTTTTGCAAGTTTTCAAAAAAAAATATAAATTATGAATATACGTGACAGTTAGAGGGTTAATTTGTTCCACAAAAATGTTTACCTGAATCTTTTCTATAAAACTTCTAAACATAGTTTGTACCTCAGAAGTAAGTAACATGGAAAAATCCGAGGGGCGGAAAATTTAACCCGCCCTAAAAAAAATTGGGAACAGATCTGGTAAAACGCCGATACACGTACATATATTTTTTTTTAGACCTTTCTACCAGAATCCGTTGACAGAACCCCATCATTTTTTGGTAATAACACTGTATTAGAAGCTTTCACTTATTATGAGCTAACCGACCAGAGTTTTTCTTCAATTAGTGGAAAACGTAAACAGTGGTACATCGAACTTGAACTCAAATTGGCGAAAGATCGTTTAGAAGTTGCAAATGTTCACCTTGTGCAACATTTCTTGGGCATAGTTCCTGCTTTAGACTCTTTACACCTCTATCGGAGAACAAATTTTCGCTGTCAAGTAAGAAACCAAGCAAATCTTCTCAACCACCCGTTCCTAGTCAGTTGGAAACTGTATACCCCAATCATGTCCCACTTACCAATCTTACCTTGGTAGTCTTATTGATGTGTTAACATCTATACGCGCGCCTCTAGGGCAGCAAACTATAAATTTAATACATACGCAAGTGTTAGGTTTGTAAAAGTAAATCATCGTTTGTTTGTTCGTTGCTTGGCAGTCGGTATTGAAAGTGATTATTGGGCGATTTTCATATAATTTTCCCACGTGATTTTCTCCGGAAATTCATAGCCGATTTTATTAATTTTTGGATTAAAAAGCTAGTGCGGGTTTCGACGAAGAGTTTAGGCCAGAAATTAAGGCGATCCGATATCGGCGAGCCGAGATTGAAGTGCTTTAATTTGGAGTATTAATTTGGAGTAATATTAAAAAAGTATTTTATGTTGATCTTCGGTTATATCGTACGAATATAACAATGTATGTATGTATGTACAAGTGTCTGTTGCTTTGCATTCTTTGACTTTTGTGGGAATAAAACAAAGAGTATTGAGCAAGAAAATAATGACACATGTGCTTGCACTGGGTCTTTAAATAATTTTAAGTGTTAATATTATTTAACTGTAACGTCATCATATGATTGAACGCTGTTTTTTATTTTCCAATGTAACGTTTACGAATGTGTTCATAGAAATCGAACAGGTACCGTGTAGCAAGAAGGTGTTAACACATCGCCCGTGAGTTCGAACACTCATTGGATTTTTTTTTCGATGTCCTTCTAGTGCTTCTTCGATTGCTTTTATGTCTTTCGCAGATTGCGCTAGAGATAACCTTGTATGTAAAGCATGTTCCACGATAGTTTGCGCATATACTCGGACCGCCTTTTGAAAACAAATTATATTATAATAAGGCTTACATCAACGCGCCTGCATTCCTCGAGCCAGATATGTCATATGACCTAATGTATGTCCCAATTTAAATTATAGCAAACAGACATAAACAGCTCAAACGTGAAATTGCAGTACTAACTTCGCTGGGGCTAGAAGAATAGAAGTTTACTCCATATTCCCAAAATACTCAGAACAGCTGCGAAAAGACACTCGTCCTTATCTCTGTAAAAGGGCCCCTGATCCATGGCCACTGGTGTGATTTTGTACTCAATTTACGGTAGAATTTACAGGCGTCATTCTTCCTGCTGTAGATTTTTTTTGGTTGTTTTTATTTGCTCCCATGGATGCGTTTACTCCTGTGTGTATCTGACTAATGTAAATAATTGTTGTATACGTGATTCTTCGTTGACTCAGTCGCCGGTCATAAAATTCGGCACAATTATCAACAATATATCAGAGACAACACGTGATAAATTTTGTTCACTTCCAACAACAATTTTGAAAAATATAAGTTGTTTTCATTTTAGGATATATGGGAGTTGGGCGTGTACTAATTTCATAAAATTCGTGATAGTTATGAGTAATATACCCGAGATAAATCGTGCCAAATTTGGTTCAACTCCAACGACAATTTTGGAAAATATAAATTTTTTTCTCATTTTAGGATATATGGGAGGTGGGCGTGGCCTTTGAGATAATTTTCTAAAATTCTTTACAATTATCAGCAATGTATCAGAGACAACTCGTGCCAAATATTGTTCAATTGCAACCATAATTTTGGAAAATATAAGTTATTTTCTATCCAGGATATAAGGGATGTGGGCCTGCCCTTTGAGGTAATTTCATAAAGTTCGACATAGTTATCAGTAATACACCCGAGACAAGTCGTTCCACCAATAATTTTATGTACGGGAATTTCATACTACACGCTTACAAGGTCAAGACCATTTTACTACTTGAAAAATGGTTGGTGTTTTTTGGAAACAATAGACAATTGAGTCAAGCACACTCACTGGCATGACTAGTTTCGAATACCGTGACAATTTCATCATCAGATGCCTAACTACAGTGACTGAATTGATACCATAGGTAGATCATCAATCGTATATATACACGCTGAAAAATAACGGCCGCTGTGATATATTTTCCCAAAGATATTCTGCAGGAACTATGTATATGTTTGGAACACACTTCAAACATTCACATGTTTGCAAGTCCCACACTTACTTGCATTTAAATGCAAACAGTATCATGTTTACTGGCAAACATGTATGCTTTTACGTGGAAACATATGCGTTCTCCATCCCAAACTAACATATACTTACGTGGAAGCATTCGCGTGTTTCCCCCAAACATCCATATACTTACGTGGAAACATATGCGTATTTTCTCCCAAATATAATAATGTTTAGAAACGAATTATTCTTCGATTTCCATATATATGTATTATTTATTATAATTAATTTTAACACTATAAATCCACATTTATATATAATTATTATAAAAAATTAATAAATTTAAAACTGCCATTTTAACGGTTATTTGCATTGAATGCATTATTTGTTTTTTTTTTCAAGAAATGAGAATTTTCTGCTCTTTTGCTTCTCCTTACCTTGTTGTCTCTCACGTTTTTGGTTTTAGAAGGTTTCAGCTATGCGTTGGTACACTAACAAGACATTATATATAAAAATCAAGCTCATTCAACCAAGCGTGGATTAATTTCTTGTGTTTTTTTAATACACTTATTTCACAAATGGTCCGCCGTTCCGATTTTCCCAGTTAAGGCTAGGACAGACAAAGGGTTTTATATTGTTGCCCTTTCCAGTTTCTTTTCTCAAAATCGTTTCTGAATTTGGTGGCATATACAAGAAACACATGCACAAAAACCATAGTAACATCACAAACCATTTAACCGTCCGAGACTTCTTATGTTCTTTTTTCACTGATCAAGAGCTTTTGATATCCTCGGTCCGATGTACTATTGAAGACTGTAGACTGAAGACTGTAGACTGAATCTAAAACATAATACATCAGGCGAAATAAGGAACACTTCGTCTCCAATTTACACGGACATTCAGGAATATTTATGACTCACTGACTGAGAGAATAGTGTAAAAAGACAGATCTTACAAAATAGACTCTCTCGTTGTCCCTTTTTTATTCTCCTGCTCTCGAGAGAGCATAGATAGTGTAACAAACACAGCTGTATTTGTATCTTAAACATAAATATATGTGGGTCGTAAACACATATATTATAACACATTAATCACTGTGTCTGAAACATATAATATTAAATAGTAAACACAATGTGTTGGGACACAACTATATTATATTCACGACAAGCTCCAAACACACTTTATATCTGCATTCAAACAACAAACAAGGATAGGTATTTCAGAATGTACAAACTCAATTATGCAATTTACATCTGCGAATTAGTATCGCCCAAAGATGCCTATGTATCAATATACACTGAAAGGTCTATATAATTCCAACCATGTTATTTTTTCCTCATGCGTACTCGCATTGTTGCAGTGCTTTGAGGTGAGTTTTAATCTACATCACAGAATTGTTTTTGTACTTAAATTGTTTTCGTTTCAGGATACATGGTTGGTTGGCGTGTCCTTGGATCGATTTTCACAAAACTGCAAAAACAGCAGTTTGTACCAATATTCATTCTTCTATGATAACTGCTTATATTTTTGGCCACCGTTAATATGAAATCACGACACTGTGCGTGGTCTAGAAGAGGTCGATGCATTCACACCGACTGACTGTTTAGTGGGGTTTTTGGCATGACGGCATCACACATAAACTTTTCTTCTAAAATGTGCAAGAGCCGACGTTTGTATGAAATCACGACACTGGGTGTCGTCTAGGAGGGGATTAATTATGCATCTATTTAGTGAGGTTTTGAGTATGGTGGCATCATAGACAAATTTTTCTTCATAAAGGAACAAGGCGCCGATGTAATTGTTAATGGCGAGCATTTTAGTACCATGATCGGCTAATTTTTGTACCCCAAAGTTGAAGAGGATGGCATGGACGACGTATAATTTCAACAGAATGGCGCTACGTTGCACATAGCCAATTTTATGATCTATCTCGTGCGGAATGTACGCGAAAACCTGATAAACAGCCGAAATTCTGAATTCCATTAGCCGCCACTTAGCTGCGATTTGACCATGGTAGGCTCTATTTTGGAGCGCCTTGAACGATAAGTGTTAGGCAAACAGTCTCGAGTCCATCAAGGTCTTTAAACAGTAAATAGACGCTGTCGTTCACGAGATAGTGGTTCAAACAATCGAAAATGAACCGAAAAATTGTGTAAATTGAACGAGGTATTATAAAGCAAGTCGTGGAAGCAGTTTGAACAATGTTGTTTTTCAATCATCAATGCTAATGACGAGCCTCAGCAATAAAATCATAATTTTCAAAAAATGTCTATTAGTATTTCTTTCAAAGCGACATTAAATTGAAAATTTTACTTGGCCCACCCTTTATAAGAACAATGTTATGATAAAGATATGAACGACAACGATATAATATTTCTGTCTTCAATTAACATTCTCTTCGGACAGGTCCCGTAAGCCGAAATTTTAGTTGCATAAAACTTATAAATTGACCACATCCACATCAAATTTGAAATTATAACACTAAATACAGTAATTTAACAATAAAATCAATTATAATCTTGCTTTCGTTGATATTACAAAATTAAAAATATTATACAAGTTTTTCAAATCTGTATTATTAAAGTTCTGTCCATTAAGTAGATAATCAAAAACTGAAATTATACCCAAATAGCCATAACAATTCCCATTTAAAAGCATTTGTTTATTTGGGTTGGTGTATTTGTCTTACATATTAAAACCCAAATAGATTTCCGTGTAATCTGATAACGTTTGACAGCGACCCAAAGACAGAACTGCTGAAACAGACATAACATCGGCAGTATAAACAACAACAACAACATTCCGCAATCCTCCGCATCTGATCCAAGTTGATGATAATATTTGATGATGGTTGACATTAGTTTTGTTTTCAGATACAACTTAATTTTGTGTGTCTAGTTAACCACAGAATCTAAAATTAAACAGCCGTTCACAATAAAGGTATACTATAAGGACTAACGTTCACAACATCCATATCCCTGTGTCTTTTGCATGTATCCTTATGTCATACGTACATACTAACACGTAGCCGAAACAAGCTTAGAATTTTGTGAATATGGGACCTAAATGGCAAACGCATAAATTTGACTGATATAATCTCAACTACTTAAATGATAAATCAAAACGAGAACAATGAGCTGGTGTATTATTTAGATAAGACAATATTTTAATTTTGGTTTTTTTGTTTTAATAATATTTTAATTTTTTTGGGAAAAACTATTGTTGTCTTTTATTTTAATTCGGATCTAATAGGAAAGTGCGTAAACAAATATTATTGCGTACATAAATTGAATCCCCAATTACAGAAACAATATAACTATATAAGCCAAAAATTAGCCTTCATCTCACCCTTGTGTGGAAATCCACACAAACTGAACCTTTTTTTATAAATTTGTAAAAAAAAATGTTAAGCGATGTTCATGAAATTTCTTGACATTTCCTGACGCAACAACTTAGCACAGAAAAGGCATTAATTGATTCAAAAATACTTTTTGCTAACGAGATATTCAAAAAGTTACGTTGTTTACCCTGGTGTGTGGTTTTCCACATATGTGTAATTTCTCTATATGTTGCACTAGAAACAGCACTTCTTGTCGACAAATATTATTTTAAATGTTTTTGATGGTGAGGGTTTTTCCGCCGATGAAGATTACTCGCCACAAGAAAATATTGAATCGGAAGAAAGTCAACCTGATTCTGAATTTCATGCCATGGAACAAAATAGGGATTTCATCCGTAGATCAATTGTTTGTCACAAAGGACGGTTTTGAATGGAATCCTCAAGCAGTTCACGGTCGTGCTGGAAGATTACGGCTTTTATGTTGTTTTTCTACCGCCAATTGAGAATGCTATTCTGGAGTGGTGGAACGCATATGCAAAAGGGCAATGCGGCAACAGCTATATCGAAATCGGCTCGGCACGTCCCATATTTAGAGCAATAATGTGGAAGATAACATATCAATATACGAATTGTGTTATTCGATTTGATGACGTTATGAGCAGACGTCAAATAAGCTCTACGGACAAATTACCTCCAATTAGCGAAATATTTTCCAAATTCTGAACTAAATTTTTATTACTGTTTATTTCAACCCGTCTTATTGTGTTACTATTGACGAACAATTGCCTGGTTTCCGTGAAAGATCCAAGTTTCGTCAATATATCGATGGTGTTGCGTAAAAAGGGCCAATCTGCTGTTACCGTAGCAAAAATGGTTATGGCTATAGAAAGTTATGGTTGGGTTCTTCGAGCAGTATAATTATCTACCTATTTCGTTGCAGATAGACCCAAGCAGTTTCGCCCTTTTGACTTGTCGTGACAAGGTAAACAAAATCAGCATTCGTAAAAAAATGCAGATTGGCCCTTTTTACGCAACACCACCTTACAAGCCTGTACGATATGGAATTAAATTTTGGCTGTTAGTTTGCGCTGAAATTTGTTACGTATGGAAAATTCAAGGGAAAAATTAAATCAAGGGAAAAATCAAGGTGAACGTGTAATTTTAGATTAGCTCCGTGGACTGAAAGGTCACTATATAACAATGGAAAACTTTTTCTCTTCCTACAAATTTGGTCTAAAGCTGTTGTCCATAGGGCGGGCTACTAACAATGGTTGGTACAATGCGCAAAAACAAAAGAAGCATCAAACCAAAACTTTTAGAATGCAAAAAAGTTACGATGTTCCAATGAAAACTTGCATTCACTGAAAACATAACACTCGTATCATATATAGGAAGAAACGATAATTGCGTAGTACTGCAAAGCACTATGCATGATTCGAATGATTTAGAATGTGATGGAAAAATTGCCAAAAATCATTCAATATTATAATAAAACTAAAGGCTCGTTTGAATACTTTTTATTTTGATTGCGTGGTGTGGATATAGTTGACACAATGTTGTCTTGTTACAATTGCATTAAAAAGGCGAACCGACGACAGTTGGCGGGTTTTGCCAAAATGATCGACATATCAGCTCTAAACGGGTTCAAAGATGTGAAATTAAATTGGAAAACAAAAAAAGCAATATTCCGACGAGTTTTCTTGCGATATCACTTGCACAATCACACATGTCAATGAGAAAAGGTGTGCCATGAACCGAATCAGCGGCATCTTTGATTTCTGCGATTAGCAACACTTCAATAATTGAATCAGTGGGGGAGCCCAGTAGCTCGATAACCCAGTCCACATCTTCACTGGTCCATGAACCTTCAGAAACATCATCCCGATCATTGAACATACATCCAAAAAGATCCAAAAGTGTTCCTCCGAGTGACGAATGTTTGTATAATATGTGTTGAAGAAATATAATTTAATCTAACAGACAATAAAATGTAAATATAAATGTGTTATTGATGGTAAATCAGGATTTTGACTACAAACAAATTATGTTGCTAGTGCAATGTGGGTAGACATACCGTATCTATATGTGAAAAACCACACACAAGGGAAGACAACGTAAGTTTTTTTGAGGGTCAGATGAAGGTTAATCGGTGTTTCCAGTGACGATAAGAACAACATGACGCATTAACTCTTGCGGTTTCTATACTAATTTCAGTAATTGAAAGCAGGTTTCCTTTAGAATGTAAGAACAGGCTAAAACTATTTGGAAATAAATAGACTGATGTTGTTTCTGCAATCAGCATTTTAATTAATCCTACAATTTCTTAATTTTCACCTAGAATTAAAAAAATGTGTCAAAAATGAACTAGATTTAAAAAGCTTTAACAAAGTTTCGTGCTTAATCTGCGAAACCTTCTTGGGGATCTACTGACATTCTACTTTAGTTTTCCGTCACCTAAGTTTGGGTTACAATCAGGTACCCAAAGCTTGTTGAACAAGTTCATTTAGCAGGATTGTGAAATAATTTTTTTTAGATTTTTGTAAAATTTTTCAAGAATATTTTTTGTGACAGAAAAAAAAGAATTCAAAATTTAATGAAATTCTCAAATTTTTGGCGACTTTTTTAATTTTTGTAAGACTTTCACTATAAAATGAAATAGGCAAAATTGCTTCCTAGAAAATGACAAGTGTGGATATTCAAATTAACTTATCACACGATAACGACGGTGCTTTAACATCTTCGAATGCCATCAGTGCGGACCTGTAATCATAGTCTCGCATACTAAGTAAACGCGTTTCCAATTTGAGTGATATGAGTTCTAAGTGACGTTTCGGCTATTTGTAGTATTTTTTTTTCATTGTTTTCAGTAATGTTTACAATTTCATCTTGTAGAGATATATTCAAGAACAATGTTTACAGACTATCGTCCACCTGGTTCGCTATTCGTCGAATTGTTCCAAATTATGAGCGTACACTTTCTATACATAATGTTCAAGTGCCAATAAGAAAAAGAACCGCTCGAAGTAATGAAAATATTGCAGCCGTTCGGGAAAGTGTTGCCGAAGACCGCAATTTATCGATTCCAAGACATTGTCAACTATTGGGACTGTTCCAAACCACAACCTGGCGGATATTGAGAAAGGATTTGGGCTTGCATCCATGTACAATTTTTATCACTCAATAACTACTACTACCCTAAAAACAACATGCATTTGCTGTTTTTTAGTCTTGGAACAAAACGATAACAATTTTTATAAGAAAAGCATCTTCTCCGATGAGGCTCACATTTCAAATTGTCGATTCTGATGCGAAGAAACTCCACAAATTATTCGTGAACAACCATTACATTCACTTAAATTGAGAGTTTGGTGTGGTTTTCGGTCTAGTGGAATCATCGGTCCGTACTCGAAATGTAGCTGGTAACACTGTTACTGTCAATCTAGAGCGGTATAGATCGCTGATAACCAACTTTTTATTGCTGAAATTGGAAGAAGTTCATCACGAGATCAACTGGTTTCAACAAGACGAGGCTACGTGCACATAGCACGTGCAACAACCGAATTATTGCGGGAAAATTGTGGAGGTTCGATTATTTCAAAGAAATTGTAACATTGAATGGCCTCCAAGGAGTTATGATTTAACACCAATAGACTATTTCTTGCGGGGTTATTTGAAGTCATTGGTCTTTGGCAATAAACCAGACTCTCTTCACGCTTTACAAGTCAATACTGAAAGAGCGATTCACGAGAGTCGACTTGATTTAGTGGAAAAAGTACTCGAAAATTTGAAATCCGTTGTATTCTGAACTTAATTGCATTGATTACGCTTCACATTAAATAAAAAACATTTGAATTTCATTATCAATTAGTGTACTTTTTTTAAATTGGACACCGCTATGATTCGCAGCCGATGCAAATATCAGGAAAAAGGGTTAGCTGTCAAACGAACTATCATACTGCACTCAAAAAAATAAGCAACAGCTCGCGTTACGGTGAATGTAGATCGTTACCACATCATGATCAATGTTTTTTTGTTTGAAAACTTGGATGATATTGATCCGGATGAGATGTGGTTTCAAGACGATGGCGCTTCGTGGCATACGGCGATTGATTATAATCAAAATATGGCGGTATGTTGATTTTGGGAAATGGACTTGTAAATTGTCATCTCGTCCTACGGTAATTTGGCTCCGGAGGATTTTTAATTCAGTGGGAACGGAATTTGCATTATATTTGTTTGTAAATACAATATCTGTTATTAATCACGTTTTATCATATCTCACTTGAGCATGAAATTCATCTGCATCCATGTTACTTTGGATCGCAATTACTGGAAACGGTTAAGCAAAAACTCTACACTGATGTGGAGGGCACAATTACGGGTAAATATGGATTCACTATAGCTATAACTACCATTGATCAAATTGGCTCCGGCGTTATATTACCTAGTCAGCGGTTTGTGGTCTATCTGGCAGAATACTCGTATACAGCTATAGTATTCAGACCTTTTAAGGGTGAAGTGCTGGATGCAGTTGTTAAGCAAATTAATAATGTTGGAATGTTTGTCGAAATTGGGCCCTAGTCCTGGTTTACATTTCGTCATTCTATACATGCTGACAATTTTGTCGCAATGGCAATCCTCCTGCTACAAGTCCAAAGATGAAGACGTCGTCATATCGGGTGAGGATAAAACTTGTGGAAGCCATTCGAAAAACGTTTTATTCAGAACTTAATTGTATAGTTTGAACTTCACGTAAAACAAAAAATACTTGAATTTCCTTAGCAATTGGTGTGTTTTTTTAAAGAAATCATATCACTCAATTTGGAATACCCTTACAAATATTCATATTGGAATTTTCATATAGTGGAGTAATGTCGATCTATCAAAAGGGTGAATGACCAATGCATTCAAGGTCGGTATTACAGTCGCGGTGCTGCCTGTGGGTTTCCAAACATAAGACAGCTCAATTGCAGTACTTAGTCGGCTGATATACCGTGCCTATAGTAAAATGACCCAATTCTGAAGAACAACCGGCTAAAATCATGTCTTAGGATGGCCACACTTTTAGCCCATTTTGACCCAAATATAAACCAGAAGAAAATTTTTGAAAATAACTTTATTCCAGTAACTATTAGAAGCTAATTAAACATTTTACAGTAAAAAATAGAAAAAATAAAGTTTCGTTCTGGAAAAAAATGGCTGTCCTCAAATGGGGCCAATGGGCTTATGTGTGAAAGTTTTCAAAACATCCTTTTTCGATGCAGAGTGTTTTGATGCATTTCTTACATTGCCAACGGGCTTTACTGTGGCATACGGCGCATCGTAGTTAGCTTGTCAGCTTTTGTGGGAAGTGCCCAACATTATCTAGGCTTGCGCCGCCTACCATCAGCTTTTTCACTGTCTAAACATCTCAAGTAATTTCTGGCTATACTTTGGCGAAACTGGAGCTGGTCCATATTATCTCCGGCAGTCAATAGATGAAGACGCCAAGCATTAACCACAGACAAATCTAGCATATATGTAAATATAACCCACCACCATTTTTTGCCTCGTACAGCTGATCTGTATACTGCAACTGATTGGTCAGCTTGATCGACACCTCCCATGCCTTTGTTGTAGTTCTGGAAGACAAAAAGGGATGTTCACGTCTACCTTTCGTTTTTCTGAAGTGCTCCATCTTTTCACCTTGCCCAGGGGATAAACAAAATCGTAATTTGTACCCATGGTACATACGCTATTGTCAAGCCATGGCACGAACAAAATTTGATTGGCTGTATCAAATCGGTAGTCAAATTCTGCACGATCTTTCTTTTTCATATTCTTGATAGACTCAAGTGGGCATTTCTTCGTTCTGTTTTCACTCACGGTACCGGTAGCACGATAGCATGATTAGCATGGTTGGTGAAAAAGTTGTCGAAATATATGATATGCTCATGTGGTGCAACATTTCCTTTATTCAACAAGTTCTTGACTACTTTCGATCCTAACGGCTCATTACTTGTTTCTCCTGCTGATTTCCCACAATATACTACGTCGAAAGCATAACAATGACCATCTGCACTTGCAATCATCCAATTTTTGTATCCAAACCGTACAGGCTTGCCTCTTATGAATTGCTTTGCTGAATGACGTCCAAAATATTTTATCATTGATTCGTCTATTGAGAGATTTTCGTGAAATATGCCCCACCGCTGGAACTTTTTGATTAGCAAATCAGCAAGAGGTCGTATTTTAAACATCTTATCGAGAGATGCCTCGATGCGAGCAGCCTCATTGCCGCAGAAATGCAAACAAATTTGTATTTCCATAAATCTGTTTCTAGACATTGCTTTTGAAATAATTGCAGTCTTCATCTAGACTCCAGTATAATCGCTCTTGTGGATGTGAATGATAGCCGCTCAAGAGTAGAATACCAAAAAATATTTTGAGCTCATTCACACTGATTTGGAAGTTATGTTTATTGTATTGTGAAGCATACAACTTTGTGTTCAGGATGATCATGTCAAAAACTTCTTCATCTAAAAGGTTCTCAAAAATGTTGACTGGTGGATGTCCTGTGAGCTCATTTTCAATATTTTCTTTTCGCTTTTGTACGTTGTTTTCCCCTGAGGACTTGTTTGTGTAGGAACCGTCACATTTACGCCAACGTGGTTCCTTCGTGTCCAATTTGCAGTATCTTTGTATGGGTTCATCATCACTGCTATCCCATTCATTATTGTTTCTATACTCAATCACTTCAACTCTCCCTGGGATGTCACGCGGAAAACATGTTTCCTGGATGTTATTTTCTTCACCTACTTCTTCATCCGTGTGAATATTCGGGTCGGGAGGAATCGGCAATAAGTCATAACTAGCATCATAATCACCATCTTCGTTAAAAATGCTGTCAATAGCTTCCTCAAGGCCTCGATAATTATTTAAGAAGTTAAACGATCGCTTCGCCATTGTTAAGAAGTCAGTAATATTACCAATATGTATGAAAACCTTATGACAACTAATTATTTTTCAACTTCGAAAACTACATTGTTATACATTCAAATCAAAGGGGATTCCCCTAACTGAAGATAACTTGCTATAAAACATATGAAATATATATAGTTGCTGTTATTTACTTATAGGTGTTGCAATATATACAGAAGCTGTGTGCCTGAAACACACTTGCAAAAAGTAAAGAAAAATATTAGGTATCTGCCCATTGGACCCATTCGGGGACACAGTACTAAAATATGCCCCCTTTCGGTCAAACATTGTCATATACTTCCTATTTCAGGATAATTTGAAAAAAAATACTGTATGTAAATAAACCAGGCTGTAAATTTATAACAGTACCCACGGAAATATAAAAAACAATTACGTAGCTTTGGTCCATAACCTAGGTCACCAAAGAAATAAATTCAACCAACAATTTTAATCACTTTAAGCATTGAATCGTAAAAGCTAATATTTTATTTTGAAGTCACACTCTTTGCCAATGCAAATTAGTTTATAAACGGAATACATCGTACAGAAACTAAATTATATGGGTATATGAAGAACCGTCCTCATATGAGTACGCCGGGTTCAAATGGGTTAGACAACATTTTCATATCCTCAGCCAGGGCCATCTGATAGATTTTACGTAAAAAAAATTTTTTCGAGACTAGACAATTTTTTTTGATTACATTTTAAATACTTTACCTACGCGTATACAATTTGTGGGTTATTTTGACCACCAATGTTCGCGAATCCTTCTGCGAAATAATTTATCGCAACGATCCAGGAAGCTGTAGTAGCCGATACTCCCAGCTCATCGAAGATTATTCCATTTCAAGATTTTCCCTCATCCTTTTTGCGTAATTGGAAAAGAGACAAAGATGTTTTTGTTTGTCCACATACCAAAAACTCAAGCAAGCATTCAATCCGTTCCAATACATGCAAAAATTGTTTATACTATGTGTAAATTAATTTTGGATTTTTTATATTTTATGTTCAAATAATAAAAAAAAAATTTAGTTTACAAATGTGTTTTGGATATTGGGTCAAATTGACCCACAAATTGTTTACGAGGGGTATAATCTGAATTTGTGCAGAAGGGTTAACCTATGGAATATGCTTGTTGCTGGGTATTAGTTTACCATTAACACAAATAGTGCCGGTCATAATATTTTTGGTCTCGTAACAAAATACCGTTTCATTTAGTGTATGTAGTCTACATTTTGCATGGTTTGAACGCACACACACTAAAAGTATTGATTTTTTTTTTACCGAGTTACAATATGCATCGAAACTCCCGGTGGGGGACTAAATTACATTCACATATAAAAATTTTGACGCTCCCGTAAACAGCTCTTCAATATGCATCTTTTTAGGTCTCGACATTTGAAATTCCAATAAACACCGTTTTTAGTACATCCGAATGTACATACATGTAGCCCGAAAACTTCCTAAAACAAAGATATATATTTTTTTTATTAAGAATGATTTACATCGTTAGGGTTATGGGTTTCGTTACAAATGAGTTGTCATAAAAGTTAAGCGTTCCAATTGAAAATGCCACTTTTCACCAAATGTTAACTGTATTTAACCTAACTGTGTTTTTCAAAGACAAAACAAAAATTAAGGGTAAATTTGAACAAATTAAAAAACTTTTTCCTTTCGTTATTTTTGGCATTAAAATTTTGTCGTTAACGCTTTTGCTCTTTTCACTATTTGTTTAACGAAACGCTATTGGGATTAGTTTGCCAGTTTCCAAGGCGAAGTATATAAAAACAAGTCTCGCTGTTCTTTCAATACAAATTAGTGTTCATTATGAGTATAAATGAACAGACTCACAACTTAGAACTTAAATGCATATGTATGGTTATGACGCTCATATGTATTCATTTATGTTCACTTGAAATTTTGCGACATAATTTTGATTGTTTAAAGCATTGCTGCTATTGCTGTTAACACATTACCATCTCGCGTTCCATTCCCCGACAGCCACTAACACATGAGCGTCACCTTAACGAATCCTGCATTGCTAGTTTTCGTCCTTTAGCGGATACTTATGATGAAGCGAATACACAGACGAACCAAATTGTTTGAAATGTGAATACATAATGCGTACATTTCGTTGAAGTATGTGACTAATTAGTTGTATGGGGTATTTATGAATTTTACGAATCCAGTCATTCACATACACATTAGCAATGTTGTAGTGGGTGGTAGTTCAACTATCGGAATCGAGGTTTATGACTAATGTATCTTCTCTATAAAAGTATTCGATATCCCAATCAAGAGAATATGACACTCCACTAAAACCGAAAACATTTTTCTGGCTAAACATCAGTAAAAGTATAAGAAGCAAAATCAACATCAACCTAAGCTTCAAAACATAAACATAATCAGCATAATCTATGCTAAAAAATACTTCTATAAACGAAGGTGGACAGGTGAAAAAAGTGGCAAAAATTGGATTGTATCGCTTAAAGTATGTCAAGGAGCACCGTTGTATTGAAACCACCGATTGTCATATTATGGCGAGAAAAATTGAGTTTGCACGCCTGTAAGGCGGGCGTCGTTCACTTTAATAGCGTTACAGCCGACTCCTTTATAAAAAATATGCAATCAGCTTTTCCGACGAAATCGCACGGTGTCTTTGAGGGAGTACTCGTATAATGTTGCTTCATGTATTATGCATAGATCTGCCGTTCTCCAGAAATGACAGTGCTGCTAATTGACATTCCTGTTTGTTGATTTATCCGGTCTCGAACATCCCCGGGGGTCAGGGACCTTACAAAACGAAGATAACTTATTTCGCCAACCAGTTCGATCTGTTGCCTTATCTCTCCAGTTGGCAATACCAAGTGTACGCCGTGAAACGTCAACCTGATCCCTCCAGCGGTCTCTTGGTCTTCCCATTTTTCGTCTTCTTTCGAGTTCAGTTTCGAAAATCCTTTATGCTGGTTCGCCGTCATTTATTCCACTGACATTGCGTTATTTTGATCCGCTTGACTATATCAATGTCGAGATATAGCTCATACAGCTCATGTATCAGCGGTCGCTGACACTCGCTGTTGTGCACTATAAGGCCATAAATTTTTTGGAGTATTTTTGTCTCAAAGACTCTTAGAGATATTTCGGCTGCTTGCGATAAGACCCAGGATTCTATGTCATAAAGCAAGATAGGTTGTATGAGAGTCTGGTATAGCTGGATGTTTATTACTGGAGTGAAGGCTTTATCTCAAACGTATTTTCTTAGCCAAAAAAGCATGTATTCGCAAACACAATTCTCTCCTTCAACTTAAGGCTGACGTTGTTGTTTTTGTTTACGGCAAATCCGAGGTATATATCAGTAAATAAGTCAACTGATTAACGCTTTGGTCTAATTGCAATAATTGTTTATTGTCCTCGTTTACAGTTTTGCTGACTCCTTCTCAATTATCGAAAGAACAGCAGTAACTTCTCTAATTGTGCGCCCAATGATATCTATATCATCAGCATACGCGAGCAGCATTTGACTTTTGCTGCCGATGGTTTTATTCATGTAGACAACAGCTTCTCTCTTAATGATATCCATTAAGATGTTAAAGACATCGCTCGATAGGGTATCGCATTGTCTGAGGCCTCGTTTAGTTTTGAAACGTTCGGTAAGATCGTTGCCAACTCTCACTGCGGATTTGGTGTTCGTCACGGTTATCCTGCAAAGGCGTATGAGTTTTGTAGGAAGACCAAACTCAGACATTGCTTCGTAGAGTTCCTCCTGTATCGGACTATCGAAGGCCGCTTTATAATCCACGAATAGACGACAGGTGTCGATTTGTTTGTCTTGGGCCTTCTCCAGGATTTGGCGTAGCATGAAAATCTGGTCGGTTATCGATTTTCCAGGCCACCCTGGTATGTTCCAATCAAGCCAGCGATATTTGGTTTTAGTCTTTCGCACATGCTATGGAGAAAAAGCTGATTCGACGATAGACTCTACGACTCGGGTCGCCTTTTTTAAAAATGGACTCCAATCGCCGGGCATGAATTTATTTAACCAAATTTTGTTAACGAGCTGATGCAGTAATCTCATCCGCCAGTCTTAAGTAGCTCTGCCGGTAATCCATCGGTTCCTGCAACTTTATTGTTCTCAAGCCGGGCAATAGTTGTTGTGACCTCTTCTTGGTTAGAAGGGGTAATCGACTTCGACGACCAAATTGTGATCGATTGTCTCATCGTCAGTCGATGCCTCAGGTATCAGTAGTGCGGAGAAATGATCTCTCTGTATTCCCGACATGCTCTTCACATCTGCAGTGAGCTTTCTGTCCTTGGATTTACAGAAGGGAGGCCCTGAACCGTGACCATTACTTCGACTTCCGACTTTTTGGTATAAGTTCCATTCGTTGTTCCATATGTGTGTGTCAATTTGAACTGCCGTTACTTACTCCTAAAGAGAAGGTTTACGTCCTTTCTTTTTCCCCTATACCGCTCAGTCGCAGCTACCGTTGCAATTGACTGAAGAATAGCTATACGTGCAGCGTTCTTTTCATCATTTGCAATGCGACACTCTTCATCGTACCATGGTTTGTTGCGAAACGGTTTTTCAAAACCATGTACAGTTGTTGCAGCAGTTTTTAAAGAGTCGGAAATGGGTTTTCCCCTCACGATAACGATACTGAAACCAAAAGTTGCGTGCGAGAGCGTCATTGAGTTTGCTGTGGTTACCTCTGGTAATTTCAGCTCTCCGATGTCTAGCTTTCTCTGCGTCTGGTTTCGTCCGATTTTCGCTCTACTTAATCTTGTGCGAACCTTTGCTGCTACCATGTAGTGATCAGAATCCATGTTAGCTCCTCTGATCACTCGAACGTCCATTACACTGGTGGAGTGTCTTCCATAAATTACCACGTGATCAATTTGGTTGTTCAACCTTTGATCAGGAGCTACCCAAGTAATCCGGTGGGTGTCTTTATGCTGGAATCTTGTACCACTACCGACCATCACCATACGTCCATACGTCAGCATGTAGACTGAAATTGGCAATTGTTGATTGACACACATTTCGCTGCCTACTTTTGCATTAAAATCTCCCAGTATAAACTTAATATCATGGCCAGGGCAGCGGTCATACGTTTCCTCTAGGCAGTCATAGAATATGTCTATTATCATCATCTTCCTTCCTCTTCTGTCCGAAATATAAAAATATTTAGAGTTTATGCGGATTGTGGCTATGCTTATACGTGTACTCATAGGATTGAAGCTAGAGACTAGATGTGGCAGTCTTTTGCGAACTATAAATCTGCAACCAAATGTACGTTTTTTCCCATGGCAACCGTAAGTTTTTCATTGTGTATACATGTCCTGTCCATCGCATTTAATGGATAACGGAAATGCCAACCTCATAACTTTCGAGGGCATCTGCCATTTGGATTCTTGCAACGGATCTATAGAGACTTCTTACATTCCAAGTGCATATTCAACAAATAGCGTTTATTATTTTTTCACTTTCGTTTTCGCATATTCACTAGCATTATGATCGGTGGCGGGAGCCAAACCCAGTCTGCCGTGTTTTTGCACTTTACTTATGTACTTGATTGCAGCCGGCCACTATGGATCCGACGGTGGCCAGGGTGCCATATGTACAAGCTGGATTTTCTTCTTCTGGTTTCTATCCGCCGTTGGTCCATATGTTTGTCTGATATGCCTTCTAAAGATAAAAGAACATGCCCGATATCTTGATGAGGTTCAGTGACATAAGTCACCTACTAAACCTAAGACGTATCAATGGTTGTATAGCCAATCACGCTGCTCATAAAAGAGCTTGACTTCAGACGCTAGAAAAATATATTTTACCATTGCCCCGGAACCACCACGTCGAGGACAGTTTATAGACTGAGAACAGAGGGCTGCCAATCTTTGGCTCTAATATATGACTGTATTATCTTAAAACAAAAACAACCAATTGACGGATTTAAATTTTAATTGATAACATTTGAGTTTAATTCATGAGTTTTGACTAATAAAAATAAATATTTTCCTATTACATCCTTCGAATGGACACGGGGATCAACTAACTATCAATAACTTATGGGCTTTTTAGCCACTTATTTGGTCTTGCAAGTTTACACCGGTTCCGTGTGTGTTTGTGAGGGGCGTTGCATTGATAATTACTCGATTTTTGCATTAGTAAGCGGGGTAACCGTGGTTGAAAGAATAGCCGCCAGAATAAAAATGCGGCCCAAAAGAAAGTATGATTTTCCGGTTAAATTCGATGTCCGATCGGAATTTCCAATATGTCCTAAAGTTGCTCAAGAGTAACGCTACTCATTTTGGGGCAACAGAATTAATTGCAATTTCTTCGGCCCTCCTGTTATGTAGCACGCCGAACCACTGTTCATTGCTGAAGTAAAAACGGAACTGTACGGATATCACCCATGTGTTGCAGTTTCTCGAGTTTACGTTTAACGTTTTTTGAAATATACAAAGTTCCTTTGATATAATATAATGATAAAGTTAATCAAGTACTTTGAACCAAAAGATAACGTTCCCTACACACACTCACATATACAAAAACACAGCCCTATATGTGAAAGGATATTGTAATTTATTTACAAATTGCCTTAACATTAACATCGTCCTAAAGGAGAGATGTAAAAACATCGCTAAAAATTCGCAAGTAACGCAAAAGAAATCAAAACAAGCAAAATAAAAACAAACATATTAATACAAAAAAGCTCTTTGATTTCCTCTCTCTTCCACTCTTCCACAGCTCATACCTCCAAATAATTACTCAGCTATAAGACTAATGCTCAAAGGCAAGTATAGCCTTTGAAAGCGGAAAATAAATTTGCTTTATTTCCTCAGTTCGGGTTAGGATAAGATTGTTGTGGAGCAAGACATGGCTTTGTTAATTTATGTAAAATTAAAACCCTAATTTATACATTTTCCCATCTATATTTATATTGTAGACTGCGAAGCACTTAAAAAAGGAATTACAGTTTTCACTCTTTGACCGTAAATATCATTATATACCAGAATTACGAAATTCATAGCGAATAAAGTCTATAATTTTACGGCCTTAGTAATGAAATGTTGTCATACGTTTGTTAAAGGTTTAAGAAGGTAAAGCTCAAAAATTGTATTCATAATCGAAAAATTCTCCTGTTAAGAGTTCTCTAACGTCGCCATTTTTATTGAACGTTTAAACCTTCTTTAAGGCTATTATCCGCATTTACAAACAAAAGAATTTTTATTTTACATTTAACGCGTGCCGTACTTAAATATTTATGCGATATAAACAATTGGATTTATTTTGTGCGCGCTGAAAAATAACGGCCTCTCTAACATATTTTCCAAAACATATTCTGCAGGAACCATGTAAAGGGTTTTTCAACAGAGACGCTACAAAAGTCAATCGATAGGGACAGCAAACGACGCCATATTTTTCTTTTGACATTTATCTTCAGTAAGGTTTGCCATTTCATCATGGAAAGATATACGAGCCAACAACGAGTCGAAATTATTAAAATTTACTACCGAAATTTGGCGTCAGTGGCCTCAACTTTAAGAGGCCAACTTTAAGAGGCCTCAACAATCAGCGATGAGGCTCATTTCTGGCTGAATGGCTTCGTCAATAAGCAAAATATGCGATATTGGTCAGACAGCAATCCACACGTAATCCATGAGCCATCATTGCATTCCGAAAAAATTACGGTTTGGGGCGGTTTATGGGCAGGCGGCACATTACTGTGAATGCGAATCGCTACCGTTCAATGATGACCCAATAGTTTTGGCCCCAATTATATAATATGGACTTGGAGGACATGTGGTTCGAACAGGACGGCGCCACAAGCCACACAGCGAATGCCACAGTCAATTTATTGGAAACCAAGTTTGGTGAACGTGTTATCTCACGAAATAGCCCCGTCGATTGGCGGCCTCGGTCGTGCGATTTGACGCCGTTAGATTATTTCCTGTGGGGCTACGTCAAGTCTATGGTCTATGCCAACAAGCCAGTGACGATTGATGAACTTCGTACGAATATCGAACGTGAAATTGCAGCAGTATCGGTCGATTTATGCTTGAAAACCGTCGAAAATTTGGTTCAGCGTCTGGACTTCTGCAAGCGTGCCCGTGGTGGCCATGCAAAAGAAATCGAGTTCCATACATAATCGCATCGAACGTACTTTCACAGGATGAAAGAATTTCATTGGTATCTAAAACCGGTTTTGTTTTATATAAAAAAAACTTTTGCAGCGCTCGTATTGAAAAACCCGATATATGGTTGAAACACACTTCAAACATTCACATGTTTAAACATGTGCGTTCTTCATCCCAAACATCCATATAATACTTACGTGGAAGCATTCGCGTGTTTCCCCCAAACCAATATATACTTACGTGGAAACATATAAAATATAATAATATTTAGAAAAGTATTACTCTTTGAATTAAATCTCTTTGTATTATTTATTGTAATTAATTTTAAAGATATAAATGCACATTTATAAATAATTTATACAGAAAAATTAATAGATTTAAAAAGGTCCTTTTTACATTTATTTGCATTGAATACATTATTTGTTTTTCTAATGAAATGAGAATCTGCTGATCCTTTGCTTCTCCTTTTTTTGTTGTCTCTCACATTTTTGTTTTCAGAAGGTTTCAGCTATGCGTTGGTACATAAACAAGATATTTATATACAAATCAAGTTCATGCAAGCCAAGTATGGATTAATTACTTGTGTGTATTTATTACACTTATTTCACAAATGGTCCTCAATGGTGAAGGTTCGGACAGACAAAGGTCTTCACGTTGTTTCCCTTTCCAGTTTCTTTACTGAAAATCGTTTCTCACTTTGGTAGTACACACATATATACGAAACACATGCACAAAACCCAAAGTGACATCAGAGACTATTTAACCGTCCGAGCCTTCGTTTATTCTTTTTTCACTGATCAAGCGATTTTGATATCCCCTTTACGATGAACCATTGACGACTGACATGAATCTAAAACGCAATACATCAGGTAAAATACGAAACACTTCATCTGCAATTTACACCAACATTCAGGAATATTTATGACTCACTGACTGAGAGAACAATCAGCCTTATTTCGAATGTCGTTCTCGTATCTCGACTGCGACAGTTTTGGAAAAGATTAAAGATATTACCCCAACTTTGTCTTGAAACTATTACAAAACTGTCGTAGTCGAAATACGAGATCGACATTCGTAATAATGCTAAATGCAAATTTACAGATCCACACTTACAAGATGGACTCTCTCGTTGTCTTTGAGAGAGCATAGACAGTGCAACAAACACAGCTCTATTTGTTTCGCAAAATAAATGTATGTGGGTCGCAAACACATATCGCACCCGTTCAACAATACTGTATTAACTAAAAATTTTTTTATTTTATCTTGTTGGCAAAAAACAATACATAATACTATCTTTAAACAATAAACAAATAAAAAGGTTATGTGGTGCAATACAATAATTGATGGGGTTTCTAAATATTGCCTAACTTTTGTTAATGGAAAATTGCTTAAGCATTAAGAAAACAGTTTTTTTGTCTCTCCTGAACACTTTGAAGTTTTTGAATTAATACAGTATTGTTGAACGGGTGTGATATGTATATTATAATATATTAATCATTGAGTCTCAAACATGTGATATTGAATAGCTCACAAATGTGTATGAACACAGGTATATTATAGGCATGAAACGCCCTCTGGCGGTGGTCATAGGTAAAAATAAAGATCAGAAATGCATTTCTCGACACCAAAAACCCCCCATATACACTAAGGTGGACCTTGAAATGACATTTTTGCGATATTTTGGTACATGAGGGCTCTATTCCGTGCCTTTTTGAAAAAAAATGACAATGCCGAAAAAAAAAATTAAAAAAAAAAAACATTAGGGGTTGCGCACGAGCCGAGAAAAAGGTCCACTTTGCCAAAATTAGGGGGGAAATTGCCATAGGTCATCAGGGGTCACACGTAGGGGGGAAGAATGTATGGCCGACCCCCATTAACTTTTTACCGCCAACATTTTCCCCCAAGACACCCACCCCCTATCTCCTCCCCTTAGGGGGGTCACCATACAAAAATGGAGGTTGCTCAGTATTTTCGAAAAACACCATAGGTCATCAGGGGTCACCCCTAGGGGTGCAAAATATATGACCGACCCCCATTAACTTTTCATCCCCAACATCTTTTCCGAACAAACTTACCCTCTATCTCCACTCCTTGAGGGACTCCCCATACAAAAATAAAAGAAGCTGTAATTGAGTAGTACTACTAAGCACTCTTAATATAATATAGTCAAATTAACATATTTTTGTTCGCTGATGGGTATTTCTTGCGGTAAGAATCGATAACATGTAGTAAATACTGTTTCTCTTCTTCGCCTTGACACAGTATTCTATTATAATCTTGTATCATTTTTACTCCTCTTTCGGCAGTGTCGTTCACAACGCGCAAGTTATTTACAATTCTACGACCTTCTTGATAGTCTGCGCGAGATTTCCAGGTTGCTGGATTTGCAAGAATGAAATCTTGCGATATTCCAAATCGTACAAATAAATTTTTGGTATTATGAGAGACGAAGTTGCTCAAGTCTTTAGCCAAGAATTCCTCATTCACATCTTTGAATTTCACCTCGATTTTTTTAACGCTGGTGCTTTTGATTAAGACGCGAGGAGCTGGGGGAACCGGGTCGTCTTCTTCATCTTCTTCACCTTCTTCGTCTTCTTCATCTTCTTCACCTTTTTCGTCTTCTTCATCTTCTTCACCTTCGTCATTCTCATTTTCTAGCAATGCTTGGGCCATTTTGGCCTTCAACTCATTTGAAACCTTGTCATCGAAAAAGGCACGGGCTATGTGCTCATCGGCGAGATACCATAGGTGACCGATAAATTTCTTTATCATTACCCGAGATAAATCCTGGTCAACGGACTTGTACTCGACGATGTCCTTCAAAAACTTCCAATCTTGATTCGGCGCCTCAGCTGCTCGAGAAGAACCAAACCATGCCTTGACGTAAAGTCGCACCACAAAAATACAAACGTGTCGAATACCATTCAATTCACATACAGATAAGTGAAAAGTTCTCCGAAACAAAAACATCTTGAGGCTGTAAATGGCTTTTGCCTTCCATCGAGCATGGGAAACGGGTCCTGGAGGTCGGAAATGGTAATTCTCAAGTTTTTCACCCAGAAACAAAAGAATTAATTGTAGCATTTCTTTGTAGTCATCGCGAGAGTGTTTCTCCTTCAATTGATCTAAGCAAAACTTCTTTATGCCGACTTGCATTGCCACAGGAATTTTTCTGACGACTTGATCGTCTATCAAGCCAGAATGGAATGGTTTATCCTTTACAGCGTCCCATTCCTGTTTGAAACGGTCAAAGCAAGGAACGCCTGGTGCACTGGTCTTTCCCATTTTTGTCTCAAAAACTTCCCTTAGCACCAGTTCGTATACGTGGTGTCTGCTAGGTAAATATAAGATTTCTCTCTCCAACAGCCGCTCAAGAGCAACTGCGGCTCCGGAGAATGGGCCACTGTTCGTTGATGTCGTGTCGAAAGAAAGTCCTTGTATTCGATGTGTCATATGCCAAGATGCCAACAGTTGATAAACGGCATGTGCTATTCTCCGGCCTTTTCCTTTCCCATCTTCTACTTTGGGAACTCCAAGAAGTTGTTCTTTTTCTCCGTACGAGACAATTACCGGTAGACGGTCCACCTTCTTTGTACCCACAAAATCCAAAAGCATTTTGCCATCCCAATGGACTACGAAGGATTTAGCTGCGACAAGCTGGAGATGAATGAAACGCGTTGAAGAATAAGAATTCTGAATGAGAGCAAATAAATCTATGCGATCTTACTTCTGGATTGTCTTTCACATAACTCAGCATGTTCCCTCGATTTGAACGCCGACATCTCCGAAGCGACGTACGGTTTATTGTGTATTGTTGAGGATCGCGTCCAAATGCTTCTGCCGCCGCTATCATAATGCCGACCGCGTCTCGGTCAGTCACTTTGCACTTGTCCAAAGCTGATATGACTCGTTCAGTAAAATATTGTTTGTAACCTCTTCTGTCACCAACATTTGACGGGCCAGCTTCTGCCGGGAAGTTTTCGTCCTGTCTCCCATTATCATCGCTTGAATCACTGCTTGAAAATTTAACCACTGCAATTGAACGAATTTCATTTGAATATAAACATTGGACGAACACACAAAGCGCGAAATAGCTTACCGCCTTTAGCGAACCGATCTCTACTAGATTCCGTTGCACGTTTGCGTCGCAACTCTTCTTGTTCTTCGCGCTCAGCTTTTCTTTTCCTCGTTCGAGTATCAGTAGCGTCCACACCTCCCATAGTTCCTGGCCGGCCATCTTCTCTTTGCTTTAGCAGAAACTCAATGTCTTCGGTATTTGTCATTTTCTCAAGGGCGTTGGCGTGTGCGATGTCGAAAAGATTATCCAAGCTATCAGAAAACGTATTCTCTTTTTCTCTAGTGGACTCAGTCTTTCTGTGAGATGACTTTCTTAAAGCATCCCACTCATCGTGCAGCGCAGCTATTTTTCTTGTAACATCTCCTCTGGCTTTCGTCGGAATAGCTGCTTGGCGCCAAAAAATCATCACTGCGTCCGCGACTATAACCGCACTATTTTTCTTCGACATGTTTCGTTTGCGAATGTTGAAGAAATGCATTCTTAGCACTTGCTTCTTCGACGGTAATTTGTTCCCCGTAATATTCATGCTTGGATAACCAATCAAAAAAATATCGTCGCGCGATCTAAGTCGTGTTGTCATCTTAACTTTTAAAAAACGGGATAAAAATCAATTTACTTTTCGCGGTCGTCGGCACTTGTTGAATGACAACAATCGATGAATGAACTGCTATTTATAACTACTACGTATTTTGCAATATTTTACTGCCAGGTACTGATGAATGGGGGCATCTGCTAAGGGTGCCTATGTACCTGATTCAGCACGTGTGCGTTTCAAATTTTTCAAGACTTTCCAAACAATGACCACTCTTGAATATTGGTGGAATTTCTGTAAAAAAATCAAAAAAAAATCAAAAAAATCTCGATATTGTGCAACTGTAAATACATAGATTTTCAGTATTTTTGTATGGGGAGTCCCTCAAGGAGTGGAGATAGAGGGTAAGTTTGTTCGGAAAAGATGTTGGGGATGAAAAGTTAATGGGGGTCGGTCATATATTTTGCCCCCCTAGGGGTGACCCCTGATGACCTATGGTGTTTTTCGAAAATACTGAGCAACCTCCATTTTTGTATGGTGACCCCCCTAAGGGGAGGAGATAGGGGGTGGATGTCTTGGGGGAAATGTTGGCAGCAAAAAGTTAATGGGGGTCGGCCATACATTTTTCCCCCCTACGGGTGACCCCTGATGACCTATGGCAATTTCCCCCCTAATTTTGGCAAAGTGGACCTTTTTCTCGGCTCGTGCGCAACCCCTAATTTTTTTTTTTTTAATTTTTTTTTTCGGCATTGTCATTTTTTTTCAAAAAGGCACGGAATAGAGCCCTCATCTACCAAAATATCGACACAAGGTCCACCCTAATATACACATAAAAAAGATAATATAACGATGAATAAAAAAATCGAATTTTGAATCAAAATGATGTTATAGTGAAAAATTAATTTTTTGAAAAGTGGGAGAGTCGAAAATCGAGATAGACCTATGGTTCCTTCAGCAAAGTTGCTTAGAATTGTCCATAGAATCATCCTAGGGGGCGGCTCTAATCGGATTTTTCGGCTCCATACAAATTGACCCGCCCTAATATTTATATATGTATATGCATTTTTTTTTAAATGCATTCAGTAAATAAACTTTTTTTTAAAAAAAGTTTAACATTTTACAAAAAGTATAGTTTCTTAAAGATCCATTTAAATTAGCGCATTTTTCAACGGGCGCCTTAGGCGTGTTGGAACTAACTAGTACATAATATATAGCGAAAGGAACTTCGTTCCAACCGGGTGTCCCCTGCCACCTCATGTATTTTTTTATTAAATAGTGCTTTCCATTAATGTTTAAAATTTTGCAAAAATGCATTAATGCATTTAAATAAACTTTTTTTTTTATTCGGTCTATCGGTTATTCTTGGTTTTACATCACAAGCACTGTGAGAAAACATAAAACGGGGTTCTCAGTTAATTATCTGTTCCCTAGTTAAAATACTTATTATGAATACGGTACTAATACAATCTTTAAATTTAACGCTTTCAAGGTTAATAACGGATGGTTGAAAGAAGGGTTATTAAGAGTAGAAGGTTTATAACTGATGAATGCTTTAGAGCAACTTTAGTGTTTTTTTATGACTAAGGCCGTTAATTCAATTCAATTCAATTCAATTTTTATTTGTTTCATAATATTTACACTTTTCAATTTACTTATGTAATACTATTTAAGAGTTTAAGAGATATCTCTTCTTCTACTTTATAATTAATAATATTTTAAAAAATTGATAACTAAAGGATGATATGTATATACTATGTGTACACACGAATGGAGGCAAAAATTTACAAAAAACCTATATGAATATTTGTTTTTCTTTATGGTGATAAAACTTAACGCTACTTACAAACTAACTATGAATATGCTAATTCATTGATATAGGAATATCTTGATGTAGAACATCTCGTATTAAAATTTTGAGTCAATATTTCAATCCTATCAGTGACTAGTTCTACTTTGGCGTGCTCGTGGAGTCGTTTTGTAGAGTAATAGAAAGGATAATTTAATATAATTTTTATGACTTTATTTTGCGTAACCTGTAATTTTTTTAAATGACAGTTGGCACTGGAGGCCCATAATGGTACTCCATAGTAAATTGCCGATTGAAATATAGACTTAAATATCAACATTTTGTTGTCTAAACTAAGACATGACTTTCGATTTATAAACGGGTAGAGCATTTTAATCAACAAGTTCACTTTATTAATTACAAATTGGATATGGTTCTTAAACTTCATTTTGTGTCTAGCATTACGCCTAAATATTTAACTTTTTGTTCCCATTGAATTTCCATATCGTTTACAAGAATGTTCGTTTGAGGCAGGAAACATTCCTTGCGTTTTCAAGTAAAATAAATTGTCTGACTCTTTTCACCATTCAACAAGATTTTCCATTTCTGAAAGTATTTGATTAACACTGATAATGCAGACTGAAGGTTTCTGATGACATCTGCAGCTAAGACTTCGGTGCTCAGAATCACAGTGTCATCAGCGAAGATTGATATTCAGCAGTTGTTTAGTTGTGGGATATCAGACGTATATATATTATAATAGTGGGGAGAGACATGATCCCTGGGGGCAGCCAGCTACAATTGGGAAAACTGAAGAGGAATGAGAGTTTATAAAAACTTTAAAAGTTCTATTTTGTAAAAAGCTTTGAATTGTTTTTATTAGATGATATGGAAAATTCAGCTTGATCATTTTGTATATAAGACCATCATGCCACACTGAATCGAAAGCGGCCTTGATATCCAAGAGTATCATACCAGTTGACTTTTGCTGTTCGAAGTTAGACTTTATTGCATTCTTTATTCGTCTTAGTGGTTGGATTGTATTATGTTCCCTGCGGAAGCCGAACTGTTCCGAGGGAATTATTTCGTTGGTGTCCAAAAAAGCCGTGAGTTTCTCTTTGATAACTTTTTCTATGATTTTACTGACAGACGAAAGTAGACTGATTGGACGGTACGAAAGGGGACAGTCATTTGGTTTATTGCTCTTCCTTATGGGGATAACTTTTGCTTCTTTGAATTCTTGGGGAAAATAGCTTAGCTTCAAGCAAGAATTGACGATTGTGGTTAGATATTTAAAACCTTTTTTCGGTAGAGCCTTGAGACATCTGTTGTTGATGCCGTCTATTCCTGGAGCTTTCCGTTTTTTAATGTTTTGACAATATGTATTATTTCCGATATATTTATTTCAGAATGTCCCGTAGCGCTTATATCCAAGTTTTGAAATGACTCCAGTGAATTTCTAACTTCCGAAATAGTGGATGGGTCGCCTAGGTTTGAAGTAATAGAATGGTTTATGGCAAATGTTTGGGCCAGTAGTTCGCATTTTTCAGAATTTGTGGTAAACCGTGAATTATTGTGTTTGAGAATGGGAATCCTGTTCGATTTGTTTCTTAATATTTTAGCCAAGTTCCAGAAGGGAGAGGATCCTTTATATAATTTAGATAGTGTGTGGTTCCAAGAGGAGTTCCTAAGCTTTTCTATTTCACTACTAATCGTTATATTCAGTGTTGTCATTGAGTTTAAGTCTGATATATTTCTGTATCTTTTCCACCTTCGACGATGGTTATTTCTAAGTCGAATTAACGATTTTAACTCTGATGGAAATGGTTTTTGCACGCTTGATTGCCGTCTTAATGGCACACTATTGCTTATTGCATCATTTACAACCCTGATAAATCTTGTTACAGTTTGGTCAATATCTGAAGTGGTCTGTATAGAGTTTTGTGGTGGAAGACAAAGGTAACGATTTATATAAGAAGCAAATAGGGTCCAATTTGCTTTACTGAAGTCATAGCTACGAGGTACAGTCTCTGAAAAAGTGCTTTGAAGCGTTGTTTGAACCAGTAGATGGTCGGAGCTTAGGTCATTTATGACTTCTGCTGAAGAAATGTTATGGGTAGTGTTCGTAAGAAACAGATCAAGTGTCGAACTCTGTCTATTCCTATGTGATGGGACGTAGGAGTGTTCATTTAGAAAAATGATGTCGAAATTGTAGGAATCTTGTTTCTGGAACAGAATGTTTCCCCAGCAATTTGAACGTAGGCAACCCCAATGTGGGTGCCTACAGTTAAAATCGCCGCCAAGAATGAATTTATCAGCTCTGGTGAGTTCATTAATATCTGAAGCGAATAATTGTTTACGATTTCCATCAGGACCGTGACGGCCGCCGGGGAAATAACATGAGTAAATGTCTATATAGTCAGTGTTGGTGAAAAGTCTGACGGCAATATTTTCAATTAAATTAGTGTTTACAATTGGAAGTAGTTGATGTGGGACATTTTTCCTGATTATAATGGCTACGCCTCCACCCCGAGTGTGTTCTCGGTCGTTTCTATATACAACAAATTGTTCATGATTTATAGATAAATTTGGTTTCAACCATGTTTCTGAAACAAGACAAATATGTATTTTACGATTAGTAAGGAATTGAAATAATTCTATACTCTTATTTTTGATGCCTCTGGCAATCCAAATGATTATTTTTAGTTCGGTGTTTATCACGATAAAAACTTGCAGGCTAGGTTAGTAATCACCTCAAACTGATCTGCCTTACTCCGGCAGTTCCTTAGGTTAGTTTGATTTAGATTATTTGGAAAGTTTCCTTCGAAGTTGGAAGCTGAAAATCCCTGGCGTCCGGTGCGACGAGATGTAGTCCGCATTCGTTCGCGCATTTGAATGTAATTCTGCTTGCTTTGGCATACATCGGAATGTGATTTGTGTGCTTCAACACAATTTGCACATTTGATAGTAGTCTCCTTACAATCAGAAGTTTTATGCGAACCAGCACAATTTGCGCAAAATGTTTTCATTTAGCAGTGACTGGAGCCATGGCCGTACATCTGGCAATTATAGCACTGCGTAATTTTAGATTGACTTGCCCTCTGATAGTCCCATTTCACCTTCATGTAATTGAGATCGATTCTCATTGAGATCGATTGTCTTTGGAAGTAGACTACGTAAATAATAATTTCGGTCCTGCCAGCACCTTTTTTCTGAACTAGCTTGACATCTAAACACTTAAGACCCAGATTTATGAGTTGGGTTTTGATAATAGCTGGATCATACTTGTCCAGACCAACTAAAAGCGCCTTGTACGGTTTTTCGTTTTTCGTCGGTTGCCAGAAAAAATCATACTTATTTTGCAAAGAGTTGCAGATTGTATCGAAGTCGTTTTTCGAATTGCAAAAAAGTTTCAAGCCAATTGATGTTTTTCTAATGGCACAATTTATCAATTTGCTGTGATTACACAGATTATGGAATTCTATTGCCTTACATTTTAAGACAGTGATTGGTGGTGTTAATTCTTGTTCCTCAATGTCATCTTCTATGGTTTGAAGCGGAGAGAAGTAGTTGTTTGTGCGTGCACTAGTGGCTGCACTATTATTTGTTTTTACTTTTTTATTTTTCATGGTGACGACTTGCTCGTTCACGACATTTTGTGCGTGTGCACGTTTAATGATGTTGTTTTTTTTTTATTTTTGTTTTAGTTTTGTTTTGGAGTTGTGTATATAAAAGTTTTGATGTAATTTAAGCTGTACAAGAAACGCAATGTTTAGCACTTTAACTTTGAATGAGAGTCGACCGAAACACATCTGTTCGCGGCAAGTGACGAGCTCAGACAAGGCCGTTAATAAATATTTATGTAGCTGAATAAGAAAAATAATTTTTTTTAGTAAATTTTTTTTTTGTTATTTACATGCAATAAATGAATGGTTTTTAATGCACCACTTGAATAAGCAAAAATCATAAACTAGATAAAAAAGTGACATGTGGTTTTAGGGGACACTCGGTTGGAACGAAGTTCCTTTCGCTCTATATTATGTGCTAGTTAGTTCCAACACGTGTAAGGCGCCCGTTGAAATATACGATAATATAAATGGATCTTTAAGAATATATACTTTTTGTAAAACGATAAACTTCTTGTAAGATTTTTTTTTGTTATAGAATGTAATTCATTTTTAAAAATATATTTTTAAGTCCTTTTTGTAAGATCGTGTAATATGATAAGATAATATTTTCCCGATAATGGCATTTTTTAAAGAGAGGTACTTCTTTTATTAAAAGCTAATATTTTTTAAGAAAAGGTAGTATACTTACGAAGTACTTTCAGTAAGAAAATTTTACAATTTTTAAGAACTGTTACTTTTAAAAAAAGGGTACTATGTTTAGGAAAAAGTTATTTTTAAAAGAAAAAGTACGTATTTTCAGAAAGGCTACTCATCTCAAGAAAGGAAAAGGTATTATTTATAACTGGTAATTTTTTCAAGAACAAATACATTTTTATTTAGCTTCATAAAAAAGGTATTCTTTAAATCGGTGATCCACAGCTTTATTTCAGTCAGAACTAACACGTTAAAAAATCAAGGTATTTCCCCAAGTTTAAGTAAAGATAAAAACATAACCAGTGCAGTCTATCGACAAAGTCTCGCAACAAATGAAGAGAAGTCAGTTGTTAAAACAGACAATTTGTTGTACGAAAATATACTTTTTTAGAAAAGGTTCTTATTTCAAAAAAAATTACTTTTTATAAGAAAAGGTACTTTTTGTATATTAATTTACTTTTTTTAACCATATGCACTTCTTTAAGAGAAGGTATATTTTTTTAAGAAACTTTGTTTAAGAATATGAATAGGTATTTTTTTTTGAAAAAATTTACTTTTTACAGTGTTTTATTTAACTTGCTTTGTTGTCTGTCAGTCTGTATTGTTCAAATCTAGTAACTCATTTTTAACACAGTTGCAGTTGAAAAAAATGAATATGAAAAAAAAATTAAAACATTAAAAATTTATTTACTAAAAAATTAAAAATAAAAAATAATTTAAAAAAAATTAAGTTACAGTGTTGTATTGATAAATGCACTAAAAACTAGAAAATAATTTTTCTCTTAGCCTCAATAAGTATATTCTTCTTCATGATGGGGTTGTCCAATGGTCCGCCTACTTAACACTTCAACAACAATGGTCTAGATACTTCCAATAAAGAGCGTAATTAAAATGAATTAGTTAATTAATTTTCTAGGGATTGCTCAAATAAAACGCTTGCATTTAAATTAAAAATGGTGACAAAATTAAATGTCAAATTAAGTGTCAAAATTAAATTTCAAATTAAGTGTCAAAATTAAATGTCAAATTAAGTGTCAAAATTAAATGTCAAAATTAAATGTCAAATAGAGTGTCAAAATTAGATGTCAAAGTTAAAGTCAAAATTAAATGTCAAAGTTAAATGTCAAAATTAAATGTCAAATAAAGTGTCAAAATGAAATATCAAAATTAAATGTCAAAGTTAAGTGTCAAAATTAAATGTCAAATTAAGTGTCAAAATTAAATGTCAAAATTAAATGTCAAATAAAGTTTCAAAATTAGATGTCAAAGTTAAAGTCAAAATTAAATGTCAAAATTAAATGTCAAAATTAAATGTCAAATAAAGTGTCAAAATGAAATGTCAAAATTAAATGTCAAAGTTAAATGTCAAAATTAAATGTCAAATTAAGTGTCAAAATTAAATGTCAAAATTAAATGTCAAATAAAGTAACAAAATTAAATGTCAAAGTTAAAGTTAAAATTAAATGTCAAATTAAGTGTCAAATTAAGTGCCAAAATTAAATGTCACATAAAGTGTCAAAATTAAATGCCAAAGTTAAATGTCAAAATTAAATGTCAAATTAAGTGTCAAATTAAGTATCAAATTTAAATGTCAAAGTTAAATGTCCATATTAAATGTCAAAGTTAAATGTCAAAATTAAATGTCAAATTAAGTGTCAAAATTAATTGTCACCATTTTTAATTTAAATGCAAGCGCTTTATTTGAGCAATCCCTAGAAAATTAATTAACTAATTCATTTTAATTACGCTCTTTATTGGAAGTATCTAGACCATTGTTGTTGAAGTGCTAAGTAGGCGGACCATTGTACAACCCTATAATGAAGAAGAATATACTTATTGAGGCTAATGCTGTAGACAGACGATAGCGTTTAGTTGCATTAAATGCTCATTTATGCAACTAAACATTTACCCCTGACAGACGGGTTTCTACATTTAGTAAACAGCTGTTTGTTTGTCAACAGCTGTTCGTTTGTGAACTAATTCAAATGGATAGAAGGCAGAAAATACAATTAGCAGCTAATAATAACAATTTAATTGAACAAAAACTGAAATTGCTTTTGCTACAACTGGTCCATAATGTAAAACGTATACATGCACTAGCAACCATAAATCGGAACGTGTTTCTAGAACTTGGAATCGCTGTGGGACACTGAAATGTTTTTCCTGTATCCAATTCTATTTAATAATTTAGTCACTTTGTTATTTTATAATTCGGAATTAAATTCATTTCTTTTTATTTATTATAAAATTTTTATTTGTATTTGTAATTATTTAAGTCGACATAAGCGAAAATTGCTAGGCTCACGAAGATGCAGCGTATCCCCCTCGGACCACACGCGCCGCCTCTTTGCTGCCTTGAAAGTATGAAGATGTAAAATAAATTATTTCAAGTAGAAAATTTTCTAAAAACAATGAAAATAACTCACCTTTGCTGATTTCTGATCCATTGTGACTTCCAATCGAATTCAATTAATTTGTTGTGTTGTGCTGGTTCAATATTTATGGTTTACCAAGTCAAAAAGGTAAACAAATTGCCAGGAAATCGGTTGCTATTTTTGGTAGCAGCTAACATTTTGCAAATTTTCCTTGCTAGAGGGCAGCACTTTCAAACTGTGTTGCCATATTGAAATACCTAAATTCAGTATAAATTCAGTATTATTTCGTGCATTTATATCAACGCTAATGCCCTTAAATGCACGAGTTAATTTGCATTAACACAGATAATGCAAATTAACTCTGTCGTCTGTCTACTGCATAAGAGAAAAATAATTTTCTAGTTTTTAGTGCATTTGTAAATACAACACTGTAACTTAATTTTTTTTAAATTATTTTTTTTTAAACTTCTTTCACTTAAGCTTTTCTAAATTTACTTTTTATTGGGTTCAGAACTACATTATATACTAAATATTTGTTACAGACTCCACCAAGAAACTTCCCATTAAACAAGAAATTTCCCAACATATGTTAGTCTGGGTACAAACCAAAGCAAAAGTAAAAAGTTGTTTAATTTGTTTTCACTTAGCCAAACAAATTTAGTAATGGGTGATACCAAGCCAAGCCACCCCCAGATATTTTCCATTATATTTAGGTCGGCTCAATATGGGGGCAATGCAAAAGTTTCACATTTTTTTCATGAATCCAACGTTCTGTATCTCTGGCAGTATGAATTAGAACATTATCTTGTTGGTAAGTCAATTCTATGGGTCTATAGGATTGCTAAATTGAGGAAAAGCGGCTCCTAAGATCCAGTCATATATTGCTTCGATGCTCTAGTCATATTTTCTATTTCACAAACCAAGTCGGTGATGTCGTAGTTGCCCATGGCATCCCATATCATAACTTCTCCTTCTCTGCTATGTATTTGTTGAAACAACTTATTATTTTCTTAAATCGAGGAAATAGTATTCTTAGCAAATTGGAGGCATTGACGTTTATGTTTAGCATTAATGGAGACTTTTTTTTTGCAATTTCCGACCAGAAATGTATGGTCGTGACTTTAAAATTAGACATACTATACAAACACTTGCGTTGTGTCCGCATTCGATGCACTAGTTGGCAGACATGGAAGAATTGCAATCGAGTCGGTAAATATATTGCATTTCTCGAACCGTTGTTGAAATTTTAGTGGACCGTTTCATGTTTTTGCCATATTTCTCGATGTTAGTCGAATAGTTGTATACAACTGTTTTTCCTCCCTTAATATTTTGTGATATTTGCAGTACGAGGGTTGCTATTTATATATCGGATCCAGCAATAAAAAAACAAGAATTTATCATTTCAAATGGTTTTATTGTTTTTCAAAATCCTCCGTGAAAATCAATATACTTTTCCATGAACTAAACAGAATTCATGGGCTGCCAAAACAGGGCCGTACGGCGGATAACTATCAGTTCGACATGTTGACTGCTCAAATAGCCAATTGTTTCACCTGATGTGTGAGAGCTCGCTATGCCCTGATGCAAACTGATCCGTCTTCTCTTGTTGTTTTTCCTATTTCTTCGAACACTGCTGACAAACAGATGGTGATATATCACTCAGAATTGACCGTACTACGTTTCACCGAAGGCACTGTGTCCAAGTGACCGGTTATACCGAAAAAACCCGATCTTTTGCGTCTTCCACGAACAACTTTTGGTGGATTTAGCACGTCTTGAAAGACCCATACGGTCGATTTCTGTTTTGTTTCGGGCTCATATGCAGAGATCCATGATTCGTCGCCGGTGTCGTTGTTACACACTGCATTTGAGTTACTGCGGTTGTATTTTTTCAACATTTCTTTGTTCCAATCGATACGAGCATTTTTTTTTGAGCATCAAATTATGTGGAATCCACCAGGAAAAAATTGTTTTCGCGGTCAAATGAACACGCAATAACTTATTGATGTTTGTCATACTAATGCCCAAGGATGCCTGAATCTCACGGTCTTGGTTTAACATTTCGGGTACAGCAAAGATGATTTCCGTCAAACCAACCGAAATTGGATGACCTTTACGAAATTCATCCTGGAGCGAGTGGCGCCCTAGACTGAATTCTTGGTACCAGCGATTGACAGTGGTTTTTGACGGTCCTTCATCACCAAAAGTCGAAACAAGTTGTTTTTGACACTGCTGTCTCGATAATCCACCCCGAAATCGTAAAAAATCATCGCAGCATAATGTTAAATTTTTCAACACAACTGCAACAAATAGTGCTCGTAAGTGAAAATGTTCTATGTGTGTTTATTATAAAAACTATCACACTTTCCAATGGAAGATCCGCTTTGAATGTGGCGATACTAGCATTGCCAGGATCCGAAATAAGTAGCAACCCTCATATATTTAGTCCTTTGTATTTCAAAGGTAAAATTTGTTCCCTTTCGGAGGTGTAAAGAGCTTTTGCGCGTCCCATGCTGGTTGAAATTTAAAACAAAACTTCTAAATTTATATTGCTCCTTATAATCAAGAATCATGGCCCACTTGATCAATATAAAATAAGTCCTTATTCAAGTGATACATTAAAAAAACAATAATTTATTGCATGTAAAGAAAAAAAAACAATTTTATTAAAAACAAACAAAAGTATTATTTTGCTTCTTTTGCTTCTGAATTTCGTAATTCTTCTACTCGCTGAAAAATAACGGCCTCTCTAACACATTCTTCCAAACATATTCCGTAGGAACCATGTATATGTTTGGAACACACTTCAAACACTAATATGTTTGCAAGTCCCAAACTCACTTGTGTTTAAATGTAAACATCATCATGTTTACTGGCAAACATGTATGCTTTTACGTGAAAACATATGCGTATTTCTCCCCAAACATAATAAAATTTAAAAACGCATTATTCTTTGATTTCAATATACAGGGTGATTCAGGAAGTTCCGGACAAATTTCTCCAGCGTATTCCTTGGCTCATTTCATGAAGAAAAGTCCACTAGGACCATGTTCGAAAATGCAAGGGTGCGAAATGGCAGCGGGTTCAAAATTGTTCGGATTGTTGGTCGGAGGGTAGTAGGGTAAAGTTCCTAACTTCTGAGCCAGTGGTCGGATTTGCTTGTTCGAAAGGTCTTTAAAACGCCTTTCAGAATCAATAAAAAAAGATAGAAAAAAGTCAAGTCGTCGAGATAAAGATCTTTCGGGAAAAACATGGGGAAAAAATCCCCTAACCTAAATTTGCTCAGCCAGATGGCAGGTAACTTATGCTTTTCCAAATGTTCAGATGTTTTTTTTTCCTTATGTGTTTGATTCTTCAGCCAAAAATTTCAATAAAATAAAATCTTAAACGTGTTAGTTTACAAAAACAAATAAATGTGTGCTGTTATTTCGCTTCCAAAAACAAAAACAAACATTTTTGCATTTCAGTAAAATGGTCATAACTTTGGAACGGTAAGACCTCTGGGCTTCGTTTAGGTAATTTTGGAAAGGTAAGAGGTATGGCTATCTTTCAAAAAACATAAGTTATTATTGATACAAAAAATTAAAAGATTTAAAACGGCCTGTTTTACATTTAGGTGCATTGAATCCATTATTTGTTTTTTTTTCATGAAATTAGAATCTGCTGCTCTTTTGCTTCTTCTTTCTTTACTGTTGGTGCAATAAAATCTATGTTCTAAACATGTTTTCAAATAATATTTGCTTCTGATAAGTTCAAGCAAGCAGTTTAAAATTGTGTATGCTGGTAACAATCTAAACCGTAAACATGAAAAACATGGTGTCCCATAACATCCCATAAAGGAATTGGGGAGAGCTTCTCACACCCAGTGAGCTGTGATCATTCTTATTTTACTCTCACTGATTGGGACCTACAGTTTGACACCGGTTCCGAACGGTATTTTGAAAAGCTTTTTCATGGCTAAGTACTCGATAGTGTCGCCATCACTAGCGAGGTGGCTGTCGTCGAAGGAAATGTAAGGTGCTAAGAGCAGGGATCGAACCCACGTTCTTGTGCACAAGAGCCGCGCACATTAGCCATTGCACCACCGACGGCCACAACAATCTAAACCATAGATAATCAAAAATAATTGATGAACCGGAAATGTTGGGAACTATTTAGTGTAATGGGTAATATTCTAGATGTCGCTGAAAGCAATAATTTGGATTTTTTATTCCCTAAAAGGGCTATAAAAAATATGAAATTTGTTACAATTTTAAAATTTGGAATTCAAATCAAAAGAAAAAATATTTAGAACAAAGAATACAACACATAAATTGAAATCGGATTTTTGATGGTAATCCAATTGCCACGCCATGCAGCCGCCGTCCATAAAATAGTTTCTCCTTCGGTTCAGTCAAAATTCATGATTGTGAGTCTTCAGACATTCAAACAGTTCTGGAATCCGCAGCCACAGAAGATGCTGCAATTTTTGGGTGGTGGAAGCTTTTAGATAGAGGACGCGTTTCTACTTGTTTAGACTTTGACCGGGCAAACAGGCTTTCGGCTAGTATTAACTCAATATTATTTAGAACAACTTCTGCGGAGTAAATTAAATTAAGGCTTGCCACAATTATTTCCCTTGCTTAATTTTTTTTACAAAATTTCCCACAATGTTGAGTAAACGTCAAAGAGAATTATGGGAAACTTCAATCAATGTGAAAGTAATATAGGACACCACCTAGTGCAAGCAGTTGAAAATGGTACCGCTATATCTATTTTTATCCTTATCTATGATCTAAACTATCTACAAAACACAAACATAAAGAGCTAACAAAATCGTTTGTTAGGGTATTCCTTTTAGTCAATAAACCAATTTAGTTTCAGCAAAACAATTTTCCCTTCACAAACTATGGTAAAAGAAAAACAAAGGGATATCAAATTTATATAAAAGGAAACAACAAACTTATTTGCCAATAAATCAAAGTAAACAGAAACACAAAATAAAAATATAGCAAATCTGAAAGTTATACAGTCTAAAATATCTGTACTTAATTGTATTTATAATACAATAACAAAGGTCTGTAAAACTGAAACCGATGTTAAAAGGAGCGGAAGTGGGTTAAGGGAGAAGCAAAGGAAAAGGACGAGACACAATCGTACAACAAACTAAATCGAGTCCTTCAGTAACAATAGAAACGTATTTTTGTTTGTTTGATCAAATATCAGTTTAGTTCAAAACTCTACGGTACACAAGTACGGGCGGATCAATAAGTCCGTGACTTTTGGAATGAAATACAGTTTTTTTTTGTAAAAAAAAATTTATTTTTCAACAAAATCTCCTTTTAGCTCAATACACTTAGTCCAACTATTCTCCAATTTTTGAGACCCTTGCAAAAAATAAAATTTTCTTTAGGTTTGGAAATAGGAAATAGTCACTGGGGACTAAATCCGGAAAATATGGCGGATGAAATACCAATTCGTAGCTCAATTCAAAGAATTTTGCCATTGAGACTACACAGATATGCACCCGTGCATTATCTTGATGCAAAATATCTTTTTTCTTGGTCATACGGGATATCGGAGCATTTGCCTGAAACAAATTAAAAACAGTTTTCGATCCAATAGCGACGTGTGACGTATTCGCACGTCAATCAAAGGTGGTAGGGCTCTAAGACATTTAGATTGAGATTGATATTGGGACTGGAAGATGTGGATTGAGCGTAGATAAAGTTTTTGGACATTTTAAAAATTGTGGAAATTAAATAATGTAAAATTTTAAGTTCAGAGTTTTTTTCAGGAACTATATAACACTATTCTGCAATTAATTTTCTTGTACTAATATTATTGACGTGACTGTCAAAAATTATATGTCCGAAAACAGTGTGAATGAGTTATAAATGTCTCCTTAAAAGAAGATTTTATAATAATATTGAGCATTACGTATGTCGACTGCGTATAAAAAGCAGAGATTACCACCAAGCATTCTAGTTTTGATAATTTTTTAAATTGCAACGTTAAAACGAAGACAAGCCTTAGAGTGTTCCACTTATTAGTTAAATTAAATACTTTATTTAATTAATGGTTCGCGGAAAACAGTCCGATACAGGACCTACTCAATCGATGTATGCGACAAACAGTTGTATTTTATATTGCATTAATTTATTATTCTAGGATAGTATACGATTGTGGTTGTAGTTAAAAAAGAAAATAATTTTTTTTACTCTTAATTTCAGGAAATTATAACGGTTCACTCAAATATAAAATATTCGATTATAATAATACGAATTCTACTCATCAGGTGAGAGAACTGATTTGCCCAGTTATAATTCTATAACTTCAGACTTTATCAAACGTTCACAAATTGTCTTAAATGTAGAATTCCATTGATTCATAACGTTTCTAAGGCTAGTTTTTGGTTAATGTATGAGACATTCAATACTACAAGCTAACAAGTCATGAAGATTTTTCTAATTGAAAAAATGGTTAGTTTTTGTTGGAAATAATAGACAATTCAGCTCAATAAATACTCACTGGGGGACGTGGGACTGTCCGTGGAGGTGGAAAGTTTCTGATTGCCATTCACTTGGGAGTGGCCAGAAATGATTCCTTCATTGGGCAGTCCAAGCGGCTGCAATCAAATATCCTGGCAGTAGGTAAAATGCAAAAACCCGGTGGGCTGGGTTTGCCTCCCGCCACCGTTCATAATGGCAGTGAAAATACAAAAACGAAACAGAAAACATAAACAACCCCTATTTGTTGACGACCCCCGCAAACGTTATAAGGACCACGATTTACGGATATGCACTTGGAATGTAAGAACTCTATATAGATCCGGTGCAAGTATCCAACTGGCAGATGTCCTCGAAAGTTATAAGGCTGACATTACCGCTATCCAGGAAATGCGATGGACAGGACATGGCTGCACAAGAAAAAGAAACTGCGATATATACTACAGTTGCCATGAAAAAAAACATGAATTTGGTTGTGGATTTGTAGTTGGCAAAAGACTGCGACATCTAGTCTCTAGGTTCAATCCTGTGAGTGAACGAATAGCCACAATCCGCATAAAAGCGAAATATTTTTATATTTCCCTAATTTGTGTGCATGCCCCGACAGAAGAGAAAGATGATGATGCCAAAGACATATTCTATGAGCTCCTAGAGGAAACGTATGACCGCTGCCCTGGCCATGACATTAAGATTGTACTAGGAGATTTTAATGCCAAAGTAGGAAGGGAGAATGTGTTTAATCCAACTATTGGCAATTTCAGTCTTCATGCTGACAGTTCCGACAACGGTATGAGACTGATTGACTTTGCCGCGGCAAAAAACATGGTCATCAGTGACACAAGATTCCAGCATAAAGACATCCACAAGGCTACTTGGGTATCCCCTGATCAAAGAACTAGGAACCAAATTGATCACGTGGTAATTGATGGAAGGCACTCATCCAGTGTAATGGACGTACGAGTGATCAGAGGAGCTAACATCGATTCTGATCACTACCTGGTAGCAGCAAAGGTTCGCACAAGATTAAGTAGAGCCAAAATCGTACGAAACCAGACGCAGAGGAAGCTGGACATCGGAAAGCTGCAATTACCAGAGGTAGCCACAGCCTACTCAAGGAAGCTCTCGCAACTTTTGGCACAGAACCCACCCCCTCCCGATGACGATCCTGATGCGCAGTGGAAACCCATTTCCGACTCTATAAAAACTGCCGCAACAACCGTACTTGGTTTCGAAAAACCACTTCGCAACAAACCGTGGTACGATGAAGAGTGTCGCATAGCAAATGACGAAAAGAACGCTGCACGTATGGTAATGCTTCAGTCAATTGCAACGCGAGCTGCAACTGAGCGGTATAGGGAGAAGAGAAAGGAGGTAAACCGTCTCTTTAGGCGTAAGAAACGGCAGTGGAGAAAACGCGAGAGTGAGAAAATTGAGACATACAGAAGGAAGAACGAAGCCCGAAAATTCTACCAAAAAGTTAAAAACGGAACTAATAGACATGGTTCAGGGCCCCCCTTCTGTAAAGACAAAGACGGAAATCTCGTCGCAGATGTGCAGAGCATGTTGGGAATATGGAGAGAGCATTTCTCCGCGCTACTAGTACCTGAGATATCCGATGACGATGGGACAATCGATCACAATATGGACGACGACGTCGATTGCCCCCCTCCTAACCAAGACGAGGTCAGAACAGCTATTGCCCGGCTTAAGAACAACAAAGCCGCAGGAGCCGATGGATTACCGGCGGAGCTGTTTAAGGCTGGCGGCGATGAGCTGATAAGGTGCATGCATCAGCTCATTAGCAAAATTTGGTTAGATGAATGCATGCCCGGCGATTGGAGTCTCAGTGTACTATGTCCCATATTTAAAAAAGGTGACCCGAGTATTTGTGCCAACTACCGTGGAATAAGCCTTTTATCCATAGCATATAAGGTTCTATCAAGTATAATGTGCGAAAGACTAAAACCAATTATCGCTGACCTGATTGGACCATACCAGTGTGGCTTTAGGCCTGGAAAATCGACAACTGACCAGATTTTCACGCTACGCCAAATCCTGGAGAAGACACACGAAAAACAAATCGACACCTATCATCTATTTATCGATTATAAAGCAGCCTTCGATAGTCCGATACGGGAGAAACTCTATGAAGCAATGTCTGAGCTTGGTATTCCTGCAAAACTCATACGCCTTTGCAGGATGACCTTGACGAACACCAAATCCGCAGTGAAAGTTGGTAAGGATCTTACCGAACCTTTCGAAACTAAGCGAGGCCTCAGGCAAGGCGACACCCTATCGTGCGATCTCTTTAACATCTTAATGGAGATCATTATGAGAAAAGCTGCAGTCAATATGAATAAAACCATCAGCAGCAAAAGTCACATGCTGCTCGCGTATGCTGATGATATAGATATCATTGGGCGCACAATTAGAGAAGTTACTGCGGTTTTTTCGAGAATTGAGAAGGAGTCAGCAAAAGTGGGTCTGACGGTGAATGAGGACAAGACAAAATTAATGGTTTCAACGAACAGGGCCTCCACGCGATTAGACCAAAGCGTGAACGTTGATAACCGTTATAACTTCGAGGTAGTGGACGAATTTATATACCTCGGATCTGCCGTGAACAAAAACAACAACGTCAGCCTTGAGATCAAACGGAGAATTGTGCTTGCGAATAGATGTTATTTTGGGCTAAGCAAGCACTTTAGAGATAAAGCCCTCTCTCGAGTAACAAAAGTCCAGCTGTACCAGGCTCTCATTCAACCTGTCTTGCTTTATGGCGCAGAATCCTGGGTCCTATCGCAAGCAGACGAAACATCTGTAGGAGTCTTCGAGAGAAAAATACTCCGAAAAATTTATGGCCCTATAGTGCACAACGGCGAGTATCGGCGACGCATGAACCATGAGCTGTATGAGCTTTATCCTGACATTGACATAGTTAAGCGGATCAAGATAACGCGATTGCGCTGGCTAGGCCATGTCAGTAGAATGGATGAAGATGAACCAGCGCGAAGGCTTTTCGAAACCGAACTCGAAGGAAGACGAAAAATAGGAAGACCAAGACTCCGCTGGAGGGATCAGGTTGACGAATCCCTGCGTACACTTGGTATTGCCAACTGGAGAGATAAAGCAAAAGATCGAACTGGTTGGCGAAATATGTTATCTTCGTTTTGTAAGGTCCCTGACCCCCCGGGGTTGTCCGAGACCGGATAAGTAAGTAAGTAAATACTCACTGGCCTGACTAGTTTCGAACTCCGTGATAAGTTCATTACTGTGCCAGAATTGATACCATCGGTTGATCATCAATCGTGTATATACAAACTCAATTCTGCAATTTACATATGCGAATTAGTATCGATCGAATATCCCTACGTATCAACATCACTGAAAGGCCTATAATTCCAACAACAAGAACAAACAGCATTTTTCCACCATGTTCTTCTTTTCCTCATGCGTTCTCGCATTGTTGCAGTGCTTTGAGGTGAGTTTTTAATCTATATCACAGAGTTGTATTTTTCCGTGGAATAGCATTTTTGAAGACCGCGAATTTTTGAAGACCGAGCTAGTGTCAGTTCTATTTATTTGAATTTGAATTTTATTGTACGATTTTTGTCAGTTTTCGGTTAATGTATGACAAACTCACACTACAAGCTTACAAGTCAGGATTATTTTTCTGATTGAAAAATGGTTAGTTTTTGTTTTTTGATGTGTTAACATCTATAGCGGCGTATAGGGACTGAATCTATCAAGTCAAAATCTGCTAAAACCAGATTGTATGCTGCTGCTAAAACCATCGCAGTCGACGTTATGGTGACATACTAATATGTCAGCTACTTCGTACAAAGTATGTGTGATGTTGTGTGTTTGGCTGTTTCGTTGCTGTTGATATGGCAAACATGTGGATATGTGACACACCCCGATATGCATTGAAAAATTATTTCTCCAATGTTGGAAAAAAGCTTAGTTCTCAAGTTGATTTCCAATGTAATTCTCAAATTTTTGTCCTATTTGCTTTCAAGTTGATATCAAGTTGAGAATTCAAATTTTTTCCAATCTTTGAGAAATATTTTAATTCCCAATTGGATATCCAACACTTTTCTCCACTTGAGACCAAAGATTTTTTCAACTTCAATTCGATTTGAGTTAAGGTCCAGAATTTTTGCATTGTACGTTTTGGGTTTTATGTTATTGTTTTTGTTGTTTTTTCAACCACTCGATTCTACGCAGTGATACTTAGAAAAATGGACGACAATGAAGTTAATCGAAAGAAAAGAGAACAAATGCGTGAAAAACGTCAAGTTGAAATTGCAAAAAAGAAAAAACCTAATCAACAAAGGCGGGACAAAAGGCTTACGATGTAAACTTAACAAATATTAACCGCAAATTACATATTAGTTGAAATTTATTAATATTTCATTAAAAAATTTTTTAGAAAATCCCCCGAAGTTTTCCTTCATCTGAACGTTGATGATCGTACCGCACCTTCTAGTTCGTCTGATCACAATCCACGAGTTATAAAAGTCACAGAATCCAGACGAAGACTGTCCTTGAAAGACAGCGCAATCTAGAAATCCTAGGCATTATTCATGAAATTTGAAAAAATTATTCAAATTACTGAAAAAATTTTTTTTTTTTTATAAAAAAATATGCCCATTGAATGTTTTAATGTTCTACATCAGAAAACATTTATTTATGAAGTAAGAAACATAAAAAACATCGTGGCACAGTTGTGGTATCAATTTGAAATTTCATTTTTCCAATTAGCTCAAGTTAAAGGTTCTGGAGAATCGCTCATATAATAAATAACACTTTAAAATAAAAAATTCAAAAATGATTTTTTTTTAATACGGCAACTCCGTATCTTCCATTTGATACCGATTGGAGAAATTACTTTGATATCAAGTTGAGGTTCACAAATATCTCAATTTGATAACTAAGAAAATCACCATATAAAAAATGTGCCTTTTAAGTTGAGAAGACTATAATCGGACTGTTGAGGTGCATTTGAGAATTAACGTTGGAGATTTGAGAAAGGTATTTGATCTCAAATGTACCTCAAGTTGATATCCAACAAAAATGTTTATTGGGATAAATCACCAACATATCAGTAGTAGTAGTAGTTGTTGTTGTGTTGTTGGTGTTGTTGTTTTTTTATTATAGTGAAAGGTAAGTCCAATAAAATGTGCACTCTCAGAGCAAAGAGAGTAATGACTTATTATACGTATATAAAAATGAGATAGCAAGAGAGCAACGACAATTTTGTGAACTTGTGTAGCGTATGTACGAATATAACAATGTATGTATGTATATACAAGTGTCTGTTGCTTTGCATTCTTTGACTTTTGTGGGAATAAAACAATAAGTATTAAGCAAGAAAATAATGACACATGTGCTTGCACTGGGTCTTTAAATAATTTTAAGTATTAATATTATTTAACTGTAACGTCATCATATGATTGAACGCTGTTTTATTTTCCAATGTAACATTTACGAATGTGTTCATAGAAATCGAACTGGTACCGTGTAGCAAAAAGGTGTTAACACATCGCCCGTGAGTTCGAACACTCATAGGTGCTTTTTTTGTATATTTACAAAATGTATGTAATATTAGTTTAAATTAATTAATGTATACATGAATTAGCAATAGTTTTGCATTAGAGCCTCATCGTCTAAATGACATTAAAAAGGCAAAGTTGCAAATATGAAAATCTATATTCCTGCGAAAGTACGTTCGATGCCATTATGTATGGAACTCGATTTCTTTTAAATGGCCACCATGGGCACGCTTGCAGAAGTCCAGACGGTTTTCAAGCATAAATCGGCCGATACTGCTGCAATTTCACGTTAGATATTCGTACGATGTTCATCAATCGTCGCTGGCTTGTTGGCATAGACCATAGACTTGACGTAGCCCCACAGGAAATAATCTAACGGCGTCAAATCGCACGACCGAGGCGGCCAATCGACTGGGCCATTTCCCATTCGCTGTGCGGCTTGTGGCACCGTCCTGTAGGAACCACATGTCCTCCAAGTCCATATTATCCAATTGGGGCCAAAAATATTGGGTTATCATTGAACGTTAGCGATTCGCATTCACAGTAATGTGCCGGTCTTGATCATCACGGAAGAAGTACGGCCCAATGACGCCGCCGGCCCGTAAACCGCACCAAACCCCAATTTTTTCGGGATGGAATGATGACTCATGGATTACATGTGGATTGCTGTCTGACCAATAACGCATATTTTGCTTATTGACGAAGCCATTCAGCCAGAAATGAGCCTCATCATAAATTGGACGTAACGCTCTTAAAGTTGAGGCCACTGACTCCAAATTTCGGTAGTAAATTTTAATAATTTCGACTCTTTGTTGGCTCGTACATCTTTCCATGATGAAATGGCAAACCTTACTGAAGAGAAATGTCAAAAGAGCGGGAAAAAATATGGCGTCGGTTGCTGTCCCTATGCGTTGAAATAGAGTCAACACTAATCAAGATTTTCAAAGCAAAAACAAAAGTAGAAAAATTAAATTTTGTTTAAAACTTTTATTTTTTTCTGTTGAAGTAAGAACTAGATATAACATTGTAGAACATTAACGTCGTAATCTAAAATTAAACCATGAGGTATAAATCAAAATTTTTCTAAATATCCCGTTTTGTATGTGAATTAAAATAGAGTCATCGCGATTCATCATCTCAACTAGAACAAATACCTGTGGCAAATAAAATGTATGTTTCATTCAGCCTTTATACAGGGTGTCCCCAAAACTTTTGTCTAAACTTAAACACGTGATAGCTGAGAACAAAAGCTACAATGTTTGTTCTTACGCCAATTGCCTAGGTGGCTTCGTTTTCGAGATATTCGTGTTTAAAATAATTCCATTTTTGAATGCATTTTCAATAAATGCATAATCTACTTTTTAAATGAAAAAGAAATATCATTGAAAATTGCTTCAAAATTGATTTTAAATAATTTATTTTTTCGTTTGAAATGAAAACGAATTTTTTTTTAAAATGTTTTCAATTAACGAAAATTTTCAAAATGAGGGCCTTGTTGCGTTATGCACTTAGATAAGCGGTCTCTTATTTCAGTGGTAGTTGTATTAATAGTCATTTCCTGTCGTGTTTGATTTAAAATCAATTTTGAAGCAATTTTCAATGATATTTCTTTTTCAAGAAATATCAAGACGAGGTCAGAACAGCTATTACACGGCTTGGGACAACAAAGCTATAGGAGCCGATGGATTACCCGCGGAGCTGTTTAAGGTTGGCGGCGAAGAGCTGTTAAGGTGCATGCATCAGGCTATTAGAAAAATTTGGTTTGATCAATGCATGCACGGCGATGTCCGATATTTAAAAAAGGTGACCCGAGTTTGTGTGCCAACTACCTCGGAGTAAGCCTTTTATCCATAGCACATAAAGGTCTATCTAGTATAATGTGCGAAAGACTAAAACGAGTCTGCAAAGATGTGTGGGGCCTAGCGTTGTCATGATGGAAAATCACATCTTGCGATTTGTCAATTCAAGTCGTGTTCTTTCGGTGCCCCATCAAGGTTCGTCTATTGCTGACAATGGACGTCTGAATCTACTGCTTAGTTTTTAGGAAGCAGTTCAAAATGAATTACTCCCTTACAATACGACCAAATTGCCAGAATAATCTTTTTTGGAGCATTTCAGGCTTTCAGACCTCTATTTGTTCGCATTGTTGTAAGAAATTAATTTTTCATCTCCAGTGACAATGTGCTTCAGAAATGGGTAGTTTTTGTTGCATCTAATCCATAAATCTCCAATGCTTATCCACTTTGATAAGTGGAATTCCTTAAGCTCGTGCGGAACCCATATATTATATTTTTTGACAAGTCCAAGCCGTTTCAAATGATTTTTGATGGTCGTGTGCGACATCTTCAGCTTATCTGCAACTTCTCGAGCAGAAACGTGTCGCTCAGATTCGACAACGGCTTTGATCTCGTCCTTATCAACTTTTTTGGCCTCCTAGTCTTGTGGCCATTTTCGATCGTGCAGTTTCCAGAACTAAATTTTTTGAACCAGCTTTTGCATCATGAAACATACATGAAAATCTTTTTCGAATTTAGAATTTGATTTTGGAGTTTTAATCTGTATAATATGAGTTTGAATAAAACTTGTAAATTTTATGTTAAATACGGATTTCAAATTAGAATATGATTTATATTTTAATTTAAAAATAAAATGTGATGGTAAAATTTAAATAGCGTCATAAAATGTTTAGTTTTAAACACGAATAAATACAAGAAATTGACGCTAAACAAGTGTAATACATGTGCTATTATATGCAATTTAATTTAAAACAAAAAACCACCAAAAATACCCGTTCCATCGATTTTTTCCAAAATTGAAACCCGAAACCCGGGTTCTTGAAAAACTGATTTTTCGAATAAACTGAAAAAAACTGTCGGGTTTTTGGACCCTCTAGATCTAACCCCTATCCTCATGTAAGAGGGCCAGGCGCACTAACCATTGCACCACCAGCGGCTACACTCTGGAAGAAGACCAATGGAAATAAGAAGAAGTTTTCTTTGCCGTCGTTGGTACAATGGTTAGTGTGCGCGGCTCTTGTACATGAGGACGTGTATTCGATCCCTGCTCTGACCACCTTCCATTTCTTTTGACGAGGATTACCTCGCTTAGTGACGTCGACAATATCGAGAAATTAAGCCCTTAAAAAGGCTTCTTCAAAACCTGTTCGGACCCGGTGTAAAAGTGTAGATCCCTATCGGTAAATGCAGAACTAAAATATTCACAACTCACCGATTGCATGAAGCTCTCGCCAATCCCTTCATGGGTTAATTTTTAAAACTTTGGAAAGACAGTGGTACGTATTTTCAATCGCAGCTCTGACCGTCTTTCACTGCCTATGGCGACGGTCATCTCGCTAAGTGTCGGCGACACTTTTCTGTATAAAATATTGTACAAGGTGGCGCAAAAGTAATCCTCCTATCAGAAAATGCTATAAATTTTGCGATTGGCCCCTAATGTCAGTTCTGTTTTGACATTTGTGTAGTAAACACATGCGAAATACACGTTAATAAACAATGTTACGCTACACTGCTCCAGAACGCTGAATATTGCTGACTATTTATTTGACCAATAATCGGTCGGTGACTTTGGCACAACGTGAATTTCGTCGCAGATTTCCTGGCCGTCCAACGCCTACTGGTGAAACACTGCGACGTTTAGCCGCTCGCCTCGAAGAGACTGGCACAACACGAGATGCTCCCAGGCGTGGCAGACCCCGGAGTAGCCGCTCCGCAGAGAATATTGCTGCTGTAGCCGAGGATTTCATGGAAGCGCCGTGAGCGCTACAAAGCAATGATCAACGAGTTCTTTTTGCCGCAAATTGATGAATTGGTATTGGAAAACATGTGGTTCCAACAGGACGGTGCAACGGCACACACTGCACGTGGCACAACCGATATGCTGAAGGATGCATTTCCCGGGCGCCTAATCTCCCGTTTTGGCGATTTGCACTGGCCAGCAAGATCGCCTGATTTGACCGCTCCAGACTTCTTTTTGTGGGGCTTTTTGAAGTCGCGGGTTTATGTCAGCAAGCCTCAGACTCTTGCAGCTCTTAAAGACAATATCCGTCAAGAATGTGAGGACGTATCGCTGGAAGTTTTGGCCAAAGTGATGGAAAATGCCATAAAAAGGGCTCAAATGACAATCAACTGTGGCGGCGGCCATTTACATGACATCATATTCTCGACTTGATGTAAAAAAAATTAAAAGACCAAATAAAAATAATCCACAAGAAGAATCAAAGTTTTTAATTTTTTTTTTAAATTACAGCCAAAAAACATCGGAAGTTTACTTTTGCGCCACCTTGTAGATACGATACCTTATACGTAGGTCAACAAACAACAAAATGCACAGTTTTGCCCAATTCTGTTCCTCGGAAGCATTTTTTGTTCATACGCGTAAGACCAACTCGAAATTCCCAGTTTTTTTCAATTCCTGTATGCCATGGAATACTTTACAAAATTATTTTGTTACAAATTGTATATTGTTCACTCCTTTCATCAGATAACAGTAGCAACATCAGCCATAACTGAGTACCAGCAACACAAATACCAAAAGCAATATCCTTCATGGCTATCCTCATGTGCAATTTTCGAGAATTTTTTATGTTCTGGAATGTTCATAAAGTTGTAGCTGCACGAATATTCTAAAACATACACATTGTCCTGCTGGCAAGGTTAGGTGGATGTATAAGGAATGCACGTCCCACCAACAGGGTCACCAAACATCCTATTCTTCTTTTTCCCATGCGTTATTATATGCTGTTATTATAAATATATATTTAAGGTGTTTTATCGTTCATAGTGTTGCTGATGAAGATCTGTGGCTGGATCTGAGGTAGCTATACGGTTTGCCAGGAAGCAAAGGAATACATTTGAAAAACGCCTTTTTAAAAAAACTATATCTCTATTAATAGAAATATAAAATGGCCCCAAGCTTGAACAATAAAATTAAAAAGTTTTGTTATTTGTCTAAAGTGATATTGGCCGATGAACTGAATTTGGAAAGATCTGCAGATGGCATCATCAAAATTTGAATTTTGTTCACCAACTATAACTATATGAATAGTTTTTGTTGGATATCGGTCATTCGGGGCCGCCGTAGTTTTCAGTTACGTCTCCCATTCCATGTGGTTTCTGTTGAATGATAAATATAACAAACATGTTACATATTGGCAAAGATTGAATTAGTTGTATATGTTTGCTATCGCTTTGTGATAAAGGTCAAAAACTTTCAACAATTAAAGAATTTGTTGATGAGAGCGTTAAACTTTTTACAGATAATTTTTGGTAAAAAAAAAATATCAGCCATACTCTATGTAATTCGCAAAGCAACGTATCAACGTATATACCAATCTACACGAAAACAAAAAAAAATGGTTCGTGATAACTTTGAACAGGCGTCCGTCCAATGGCTCAACAAACTAGATGCTGCTGAAAATGATACTTCACAAACATCGAAATGCTCGTCAACCAAATGCAAGTTCAAATTCTAACCGCGAGTGTTTCGAAAATGCTTTTCACTAACCAAAACCTGATTTAATAGTTTAACACTTCATAAAAATAACTCCTGTCGTAGACAACCAAAATGGATATTTTTTTTCATCGACTAGGGGCATTGACAATAGTGCCCTGTAAGATCCAGCAAGATCGGGTTTAATTAGGTTCTTGTTAGAAACCTTTATAAATTATCTAGATTCTTAAACTTAAATTGGAATAATGCTGGATCCAGATTTGTAGCGGCAGTTTATTAATTAACGAGCGCGTCTAATGTACATAAGATCCTGAATTCAGTCGCAGCTTGGACCGTCTTCAACTTCGAGTAATTATCCATGCAAAAGCTTCCCAATTAAATGCGCAGGTTCTGCCCAGGGAGCAAGTCTGTGATGTTCCAATCCTCTATTTTTGTTTTTAATTTTTAAATCATCAATTTGACTCTATTGTTTCGACACCATGTCAGGTATTTATCATAAACCATAGTTTAAAGCCAAATGTAGCTATCGAGGGGGACCGTTTCTGTAATGATTGAAATTTAAGACGAGTGTATCATTAGACCACCGCACAGTGTACGATGTTGATATGATGGCAACACTTAATCCAAAATTTTTTTTGTTCTATTTCGTTTTGTAAAATATAGAGTATGGTAGTACGCTACCTAATCATTATAAAAATAAACATTCCAAAATGAAAAAATTCTGTATGCAGAACAGTACTTCGAATGTCAAATATAAATACTTGAAATACCAGAGTATGAGTTGGGAAAAATTCATTAAAATTTAAATTCTGATTGTGCCGATATTATAAATTATTTCGTGGTGCGCTTTTTTTTATTTAATATTCATAATTATATATTTACTATAAATCAAAGAAAAATCGTATATTATATATATATTTCTCATAAATGTTAATCAGGTTTTAATAATTTAATATGAAAAATTGCATAATACTTTGTAGTCTGTATCTTCTAAACACTACAGAGTACGGGAGCGAAGGTTTCGTCAAAATAATCTGGAAAGTGTTCGCAATAGCTATAGATAAAGGAATTTTGCAGGCGTTTGCTTCCCCGGAAATTCTTGAAGCATTTGGAAATTGACCACCACGATTACTCACCGTCATTTGTTCGATTTGTGGGTCATAACACCGAATACACGCCGATACACTAAGCTTGTTGATGAAGTATCTGGCAATCGTTGTAGCGGTTCTAGATGCGCAATAGATTATGACAAAATACAATTATTTTGCAAGCGTTTGTGCGAAAATTTTGGTAGCAAGTTGGCTAGGGCCTATCGAGCAAAGTCAAGATTTTATTCGAACCACAGTGAAAGGCTAGCATCGAAAATAAATACATCCTCATTTGTTAATATTTCAAGCCCAAATGATTCTGCTGGGAGACCTGTAAAAAGCTTCTCTGATTGCACACTGAGGACAAAACAAAAGAAAGCGATGGAATTATGTGAGAGTGTATGCGAAGATCAGCTCTTTATGGCAGCTGAAATAAAATTACGCTCAACAGGCAAACGTAACTCAGCAGAATTAGTAAAAGATTTATTTAAATACATACATTTACATTTGTCAAAAGGTCTTGAAAAGCAGCTGATATATCTAGAACCTTTTTTGCGGTCGCAATGATATAAGCCACTGATTTATCTGTGCATCAATATAATTTGCTTAGACAGCATACTAAGCCCATTAACCCAAAACCATATCATGTATCTCCTGTGCTGAAATACATGTATAATCACTAATTGATCACACTATTAGAAGATCTTGTGTAGCGCAACCGGAAGTATTGTCATCTTACTCAGGATGTCTGGAATTGAAAATTTTATTTAAATGGGGATGTGATGGAGCTACACAAAATAAATATAAGCAAATGAAAACGGAAGAACTTATAAGCGACGAAAACTTATTTAGATTCTGTGTTGTGCCAATCCAGATATACTACATTGCTAATGGTAGAAAATTCGTTGTTTTCCAGAATCCTGCACCTTCTTCTTCGCGATATTGTCGTCCTGTTAAGCTCATATTTGCAAAAGAGACACCTGAACTAATTACAAAAGAGGTGGAATGCATAACAGAGAAAATTAAACATTTGACTAACACAATCATAAACATTGGGTCTGCCAATATTTCAATTAAATTTACCCTAGATTTGCGCATGGTTGACGGCAAAGTATGTAATGCTTTGTCCAATTACACAGTGTGTGGCCAAAAATCTGAATTGAGTGAAACATAGCGAACCTGCATAAGTTTGATACGCTGAATCTAATGGCATTTCCCGTTTTTCTCTACCACGTCAAAATTTCGAGATATTTGACCCCAAAATTTGCTGGGATGTCAACAACTGTAATATTTTTGAGACTGAATTAGAGGCAGAACGCTTCAAAATTGAAGTTTGACTTCTGAGTAAGAAATGTAGAGGACCTTAAGAAGAATACCAACTTCAAGTTTGTACCCCCTCTCCTCCCCCCTTTACCCCTAATAACTCGACAAAAACATTATTATTAGGGGTAAGGGGGGAGGAGAAGGGGTACAACCTCGAAGTTGGTATTCTTCTTAAGGTATTTAAACTTTGTATTATAATATTGTTTTACATTGTCACTAATGAATAACAAACGGAAAAAGTTCTGGGGTAATAACCCAAAATTTAAACAACAAAGATTTGCTGGTGTTTCCTCTAGCAATAGGTTCCTCCCCCTTTCCGACGTGGAAGACTCCGACGCGATAAGCACCCAAAGCGAGGAAGCTGCTGTGCACACTATAAAGATACCGCCAATTGTCATTGACTGTTGTCACAACTTCAGCAAAATAATAGAATTACGTGAACAAAAATGTAAGTACAAGAGGATGTCAATTGGAACAAAGGTTATGCCAAATACACTGGCGGATTACGATGAAATCGTCACGATGTTGGTTGCTAAGAGCATGACATTTTATACTCACCCAGTGAGAGATAGCCAAAACTTTAAGCTTATGCTATTTGGGCTGCCGAGAATCAGTACTGGTAAAATTTATGAAGAGTTTAAGGTAAAGTTTAACATTGCACCAGTTTCGGTAAAGGAGATTTTTACTAATCGCACTAATGAAGACGATGCTCTGTACATGCTGGAGTTCAACAAGGCCCAAATATCTAAGCGCGAGGTACGAAAAATTAAATACTTCTGCGGCATTGTAGTACAATGGAGAAATCCTCTACGGAAGAAAAATGGTCCTATTGCCAATTGGACAAAACACAGTCAAATGGTCCCGTAATTCATAAGTGCTTTAACTGCATTAGTAAAAATCGGAAAAACGTGAATCATCGAGCGGACGATCCTCACTGCCCGTTTAGAAAAGACTACCTCGATATTAGACAAAAAGTCACTAACAAGCATAGACCTTTCCGGTCGCAACATCGTCCCCTATACTCAGATGTATGTCCCGAAAATTATTATTCGGACAATAAAGCATTGGTGGCTTCAAGAAATAGTATCCAAATCCCCACGAATAAATCAAGTTCCAAGGAAAATAAAATGTCTTTTGCCTCAGTAGCCAAATCAGCTGGTCTCGCTGAGGATAGTGATAATATATCTAACGAAAAGATCATGGAAATTTATTTTGAAGCCTTAGATGCTCTACAAAAATGCAAAAACAAATTCGATAAGATGCGGGTTTTGGGAATGATGCTTAAACATGTCATTTAACCTAAACAACGTAAATGAGCTTCAGATTATGCACTTGAATACCCAGGGCATAACAAATCAATCAAAAATTACGGAACTGGAACAATTTCTTAACGAAAAACAAATTGATATTGTGTTTTTGAATGAAACCTTTTTGAAACCTAATCACAAATTCAAGCTCAGGAACTATAAGGTACATAGAGAAGATCGCCCAACACATGGAGGAGGAGTCTGTATTGGAATTAAACAAAGCATTCCTCACCAGCGGCTTCCTAAATTCAGAATACATACAATTGAAAACGTATCCATCAAGATTCACGTTAATAATCGTCCAATTAGACTTACGGCGGCATATTGCCCAAAGTACTCACCTTCCTTTATTAATGACATTGAAAAACTAACTTCAACTACAACTGATTTTGTTATATTTGGCGATTTTAATGCACGGCACACCAGCTGGAATTGTCACAAAAACAACACAGCTGGCAGCAAATTGTATTTTCATCAACTCAGTTCTCAATATTACATACATTTTCCAACATCATACACAAGATTTGGACAGCAAAGATCTGTCATACAGCCTTCCGGGGTGGATTTGCTGCTCACCAACTCGAATCTTCAAATTTCCCCAATTTTGACCCTTAATGACTCGCTTTACTCTGACCATGTTCCTTTGTCATGCACAATCTTTGGTTCGCATACTGTACAATCGTTCCACATCCGACTATATAATAAGGCGAATTGGAATTCTATCCGGTCCTGGGTGGATAATGAAGTTAAAAACAGTAACCTGCTAGGTGCAGTGTCGTTGTCCCATGCTGAAGAAGTTCTCCAGAAAACCACAAAGATTATCCAACAAGCAGCTAATCAAATTCCAACGGGAAGACCGGAATCCTGGCAGAAAAAGCTCTCACGATTAAGCCTGTACCTAATTGGGCAGAGAAATAGATACAATCGTAAGTTGCAAAGAAGTAATGACTTATTAGAGCGGAATGTTTTGATATGTTGTATTAATCAGCTGACTTGGTTGATAGATCACCATGTGACAAGTGATAGAAATAACAGCTGGAATAAATTTCTTCAAGGGTTGCCACCTGGTAAGAAAAAAATATGGTTGTTGTCATCGGCTATGAAGGGTAAAAAAGCTTCGATTGGTACTTTGTCAAAAGATGCCGCTGATATACACTGTAGTGAAGAAAAGGCCAATGTTGCAGAAGGAAGAATTTCAAAATACATTGAAAAACTGGATAATCAACAAATAGATACGAATTCAGAATTAGTTCTAACATCTATTGAAGACATAAAATTTTTTACACACTCATTAGGTAACAAGAAAGCGCCAGGAATTGATGGTATCAAACCTATAGTCCTGGAGAATATGCCTGATTCGATATTCCACATACTTACTAATGTTTTCAACTGCTGCTTAAAACATGGATATTTCCCAAAAATATTTAAACATGCGAAAGTTATACCGATTCTAAAGCAAGGAAAAGATCCAAAAAGTCCAAATAGCTACAGACCCATCAGTATGCTAAATTGCATTGATAAAGTCTTTGAAAAAATAATTCTAAATAGAATGATTGAATTTACCGAAGATAATTTGATTCTAAAGGATGAACAATTTGGATTTCGCAAAGAGCACTCTACGGTTCATCAAATCAAAAGAATTGAAAAGCTAGTCCTTCATAATAAACAGCGACGATGGAGTACTGGTATTTTATTTATTGATATAGAGAAAGCGTTCGATTCTATTTGGCACAATGGTCTATCCCGTATCCCGTATATCCCGTTTATCTTCAAAAATAATAAAAAGTTTCCTATCGAACAGAAAATTTGTCGTTGATGTTGATAGCAAAAAGTCCGCAAGCAAGGAAATCATTGCGGGTGTACCGCAGGGATCTGTACTATCGCCTTTATTATATTCAATTTACACTTCGGATTTTAAACTGCATAAGGATACCACAGCCGCCCTATATGCAGACGATACTGCAATCATTTCAAGTGGGAAAAAATCTAATGCGATTATCAAAGGAAAGTAAAGATTAATGAAGACAAAACCCAAGCCATTATCTTCCCTTTTAATAAGTCTCCTAAAAGAACACCGAGTATCCCATTACGTATTCAAAACGCCGATATCCCATTCAAATCTTCAATAAAATATCTTGGAGTAATATTGGACAAACACCTTACATATAAAGAGCATGTTGTGAATGCTCGTGAGAAAGCTACACGCTGCGGAAGAGCCCTCTTTCCCCTACTAAATAGAAAGTCAAAACTTAATAGAAAAAATAAGATACTAATATACAAATCCTGCATTAGGCCCATTATGACTTACGGATGTCAGGTCTGGTCTGGCAGATGTGCCAAAACAAACGTCAAAAAACTGCAAGTATTACATAACAAAAACCTTAAAATCATTCTAAACCTAAGCAGACGTTATTCGACCACCCTCCTTCACAGTCGATTCAAAATGGATATGTTCAACACATTTATTTCTAAACTTACACAAAGATTCGAAGACCGCAACAGATCTTCAAATTATGCAGTATTAAGAAATTTGCAGAATTAATTTTTCTACAGCTTCAGCGATGAATTTGATAGAAGACATAATTCCAAAATTTCTTTAAAAATTTAATCGGGTTTTTTATCCTATCTTTCTGCCCTACACTGTATCATATTCCTAAAAATATTCTTATATAATGATATACAAAAATATGTACTATTTGCTGCAATACTTCTAGTAAATTCTCAAATTCTGTAATTATTAAAATATTTTATACTTTTTACTTTGTATTAATGATAGACGAAATAAATAGAAAAAAAAAAAAAAACATATATGTATGTAAAAAGTTTTACAATTTGAGTAATATGATTTCAAAGTGACGTTTCGGCCATTTGAAGAATATCATGATCTATAAGTTTTTCCTTTGTATTCAGTAAGCTTTACAATTTTACAAGGTTTACAAATTATTAAATTTTTTTATCAAAATAATTGTTTTCCAATTGCAACTTTTCGTGCGGTTTTGCCATTTTATGGTCGTAATAATCATCCATCTGTGCTCGCTATTCGTTAAATTATTGCAAATTACGAGCGTACATTTTCTTTACATAATGCACAAGTGCCAATACAACAAAGAACTGCTGGAAAAAATGAAAATATTGCTGCCGTTCAGGCAAATGTTGCTGTAGACCCCAATTTACCGATTCCAAGACGTTGTCAACAATTGGACCTGTCTCCAACCACAACCTGGCTGATTTTGAGAAACGATTTAGCCTTGCATCCGTATGAAATTGTTATCACTCCAGAATTGAAGCCACTGCACTGGAATTTGCTAACTTTGTCTTGGAACAGCTTGAAAATGACAAGGCTCACTTTCATCTGAATGGTGGGGTAAAGAAAGAAAACTATCGATTCTGGTGAGAAAAAAATCCACAAATTATTCATACACAACCATTACATTCACCTAAACTGACAGTTTGGTGTGGTTTTTGGTCTGGTGGAATCATCGGTCCGTATTTCTTTCGAAGTGAAGCTGGTAACATCGTTACTGTCAATGGAGAGCGGGTATAGATCGATGAAAACCAAATTTTTATCGCCAAAATTTCAACAAGTTGATCTTGACAACATCTGGTTCCAATACAAACAGCACGTGTAATAACCGAATTATTGCGAGAGAAGTTTGGAGATTCGATTATTTCAAGAAATTGTGACATTAAATGGCTTCCAAGAAGTAGCGTTTTAGCACCATTAGACTATTTATTGTTGGGTTATTTGAAATCGGTGGTCTTTCGCAATAAACCAGACTCTCTTTAGACTTTACAAGTCAATACTGAACGTGCTAATCATGACATACGACTTGATTTATTCTACAATGTGCTCGAAATTTGGGTTCATCGAATTCGTTCCTGCAAAAGAAGACGTGGAGGCCATTTGAAAGACGTTTTATTTAGATCGTACTTTAATCAATTGTATTCCACATTAAATAAAAAACATTTGAATTTCCTTTTCAATTACCGGCTTTTTTTTAAAGAAATCCAATCACTCAAATTGGAAAACCCTTTATTTCAACATCACAGTTATGCCAACCAAAGTGGGGTTTGTCTAATCTAGTCGTATCTGTATTTTTCTTCACGTACATAAATTCCTGTGATTCCAATCGCAAGACTGGTGGTTACAGGCTATTCGCAGGAAAGATGAGACATTTCTGCCGTTGTGCGTTGCTCTATAAAGCTGTAATTTAACACACATTTGTGATTATCCTACATTGATTCTCCTCAATGACCTTCTTGGCTAATGGCAACGTATTTATTCAATTTTATGCAGATTTTCGGCTCAATCATGAACTCGATAGGTTCGCTGTATGTAAAAATAGTCCAAGGTATTGATAATAGTGACGGATTTCAAAATGGTTGGGATTCCTCATAATATTACGTAGCATATTGGGGAACATGTATAAGAAACAACTATCCAAAAAGTATAAGCAAAGGGATATGGAAGAGAGGAGTGGACGTTGAACAATTTTATTTGAACATGAGACTTGCCTTTTGCCATTCATTCACATTCCGTGTCTCATGAAAGTAGAGTATTACATTAATTCGAAGAGAATATATTTAAAACAATTTGATAACAATTAAATTTTCATTTTTCACTGACTCATAAGTCATCACACATAAATTCTGAGTTTTCAATTTCATTTAATTATCGACCAAAAAATTGTCAATAACAAATCTCACATATAACATCAAAATTTGTGTACTAAATTTTCGATTTAACAATTACATAAAGTCCAGCAATTCAAATCCGAACAATGTCAGCAAAGGGACCTTTTAATGGAACGAAAGTCAATTTTGTATTATTATAGAAAGCTTTTCATACTAAGCAGCATAAACCTACCTACCGGCCACCTACATTCGTTTTAAAGGAAAAATAAACTAAACGATGTCGGATCCTTAAAGGATATGCATTGCATTTATTTTTGTGGCACATAAATGTCTTACTTGCAATGAACGAATGCGTTCAAGATATATTACCTTTTGCTAAGTTCAGACTAGTGCCAGAGCGAGTTGCAATTCATTTCCGTCACTTTTTTAAGATTTTTGTTCAATATTCCTCAATTCAAAGTGTTGTAGTCAAAATAAAACGTACCGGATCCTTTCATACTAAGCCTCAGTGGGAGACTTGTGAATGGTTGCCCTATATAACAACTTTTCTTCACCTTTGGGTTGATGACGGCGGTATTAATTTTCGTTGGTTCGTTATCAAAAGGATTTTCTGGGATTCCTTTTTTCTTTCATTCTTGTACCTTGAAAAGGAAAAGAAAATCTATTTTTACACTTCATTTGATACAGATACATACCAGTACTTTTACTTGATGGGAAAAATATATAAATAGTGAAAGTAGTGTAGGGATTAAGTTAAGCTCTTTTTACTTTCCTTTTAATTCCTTGTTTAATTCTTTGCATGCACATTCCTCCCAAAATACATTCTACGGCTGTCTATTGGATGTTGTTGTTAGTCATTGTGGCGTTTTCGTATAGAAATGACTTTTTCATTTCCCGGGAAATAAGGGAAAAAAATAAATTTCCCGGGATCCCGAAAATTCCCGTTTGAAATGTGAGCGTCAATTTTTATAACGACATTATATTTTGTTGTATGACGAAATCTAGTTTCATGAAAACTTATACTGACGAGGATGCACTTCTATTTGAAACGTGGTCGCCTAATTTCCCTTAAATTTACCTAGATTTCACACCAACCATCACCAACCATTTTCTGATAAAGTATATTTTGACTTCATCTGTCCAAAGGCATACAGAACGCTATGTCTATATAAAACCTATAAATGTTTAGCGGCAACAAACTTATTTTGTGACACATTGCAACGTGAATTCTATATAAAGTTTCAAGTTAGTTTCGGTTAAATTGTACAAAGCTTGAATATATAATCGGCTGTATCTGAGATATTTAGTATTCTTTCGAAATGATATATATGTCACTGAAAATCTCTTTGAACTATCCGAAAACTTGTAAAGGGTTTTCCAATTTGAGTGAGTATTTCCAATAAATCAAGTTGTATGTCATGAACAGCACGTTCGATATTTACTGTCAAAGCTTGAAGTGAGTATGGTTTATTGCTAAAGACCAATGACTTCAAATAACTCCGCAAGAAATAGTCTACTGGTATTAAATCACAACTCCATGGAGGCCACTCAATGTCACAATTTCTTGAAATATTCGAATTTTCAAACTTCTCTCGCAATAATTGGGTTGTTGCACATGCTGTATGGCACGTGGCGCCCTCTTGTTGGAACTAGATATTGTCAAGATCAACTTCTTCCAATTTCGGCTATAACAGTAACGGTGTTACCAGAACCATTTCGAAAGAAGTACGGACCGATGACTCCACCAGACCAGTAACTTCACCAAACTGTCAATTTAGGTGAATGTAATGGTGGTTCATGGATAATTGGTGGGTTTCCTTCGCACCAGAATCGATAGTTTTGTTTATTTACCTCAACGCCTCATCGGAGAAGATGATTTTCTTAAAAAAATCGTTATACGAGGGTGGCTCAATAAGTCCGTGACTGTTTGGAACTTCCCTCGTGGTTATATGAAATGCAACACTGGTCCCATCAAGTACCACCTGTTAATATACTACTGTCACATTTTGAGCAAGTTCAAAACATAAGAACTCGTGCCTTTTTTTTAAATGGAAACAAGTGAATTTCGAGTGCTCATTAAACATTATTTTTGCGAAAAAAAAATGTCAGTCAATCCAAGAAAAAGCTTGATAAATGCTATGGGGACTCTGCACCATCGATTTGTAAAATGGTCAATACACCCGGAAATGTCTAAAAAATCCACGATATGGTATTGGCCGATCGAAGAGTAAAAGTGCTTGAGATTGTTGATGCCATAGGCATTTCAAATGGCAGCGTGGTTTGGATTTTAAATGATCAACTGGGTTTAGGAAAGCTGTCTGCAAGCTGGGTGCCGCGTTTGCTCTCAGTTGACCATAAACGCAATCGTGTGACAACTTTAAAGGATTGTTTGGAGTTGTTTAGTTGGGCTACGAATTGGTACCACATCTGTCATATTCTCCGAAATTAGCCCCCAGTGACTATTTCCGAACCTAAAGAAGTGGCTGGGAAAAAGAGATTTAGCTCCAACGATGAAATTATTGATCAAACAAATGCCTATTTTATGGACTTCGAAAAATCGAATTTTTTGCAAAGGATAAAAAAATTGGAGAAACGTTGGACTACTTGTATTGAGCTAAAAGAAGATTTTTTTGTTTTTTTTTAAACTGTTTTATTCAAAAATCACGGATATATTGATCCGCCATCGTATTTCTCAAGTTGTTCCGGCACAAAATCAGCAAATTCATTAAGTGTACGGTAATCCAATGGAGTTCAGTTCTTGAGTGATACCAACCTTATACGGATTCAAGCCCAAATCCTTTCTCCAAATCCGCAAGGTTTTGGTTTGATACAGTCCCAATTATTGACAATGTCTTGGACGAGATATATTGCGGTCTTCAGCAACGCTTGCCTGAACGGCAAAAATATTTTTATTACTTCGAGCGGTTCTTTGTCTTATTGGCACTTGAACATTATGCAAAGAAATGTACGCTCGTAATTTGCAACAATTAGACGAATAGCTAGCACAGGTGGACGATTATTACCACCAGAAAGTGGAAAAGGCGCTCGAAAAGATGCAATTGAAGAACGATTATTTTGATAAAAAAAAAAATTGAACACTTTGTAAACGTTGTTCTTGCATATATCTCTCCATGAGGAAATTGAAAACACTATCAAGTAAAATTAAAAAATGCCAGATCATGACGTACTACAAATTGCCAAAAATCACTTGAAATGAAATGAAAGTCAATTTTACATTACAACATTACAAAGATTTGATATTTCCGAAGATTAGATATCAACACGTCTTCTTTCAAGATATAATATGATTTATTTACCATTCAAATGCAAGAGATCTTAAACTTCAAAATTAAACAATAATATCTGAAATAATCGCAAGTGCAGTTAAAAAATACTACACTCACCGGCGTTTGATATCGAACTGCAGGTGCCACAATCGAATTGAGGTTGTCACGACTGAAATAAATCCCCATAACAGAAATTTTGTTGGAGAAACCTCTAATATGTTGTGATAACCACAAATTGGGATATGATGATATCTAATGTGGTTGTGACAACCTCTAAATTCGGTTACGGTTAATTCGGTTATTGTTTCTGTGGGCATAGTTGGCCTGGAAACCGTTTTTTGCTAGGAAATATTTTCTTTATATTTCGGCCTTAAACATTCTTTCCATCGTGAATGCTATATATGAACCAATTTTCAAGCTTCTAGATCTAAGATACATCGCCGCAACGAAAATGATTTCATTTTCCGTAGAAGTTTCGTCATAGGGACGAATGTGATTCATTACTGTGATTAATTTATTACATTGTTGAGACGAAATTGTTTTATTAATGTAAAAACCTGGTTTGGCAACTTAAGTATCAGCATCTAACATCAGCATCAATCACTCTCTGCTATTTGCTTCCTCGTCGAGAAATTACAATTTTTAATTTGATGGATGCAGCGGCATAAAATTTCTGCCAATTTCAGGTTTCTTGTTGCTAACACGGTAGTATAGTTATAAAGCAGCGTTACTTTCTCGGTATATCATAGAGAAATAGACAAGAATCGCTATCCCTCTCTTTACGTCGTCTTGGTGACGACTAGGTAGAAGGACATTTCATCGAGTTCGAGCTGTTAATGTTTGACAAAATACAGTAGTAAAATACAGTAGAGTGTTTTGCTTGCGATATTTTTCGAACACTTGCATTATAGTGAATTCTCTATTCAAATGAGATTTGGTTTGCATTTAGTTTGATGAGTTTTTCAATAGCATCAATCCAAACAACCGCTGATGAAGATCTGTGGCTAGATCAGATATAGCTATACGGTTTGCCAGGGATAATAGGGAAACATTAGCGAAACTCCTCTTTTAAAAAAACTATATCTCTCTTAATAGTCTCAAGCTTGAACAATAATATTAAAAAGTTATATATAAAGTGAAGTACAGACATGCCCAAATCATGTCCTAAATAAATTATCATTTTCCACTTTTTACAGATTTCGATTGACTATGAGACGCTTTTTCACATGGCGAAACCCAAAAAAGTATAACTTGTGCAGCAGTTCAATAGAAATGAAAAGAAAGAGGGGTAATAAAAAAATGGTAGAACTACGATACAAATTCATTATGGCTGTTTTCCACGGGTTTTTTTGAAATTGTCTCGAGGTTATCTTTAATATTTGCCCCCGACTTTGGGAATCTTTTTTTATATGGCGGTCGGCCCGGTCTAATACGTATTTTAAAGAGTTTTGAAACACACATTTCCCACGAGCCTTATTCACACATTGATATGTATTAACTAGACTGACAAATCGGACTTATTAGGTGATATTCCGCATTAAAAGCTTATAACACAACCGAAATCCCTGCATTTTTTCAAGAAAATCCGATACGTATGTGTTCGATATTGATATTGATATCGATATTTAATTGCCCCTTTACCCTAAGAAGTTTTTTGCTTTTACTCTAGATAGTTTTGTTTAGCTTTTGGAAATCGTTCTATCTCACGAATTTTTTCCTCACTTGAAAGATTGAAAAACGATGATAGTGTTTTTGTTCTTTCATCCTATACGATAATTATTTCAATAGATATTTTCCATTTCCATATTGAGCGAAAGGTATTTAAAAACGGTATTCAAAATTGTATTTATCAGTACAGCAGACTAACACTTATTGTATACAGAATAGTTCTATCACCAAATTTATGACTGGTGTGATACTGACGTTCGATGTTGAAAAGAATTGCTTTACTTATATCAGATAGAGGTAATTGTTCAAAGCAACGAACAAAATGACAACAACGGCATTTCGATGCTAACAATAACAGTCAATAAAAAAGTTTAAAACACATTTAAATTTCACAGTTTTTCACCAAAAACGACATGACAAATTAAAGAAAGAAGTTATTGTAATTCCACCTGGTGTGTCAGTTTTTGTTAAACATCTCTCAGCGACCGCATCAAGAACAGTGTGAAAGGAAACGTCAGATGAGCCAAATATTCTCTCTAGTATGAGATTACTCTATTTTCAGTACAGTTGAAAACAACTTTAAACTTGTATATTTTTTTAACGGAAACAAAATAAAATTATTAAAACGATTTCCGGTCCTTTCTTTCAGCACAGCTTTATATTATAAATATTGCCAGTTCCTTCTGATGTTGGTTTTATTCTACTTGTCTTTAAAAGTTCCTCTAAAAACATCGCAACTGATATTTGAATTGAAAATTCTTTTGAATTTACAGCGACAATTATAAAGATAGTGAAGAATGATATAAATGCACCGAATAAGATTTGCAACTCCTTTCTTTCGTACTACTTTGTAAGCGAGGGAAGAAACAGTAAAGACTTTGTGTGATTCTGTACTTATATTCGTGTTTCTAGTTGTAACTTCAACATAAATTTCAATTAAATATTTTGAGGTTAAAACGTCAAGTCTACACCCTGAAAAAACTGTAATTTTTTGTTGTTTGGATGCAAATATAACGTGTTTATAGCTCGGCGCAAATACACGGTGCTTGTGCGCCAACACATTGTGTTTGCTATTCAATATAACATATTTCAGATACAATGATTAATAGGCTATATATATAAGTTTTTGAGACGCAAATGTGGTTTTGTTTGTTGAAAACAGCTAAAAAAAACGAGACAGACAAGAAAGAAATTAAAAGGCATCAGATCTTCAACTCATGAAAATAATGCTTGCAAACATGTACATGTTTCCTGAAATATTAAGCTGTGGCCATTATTTTTCAGCGTGTACTAACAACTTTATCTTTAATTTATTTCATTGTGTTTTATTAAAGAAATGCAATAGTTGTTTACTAAGAGCTGGTGATTATGGTTCGGCGAGCAGTCTATCTTAGTGTACCAATTCAAATTATTTTAGACGTTCCTCTGATACTACATCAAGTAATATAGAGTAGTATGTGTACACATTTCGCCGGGCCGAAAAACATATCGAAGCTACAGGATTTACCTCGTTCTTTGAGTCAAGTAGAATACACACAGAAAATCTCTGGAAAACCAATTAAACCCTTAACCTCTCGCAATGTACTTGAAGGAAAAACTTGATGCAGTTTCACATTTTTGAAAAATTTAGTATTAAAAAAAAATTGTGCGCATATTATTTTGAAGTCGATTAATCCACTTCGTTGCTATCAAATTATGAAACTCAAAGTGACTGTTTTTTTTTTTTGCATATGTTAGGTCACATTCGGATTCAGCGTTCCTGACAATTTTAGAAGAGTGCATCCCAGTCTCAGTGTCTTGACATTTTTATAATTGGTCAAAATCCCAGGATAACACCACGATATCTCTTGCATTAATTTTATTTTATGTTGAATTTCAAAACTTCTTATTCCCTGCAAATTTAATACAACTTCCTATGGGTTGGTATGATATAATAAAATCCTGAGTTTTATGAACTGAATTAAACTTCAATAAAACATAAATATTCAAGCATATTCTATGTACATATGCATGTATGTGAAAATACTTGGGATATGGGATAACTACACCCAATCCAAATATTCCTCCTTAAGCCGATGGACGCCCATTTTTATTGCCTTCAAAGTGGTTAAGTTTATATCCATTAAAAGATTATTATTTGCGGGGAATCCTAAAGATGAGTGAGTTTTACTATCAAGGGCAGGATAATAAACGATAAGGAGGCGAATGACAAGTGGATTGACACATGTGGAGAAACACCCTCTTTTTGTGGGTTTCCTTCCAGCAAAGAAAGAAAAACAAAATACCCCAACAGTCTAATAGGTATAATATTGAGACTTACAACGAATGTTTGATTGACAAAGCAACGCGTTAGGTATTGCTAGCGAAGAACTTAATCAAAAATTCATTTGGTCGGGTAAGGGTAAGAGTGGTGAATTTACTAACACAAGCATATCTTAACATCCAATACATTTGTGTGCTGTGTACGTAACTGTCAAGTGTGGCATTAATGTCCTTGTAGTTGATATCCCTGTAACGGGCATTCCGATATTCTTTAATTAGTTTACACTTATCCATATATCCATCCACAAGCACCTTTGATGAAAAATAAATAAATTAAGAAGCGTTTTCAAATGTTATCAGAACCAAAAGCAATAATACGAGGAGTCGCCCCAAAAAAAATGGAAAATTATTCCAAACGTTTATAACAATCAGTTTGTACTCCTGTAATTTGTACACATTTTGTACGTGAGAACGTGCGTGGACCCTTCTGGCTTAATGACGGCTGTACTTTCGAATAATTCGCCATGAAAAAGATTTTCGAAAATCTGTTCGGAATCGTTGTAACAAAGCAGGTCTCAATCTATGAGTGTTACAACAGAAAACGCACAGCTCGCTTATTATTATTTATTAAATTGGATGATACTATTAGCCAAAGAAAATTGTATTCACAATACTGAAGCGATAGGTTTCAAATGATTACAACAACGACAGCGATATCGAAAAGGTATTGAAAGGTCGACATGGAATGACTTATGTGAATGGTAGATATAAATGTGGGTCTATTAGATACTAATGAGTCTATTCAACAGCCTTCAATATATATTCAGGATTTGGACTCACTATATATGGGTAAATGTAAATACCTCACTGATCCTTTTATAGAGTGAGTTGATGAAATTGATACGAGTACATATTGTGACGTTTAAACAAAAAGTCTTAGCCAAAAACAACATTGCACCTTAAATAGTCACAACGATGAACATTCAGGTAACGTGGAATCATACGGAACGATAGATTCCAATTCCTAAGGGGTTAACCCTGCTGTTAGATTAGAAAAAACTTACGAATCTTAGATTGAGGGACCATTTGGTCCATACTGCAATTTTCATCCAAAATAATAATTTTATCTTATTCTTTGTAACTATTTTGGTTCAAAAATTTCTAAAGCAAGTATTTGACATATCAAAAACATCCGCTAACATATCAAAAACATCTTCTAAATATTTGACATGAATTTACATTCGCTTGGTAATGAAAAAACTTACGAATCTTAGATTGAGGGACCATTTGGTCCATACTGGAATTTTCATCCAAAATAATAATTTTATCTTATCCTTTGTAACTATTTTGGTTCAATAATTTCTAAAGCAAGTATTTGACATATCAAAAACATCTTCTAAATATTTGACATGAATTTACATTCGCTTGGTAATGAAAAAATGTACTATTGACCAAATGGTCCTCTAATCTAAGATTCGTCATTTTGTATTTTTCTCAGTCCTGAATAAAGTTAGAAAATTTAATTTTCGCACATAACATTGTTTTATTAAAAGACCCCATTAGCAGAAAAATTTAGTCAGTATATATCACCGTTCCAAAGTTACAAGGGAAAACAGAAAAAATTTGGACCAAATGGTCCTAATCTAACAGCAGGGTTAATTATCAAACCACCTATTGTTGTTTGCCCATGTTTCGTTTTTCAACATGGGTATGGGTTAGGCCACGAGAAGTTTGACATTGTGGGTCAGGTATTTTGACTTCTGGTCAATATATCGAAAGGTCATGTCAATATATCTGTGGTCACAAACAATAACAGCCTAAGTCTTTTCTAAAATTTTTCAGGGAGAGCAGTTTAAAGTTTAATATCTTTACTGGAAATCAGGAGTCTGAGTTTTTGTGATAACTTTGTCACAGATAACAAGGAAACGAATTCTTTTACTTACTTCTTAACAAAAAAAGTTGCTTATTTCAGCACGGTGACTTCTCAAAAAATGTTTTTGAATTTTGTCCTAACTCGAGTTAGGCTGTTATTGTTTGTGACCACAGATATAAAACTTCACAATAAATAAAAGTAAAATTCCTGAAATAGGTGTTTTTGTTGCAATTTCAGAATTGAAAATTTCGGAAATTGTAAAAATGTTGGAAAAATATATTTCTGCATTATTCAAAATTGTATATTCGAAAACGACTTGAGATATTTTATTTTCTTTTTAGTTTTTAAGGAAAATTTATAAAAAAATAAAACATCGAAAAATAGCCTAGACTGAAAAAATTTTTCCCAAATGTAGTTTAAAGAAAACAATCACATAATATAATAATCAATCATTCATGAGAATTTAGGAAATTTAATTATCTTCCAGAAACAGATAAAAAATTGGTATTTTGAAGTAGTTTCTGAGATAGATAATTTTTTGTGGGACGACTTTTAATCCTAAAAAGCGAAAATCCAATGCTAACAACTGTTTCCCTTTATTGTTCTTCTTTAGTTACGCATTAAACATAACCTTTCCATATATGGACCAAATGTCAAAATCCCTGACCCACTAAGTCACACTCCCCGTTGCCTGGCCCCGTTGTAAACATTGAAAAATAAGAGGATATCTCAGAAACTATTTAAAAATACCATTTTTTTTTTGTTTCTGAAAGATAATTAAATTTGTTAAAATCTCATGAATGATTGATTATTTTTCTTGCTCCAGCTCTTTATTTCAAATGCGATTATGTTCGTTAAACTACATTTCCGAATATTTTTTCAGTGCAGGCTACTCCCTGAGTTTTTATTTTTTCCTTAAAAAATTAAAAAAAAAATTATGACATATCTCAAGTCATTTTCATAATATTTACATTTTTGATAATTCTGAAAAATTCTAAATTTTTGAAATTTTCAATTCTGAAATTGCAACAACAACAATTTAAGGAATTTTACTTTTATTTTTTGTGGAGTTTTACATATTAACATAACCTTTCAATATATGGACAAAAGGTCAAAATGCCTGACAACTATGTCACACTTCTCGTGGCCTGTAATCATGTTATTCTTGTCCTCTTATATTCGTGCTCCGTCTCTTTATTCCAAATGCGATTGTTTTCTTTAAACTACATTTCCGAATATTTTTACAGTGTAGGCTATTCACTGATTTTTATTTTTCCTTAAAAAAGTAAAAAAAATTATCAAATATCTCAATTCAATTTCAAAACATTTAAATTTTAAATAATTCAGCAATATACTAATTTTCTGAAATTTTGGAATTGCAACAATAACAACAATTTCAGTTATTTTTATTTTTTGTGGAGTTTCATATATTGATATAACCTTTCGATATATGGAACAAAGGTCAAAATCCTGACCCACTATGTCTCACTTCTCGTGGCCTGACCCGTATGTAATCATGTTACTCTTGTCCTCTTGTATTATATCTTTTGCCAGTACTAAAATCCTCAAGCATAAGGACTCACACCCATACGAAGTGAATATGTTTCGGTTTAAAGTGATTATCGTCCCTTAGGGCACATCACAAGTGCAATACAAATTGATTAAGAACAATACGTGAGTGAAGTAATGAAACAATATAAATTTACACAGATTGCACAAAGATGGCTTTAGATCTTTTGAATAGACAAACAAAATATTTAAAATGGAAGTAGAAAGTAATGACTCAAAGGTTTTTGCATTCTTTGAGGGAGATTCACACAATCAGTCTCTAATGTTCAAGAAAATACAATTTTATCTAGTTCCTATTTTTTTGGTCTTCTCTTGTATGCTTTTGTCTTTGTTATGCAGTTTTTGTTATGAAAGTTTTGTCATGAAAAATAATGAAAGAGTCCTAGAAATTATAAAACCATGCAAATTTTGGTTACTTTAAATGTTCTTATGTCGCTTTCTAAATCAGGAACGATAAATTTGAACTTTAAAAAAAAATTTCAGAAAAGTAATAAAATTTAAAAATTATGACAAATTATTTTTCAGTAACAAAGTCGCTGTTGACGTTAATAACTACAATATTGGTCAAGTAGTTTCCTGTACGTAGTTTCCTATAGTGTTCGGTTTTCTCTTAAATATCAAAATTTAGCAACTTCCGCTTATTAACAATTGAGGAGAATTATGTTACCTATGGTTATCTTAAAATGTTGTCAGTGACTATTGCAAGAGCTTGACAAGCAAAATCATCCGCTATCTGAACAGGTACTTTTGTTATATTACAAACCATGCAGACGATTTTTGTATTAAAGAAACTTCTTACACATATGGATATGACATTTCAACGCAATTCGAACAAAAATTTTCAAATTGCCTCACATTTGACTATTGTTTATTACCATCGAAGCCGTCGAAATGAAGGTTTTTAAGGCTCGTACTAATTTTATATAAAAACAAACAGATGTTAAAATAAAGTTTCCTCTTTTCGTTTTTTTTTTCATGATTATTCGGTTGAAGATTTTTTTTCCTTTAAAGATACTTTTCAATAGAAAATAGTTTTTACAAGATGCAATGAAATTGGTTATTTTGGCGGATGATTGAGAATATAGCTATTTTGATGCCCACCAAGGCATCTCATCAGCTCCCTTCTCCACAAGTATTTAGGTATATCATCACACACTATAGGGATAAACAATTCTCAATTTAACGAGAATTATTTCAACAACGCCTACTAGTGCGAAAGCATCCAAAACAATACGTATAATCTCTTACGAATTGTGATGAATATTTAACAGAAAATTGAAAAAATTAATTTTGAAAAAAATTATTTTGTTTAATTTGTTGGGTAGTAATTTTAAAACACAGTAACCTTAAATTTTAAAACAAAGAAAAATCTAAAATTGGTAAAAATATTTTTTTTTTTTGTTACAATAAAATTGATTTTTCAACAAATTTTAATGTTGATAACCATTAGTAAGCACGTAGTAAGCGTAGCACCCATTCCAAACACTAATTTTATAGGCTGAAAAATTACACAGTGTAACACGAAAAAATATAATAAAAGACCAAAAAATAAAGACCCGTATCTCCTAGTTTTGCCCCAAGTCATGCACTTTTTTTATGGGCCCAACGATTTGGGCCTCGGTATCGTTTTTGCAAGAAAAAGTGATAATTTTGTCAGCCTCATATCTTTCAAACAGTTCGGAGTTTTGATTTACTAGCTCTTATCATAAGAAACAAAAATTGTGAACATATAACATCCAAAAAAACTTTATCTTCAAGGTCAAAATCGCAAAAGACTTTAAAAAATTCGATTTTTTTTACCTTTTTTCCCCTGTTCCGGTCCATGGGTAGCAAACCGTTCAAAATTCTAGGAAACAATCAACTAAGATCTTAATAAACAACTTTCTAGAACATATGAACTTCCTAGGAACGATTGTTAACTCCGTTTACTTCAACATTGGGATACGATGCTATGTCACCGACCGCAACAGCACAGGCAAAGCAGTAAGCTCAGCTCACGCAACAAGGGAGGCAGCACACAATATAAGATTATATAAGAATCTTGAACGGTTTGGTATCTATGGACCTGAACAAGAGGAGTACTGTTTTTGACCTTTAATATGAAGTTTTTTTATTCTATATGTTCAAGAGCTACAACTTTCCCTCAGAGAGTGAATCAAAATTCCGAATGGTTTGCAAGATATGAGCCTGACCAAATGATCACGTTTTTCCCAAAAATAACACCGAGACCCCAAATTTTTGGTGCCCATAAAAAAAGTTCATGACTTTGGGCAAAACTGGGAGTCACGGGTCTCTTTCGTTGGTCTTTTATCACGTAGTGGTGTCCGTATATGGTTATATTTTTTCGTGTTGGACTGTGTTATCTATCGTATGCCATTAAGCTATTCGATTAACTTATTCGATTCAAAAGATATGGTTTTTGCCACAAAAACTCAAATGGCGTCTCTGTGCGTCGGTGGTGCGTAACGAGAGCGCGTCTCAAAATACCGTTCGGAACCGGTGTAAAACGTAAGTTCCAATTAGTGAATGAAAAATTAGAAAGTGCACAGCTCACTGTTTGTCAGAAGCTCTCCCAAATTCGTTAATGGGATCTAATAGGGCACCATTTCTTTTATGAATCTTTGATGCTCTGTTGAGCTGCCTATTCACAGTTTTTCGACAATATTGTATCATCAGACTTTTCATACCGATAGCCTCAGGCATTTTGGTAGACCTAGTCAAGGGACTAAATTGAAATATTCAAAATATAAATCAATCAGCAATTTTTGCATTTCATTATTCCCGATCCAGACGGTGGTTAAAATCTTCTAAAGATAATATGATGGATAGACTAAAAAATATTTTCCTAACGTCAAAACTCGTAGACAGCGTCATCTAAGAAGGACCTTCATAAAAACTGTCGAAATATGCATATATACAGGGTGTCCACCGGGAAGGTATACTACTTTGTTTTGCCGCCATTTTGGTAAACATTAGTTTTGACAGTTCATATTTGGCAGTCGTGAAGTTGAGAGGTGGCAAATTTATTATGGAAAAATATTCTTAGGCCACAAAAATGTGCTAAAAAGGGCTCGCATTTGTGAGGCTAACAGAGGCAGACATTTAACTGATATTGTATTCCATACCTAATTACCGACATTAAATTAAACATTTATCAATATAAAATCCATTCTCTTTCATTTAATCAAAAATTATAAACAAACAATGTAGTATACCTTTCCGACTGACACCCTGTATATGTATGCATTAGGGCGGGTTAATTTTTTTTTTTGATGAAGCGTATAGTAAAAACATATTCTATAGGTGATTTTGAGAAATTTTGCTCGAGGGACCATAGCTCTAAGTCGGATTTGGAGCCCTCCAAAGTTTTAAAATATATATTTTTCCATATATAAAATAAATAAATGGTTTACCATTAAACCCCATGAAGGGACTGGGGAGAACTTCTCACAATCACTGAGCTGTGCGCTTTCCAGTTTTCACTCACTGATTGGGACCTACAGTTTTACACCGATTCCGAACGGTAATTTGAGAAGCTTTTTCATGGCTAGATACTCGATAGTGTCGCCGTCACTATGCGAGGTGACCGCCGCCGAAAGAAAATTTGAAGGTGGTCAGAGCCGGATTCGAACCCAGGATCTCATGTACAAGAGCCGCGCACACTAACCATTGCACCACCGACGGCCACATTTTTCCATATATACATAGAATAATTTAATTAAATTCGTCATAAAATCGGATAGAATTATAGTAGATTTCTCTATGTGGGCTTGTTTGAAAGGCCACCTTGAATAGAAAATGAACTTTTTCTACAGGTATCAATACAGATTCTGAAAGGTGATAAAAATACCTTTTGGGGGGCTCCAAATCCGACTTAGAGCTATGGTCTCTTGAGCAAAATTTCTCAGAATCACCTATAGATTATTTTTTTGCTATACGCTTCATCAAAAAAAATCCTTCCATACAATTTGACCTGCCCTAGTATGCATGTATATTTTTTTCATGTGCGAGTATTGAAAGAAGTCAACATGGTTTCAAAAATCAATAGCCGAATATTTGAAACATAAATAAAAGGAGCAATTAAATGGCGGTTAGTGAGTGGAATTAGATTATTTGTCTTATTATGTCTTACTAAGTTTATTCTGAATATGTCTAGTCGTATTTCATTACCAGTATTGTGAAATATGATATTATATACGCCTTTCTTATAATAGCTTTTTAGGAATCAATGAGTTGACGTGAATGCTCGTACAAATCCCCACAAAAGCCTTTCCATTTTTGAATGCGAATAATTAAATCTTATTGGACAACCGCATATTACTAGAGACGTAACAAATTTATTACAGGCTACTACATATATACCGATAAACGCATATTTTCAGGTTAATGGTTACGTAATTATGTCTGTTAACTTATAAGTGAATTCCTAATTTGTGTTAATAATCCTTTCTCTGAAAGGACACGATCAGCGATATTTTCACTTAACTTTCTTAGAATGTGATAAATGACAAAATATCAGCACCTAAAACAATTTCGCAAACTGTCGTCCTCTTGGGAGTTACATCCTCCCTTTATTATAAAACCGAAATCTAACGCATTTACAGGTTCATTAATATAACTTTGTTGTGTGAACTGTTCACACCCTCATACTACGAATGTACAAACAACACAAGTTTTCATCAAAAGCTCTTTAGACCAGAAAATATCCAAGGACACACTTAACAGTCTCTCAGTTTCCTAGTAAAGTTTAAACATATACGCAACCAAATATTCATTCATTTTGGAACCATAATATGTATATGACACAATTGTGAACTTTGTAAAACTTGAGAAGTTTGTATTGGGGTTACACAGGATCAACAAACACAAACAAAACAAGGATAAAGATGAAAGATGGGCGTATTAAAAGGACTACTGAGTTTAATTTTACCAGAACGGCACTTAAGTACATCAAGAACCTTCTTAGATGTCTTTCCAATTCCTTAGTAGTGTGAAAGAGGAAAAACAAACAGCTGTAAAAGGATTTCGCCCACTAATTGTGTGAACGCACTTTCATACGTCAAAAGAGAATAAAATAAATGGACATGAATAAAATGTTTTGAGGTAGAATTTTAGTAAGAAATGTAGGTGGGTTTAGTACAAAGATATCACCAAAGCGTGACAGTGTCTATTAGTTTACAAATTTCGAAGGAAATTTAGACGTTAATGGGCCGAGAAATTTGTTTTAAGGACAGTACAAATATATTGATCTTGAAACTGATATATGTGACACTTGATAATATATGTGACACTATAATGAGATTTTAAAATTGAAAGGGGTATTATATAGGGGTATTATATATTTTAAAATTGAAAGGGGTATCAATATATCGAGTTCTGTGGAAAAAGGCTTTAAGGACCTTGTGAACTGATATTGTGTGCAGTATATAATTACTGTCCATTATTTTTTTTTTATAAATTTTGTATATGTATACTAGTTTCTCAGATCTTTTTTCGCAAATTTAAATTTATGGTGTTGATTGATGACTTTTCATTTTATCTTTTAGTTTAGAGTTAGTTTAGCTTGAGGTCATCAAATGAAAATACCAGAGGCTTTGACTGTGCTTTTAAAGATTTATTAAAGATTCCCAGTATTTAAATAACTTAGTAGGGACATAAATACTGTTACTTATATTGTGGGACATAAAACAAAAACTAACGAACATTTTTCGACCAAATTTTTTTTATATATTTATTGATATGTATACAAAAAGCTAAGTTTAATTCAAAATTTCTGTCCTTGATCTTCACGCACGCATTGGCCAATCATCAATAGCTGCACGCAGCTCATCCATTGGAAATTTCGCTACAGAACGAACCAGAGCTGTCTGAAGAGAATCAGTGTTGCGGTATCTTTTGTGGCAGACCATGTCCTCTAAAACGATGCACAATTTTTAATCGAGAGGGTGCATAAGAGGGCTGCCAGAGGGCCATTCTTTAGAGCATATAAAAGCTGGCAAATTATTTCGAACCCAGGTTTGAATCGTTTTAGCCTTACGAGCTGGTGCTGAATCTTTCTGGAAAGTCCACGGCTGGGTTTGGAACAGAGAATTGTTAAGCGGCTTCACAATTGCTTACGAAATGGTTTCTTGGTAAACTTTGGCCGATATTTTGACCCCTTGTTCATAGAAATGCAAGTCAGTTACCCCATCATAAGAGGCACCCCAGGAAACCATGACAGCAGCTGGATGATGACCCTTTCCGACCCGGGGGATGAGCTCAGACGCTTCTTTAGATGATCGAGCATAAACCGTATCATTTAGTTTGTTAAATTTTTCCTGTACGGTAAAAATTGTTTCATCCGCAGACAAGATTTTTCTGTGCAATTTTTCACGGTACTTCTCCAAAAGACGTTTGGATTTTTCTATCATATTTTTTTTAAGTTTCAAGTCAACAAACGTCCTGTACGCCACTTGAAAGCTCTAAGTCCCATGCCTTTTTTATTAAATCGACTCTTGGACTGTTGCGTGATTTTCATCTCACGGTTCATGATTTTCTGTTTCCGGAGAGCATTTTGTTGAATTCTTGCTTTGACGGGTGGCGGTCTGTTATGTCTTCTGTCTCCTCGAACAATTGTATGCACCTGTATACGAACATGCGACTAATGCCAAGCGGGCGAAGCCTTTTGAGAATATAGTTTTTTTTCTTTTCACACTTAAAAAGTTGACACAATTTCAAATTCCCTTAACTGACTATCGCTATAGAGGTTGTCTTTCCAAAACCATATGATTGAATAAGTGATGATTTATTCGACCTTTCGCATGATATTAAAAAATTAAATTGTTCGAGCGTTTGGTCGTATTTCCAATTAATTTTATTCTTCGATATTTCGCTACCCTTTATAGCATCGTCAAGAAGGTACACACAATTATTAATTCGTGTCTACAGGTTTCTAAAGGGTAGTGAATTTATTTTATTCACTATGTTACAAACTCATGAGGTCAGACGTCTTACACATATTAATTAAACAAACAAATTAAACGATTTTCAACATATTATTCCAATTGGCTCTATCCTTCGCCTTTTCTCGCCAGTTGGTAACACCAAGGATACGGAGGGATTCTTCTGCCTGGTCTTTCCAGCGGAGTCTTCTTCGTCCTCTTTTCCTGCTTCCGTCGGGTACGCTATCGGAAACCTTTCGCGCTGGCTCATCTTCATCCATTCTGATAACATGGCCTAGCCAATGCAATTAGCCTGATTTGACTCGCCTAGCTATGCCCACGTCAGAATATAAATCATATAGCTCTTTGTTCCACCGACGTCGGTACTCGCCGTTTTCCCTAACAGGACATTATATTTTACGGAGAATTGTTCTCTCGAATACTCCCGGGTGTTTTTCATCCGCTTGCGATATGACCCATCTGTCAAGACAGGTAAAATGAACTGCTTGCTTAGCCCAAAATAGCATCTATTTGCAAGCACAATTCTCCTATCTATCTCCAGGCTGACGTTGTTGTACTTGTTCACGGCGGATCCTAGGTAGACAAATTCATCTAACACTTCAAAATTAAATCGCTTGTCAACGGTCAAGTGCGGACCAAGTCGAGAGGTTTCCCTAGTCGTTGACACAATCAATTTTATCTTGCCCTCATTAACAGAAAAACCCACCTTCGCTGATTCCTTTTCGATTCGTGAAAATACTGCAGTAACCCCTTGCAAATTTCCACGATAGTTGGAACAACACACAGATCACCCGTTTTGAATACTGAGACCCCAATCGTCGGGCATTGATTACTCCTGCCATATACCGCACATAAGTCGATGCATGTGACGTAGCAGTCCTTCGCCACCTGCCTTAAAAAGTTCAGCGGGTAGGCCATCCGCACCTGCGGCTTTATTATTCTTAAGGCGGGAGATCGCCTTTCTAATCTCGTCTCGTCTACACTATCTTCCACTATCATTACCACATGATCTTCAGTGGAAGAATCTGAGTGGAGTTGTGCCGAAAAGTGGAAATATCGAAGAATAAAATTAATTAAAAATACGATCAAACGCTCGAACAATTTAATTTTTGATTAAAACCATATGATAGTGAACGTTGATGTTAAATTTTACTATTCAAATGGGTGTGTTCAATTTAGTAACAATATTTATGTCCCTACTAACTAGAATCAGTAATTATACTCTGGGTTCTATATTCAAAAACATAACATTAACCACATATTGATCACAAAACGATTGACAATAATTACGTATAAAGGATGTTTCAGTAAGAATGAACTTTCTCGTTTTAAAACAAAAACACGTATTTTTTTAGATAGTTGTGATTTTTGTATTGGACTGTAAAGAAGTTGTGTTAAAAATATGAAAGTATGGAGTAAAATATCCGTCAAGTGGCCTCCATGGCTCTGATGACAGGCCATTAATCTTTTCTTGAAATTTTCCATGACCTTTCCACACAGATGTGGCTGTATCTCACCGATGAGGAGTTGGATCTCGGGTTTGAGCCCAGCAATTGTTACTGGTTTATTCGCATAAACTCGAGATATCACAAACCTCCAAAGAAAGCAATCGCACGGCATTAAATCGGATAATCTTGGTGAACATTTGACATTACAATTTCTTGAGGTAATTTGTTCTGGAAATCGTTGCTGCAATAAATCGATTGTTTCATGCGCGGTGTGACAGGTGGCGCCGTTATGCTGAAACCAGTTGTGGTCCAGATCCATGCAGTCCGGTTGACTCAATAATCTGGTGTCATGTTCCTGTAATGAATTCCTGTCACTGCAGTTTCGCCCTCATTTTCAAATGAGTAAGACCCAATCACGCCGCCTGAACAAAATCCGCACCAGGCAGTTATTCGTTGTGGGTGCATTTCTTTTTCATCGATTGTATGGGGATATACTGAGCCCCAAATTCGAAAATTTTGTGTATTCTCTAGGCCTTTCAGATGGAAATGCGCTTCGTAGAAGAAAATAACTTTTTTGAAATATTGGCGCTGACATCACTTTGATCCATTCCCCATTGAACCAGTTACCGGCCCTTTCCATGGTCTGCTGGTTTGAGCTCCTGAGTCAGCTGAATTCTGTATGCATAAAAAGGGTGGACTTTTGTCAAAATTCGTTTCATAGTGCTTCGTGAAGTTTGAAGTTTATGAGATCGATGCCGAATTGATATTTTCTTGTTTTCGGCTACACTCTCCCCTACAGCAGCAATGTTTTGAAGAAACAGACCGGTACATTGACGGATAGGAGTCTTACTGTCCATAACCGACCAAGTTTCCTCAACTTTGTTGACCACGCTTCGAATAGTTGACATATTTGCTGCACTTTCTCGACTGAAAGTTCTTCGAAGTTTGAGAGCGGTCTCAGCACAACTTTCCAAATTTTTGTAGCGCTCTATTTTTAATAATCAGAATAAATATATGTTACAGCTGCCAAATTTCGGAGTTGCCACCAGTATTCGAGCGTTTGGTCTGTTTTCTACTTATAATAATTTTATTCTCCAGTATTTCGTTCGCCTTTGGGTAGCATCGTCAGAAAGATAAACGCAATTGGGTTTATCTTGTAGAATAAAATTATTTGAAAAACGACCAAACACTCGAACATTTTAGTTTTGAATATAATACCAAATGCCAGATAAATCATCACGTTTCCAATTACACTAAATTTAAAAAGTGCAATCATATTGAGACACCCTTTATTATAAATCGCAGTTCCTTGTGAATTTCGGAAATAAAAGGTCGCGAGTATTTGATTTTCTCAGCTAATATGTTAACGACGTCGAAGCTACGATTATGGTCGGTCGTGGCACAGTGGGTTGATAATGCTGTTTCTGTTTCATAGGTTTATAGGTGGTCCCTAAATCTGATTTGTGGGCAGATAGTCGTGTCTTCAGCTTCGTCATCGTGGTGCCAACGCATACTTTTTGGCAAACGTCAGTCTTGTCCTTGTGTTATATTTTCATATATAGAACCCTGTGGATGATTAGCGATACTAATGGAAATATTGGGATTATTTAATAAATCTTAAAAAAAAAATAAAAGCAGAAGCCGCTGGTATTTCCAAAATATATAGATTTTCTATATATATAGACTTTCCTTTGTCAGACCACTGGGATAGTGTATATGGTTAGTCGTACATTGTTAGTAAATTTCTCTATATTCTACCACGTACCCAGTATAATTTCAAGTTTCAATATATAACTGATTAGTGAGTGTACAAATTAGAAAGTTCAGAAATCATTGATTGTGAACAGCACTTATCCATTATGAATTTTAATTGGAAACTAAGTTTTATTTTATATAATGAGAATATCACAAACCTTGAAATTATGTTGTTCAATGTAAAATTTACTACATCTGAGGAGATACTTGCATGATTATAACCTCATCCATAGGATGAGGGTATATATCATTTAATGCGAAAAGAATTGAACGCATCGAAGTAGCCACTTTATGTCCTTAGTATCTTTGGGCGAAATTTGTTTTACGACATTTTAAAACGATTGAGCCTTGTCCGTCTGTCTGTCTGGCTTGCTGGCTGGCTGGTCAACACGACAACCGCCGTAAATCTTTACAGATCACAATGAAATTCTGTCAGCGATTGTTATTTATTGAGTTTGGGATTGAAAATGGGTGTTTTGCCCACGCCCCTTCTGGTACCTCCCACACAAAACGACACATTTCGCACAAAATAATATTTCTTTCAAAGCTTTCTTCTGGTAGATGTGATTACCGTCAACTCTCACACCGGATAATAATCTATATATCCCTACTTAACTGGAGCAAATGGGCGAGATTGTCACGACCATTGTGGTACCTCCCATACAAAAGTTGTTTGGCCATCTGATTGTTCGGCACGAGAAGTCCCGCAAAACCGATCCAATCTTTATGAAAGTTTGTATTAGTCAATAAATATTAAGTAAAATAAAGTTCTCCTTTAGAAAATATGCTGTTTGTTACCTCTGATATATATGAACTGGTTTCTCCCATACAAAAATTGGGCGGATGACCGGTTGATCGACACGATAACTCCCGTAAACTACAACCGATATTAATAAAACTCGGTACTAGGTAATATTTTGATAAAAGCTACTATGTAATTAATAACTGACTATTAAATCATGTAGCTGCAACTTTTTTTTTTGGCACGACCTAATGGATTCCCAGTGGCACGTAATTATTACAAACTTGGAAAAATTTTTAGAACGCACAATTGGTAGAAGTTTTGTGATTTTATTTCTACAAAAAAGCTGTTTAGAAGCTTTTTCGCATTTACGAAATTATTTAGTTTTTATATATTTTGATTCTGTAGTAAAATTAGACAACTGCATAACGATCACAGATCTTGATTTTATAATGATTCTGAGATTACGTAAGGACAATTTACAAGGACAATAGTATTTTGAAAAGAATTAAACTGCCTAATGGAATGGATGTATAGAATATTACTCAAGCAAAATTTTGGAAGTTGGGATGTAGTATCACAACTAAATAAACTAGCAGATTGTAGATTATGTCTACTTTATCTTAAATTCATATCTGTTGTTCGATCTTGAAATCTTCAATTATATAATATATAAAGGGTGTCCCAACAAGAACGCAATTTTTAAATCTGGCAACATTCGAAGTGTCATTGTTTGACATTTGAACAATTGTTATTGTTTGCTAGTAGAAGGTACGAGGTTAGTAAAAATGGAGCGCTACACGAATGAACAACGCGTTCTCATTGTGAAATTGTTTTACCAAAATGGTGAAAGTTTTGCGGTTACAGTTCTTCATGCATACAAAGTTCAATTGACTCAGGAACTGAAGCAATGATAACCAGTTTTTTCTTGCCTCGAATTGAAGAAATGAATGTGGAGGGCATGTGGTTCCTACAAGACGGCGCCACTTGTCATACAGCCCGAGAAACAATTCAATTGCTGCATCACTCATTTCCCGGTCGTGTTATTTCGCGTTTTGGAGATCAGAATTGGCCGCCAAGATCGTGCGATTTAACACCATGAGATTTTTTTCTTTGGGGTTTTTTGAAGTCGATGGTTTACGCGAATAAGCCGACGACGACTCAAGCCTTAAAAGAGGAAATTGGACGCTGCATTAATGAAATACCGCAGCATTTAAGCAAAACGGTCATTGAAAATTTCAATAAAAGATCGCGTGCATGCCAGCAAAGCCACGGCGGCCATCTGCACGATATATTGTTCCATACATAACCTCATTCTGTCTACTTTACGATATAATAAAATTTCACGAGTTTTTTTAAAATATCTGTGTTTTATTTAAAATTTAAAAATTGCACTCTTGTTGGGACACCCTTTAGTATAAAAATCTTTAAATATATAGTATTCATATAAATTTGCAAAAATGTACAAACTCGTTTGTATACAAAACTTTATAATAATAAGATGTTAAAAAATTTGTAAATGTTTACTCTTGGGAAAGCCAATATCCCTGTCGAATTTGGTGTAAATTAAACTTTTGGAGAATATTGCAACAAGAATCATATTTGGTGCTTCTCCCTGAACTAAATATGGTATTAATTTTCTATTTAGTTTAAATATTTTGTAAAATTTATTTGGTTACATGTCAAGAAAGTCCATTGAAGGGGTGGTAAATTTGTAGTCACTCTAGTTTGTTTTAACAATTACGAAAAACCTTTTTATAAATCTTTTTTATGAAATACACTGAAAAAGATGTGAAGAACCTTCATCTTTTTCATATGAAATGTAAAGCGCGCTTAAAATATTGGAGAGAAGATTTTTTAAAAATAGTGAGCTAACATCTTTGGTCTTAAGCAATGAAACACAAAAAGAAACGCGTCAATAACTTATTCCACAAGCAAACTATAAAATAAACTAAATGAGGTGTCAGGGGCCACCCGGTTGGAACGAAGTTCCTTTCGCTATATATTATGTAGTAGTTAGTTCCAACACGCCTAAGGCGCCTGTTGAAAAATACTGTATATTAAATTGATCGTTAAGAAAAGATTCTTTTTGTAAAATGATAAACTTTTTTTTAGGAAATTTTTTGTTTATTGAATGTATTTTTTTTAAAGTATATTTGTAGGTCCCTTTTGTAAGAATATGTATCATATTTTCCCGAAATGGTGCTTTCTTTGATGAGTTTATATAAGAAAAATCCTAGTTAGTTAGTTAGTTAGTTCGAAAAGAGGGGCGTGGTGTTGAGTGTTCAGAAGGAGCACTCTAAACCTTCCCATGTCAGTAAAGACATACACTTAAGCCGCTAAGTTCGACCTGTTGTGCGCTCTAAGATTATCCTACTACTTCACTTCACTATGTCCCTTATAGGAATTCGGTGCTATTCACGAAATTCCTTAGTTTATTCCAGTCCATACCCATAAGTTTGGTCATGTCCGGTATCGTACTATCCGAAAGATATCTGGATCTAGCTTGTGCGAAGGCCGGGCAGTGGCATAAGAAGTGCTCCAACGTCTCATCGTCCTCCATGCATGCCCTGCACTCACTGTTCGCCACTAGTCCAATACGGTACAGGTGGGCTCGTAATCCCGAATGCCCCGTTAAGACTCCCATCATTTTGCCCATTTCGGCTTTTCCCAGTTTCAGCAAACCTTTTGTTCTCGATTCATCTGGGTCTCCCCATAGGATCTTTGTCATCCTGCCTACTGATTCCCGGTTCCACTGGGCTATATGTGCCGACTCCGCCCATTTATTTAACTCAGCCTTCGTCACCCCAAACGGTTTCGCTCCATCTAGGCTTACCGTTTGGAGTTCCCTGGCTTTCTTTGCCAGGAGGTTCGCTTTCTCGTTGCCGAATACCCCGCTGTGCCCCGGCACCCAGATGATGTTGAGTCTGCCGTGCATAGAGTAGTCGTTTATCACCTTCTTACAGTCAAGGACCGTTCTAGATTTTACCGTTTCTGATGATATTGCCTATATTGCCATTTGGCTATCCGTGAATATATTTGCCTCGGCTGGGATTGTATTATCGCCGAGCCATTTGATACACTCCGTAATCGCCCGAACTTCCGCCTGAAAGTTCGTATTATGATCCGGGAGCCGTAGGTGGGATTCGGTTGCTGGATTTTCAATAAAGAATCCTAGACCCGTTTTTTCTCCTAGCTTTGAGCCATCCGTGTAGCAGTAAGTCCCATTTGGCATTGGTGTCAGGGTCCCATTCTGCCAGGCGTCTCTAGTTGGCGTTAGGGTCACGCAGTTCGCCTTAACCCTTATCTCGGGTATTCGGTCAGATTCACACGTATCCTGAGTGTACCCGACTAAGGCCCCATTTATCCGTTGGTGTTTTGACGTGAGATCCCTGTTGATCCATTCACCTGTAGCTTGTAGGCGTTTTGCCGCAAGGGCAGCCTCGTATTTGATTCTTATCTCGATTGGCTGGATACATAAAATAGTCTCCATGGCTCTTGTCGAGGTTGTCCTTATTTCACCGCTGATACCAATGCAGCACATTCTCTGAACCCTCTGCAGTGTTGCGATGTTACATTTCCTCTCAACTGCCGTCCACCATACTACAGAAGCATATGTTAGTACAGGCCTGATTACGCTTCTGTAGAGCCAGTGTGTCATAGTCGGTTTGAGGCCCCATTTGGACCCTATAGCCCTTCTGCATAGCGACCAGCATCTGTAGGCCTTATTAGCCCTTTCCTCTATGTGGTGCTTCCAATTCAGTTTCCGATCTAGGATTACTCCTAAGTATTTAACCTTATCGGATATTTTAATCGTCTTTCCCAAGAATCGTGGCTCTTCATAATCTGAGATTTTCGTCTTCCTTGTGAATAGACATATTTCCGTTTTGTCCGGGTTTACATTTAAGCCCCTTGGCTGTGCCCATTCATACGCTATACTCAGTGCCCTCTCGGCCTCTCTGCATAATTGGTTTGGGTTCTTTCCCTTAAGAAGTATTATAACGTCATCTGCGTAGCAGATTGGTTTAAGTCCCTCGTCGGTAAGTTTCCTTAGGAGACTGTGTATAGTGAGGACCCATAGGAGTGGTGATATAATCCCTCCCTGTGGGGTTCCACGTTGTACTCTGTCTCTAATATTTACATCATGGGAACCACAGCTTATCCATCTATTCCTTAGCATATGGTTGATCCAGTCTTTTAATGCCCGGTCCACCATATACTGGTCTAATGATTGGATAAGTGTTTCGGTCCGGACATTATTGAACGCTCCCTCAATGTCTATGCATACAGCGAGTGTGTATAGTTTGTCATTGAGAGATTGCTCTATGTAGTAGGTTACCTCTTGAAGTGCGGTGTCCACTGATCTGCCTTTGACATAGGCGTGTTGTCTAAACTTCAGCATATCGCTCGGTATTCCACTTTTACCATGTCGTCCACTATTCTCTCCAAGGTTTTGAGTAGAAACGAGGTGAGGCTAATTGGTCTATAAGCCTTTGCCGTTGCATAGCTTGCTTTTCCAGGTTTGGGTATAAATACTACCCTGGCCTCTTGCCAGTTTCTCGGTGTGTAGGCGTATTTTAAGCATGCGGAAAAAATTCCTGCCAGATGGGTTGTTATTTGGTCAACCCCATGCTGTAGGATAGCCGGGAAAATACCATCCGGTCCCGCCGCTTTATATGGGGAGAAACTCTTTATAGCTTTTTGGACCATTTGGTCCGTAATGATTGGCGACTGATGTACTACATTTTCACCTTGTGACTATTCCCCTGTGGGTTCCGCGTTCCCATTTGGAAAGTGTGTATCCATCAGGTGCCTAAGTGTTTGTTCCATTGTATCCATTCTCTTTCCCGTGTCATCTACTAGCGTTTCCGCCTGTACGTGGGTCTTAGAGAGGAATTTTTTCATCTTCGACATATCGTTGACGCTATCCACCTGTTCACTGAATAGTCTCCAGGAGTTGCGTCCCGCTTTTCTCAATATTGCGTTGTATTCACTGAGACTTCTCTTGTAGTCCTCCCAGTATACTGGTGATTTCTTACGCGTGGCCCTGTTGTAAAGTCTACGGACGTTCTTCCCTAGATTTCGTATTTCCCCTGTTACCCAGGGTTTTTCTTGGGCCGATTTTCTTTCCCGAAGTGGGCAGCTGTCCTCGAAAGACTTTACTAGTGCTTGCGTTGTCTTTGTCACTATGTCGTCTAGTTCATCCCTGCTAGAGTATTCGAGTTGAGGGTGGACTAGTCGATTCTTAAGTAGGCTTCCGAACTTTGTCCAGTCTGTCTTGGTCCTATTTCGGAAGCATATCGGTTTCGGTGGTGGCCGTGTTATCCTGAATCTAATATATCTGTGATCCGAGAATGAGTGCTCATTTAAAACCCTCCATTCTTGAATTTCATCTATAAGGTGTTCAGAACAGATTGTTATATCTAACACCTCCTCCCTAATCTTGTTGACAAAAGTTGCTTTGTTCCCAATATTCAGTGTGAAAAGGTCGTTAGTATTCAAATATTCTACTAGGGTATGCCCCCTACGGTTACAGTTAGTACTACCCCACGACGTGTGGTGAGAGTTAGAGTCACTACCTATTAATACTTCGTTACCTGTCTGTTTGGCCCTCTCTACCAGTCGCTGTAATTCCGACGAAGGTGGTGGTGTCGGCGAATCATATGGCAAGTATACTGATGCCAGGTATATATTCCCATCTCCCTGTTTCAGTACTGTTGCATCCGATGTTGACAACTCTGGGGAGAAGAGAAACAAAGGTTTTTATGGCATAAGATACATGTTCTCGGACGGGAATCCGTCTTCGTATAGAATAGTTGGTAATTAATATGATTTAATCCAATAACCTTGTCTTTAGTGGTCCAAGGTTCTTGTATTAAAGCAATGTGTATTTTACCTTTATTAATTTTATCCAACAGAGCGTGGGTTGCCGTGTCGCTCCGGTGGAGGTTAATCTGGATGACCTCTAACATTGGTCCTCCAGTAAACGGTCTTCTTGGGTGTTTGTGATGCCTTCGGCCACTTCCTCCTTCTTAGTTTGCGGTGTCTGCTCCGCCGAGCCTCCACTCGCTTCGTCATGCTTCGCATCCTCCGGCTGTGTTCCTCCGGTCGTCATGCCGATTGGCACTTTGCCAACTTTGATGTAGACAGCTTTGGTCACAAAGAACACCATACCTTTAGTCTTGGCAAGACCAGCCATGGATGCCGGGTCTATTCCGATCACAAGGAGTGTGCCCTCCTGCCCCTCCTCCCTGTGGAAAACGACCCATTTGTCCACGGATAGTCCTGCGTTTTGCTTGCCAATGACTTTAAGTATGGCGTCCGATGCAAACTTGCTGCCCCATCCTTTAATATATACAGTAGCCTTCGTCAGCCTTGGGATGTCCTTCTTCCTTACGAGGGCTAGCTTACCGCCTTCCCAGGGGGCAGAGATTTCATCCACCAGCTTCTTCAAAGTCTCCGCACAGCGTTGTGAGGCCAGCTGTAAAGTGAGTACCTCCCCTTTGAAGCCGCTACTGACAACTTCCATGGGAGGTCCACTTTCGGCCTTCATTATGTGGTCCATTACCTTCGTGTTGACGAGGTCCTCCACGATTCGGTGTTGGCCATCCGGTACTGAGCCAGTTGGGTTACCGCTGTCAATTACTGCATAACAGAGATCGTCCAGTTGTTGCCTTCTCGCTACCTTTGCGTAGGATGGCGGTTCCTTGCCCGTGTTCGCATTCAGCTTCCTCTTCAGAGTTGGATAGGGTTCGTGTTTACGCGCCCTTTCCTTGTCGGTTGATTTGGCTGATGTGCTCGTCTTTCCGGTAATCGCATCGGCTTTACTCCTATTGTCCCTGGAGCTCTGTTGCATCCCCTGGGTAATATAGGGTTTGGGCGTCTCCGAATTACCAGATGACGGGGAACACTTTTTCCTCTTTGCCATTAATTTGACAGTGTTTTGTTCTTCCGGTGATCGGTTTCTCTTCTCAGCCTCTGTTGAGGTCGAGGGATGCACCGACAGGTCCTTATGAACATCCTGTTTTTCGGCTTGTTTGGCTGAACGGTTCCTCTTTGCAATCTTCCTGCGTTGAGCCCCCGAGAGTCGTTTCTTTTGTGTTGATAGCTTCGCTATGCTCTCGCTTACTTCATCGACCATTCTATTTACCTCGTCATTTTTTGGAGTTGCTAAAATGGTAATGATGTTATCATTATTATCACTTTGGGAATCAGAGTTGGAGTCACCACCTGTTATTGAAGGCTGAGGGCTTATGCAGCCCCGCTTGGTTTCGTCCGCGTCATCATCCTTGTTTTGGTTGCCATTGGCTTTTTGTGTGCTTGCCACAGACTCTACTACAGGGGTCAAGACACCACCCCCTGTAGAACCATGAGTATGATGAACCCGACTCTGCGTTTTCATCATCATCGAAACGATCTCATGGTGTTGTTTCACAATGCTATCGTGGATTAGCCTGTGTTCCGTTTCAAATGTCGTATTAGTATCGTTTCGTGTATCAGTTTCGTTTGCAGTGTTGTTATCATTGTTTTGTTTTCCTGTTTTTAGTTTTTTCATTAGTTCTTTTTTGTTCATGTTAGTCCCACGAGTATGCCAGTAAATATAATACAGTCCACCCCAGTGACGGCGTGAGTTGGACCGGGCGACATATTTCATTACTACCGACCCGTGCCCTGGCGTCGGAGGGAGCTGTTAGGAACGAGTTTGTTTAAACACTAACTGGCCATTCTAGGTCCTCGGCACTGCTTCCAACCACGTTGACCTTAAAAGTGTTTTTGCATTCAACGTTGGATATTCTAATGGCGCCAAAATCGCAAGAATCGCCATGTCGGGGGAAGCTTCATTGACATTCGTTATTTAAGTAGGCCTGATCAACAGATAGACCTACAACGAGACTCAACTTCCCCCCGGAGTAACCTTTAGTTCGCGCCGCCAAGGCCACACTTAGGCAGCCTCGGCCACACTTAAGCCCCCACATCGCGACAAGGTTGTTACCCCAGGTGAAGGTCCAGAAAAATCCTAAGTGTATGAATTTTTTTTTATAAAAACAAATACTTTTTTTTTTTTTAAGTACAGGTACTTTTTAAAGAAGTGGTACTCTTTTTATGATAAAGTAATTTTTTTTTTTTTTTTTCTACTTGTTTTGAGGAAGGCTACTTATCTCTAGAAAGAAAAGAAAAGGTATTATTTTACTTTTAAGAAAGGGTACTTTTAAGAAAAGGAATTTTTGTAAGAAAATGTATTTTTTTAAAGAAGTTAATTTTTTGTTGAAGAAGAGCTTTTGTTTTACGAAAGAACAGGTACAATTTTAAGAGTAGGTACTTATCTCAAGTTATTTTGTTTTACAAAAAAAGGTGCTCTTTACAGAATAGGAGTTTTTTAAGAAAAGGCAATTTGTTGTAAGATAATGTACTTTTTTACGAAAAGGTACTTATTTAAAAAAATTCCCTTTCTTATGAAAATGAACTTTTCGTAAGAAAATTTACTTTTTTAAGCAAAGGTACTTCTTTAAGATAACGTATTTTGTTAATTAAGGAACGGTACTCTGTTAAAGAATATGAATAGGTATTTTTTTGAGAAAATTTACTTTTTTAAGAAAACGCACTTATGAAAGAAAATTTTATTTTTTAAAATTCTTTCACTTTGGCTTTTCTAAATTTACTTTTGATTCGGTGCAAACTACAATATGTAACTGCAAACTACAATATGGACCCTCTTCCACCTAGAAAATTTCCTATTAAACAACAAAAAAATATCCCCCAATATGTTAGCGTAGACACAACCCTAACCAAAAGTAAGAGTCTACGAGTAAGTGTGCTGCCAAATGTAGTCCCATGCTCAGGGTTGTACTTCATGGATTTGAAAGTCTTGCACTTTGGCCTTTCTAAAGTTACTTTTTATTGGGTTCAAAACTACAATCTTCTTAAAGAGTTACGCTCATCGCTGATTCACTGACTCTGTCACAATTTTTTGTCAGACTTTTTGAACACTTACACATACTATATATTATACACACAAAAAAAAAACGAAAAAAAACGAGAAAAAACAAAAAAACGGAAAAAAAGAAAAAATAACGAAAAAAAACCAAAAAGAAAACAAAGAAAAAACACAAAAAATCTCATCTTACAGAATTACCTTTTCTTAAAAATCGATTAAAATTAAAGCATGTTTAGACGGGCGCCATAGGCGCGTGTCAATCCACTAGTATAAACAGGCTCCAACTAGAAAACTACCCTTTAAACCAAACCAAACGTACCCAATATAGTTGATAATAATGGGTTGTAATAAAGTAGTTTAAAAAAGTTGTTCGAAATTTTTTCATTTAGCCCCCATCCCGCAACGTGCGAGATAAGGAACTTCGTTCCAAAAATTTTAACAGAATATATTTTATTTCGCAATTTATTTAATAATCTAATCAATTTATTATCTTCTTGTTTCTTACCCACAGATTTACAAAAATACTGCATGACTACAGACACAATGATAATTGAACGAAGCAAAATATATTACCAGTGGATTAATTGGATTATGGGTATTTGGATCATAAAATAAAATTTAGCTTCATACGGTAAGAAATTCTTTACTGAATATTTGTAGTCGAAATATGTAATTTTTCAATCCAACGGAATATGAAGAATGAAAGTTTTTAAGAATATTGTATACTCGTAAATAATTGGTATACAGATTTGGGAAATTTTACTAGTGGTTGTTGAAGAAAAGTGTCCTTTATCAAAAAAAATAAATTTTCCTAAAATGAGTCTCAAATTTAAGAATATCCCCGTAGTATATTCCGAAAATAATAATAAAAAAAATCACTGATGTGTGGTTTAATCCTCTTTTTCTGGGATAGACATACATACATGCCAATTCTTATCAAAGTGGGGACGTACGGTGAAATATCACAACAACTCTTCTCCATTCGTTGTGTATAGTTACTGGTACTCAGTGAGCTCTTTCTTGTTACATGTAGGCCGGCGCACGTTCCCCGGTAGACGACATTCGTCTTCTCTTTCCAATAGGACGAAATTTGTCGACAAGAACGCTTGCGCCTAATGATTATACAAATATAGATAATACGAGGAGTTTTGTGGACTCTTGTAGTCAAGGACACTTTCTAACATTGTTGCTTTAGGCATAGCTTCGCAATAGCCTAAGACTTGCAAAAAGCAGCATCCTATTACTAGACTGTATTTAGCAGAGAGGCGACATTTAACTTTCCCTAAGAGGGACACTTTTGCCGAGTCTTCACCAACTTAGCCCTGTTGTTGGTGGAGTGTCGACCGAATAAGTTTATACTGTTAATGCGCCTGCTGCCTACTTACCACCAAAGGGCGATTATTTTTTTCAATCAGAGAGGCTAGTAGTTGATCTTTCTAATTGGGTCATACTTTGTATACCGCCGAACAGACATACTTCTGCTGTCATATACCAAAAGGGCATCTTACGCCGACTTTTTTTAAACAGAGCGATTTGACTCAACTTATCCCAAACATGGAAATTAAAGCTTCCGTCGGAGGTGCAATTGCTACTGTACGCGGCTCTCGTGCGTGGGAATGTGGGTTCGATCCCTGCTCTGACCACCTTACATTTCTTGCGACGACGTTCACCTCGCTTGGTGGTGGCGACACTATCGACTACTTAGCCATCAAAAAGGTTTTCAAAATAACGTTCGGAACCGAAGTAAAACTGTAGGTATCAATCCGTGCTCACTGATTGTGAGAAGCTCTCCTCAATCCCTCAGTGGGATGTAATGGGAAACGGTTTTAGTAATCGCATTGTAATCGCATTACATTCACTTTATGACGACTCTATATCGGAATTTACCATTTAAATACTTTTCAAAAATAGTTCTGAATTAAATAATTATTCGAAAAATTGAAAGTAATTGGAGAAATTTTCCCCCTATTTCGACACTATTGATTAAGGCTTAATTTTTGAGTGGCCAATCATCTTCGATCAATGATCAAATATAATTTATACTCTGAATTCACTTTTTTGGTTAATAGTTAATTGCTGTTTAAACAGCCAAAGTTGGTCATTTAAGCTATGATCAAGTGACCATATGATTTCTTTAATTGTTAATTCTGTGGACTTTTGACAAAACAACCTGTGCTCAAATATTCTCCAATTTCATTAAATATTTTGTATTTTGTCACCTTGCTTTATTTATTATTTTTATTTTGTTTTAAAAATGACGTCAGTTTGAAGCATTGTAACGATTAGCCGAGAAATGTATGAATACCGGTTATTTTTCGTAGCATTTGCCACTGTCGCCACATGGTAGTAAGATTATTTAACAAAGCACTGAAAAACTCTTTTCGTATTTAAAGTCAGATCAAACATAAATATAAATTAACTGATTACCAATTTAAATAACCAGTCAAAAATTGGGCCTAGGAGTCGAACTTTTGTTTCCCTTACAATACTCAACACTCTTAGCATTGGCGTATGTATACAATTTTCAGTAATATATTACTTTTTCATCTTTGCCACTATTTAATATGACAAAAGGGATCACGGAACGAAAAAAATTTTAGTGTTATTAGTAACAAAAGGCCAGCAATCAAATAGTTTCTGAAATCCGATCCAGATCCAAGTATTCATCATCCATAACTGCATATCATTCAGGTTGAAATTTAACCTCGCATATTTCTGAATACCCTGAAAGAAAAGACAAGGGTGGAAGGATAAATAAATGAATGATTCAATTGAATAAGAAAAAACATTACAAATTACTCTTTTGAAATAATGCCAAGAGGAAATTGAAATTAACATTAATTCAATATAACAATGAATGAACATAATTGCATTACATGCGTTCTGTCGTTTGTTCGTGTGGGAGCGTGTAGACTTGATAGTGGTGCAATTCATTTTATATGCATGGGTTTTCATCTGTTCCTTTTATTATTTCCCATCCTTATTTAGTAATAAATATATCGCTCGTTGAACGAGTTTGCGTTATTTAACAAGTTATCAGTTTAGTTAATTAATTTTACTCTTCAGAATATTATGTCTGCATTTTTCGAATTTATAGTTGTGTTTCAAATTTCAGTAAAAATAGGATGGAGACACGTGATTCATAGGGGAAATGCTTATCCCATCAAATGGATGGATTGCGACTATGTGTGCCAAAGTAAGAGTATGGGCTTGCGTGTATTCCCGGCTGTTTTGACTCCTTTATAGTCAATACGGAAGAGAGTCTGCGGCATTTGTTACACTATCGCACAAAGTGTTAAAGGAGTGTCACCTTTTGTATATCAATGTGGAACAAGTAACACATATACCGTTAACTCGAGAGCTTAATTACAAAAATCATTATTACTGTCATGTATTCAAGTAGTCCACTTAGTCAGTCAAGTAGAGATGCAGCAGTAGCATAGCTAAGTAAACAAACCTGTAATGCTTTTCTCAAACGTGCTTGGAATTAGTAGTGGGGAAAGAAGACCCTGTTGAGTATTGCAGTGTTTGATAAACCGAAATGCAAAGAAGAAAATGAGCAGTTCTTTTTCGCACGGCATGGTCGTTTTCAGATTTTAGTGGGCATCTTTTGACAGAGACTTCATAAAAGCTTTATGCAATTTTTTTACTCTAACTCTTTTGGGACAATATAAAGAACTGGACAGGAGTAGGTGTATAATTTCCTAGGATGTTGATGGTATTGTAAATATATAGGACTCTGTCGTAAAATTAAGAAACCACTGGCATCATTTTACATGGAGGCTGTGTCGCCTATATAAATTTGGAGAGAATAAACCGTTGAAGAACTTAAGACTATAAGCCTAAGACATCAGGGCTTATCAGGATATGGATGGATTAGCAGGGACATGAGAATATTTGGTTTAATTTATACATCTCGAGGAATGGGAAATAATTTTCAATTTTCTTTCTGAAGCGCTATTCATTTTCGAATAACATCCTTTAGAAATGTACAAGGTGTTTCAAAAGAAGTCATCCGACGTTGTTTGGCTCTCATTTTTTTCCTAAATGGAAAACTTCGATTTCGTTTATTGATTATGTTTATTTTAACCTTTAGAATTTTACTGGTTAAGTTCAGAATATGATATCGGCTAAATGGGCGCCGTCACAATTGATTACCATACGGGCTCATGTTACGGCATTTTTTACCACTTCGGCGAGAACTTCTGGCGACAGATTCTCGCACTCGTGTCGAATGTTGACCTTGAGGGCATCCAGGGTCTCGGGCTTGTACACGTAAACACGGGACTTCCAACAAACCCACACGAAAAAGTCTGGAACGGTTAAATCGGGCGATCTTACAGGCCAGTACAAATCGCCAAAACGAGGGATGAGGCGACCCAGGAACGCCGCCTTCAGAATATGGGTTGTGTCTCGCGCAGTGTGAGCCGGTGCTCCGTTCTGTTGAAACCACATGTCCCCCTGTCCTAATTCGTCGAATTGCGGAAGAAAAAACTCGATTAACATGGCCGGCCCTATAGCGCGCACCGTCCACAGTTGTCGTTTGACCAGTGGCGTTCTGGAAAAAAATGGCCAGATGACTCCTCCATAGTGAACAGCGCACCATGCAGTCACTTTGAGCGGGTGTGATGGCTCCTCGTGCAGCACTCTTGGATTTTCGGTGCCCCAGAAGTGATAGTTTTGCTTGTTCACGTACCCGCTGAGGCCTCATCGCTCATTATGATTTTGGTGGAAAAGTCGTCCACTTCGTCCACGAGATTGAGGATGGCTTGGGCGTAGGTTACACGCGTTTGGCGGTCGACAGGCAGCAGCTGATGCATGGACTGGAGCTTGTATAGGAACGTGCGCAGGTCTTTGAACAAAATTCGCCATAGGGACGACCGGCTGATGGCTAATTGCGAGGCACGGCCTCTGGTCGATGTTTCCGGCGACAGCTCCACATCTTCGGCAACAGCGGCCATATTCTCGGCAGAACGGGAGCTAAGGCCCGGCCACTCCTGGGCGCTCAGGGGCCGGCCACTCCTCTTCAAGGTTAGTGGCCAAACGGCGCAGTGTTTGCGCCGTCGGTGTCGGACTGCCGGGGAATCGGCGACGGTATTCGCACTGCGCCAACACCACAACGAATTGTTGCCAAAAAAATAGACACGATTATTCCGCGTTCTTGGGGAGTGTATCGCTCCATGGCGTGTTTACTTGTATTCTACATCTCTCTAGTCCACAAATGTCAAAACAGATTTGCCATTGGGGGCCATTTGCAAAAATAAGAGCATCTTCCAATTGGGTGGTCAGTTTTGAAACACCCTGTATATGTAGTATCTATTGCAGTAATTTATAAGATGCTAAGAAGTCGGGTAATTTTTTCAAGAAATACTAAAAAAAAATACTTTTTTCCCAACCAATTGTTTTGTTTGGAGAACTTACAGCAAACATCTTGTACATCATACGATCACATCTTTTGATGGAGGGATCTCTGAAAATGCGAGTGTTGATTACGGGAAGGTCAATCAGTTTTTTTACGATACCGTCGAAATTTCAATTCCTAGTGTATTATGGAAAAAAAATTTAATGTTTGACCATACGCAGAAAACTATATTGGGTTGGCGTTTTCCAGTCATAATTCGGTGTAAAATCATATTTTCTATGAAAAATAATTTTTAATGGAATGTAGTTAACTCCAGACGAAACGAAATTGATTATTGCGGTAGGTGGTTGGGAATTTCGATGCTCACCAAGGCATCTCATCAGCTCCCTTTTTCACAAGTATTTAGGTAAATCATCACAGATTACAGGGTTATACAATTTAAAAATATCGAGAATTGTTTCAACACTCCCACGAAATCATCCAAAGCAATACTTTACCGAAAACTTCAATAATGCCAACTTCTTGTCTATATAGGCTTTCGTTGAATGTCAATGCATAGATGTTGTTGTTTGAAAATATCAAAAACTATTGCCAAGAGAGTCTACGCATTCCTTCCGAAAGTATTTTCGGTTTTTTTTACAAATGAATTTTCAATTATTTTAATGAAATAATTAATTTTAACCTATAAAATAGGCGCCATTTCCTTCAATGAACTCCCGAAATTGTAAAGGTAATTTTTTTGTTCCAGGCTCATAGAATGACTGGGCCGTAGCCCAAATATGCTCGTACAACTAGATTTGTAGGTCATCCTCTGTGTTGAATGATTTTCCATTCAAAAATGTTTGCAGACTCGCAGGTGCCAGATCAGTCCCAGATCAGAACTTCCATCGAAGCTCCAATAATTTTTACCGAGTTTGCAAAACGTGTCGGTTTTTTTTACAAATGAATTTTCAATTATTTTAATGAAATAATTAATTTTAACCTATAAAATAGGCGCCATTTCCTTCAATGACCTCCCGATATTGTAAAGGTAATTTTTTTGTTCCAGGCTCATAGAATGACTGGGCCGTAGCCCAAATATGCTCGTATAACTAGATTTGTAGGTCATCCTCTGTGTTGAATGATTTTCCATTCAAAAATGTTTGCAGACTCGCAGGTGCCAGATCAGTCCGAGATCAGAACTTCCATCGAAGCTCCAATAATTTTTACCGAGTTTGCAAAACGTGTCAGGCCTAGCGTTGTCGTCATGGACAACTACGTTCTTCTTCCAGTCCCCTATCAAGATAGGTCAAATTGTGACAAAATGCGTTGGAATTTATTGCATGGTTTTTATGAAGCAGTTCAAAATATATTAATCCCTCAAAATCGTACTCAATGGACAGAATAAAACTTTTTTTGGTGCCATTCAGCCCGTGATGAAGTTTGAGACATTCATCGTGCTTGGACCAGAATCTCTTTCAGCAGCGACTGTTGTAAATAATCCATTATTATTGAAAAAATGTACCTTGTTTGTTAATTTCCCTACGCTCTTGCGCAACCCAAATATCAAACTTTTTGACAAGTCAACACCGGCTTGCAACTTTTCGAACAGAAATGTGCCGATCAAATTCTATAACAGCTTTGATTTCATCCTCATCAACCTACCTACCGCCCTGTGACCATTTTTGACAGTGGAACTTCCAAAACAACATTTTTTGAATCATCTTTGGCATGTGCGTTCTGTTAAAGTATCCTAACCAACCGCGTCACAAATATCTCGGAATACTTCCGCGGGTTTCTTGCCTTTTAGGAAGTAAAAGTGCATTATATAACGAAAATTCGAAATTTTTTATTTCAAATTCACACTAAAATTTAGAATAAAACTGAATACAGAAAATAATGTAATACGTCAGAAAGCTAAGCTTGAAATGTCAGCTGTGTAACTGTATAACAAACAATTTAGTCAGCTGATCAAAAGCATTTCAAAAATAACAAATGCTATATCTGTATGAGAAAACCAAATTTAATTGCTTTCCAACTATTTTATGGAGTATTTTGACTACGGGTGTGGCCGTTGATGATACGATAGTAGTGTGGGCGGCTCTTGTGCATGAGGATGAAGATTCGATCCCTGCTCTGACCACCGTAAATTTCGGAGGTGATCTCGCTTAGTGGCGGCGACACTATCGAGTATTTCACCATGAAAAAGTTTCTAAAAATACCGTTTGGAACCGGTGTAAAACTGTAGGTCCCAATCAGTGACTATATAACTGGAACGTTCACAGCTCAGTGGGTTGTGAGAAGCTTTACCTAATTCCTTCATGGGATGTAACGGGAAACCATATTTTTTTTTTTATTTTGTTTCCGGCAGCACTTTGCAATTCCGACCATTCTTACTTTATCTTTCCAATTTTTCAATAAAATAGTAAGTTTAGGTTCTTGATTTTTTAGTTAACATGAAACTGAATACTATCACATACCAATATAATTAGAAGCTAATTCAATGACAAATTCCGGAAAAAAAATCTAAAATAATATGCTTTACTGCAAAATGGTGATGTGTAAACAAATAATGTCTCAGAATTTTGAAAATATGTATATTTTTCTAATTATGTTCAACATAATACCTCGTTGAGCCTCATACTTACTTACTTATCCGGTCTCGAACAACCCCGGAGGGTCAGGCGCCTTACAAAATGAAGCCAACATATTTCGCCAGCAAGTTCCATCTTTTGCTCCATCTCTCCAGTAGGCAATACCAAGTGTACCCAGGGATTCGTCAATCTGTTCCCTCCAGCGGAGTCTTGGTCTTCCTATTTTTCGTCTTCCTTCGAGTTCGGTTTCGAAACCACTTCTTCATCCATTCTACTGACAGGGCCTAGCCAGCGCAATCTCGTTATTTTGATCATGGTTCATGCATCGCCGATACTCGCCATTGTGCACTATAGGCCCATACATGTTCCGGAGTATTTTTCTTTTGAAGACTTCTACAGATGTTTCGTCTGCTTGTGATAGGACCCAGGATTCTGCGCCATAAAGCAAGACAGGTTGTATGAGAGTCTGGTGCAGCTGGACTTTCGTTACTGGAGAAAAGACTTTATCTCATGGTTCATGCGTCGCCGATACTCACCGTTGTCCACTATATATATTTTTCGGTGTTTTTTTTTCGGAGACTTCTACAGGTATTTCGTCTGCTTGCAATAGGATCCAGGATTCTGTGCCATAAAGCAAGACAGGTTGTATGAGAGTCTGGTGCAGCTGGACTTCGTTACTTGAGAGAAGACTTTATCTCTAAAGTGCCCGCTTAGCCCAAAATAACATCTATGCGCAAGCACAATTATCCGCTTGATCTCAAGGCTGACGTTGTTGTTTTTGATTACGACAGATCCGATGTATAGAAATTCGTCCACCACCTCGAACTTAAAATCGATATCAACGTTGGTCTAATCGTGTGGAGGCCCTTTTCGTTGAAATCGTTAATTTTGTCATTTAATGTCAGACCCACTTTTACCGACGACGTCTCAATTCTCGAAAACACCGCAGTAACTTCTCTAACTGTGCGCTCAATGATATCTATAACATCAGAATACGTGACCACCACGTGACTTTTACTGCTGATGGGTTTATTCATGTTGACTGCAGCTTTTCTCGTAATTATCTCTATTAAGATGTTAAAGATATCGCATGATAGGGTGTCGTCTTGTCTGAGGCCCCGCTTAGTCTTGAAAGGTTTGGTAAGATGCTTACCAACTTTCAGAACGGCTTTGGTGTTCGTCAAGGTTATCCTGCAAAGGCGTATGAGATTTGACAAGCTCATACCAAGCTCAGACATTGCTTCGTAGACTTTCTCCCGTATCGGTGTCGCATTTTTTTAGAACTCCTTATTATTGAAATTCCAAAAAAAAAACATTTCAGTACACCTATTTTACATACATTATTTCCAAGCAGTTACACATGATTCTACGCATCTGCATTCAGAGTTATTGCTCATTGTCACCACTCCCAGAGTAGTAGCAGCTAAAGCAACATTAACATCAAATGAAATGAACAAATCCATAAACAACTTGGCTGAAAACGGACAGATGTGTTTAAGAAATTTTCCATTGTACACATCGTCCATTAACATTTGCCATTAAATTATTAAACGCTTAATTGGATGTACATTTAATTTTCAGTTAAAATAGTGACTACTATTCTACGTTCGTATCTTTATACGCTTCTCTTCGTTTCACTTCTGAGCAAACGCACATGTGAAACAATTGCATGTCGTCCATATTTTACTTGAATAATCGAACGGATGAGTAACGTGAAAGTAGGACTATAGAATATTAATCATACGCTACAAATGCTATTAACACAGTCGCGTACAAGACTGCATATGGCGTCAAATTTACAGCAAAATGTGGTAGAACGGTATAACTGGGTTGGGCATGACGGTAAAAGCTGTCAAGACGGCATATCGCGGTGTGTGCCGTGTTACAAAATTTGGGCCATGACAGCAATAGCCGCAAACATGAATTGTTGAAAAACTTCACATAATTAAGTGTGTTTCTAACTTCTAATAAATTTGCTCCAATCCTGGATTAATTCCGAAGATACTTTATAGTCTATGCCGCATAAAGAGACCGATCGAATTGAATTGTCTTAGTATGTGTTAAAGGGTTTTTAGAGAGATTTATGGTTATTATGCAATGGTTGTAATTTGGTATTCGACCTTTGTTTAACCAATAAATAAATCAAATTTGTCGACCTTGAGGTAAATACAGGGTGATTCAGGAAGTTCCGGACAAATTTCTTCACCGTATTCCTTGGCTCTTTTCATGAAGAAAAGTCCTCTAGGACCATGTTCGAAAATGCATGGGTGTGAAATGGTAGAGGGTTCAAAATTTTCGGATTCATGGTTGGAGGGTAGTAGGGTAAAGTTTCTGCCTTCTGAGCCAGTGGTCGGATTTGGAAAGGTCTTTAAGAGGCCTTCAGAATCGAATAAAATTAACAAATCATAAAAAAAAGTTGCACAAACAAAAATAATACACTGAAAAATGTATCTGTATATGCTTGTTACACAAAGAAAAATATTGAATCGAACAACCGTTTTTCGGGTTAAATGTCTGTAATTCTGGGCTACATTTTCGGTATCTGCTTTACAGTTAATTCGTTTTAATATAGGCTTGTTAATAATTTATAGCATTTGTACCATACAGGGTGGGCTAAATAAGATCTACCAATGTAAAATACGTATATCTCTTTTAATAATTTTTTCTTTATAAATGTTTTTTTTATGTATAAAATAAATTTCATGCAAATTTAGGGGGAATATGTATGAAAATATGGTGGCCGTCGGTGGTGCAATGGTTAGTGTGCGCGGCTCTTGTACATGAGATCCTGGGTTCCAACCCGGCTCTGACCACCTTCAAAAAAAAATTCTTTCGGCGGCGGTCACCTCGCATAGTGACGGCGACACTATCGAATATCTAGCCATGAAAAATCTTCTCAAATTACCGTTCGGAATCGGTGTAAAACTGTAGGTCCCCATCAGTGAGTGAAAACTGGAAAGCGCACAGCTCAGTGATTGTGAGAAGTTCTCCCCAGTCCCTTCATGGGATGTAATGGGAAACCATTTTTTTTTTTATATATGAAATATGACATCCGACAAATGTCCACTATTTTGCTCGATGCAAACATTGGCTGTTTTAAGCGCGTTTTCCATAACACCACGTAATATTTCTGGTTGCACGGTCAGTATTTTGTCTCGAATGTTTTGCTTTAGCTGTCCCGTCGGTGGTGCAATGGGTAGTGTGCGCGCCTCTTGTACAGGAGATCCTGGGTTCGGTCCCTGCTCCAACCACCTTAAAAATTTCTTTCGTCGACGGTCACCTCGCTTAGTGACGGCGACACTGTCGAGTACATAGCCATGAAAAAGCTTCTCTAAATACCGTTCGGAATCGGTGTAAAACAGTAGGTCCCAATCAGTGAGTGAAAACTGGAAAGCGCACAGCTCAGTGATTGTGAGAAGTTCTCCCCGGTCCCTTCATGGGATGTAATGGGAAACCATTTATTTATTTTTATTTTATCTGTCCAATTGTCTCTGGCTTATTGACATACACTTTGTCCTTTAAATATCCCCATAAAAAAAGTCGGGCGCAGTTATATCTGGCGAACGATGTGGCCATGGGAACTCAGAATTTTTGGAACCAAACGTTCGCCAAAAATTTCTCGCAACAAACCTGTAGGTGGGATACTGAACCACAAATTAGGATGCTGCTTCACCATTGGCCGCAAAAAGATGTTACTCATTGTTCTGTAAGAAGCACCGGAAATGGTTTCTGGCGTTCTATTCTCATTCTCGAAAAAAATATGCACCGATAAATTTATCGGTCATAATACCACACCAAACAGTGCATCTGGACTGATGTAACTGATGCTGGTGTGTTGCCCTTGTATTTTCAGAGACCCACATTCTATAGTTTTTCTTATAGACATAACCGTTTAAACGGAAATGCGCTTCATCCGACATGAAAAGATTACTTAACTATTGATCTTTGACTAGAATAAAAAGTTTGATAATTTCAACACGTTGTTGTGTCCATCCATTATAAATTTCCAAGAACTCAATTATAACCTGCAAAGAAAAAAAGACAATTATATTAGAAAACAAAAAAGTTATTTGGGTTTAACATAGGTAGGTTTTATTTGGTCCCCCTGTATAACCTCGTTAATAATTGTGTTCTCTATTTTAAACTAATACTCGTACATCTTGGAAGTTTAGGCAATAAGCCAAGGTAGCACAATGGGATGTTAATGCTGTTTTTTTTTTGTATGTAGAAGTCTTTTCTTATTTTTGATCAGCTTCGTGTCCTGAAATTCTAGTTTTCAGTGTATTTTTCGTCGTACCTACAACTACCATGTTAAAATGTTCGTTGTCATCCTCACTACCAGGAATTTTATTTACTACATTAGACATATCAAATAGATTCATCGTATTCGTTGTGAGAACGTGGGTTCGATCCCTGCTCTAACCACCTTACATTTCTTTCGACGACGGTCACCTCGCTTACTGATGGTGACACTATCGAGCCCTGAAAAGGCTTCTCAAAATACCGCTCGCAGTCGGTGCGAACCTGTAAGTCCCAATCAGTGAGTATAAAACTATCTGGTTGTGAGATAATCTCCACAATCCTTTCATGGGATTGAATGGGAAATCATTTTTTTTTCATCCGTTGTATTGCTTAATAGTCTACCTGTAGCGTAAATTAGAATACAGAATTTTATTCTCTTATCTTATGTTTCATTTCACACTCTTTGTCGTAGGTTTGTGGCAATGAGAGATATTCGACGAAAATTAACTTACACCAGGTGGAGTTACAAGAACGGTTGACTTAACTTTTTCACGTCATTTTGGTATAGAATTATGAAATTTAAATGAATTTTGCACTCTCTTGTTAACAGTTATCATTGGTATACATTTTTATTGCATTTAACAGAAATATGTTGCCACACAAATACGAAATGTGTTTGTTGTTGCTTGGTTAAAGGTGCTGTATTATTGTCTCTATCTGGTAGTACTGAAGGCATGCCTTGAAACATCCAACGTTTACATTCAACCAAATCCATGAAGATAAATATATTGAGAAAATAAAATACTCTCTTCTAGCTTCCTCTATGGGTCCACCTGCACCGGAATTCTGTAACTTTTTAACGCTAAAAATCAGTAATTAAATTTGACAAAATTCGGAAATTTTGTATTGAAATTTAATGAAATTTGAAATTGTAACTACCGAATTTCATCGTTAAAAAGTTACATAATTCCGGTGCTGCCTTCTTACAAGTTTTGCGTGCCATGTTATAATTATTATTATATTCCGGTTCGGGTTACATTTCAAATTTTCTTCATATCGCCCTATCAATCGGCTAGCAAGGTCTTTTGGGAAGTCATTGTCAAGCAAAGTAGTTCTGATCCTTTCCTTATGGAGTTTACTGAGGTCTATGTCACTTATTGCCAGTACGTGTTCTATTAAATTTTCATCCGCGAAGCTATAGGTTATTGATACCAATCAATAGACAAACTTCCCCCTCTCCTTATCACCGATGTATGTAAATATGGAAGTTTTGAAGTTTACTCCTCTACAATGGTAAATTTGTTACTTGAGCGGAAGTTGTTAAGTATTTCCAAAATTTTATCTATTTTATATTCCGAAATGATACAACATAAGTCATCAATATTAGACCGACTCACGAAGAAGGATCCTTTTGTCCACCTTCGAAATATAACTTTGTTTGATTTATGACTGTTCCCAAAATATTTCGTGTCCAGCATTAAGACCCTGTGAGATGGACCATTTTTAAAAACGTATACAACATTGAAAAGGGTTTTGTTTTATACATGAAAGGCTTTTTTAAGGCGCGTCCAATGGAATACAAAACATGCCAAAGCATGTTATGACACATCATATTTCAGGGATATCCTGCATAAAAAAATTGGATTTTTAAGTTTTTAGAATGGCGGGTATTTTTATTTAAATGTCAGATTGACATATATTAATCTTTAGTCGATCTAACCAAATACGTGTCCCAGCATTTTTTGAAATTCTTAGTAGTTAGCGTTATACGAAAAATGCAGTATGGTGGGAACAGTCGATCTAAACATGGCAAAATTGGTATCAAGTCTTTTCTTTTAACAAGGACATCAATATTGTATAAATATACTTGAAAAATAAAATCAAAAAGTACCAAAAAAAGGCCGAATAAATAAAAATCATACCTGATGAATTTGAATAACGTGGAGCACGATTGTTATTGTGCGTTAAAAAAATGTGTTGCTTTAAGGCAACAACAAAAAAACATGTCTAATGGGTTCTCTGGAGATGGTTCTCTGGAGATGCAGAGAAGTTTCTGCAAATGTTTTCTGGAGTGTTTTGCTTGCGATATTTTTCGAACACCTGCATTATAGTGAATTCTCAAGACAAATGAGATTTCGTTTGCATTTAGTTCGATGAATTTTTCAACAGCATCATTCCAAACAACCGCCGATGAAGATCTGTGGCTAGATCTGAAATAGCGTTACGGTTTACCACGAATCATAGGAATACATTTGCAAAACTCCTTTTTAAAAAAACTATATCTCTATTAATAGAGATATGGATTAGCCTCGAGCTTGAACAATGAAATTAAAAAAAAGAAATTAAAATAAAAAAAAAATTACAGCAGACAGTTGTCCGAAGACTTCGGCCACGGACTGTCCCTGCAAGCTGTGTCAGAGACACGGCCATTAAGTTTAACGTAGAATACGCCATCCGATAAGACACAAAACATATATAACAATAAATTCATTTGCTTATATTATTTATCATTTATTGTTATATATGTTTTCTGTCTTATCGGATGGCGTATTCTACGTTAAACTTAATGGCCGTGTCTCTGACACAGCCTGCAGGGACAGTCCGTGGCCGAAGGCCTCAGACAACTGTCTGCTGTAATTTTTATATTTACCAACGGCATTTGATTCAAGTCCGTTTAAAAAAAAAAATATTATGTTCAATTTTTTTAAACTTAATTTAATTTATGTATTTTAATTAATATTTTTATTGAAATAAGTTCTGCGAATGTTGAGAGGGCCGCCCTAATATTAAAAAAATTGTTGCCTGTAAAGTCGGTTTTACGGGCGAAGATTTTACGTGACAACATCTTTTTCTCGGTAGAATATTTATTGATATGAATATAATTAAATTGCACAATAGGAGTGCAATGAACTCACTTGCCCAATGAGTGTTAGAACTCACGGGCGATGTTTTAACATTTATTGAAACTTATGGTTTAGGAAAATAGAAGTAATTTCAACACCATCTAGGTACCTTTGCGATTTCTATGAACACATTATCAAATGTGACATTATAAACAATAAACATATCCTTTATTATAAAATATAAACATTTCTTTTATTATAAAAAATAAACATTTCTTTTATTAAAAACAAAAGAAAATAATTTACTAACCAAAAAGTATTTCAATTCATCATATTCGCATATCGTTTTTAAAGCCGACCGCAGCTCTCTGTTTCGTTTTGGCTACCTAATTCATATGAAAATTTCTACACACAAACATACACTACACATATCATAAAGCCAAAAAACAAAAAAAAACAAAAAATAATACCTTATCCAATGCAGACTGATCTAAATCAATATTCATACACACGCACATATATACGCACATACATACTTGCTCAGTCGTCATATATATGATGTGCCAAAAAACAAAAACACTCACACCACCGACCAACAGCCACTAGAAGCCAGCAAAGCAAATCGTTTCTGGCACACAAGTAAACACATTGCGTTTACTTGTGTTCGGTGACTCATCGTAACGTTACCGGGCGTTACACTTTTTCATAAGTGACTCCCAGCCGCAACCTAATTTAAGACGTTGTCACGTCAAAAGGTTTACCTTATCGAGTCTTCACATTAGCATTCGAGCGTTGTGTTAAAGCTTTACGCTGTACAATTCAAAATTAATGTTACAACAGCTTTATTGAAGCTTTCGCAAAAAAGATTTATTACGTTAGCTTACTGTTTGTTTCACTTTTTACTAGATACATGTTGCCAAGCAACATTAGCTTGCTGTTCGTTTCACTTTTTACTAGATACATGTTCCTAAGCAATGTTGAGCAACCAAAAACACTCAACCAAACACCACACATATGTTTGAGTGTATGTGTTTAAACAATTTTCATTTGAGAAATTAAAATACTAGAAATATATCAACCAATATGAAATGTATATCAAACGAAAGATAACATCTTCATTTACCTACAGAAAAAATTTTAAAAAAATTCATCTAGCCGTTTCCTCAAATTCAATGAAATAAAGATTACAACAATAAAAACCTGACATGACTCCTCATACCGTAAGGTAAGACGTATTCTACGTCAAAACGGTTTAGCTCACGGGGTCTTAATGCTAGACACGAAATATTTCGGGATTCATCAGAAATCAAGCCAAGGTACATTTTGAGTGGTGAACAAAAACACTTTTTCCTCCACCATACAATGTGAGTCCGTCTATTCAATACAGTTTTTCAAAAATTATGGGGTTTGACGACAATTTTTCGATCACGATTCCATTAGACTTACCATATCAATATCAGCCACAATTCGAGAAGCCAAAAAGCCCAGTGGAAGTCCTTTTTGTTGCAAATATATCCACTTATCACACTGAAAATATCGGTTGTTTTCCAATACAATTTATTATTATCATTCTTCTAAATTCCGAATATTTACACAAGCATTTTTTCAAGAAATATTCCGTCCAATCTATTGTAGTATCGTTTACTAAAAATCTGTATTCATATCTTATTTTGTATTTATAGCTAATTGACGGAAGGACCTAAACAAAACCCGAACCTGAAACTATTATTATGGGCAATGCAGCAAGAACGTCATGCCTGTATGACCTACAACAGGTAAGCCGAGGACGTACCAACAACGATGAGGAAATATCTAGACACACAAATGTTTCTCTCGAAGACGAGTTTTAACAAAGGCACTTTCTATAGTATGTCGCACAATGTTGTTCAAGCCAAATAATACAAAAGATCTGAAGTGAAATTAAATTAAATGAAAATGATATTTGGCCAAACGCCCAGTGTGTTGGCTGAAAACTACCTGAACGTGTTTTTTTTCTTATTTGGTTGCTACCGTAACCAACACCCTCTGTAGGGTTTGGACTACAAAGTTCATAATCAACGTAGCATTTTCCAGCAAATACTATGTATAAAGGGGTTTGAAACTCTATTAAAATGGCACTAAACTTTTGTACAAGATGGGGTTGTTAATATTATAAGACCCTTTTAACCTTGTTACCATAACTAATCAATGGATGAAGATTTGGGGAAAGAAATTATTTATAAATGAAGCCTAAATCTTTGAGACGACATATCGAAAATTGTGATATGCTTCGTTGATATTTTCATAGATTTATTAATTATTTATACAAATTTATTTAATGACTCTACTTTATTAGTGCACCGAAACTGCTTACAAAATGGGTTTCAAATTAAGAGAAGTTACGGTTTAGAAATAAGTTATGAAAAGGTTAAATGAAATCAATTTCATTAACCCTGCTGTTAGATTAAGCCCATTTGGTCCAAATAATGGCTAGTTTTCTTTGTAAGTTTTCAACGGTGATATATACTGACTTAATTTTTCAGGTCACGCGATATTTTTTATAAACCAATGGCATGAGCAAAAATTAAATTTTCTAACTAGAAACAGGACTGAGTCAAATAAGAAATTACAAATTTCAGATTAAGGGACCATTTGGCCCATAGAATATATTCTTTGATTTTCTTTACAATTATGTTCAAAATATAAAATAACAATAATAATAAAAATATTTGAGTATTACTGACCCAAGACAGAGACAAAGAATACGAATAGATGGTTATTTTGTTTGTAAATTGCAGTATGGACCAAATGGTCTCTTAAGCTAACATTTGTCAAAAAATAAGAATCTTAGGTTAAGGGACCATTTGGTCCATAGTATATTTCCTTTGATTTTCTTTACATTTATTTTCAAAACAAAGATTATAATAATAATAACAATATTTAGTGAATATTGAACTAAAATATATACAACGAATGCGATTAAATTGATATTCTGCATGAAAATTGCAGTATGGACCAAATGGTCCCTTAACCTAACACTCGTATTTTTTTCCTAACCTAACAGTAGGGTTAAAACTTCAGATGCCGTTAGTTTCAAATCTTGATGAAAATTTCTGACAATTATTTCTGTATTCAGAAACTTGAAACTGTGGCCCGGAAAAATTGCCCATTGTAGGGAGACGGAAAGTTTTAAAATTTTATATCACAATTGTAAATTTAAGTGTCATAATAATTACCACAAATGGTTTCCAATGCATTGAGAAATCATCTAAAATATAAAACCCATGAAGGCTCAATTTAATCATTCAGAAGAAAGAACAAAATTGTATACCGTAGTTTAAATAATCAAAATTTAACCATGATTGTAAGGAAGTTCTTGTGTTATCTGTTTCAATTTCTACTTCAACACTCTAGTAACTGATGGTCCAAATGCAGATATCATTATACCCTCACCCATGGGGATGGGGGTATATATCATTTAATACGTAAAAAAATGTAAAACATAGAAGGAGCTATATAGGACCCTTAGTATCTTTGGACGAAATTCGTTTTAGGACTTTTTGAGACGTTCGAGCCATGTCCGTCTGTCTGTCTGTCTGGATAACTGGTCAACACGATAACTGCCGTAAATCTTTACAGATCACAATGAAAATTTGTCAGTGACTATTATTTGCCAATATTGAGTTTGGGATTGAAAATGGGCGTTTTGACCGCGGCCCTTCTGGTAACTCCCATACAAATCGACACATTTAGCACAAAATCATATTTCTTTCAAATCTTTCTTCTGGTAGATGTGATTAGCATCAACTCTCACACCCGTTAATAATCTGTAAATGCCTATGTAACTGGAGAAAACAGGTTGTTCGTCCGGGTTGTCAATCCGATAAGTCGCGTGAAATACTTCCGACATTTATGAAATTAGGTATAAGGCTTCACGTTATCAAACGCCATGCCCATTGTGGTGCCTCCCATATAAAAGTTGGGCGGATGACCGATTGATCGACACGATAACTCTAGTAATACTACAACCGATCGTAATAAAATTCGGTACTAGGCAATATTTTGCTAAAAGCTACTGTGTAAGTAATAACTGACTGTTGAGCCACGCCCAGTTTCGTACATCCCATACAAAAGTTGGGCGTATTTGCGGTTTGCCGACTCGATATCTCCAATAAGTCATAACCCATCTTAATAAAATTTGTTACTCATCAAAATTTTGGCAACAACTTGCCAGCCAAATTTGTTTACCTCGCATATAAATATTGGGAGGGAAACTAACTAATTTGGGTGTTCAATAATATCTAGCGCAATGTTAATCTGCTATTGTACATATGTATATGGTCACTTTTGAGTATGGCCGTTTTTTTTTTAACAGGACTCCCACGCAATGGATGACTTAGGGTGAGGGTGTGATTAAGTCGGTTCACCCGACTGAAACTTATGTACTGGTTTTAAATCAAATTTCATGTTGGCTTAGAGAAGTTTTCGTTTCGAAATATTAACTATCAGTCAGTATCATAATTCCGTGGACCAAAACAAGTCGCTTTATGCTTGAACAAAATGACAAGTATTGCAAATTTCAGTGTGATATCGAATTTGGACGGTAAATCATATTCTCTGTCGAGGCGCATTTTCACGTCGGCGGCTATATCATCAAATAAAATATCCAAATCTGGGGATCGAAAAACTCCCTCGTCATTATCGGGAAGTCAATGCATCTACGGAGTGAATCAGATTAATGTGGGTTTCAGAGTGGTGGCACCATGGGCCCAATTTTTTCGAAAATGCTGCCGGAAACAGCATTTCAGTCAACAGCTGAAATGACGATATAAACTTGGATAATTTTTGGATTCGTAACGATGATTCCATGCCACAAAGCACCATCAATCAATCGACCTTTAGCGCCCTAATTTCGGTAATCGTGGTATCAGCTGCCTTGGCGAAATCAATTATCCGCCTCTGATCTTAGATTTGACCCCTATATACTGTTTCTTGGGGTGTGCCCTTAAAGACCCATGCAATGCGAATAATCCAGAAACGATACATACTATCCTTAGCTGTTTGAGTACCAATACTCAAGTGTTGTTCAGGTAGACCTATTTTATGAATCTGATGGCCCCCATATTACATACTGAAATTCGGTTATTATTAGGGGTTGTTCTACAAGTCATGAATCAGTCACTTCGCGTCACTTTTCTCGAATACGTGGTATATAAAACGTTACAGCTATACCGTGACTAAGTGACTAATCTAGTGGGTACTTCATAAAACGGAGCGGAAAGTTTTCTATCACTTCAGCTGTAAAATTTAACCAGCCATAATTTCTGGCGTTATTTGAAGAAATTATAAATTGAAAGGAAAATGTCGAACGTAGATGGGCATTTGGAAGTATTTTGCAGTTCATTGCTTATAAGTAATTTCTTATTTGTATTTAATTAGGAATAAAAAGAAAACAACAGGTCAGAAATTTGTCTTGCTTATAATGGACAGAAATCTTGGCGGAATTGCCGAAGTTAGTCCAAGATTCAAAATTTGATTAAAACAAAAACCGAAGTTAGACAAAAATATAAGGACACGAAATATATTTTCCTTTTTTTCGAATGGACCTATGGGCCCACGTGGCGAAAAATCGGGTTTATTTACGGACAACTATAGAGCTAGTAATCCAATGAAAGGTATTTTTCCCACATTTAATAGTGACATTACATTTTTGGAGCGAAATTCTTGGACCCATAGAACCCAAATTTACCATTTTATAGTGGGTGTTGAGAACCGAAAAACGCCAACAACGTTGTAACAACAACTTGTTTACAAACACATTTATTTTGTTTTCTCACACTTTTATTTACCGTATTGAAATTAGAACTAGAAATTTCACATAAATACTGTACAACCAACTACACGGTGTTGGAGGGAAAACATACTTTTAAAGCAGAGGTGACCAAAAATTTTTATGGTGTAGTACAGGTGAGAAAAAAGATGTTGCTTCAGTCGTCGATTAGACAGCGACGTAGGCACATGAGTACGGATATATGAATTTTTTGCTGATATATCAGCAAAAGATGCATAAGTCCACTTACTTGTTTACACTGCGCCTTCTCAACGACGACTGAATGGAAGACCATAAGAATAAGTGTGACTTTGTTTATGTGTTGGCCTCCGCAATTGCGGTATGGGCTGGTCACCATTGTTTTAAAGTGACCTAGTGTAACTTGTAGGATAGCTTGAGTAAATAATTTTTAATACACCCTCAAAATCTGAAGTTATCAGGAAAAAAAAACATTTGTTCAACACTTCATGGACTAAAATACTTTTAACTAAATCTGTTTTAAACCGATTTTAAATTTTAAACGGGTTCAGAGAGATGAACAGTGAAGCATTTCAGATATATATATATATGTCTACTTATACTTTTAACAAACCTATATGAAAATGTTATGAAAAATATTTAAAATTTAATTTTTTTTAATTCATCCAACTCTGGCGCTTTTAGTTTGTAATACTTTGTTATTTTGTTCTTATTTTTATTTGATAGTACGTTTATTTGCGAGTAAAGCAAGTCCTTGTTTTTAGAATCGGTAAAAAATTATTAATATTACAATTTCGTATTTAACCCTGCTGTTAGATTAGAAAAAACTTACGAATCTTAGATTGAGGGACCATTTGGTCCATACTGCAATTTTCATCCAAAATAATAATTTTATCTTATTCTTTGTAACTATTTTGGTTCAAAAATTTCTAAAGCAAGTATTTGACATATCAAAAACATCCGCTAACATATCAAAAACATCTTCTAAATATTTGACATGAATTTACATTCGCTTGGTAATGAAAAAATTTACGAATCTTAGATTGAGGGACCATTTGGTCCATACTGGAATTTTCATCCAAAATAATAATTTTATCTTATCCTTTGTAACTATTTTGGTTCAATAATTTCTAAAGCAAGTATTTGACATATCAAAAACATCTTCTAAATATTTGACATGAATTTACATTCGCTTGGTAATGAAAAAATGTACTATTGACCAAATGGTCCTCTAATCTAAGATTCGTCATTTTGTATTTTTCTCAGTCCTGAATAAAGTTAGAAAATTTAATTTTCGCACATAACATTGTTTTATTAAAAGACCCCATTTGCAGAAAAATTTAGTCAGTATATATCACCGTTCCAAAGTTACAAGGGAAAACAGAAAAAATTTGGACCAAATGGTCCTAATCTAACAGCAGGGTTAAACAAAATTTAAATTTTTGCCAGTATTTGCGAAATATACACATGTACGTACCACAGCTGATTTCAGAGTAAGTAAAAATACCGCTCGTGAGCCGAACAATCCAGCTCCTCCTCAATATAAAACTTTCACTCCGAGGTTAAAAAAATTTAAATCTCGAGAGAATTAAATTTTTAAAATTTTTGTTTATTTGGATCGATCCCGAGCGAATCAAATATAAAATAAAAAAAATTGGTAAAAATTGGCGAAAAAGAGTTAGACTTCAAAATGGAATGTTTGGAATGTTTAAAAATAGTGTCTGGAAAAAGCTGTAGAAGGTTCATAAAAGGTTACAAGTTCAAAAAGCGAAGAAAATCGTTTGCAATGATTTGGAATATGTTAAATATAGTTTACTTGGGCAAAAAATCTATTTTCGGGCATTTTGGAATTTTAACTCATCATAAATTTTTTTCATTTATACGATTTGTCGCATTTTCAACTTTTACCCCTTTTGATCCCATTCTACCCTTTTTAACAACATTCACAATCATTACCACATTCATAACCTACCCAAATGAATTTTTTCGCTTTTTAAAGTTTTACCCTTTTCACTCCCCATTTTTATTTTTGCACATTCCTAACCTTTCCAAACAGTTCTTCTCGCATTTTGAAGTTTTACGCATTTTGACCCCTGTTTAACCTTTTTGTACTCTGTCATAATTTTTGCACTTTACTATCCTTTCTAAAGGATTATTCTTGCATTTTGAAATTTTACCCTTTTTTGCCACATTTCCAATCTATCCAATCCATTTTTCCCGCATCTTCAACACTTTCGCCAATTTTTTCCTGCATTTTGAAGATTTGCGTTAATAATCATTTGATACTACTTTTGTCGCATTTTTAAACACCTTCCCACCTTTCCCATTTTAACCACCTTCCCAGCCTTTCAAACAATTTTCCCGTATCATCAAATTTTCAGAATTTGTTGCCGGCTCTTCTCTTTTTTCATCCACGTGTACATTTTTCCTATACATTTAACAATTAAAAAATATTATGAAATTTGACTGGCGAATCATTCTTTTTGAATTAAATCAAAAGCGAGCAAATTTCAAAATCTTTGAAAATAAAAATTCGGCTCCCGCGCTAAAAATAAAACTCAGGAGTTTGAAAATTAAAATTCGGCTCCCGCGCTAAAAATAAAACTCAGGAGTTTGAAAGATTTAAATCTTCAAAGAATTGCAAATTAAACTCCCTTGCCGATTTAAATTTTTCGAGCGAATCGAAAATGAATGACTATCCTTTCTCTGGCTGAACTACATAGTAGAGGTTCAAGGTTGCTATTTACATTTCGGGTACAGCAATTAAAAAAAATCATTCATCATTGGGAATGGGTTTATTGTTTTTCAAACTATTCTTCGTGAAAATCAATATACTTTTGCATGCACTCAAACCAATTTTCGAAGCACTTTTTCCCCTTCGATTGAGGCTTTTGAACGTTTCACCTGTTGCTTCGGGCGTAGAAAAACGTTCACGACGCAAATTCTTCTTGATATGAGGGAATATAAAGATGTCGGTGGGTGCAAACGGCGGCACTGTCATTGGGACTGTACGGTGGATGACCCATGATATTTGCATTGTCCTGATGAATAGTGATCCGTCCTCCCTTGTTGTTTTTCCTTATTTCTTCGAACACTGTTGGCAAACAGATGGTGGTATACTACTCAGAATTGACCGTCCTACGTCCGTCCTAATAAAGACACTGTGGCTACATGACCGTTGATACGGAAAAAAACGTGATCATTTGCTTGAAATATTTGCTTTGCTTGTGAAAATATTATACACTGAATTTAATCTACCGCGGCTGTATTTTTTCAACATTTCTTTGCTCCAATCGACACGAGTATTTTTTTGAGCATTCGTCAAACTATGTGGGATCCAACGAAAAAAACCTTTTTAACGACCAAATGAACACGCAATATCTTATTGATGCTCGTCATTCTAATCCCCAAGGAAGCCTCAATCTAACATTGTGTCACATGTCGGCCTTGGAGTATCAGTTCACGCACAGCATCGATGGTTTCCGGCAAATCGACCGAAGGTGGCCGACCTTCACGAAATTCGTCCTGGAGCTAAAGTCGTCTGAGATTAGACTCTAGGTAGTGGCGATTTACAAAGGCTTTTTATGGCCCTTTACCACCTACAGTCGAAACAAGTTCATTGAGACGCTCTTGTCTTGATAATCCACTCCGAAAATCGTAAAAAATCATCGCACGAAAGTTTCCAGGGGATAATTCCATTTTTTGACCGAGATGAATTTTTCAACACACTGTAAATATATAAAATAGTGCTCGTAAGTGAAAACGTTCTAGGTATATTTATACTAAAAATTTTAAACTTTCCAGGGGAAGGTTTCCAAGTTTCATCTTTCAACTTTAGTACTGCCAGGAGCCGAAATATAAATAGCATTCTCCCCATCGGTGGTGCAATGGGTAGTGTGCGCGCCTCTTGTACTTGAGATCCTAGGTTCGATCACATATGTTATTTGATATAAACACTTAGCTTTGTTCTTATTATTTATAAAATAAAAACAATTCCCATTACATTCCATGAAGGCATGGCGGAGAGCTTATCGCAATCGGTAAGCTGTGCGCTTTTTATATTGAGACTCAGATTATTTATTCTTCATGGTTAAAGACAGTGAAAATTGCCCATATCTACAACTTGTTGCGGCAGAGGCCATAATGAAAAAAGTTGGGTCAAAATCTGGAGTTTTTAGGTGAAGGTTGTCAAATCTGATCCGATACCTTATTATTGCAAGTTGGGTGATTTTTGGTTGTCTATCATAGAGAAATCGCAACGAACGTTGCAAAAGCTACTAAAAATGGTAATTAAAAAGTAACCAAAAAAATACAAACACAGTACCGAAAATAGTACCAACAAATTGACAACAACTGACAAATTGTGTCAGAAAGCGATGAAACCAACGATAAAAGTACCCGTAAAGGTACTAAAATGTAAAAAAGTTTAACAATAGTTATTAACATCACCACCAACAAAAAAAGTACCCATAAAGGTACTAAAATGTAAAAAAGTACTAAAATTGTTTTTAACACCATCAATGAACGGAGGAAGTTACCCAGAAAAGCCAAGTATGATCACATAGCTAGACGTTAAAAAACGGAACAAAAAAGTACAAAAAAAGTACCAACAAGTACATAAAACCTGCCAAAAAGTACGAAAAAACGTACAGACAAAGAGAAATAGAGTATAAGAGAAATAGCAGAGAAGGATGCAAAAGGTACTAAAAATTGTACCGAAAAAGTCCCACAAATAGTACCATAAAGTACCGAAAAAGTACCATTTATTTTGAAATATAGTCCCCAAACTTCATGATCCCATCTCCAATCATTTAACTTTGACGATAGTAATATATTTTTCCACTGTTTAACCAATTTGTATCTCAAAAAGTGTAGATCTTGAAAATCACGTTTGTTCCTATGTCTACATTATAAGAGGAAGTTGCAACCCAAATTTCATGATTGGGTCTTCAGACGGTTGCTATTTACAGTGGTACCACTTACATCCCGGTTTGCCCTATTTTTCTCCCTAAATGTGAAACTGTTCAAAAGTCACTTACCTCCCCCACCCTCACGCCGTTTGTATGCGTTAAGAGGAGTGTACACACAAAGTTTCGTGATTCTGCCTTTAGCCGTTTGGATTTTAGCGTAGTAAACATTTTGTGCCGTTTTTTTCCCTAAAAGTAACAATTTTTAAAAGTCACTTTATCCCCATGTTTCTATGTGTTAAGAGGAATGCACACACGAAGTTTCGTGATTCTGTCCTTAGCCGCTTGGATTTTAGTGCAGAACCATTTTTATCACTTTTTCCCCTTTTTGCCTCTAAGTGTACGATTTTCAAAAAATCCCTTCTCATCTCGCACATCTACCCCAAAAGGATAATACAGACCAAATTTCATTATCCCACCGTTAGCCGCATAGCCAGGGGGCTGATGAATCAGTCAATCAGTCGGTAAGTCAACATTTTTATGTATATAGATTTAAAACAAAGTAATGGGTACTCTGTTAAGCTTTAAGGTTATTTAATCAAGATACACAATCATAGATTGAAACGACGATGTAACGTTGTAAAAAGTACTGCCGCAGGGCGAAAATTGTCAACTTTGACCACAAAAAGAGAAGTGTTAAAATTGTTGTTCATTAATCGTTCTGATGCAGTATTCAGAATATTCGCCAAAACATTTAATTTTTGCCCACATAGCCCTGAAACTGCTTAGAACTTCGAAAAAAAGAATGAGAAGGGGGTCAAATCGGGCGACCTTGCCGGCTACAGCAAGTCGTCGGAATTATATATTAGGCTACCCGAAACTTTTCTTTCATAATGACCACTGTCACTCGAGCTGTGTATTGGAAGCACACGTCCTCCAGTCCCAATATATCTATATGCGGCAATAGAATCTCAGTAATTGTTGTACCGTATCGTTCACCATTCAGAGAAACTGTATTGTCCACGGAGTCCTATACAAAGTAACTTCCGCTCACAACGGCATAATTGGCGAACCATGCCGTGACTTTCAGGGGATACAATGGCTTTCCGTGGATGATACGTAGATTCAAAATAGCCCATAGATTTTGTTTGTTTTTGTGTCCATGTAGAATAAAATGGCACTGGTCGGTCATGATAAATTTTCACTGAAAATCGATCTTATGTCCATAAGGCTGAGGAGAGTTTGAGCATAGTTTATACACGACTGCAGGCAGTAAAAGAAGAACTGACTGTACTTAAGAAGGGAGCATCTTCAAGTCCCTCACCAAAATGAGCTGAATCGCTAGAACGTCATCTGGTCGATGTTGGCAGCTCATTCGCGACACCTTCAGCCCAAATCGCAATATTCTCCGCGGAATTAACACATCCTCTGTCAACGTAGTTCCTGTCCCTTTGATGTGTGAGGCTAAGCTCCTTAGTATTTGAGCAGTTCATGCAGAATGGTCGGAAAGTCTACAAAGAAATCCACTTTGAGGCAAAATCACGAATTGTCACGAATGTCATCAATTGCTACCGGTGATTGGTCAATTTGTTGGCTTCTCAATGGCGGCGCTCGTAACATGATAGAGATAATAGTGCTTTCTTTGCCGCAACAAGTTGTAGAGATAAAGCGAACAAGGATCAGTTAGACGGTGGCCACACAGGTTCAACTATTATTATTTACTCTGGTTTATTTTTTAAACATAAAACAAATTAAATGAATTTTACTCTACATCCACTCTATTTATTTTGTGACACGGGCAGACGCACAGTGGTTCAAAGTAAACATTTCACGCGAATTTATTCAAACTTCTTACATCCAAGAATTTTGATAAATATCGTTTCTATACAATATAAAACAAAAACCAATGACCATTTCTGTATACTGTGAAAATATGCTTTAATTTATCTTCCCTCTCAGCAAAAAATCCAGTGTCAATATGTGTATTATTGAGAATTTTCATACATTTTATAATTTTGCAAATCAAGTTTTTTGCCTCTACTAAAAATTTGTAAATTTTGAGTTATGACTATTTTGTGGTTAGGGTGCGATACATAATAGGAAATGTTTCATCAAAGTTATTGCAACTTGTTTGTAGACAGTGACTTATAAAGCTTATAAATTTTTTGTTAATGTTCGTACTTCAATTTTTTAAATCACGAGTATTATATTTTAAAGTCAACAAGAATTTCATTAATGTTGCCTCAGTTGCATCACTTTGATGCTGGCTGGCGCTGTCGTTGACAATACATACATTGTATTCCCAGATTTTAACAAAACCTCCTACGGGAGTCCGGATATTTATTGGAGATGACATTAACTACCATAGGCATGGCAGATAGTTAAACTGGTAGTTTATTGTGTTAAAATGACTTCCAGTACTGTTACATAATAAAGCGTCCACGACGTCACAATATGCCCTTTATCCTTTTCATACAAACGATGGCAAATGAACATCCAGCGATGGAGAACGCAAAATAATGAAATTTAAATTTCAAATTAAAGACAATAAGATTCATTAACATCATTTAACAAACCTGTATGGCAAAAAGAATATGGTCGATATGAGATTAAATATAAATATTAAACGAGAATATTTGGTTTGATGGTTATTGGCGGTGGTTGATATTGGAACCCTAATCATGATTTTTGGTATGTTAACTTACGGCAACTTGACTTGCACTCCCACTTCAAATCTCGCTTAAGCTTCGATACAAATAGAATACAAATACAAACGCTTTGACACTAACTTAAAACAACTTCAACTTTGACTCCCTCATTGGGGTATGAATAGATTATTCAAATAAACGGTCAATCCAAGAAACCGGGGATTCGGTTGTTTCAATAAATTACAGTTTGAATGAAAGAAATGAAACCCCCCAATTTGTAAAATTTAGTTATAAAACCCGAAACCAATGAGGCAGGGCTTTCAGCCTCATTGGTTTCGGGTTTTATAACTAAATTTTACAAATTGGGGGGTTTCATTTAAAAAACCTAAAAATATTTTAAACATAAATATGTTTGAAAAATCTCAAACAAGGAAAAGTGTTTAGAAACTTTTTGTTTTAAAAATAGGCAACTTATTTTGTTAAGCCTTACATACAATTATGTAAAGACAAAATTGTGTAGTCTTTTCATTTCCTTCTGAAAACTAAGTTTTAATGTTCCATAGAAAAATTTCAAACAACTGAAATTTTTCCTGCCTTATAATTTTTTAAATTATTTGTCACAACATATTTTTTCGTGCGAAAAATGCAAACGCAAATTAAAACCAGTTCGAAACCGGAGTAAAAGAATTGGTCACAATCAGTGAATGTAAAAATTGAATAGTGATTGTAACATTTTCGCCTGAAACACTTCCGATTTTAATGAAGTTAGGTTATAGGCTTCGTGGCAACAAATGCCAGGCACCGATTAAGACAATCTAAGTTGTGCGGCAAGATAACTCCCGCAAAACGGAACCAATCGTTATGAAGTTTGGTACAATACAAAATTTACGCAAATGCGCACAAAAGGTGGGCGGAGGACCTGTTGATCGACACAATAATTCTCGTAGACTATAAGAGATGTTAATGAAATTCGGTACGCGGCAAAATTTTCCTAAAAATTAAACATTAACTACTGTCCGCGCCAGTTTTCGTACCTCCCATACAAAATTTGGTGCCTTTCCCGTTGGTCGACTCGATATCACCCGTATACCACAATCGATCTCAACAAAATTTGGTACTGATCAATATTTTGTGCAATACTGTGGAAAAACAGATGAACAACTTCATAATGCCCATTTTTGTTCCTCCCATATAAATATAGGGCGGACAATTGGCTGGTAGCCACGATAACTCCCCATAATCACTTGGGATCGTAATAAAGTTGGATATTGGATATTATTTATCGCAATGCCACTCTGCTATTGAATATTGGGACATTTGTAACATTCAGTAGAACTCGGTCGCAGTGGATGACTTCGGGTGATGGTATATTTAATTCGGTTCACCCGACTGAAATTACTGTACTGTTTTTTATAGCCTCAGCCAAAGGGATGGGGGTATATATCATTTAAAACGTAACAAAATGTAACACATAGAAAATGTAACCATATTAGACCATTAGTATCTTTGAACGAAATTCGTTTTAGGACTTTTTAAAATGTTTGAGCCATGTTCTTCTGTCTGTCTGTCTGGCTGGCTGGCTGGTCAACACGATAAGTGTCGTAAATCTCTATCGATCACCGCGAAATTTTGGCAGTGACTATTATTTGTCAATACTGAGCTTCGGCTTTAAAATAGGCGTTTTGTTCACGCCCCTTCTGGTACCTCCCATACAAATCGACTCATTTAGCACCAAACAATATTTCTTTCAAACCTTTCTTCGGGTAGATGTAATTAGCTTCAACTCCCACACCGGTTAATAATTTGTAAATACCTACTTAACATTCTGGTACCTCCCATACAAAACAGGGTGTTCGTCCGCGTTGTCAATCCGATAAATCCCGTGAAACACTTCCGACCTTAATGAAATTAGGTACAAAGCTTCACGTTATCAAACGCCAATCACCGATTATTTTGCCACGCCCATTATGGTACCTCCCATACAAAAGTTTTTTGGCCGTCTGGGTTTTCGGCACTAGAAGCCCCGCAAACCCGAACCTATCTTTACGAAAGTATATACTGGTCAATATTTAGTCAACTAAAACTCTCCTACAGAAAATGAGCCATTTTGACACACCCATTCTGGTACCTCCCATATAAAAGTTGGGCGGATGACAGGTTGATCGACACGATAACTCTCGTAAACTACAACCGATATTAATAAATTTCGTTACTAGGCAATATTTTTTTAAAGCTAATGTGTAGTTAATAACTGACTATTATGCCACGCCCAGTTTCGTACCTCCCATACAAAAGTTAGGCGTTTGCCGACTCGGTATCTCCAATAAATAATAACCGATCTTAATAAAATTTGGTACTTATCAAAATTTTTGGCAACAACTTCCCATGCCCATATTTGTACCTCGCTTATAAATATTGGGAGAGAAACTAACAAATTTGAGTATTCAATAATATTCAATATGGGCGTTTTTTATTTAACAGCACTCCCACGCAATGGATGACTTAGGGTGAGGCTGTGATTAAGTCGGTTCACCCGCCTGAAACTTAAGGCTCATTTACACTACTGACAGATTGGCAGTATTTTTCTTCAAAATGTGTCAGTAACGTGTAAATTTCAGAATTTACTGGCACAACATTTTCTGACACGTTCTTTTCAAAATTTTTGACAAAACTACTGACGTCGTGTAAACAGTCATCAAAATTTTCTGACAGAATTCTGACGACTGTCATTATTTTGACAAGATGTTGTCAAAATATGTCAGTAAATGAACAAAGATAGGAGCCGAGGCCGGTACGCCGCCCCCGCCGATACTTTTTCCAATAAGCCACGTCGCCGCCGAATTCAGCGCCGATATTACCTGACATGCAAATGATTCTTATAGAAAAAGAAAAAAGGGTGGTTACGTCCGTTTGCATTTAAGGTGGCTATATTTTTTTACTATTCATGAAAATTAACCAAGATTGTACCAAATTTCACAACTGTTAAATCGGCTCAGCGCTTAATCCTTCCCCGTGCCGTCGAGGAAGGGTTTTCAGGCGCCGCACAGTGGTTCAAAGTTCACATTTAACGCGAATTTATTAAAATTTCTTACTTCTAAGAATTTTGTTAAATATCGTTTGAATCCAATATTTAGTAAACAAACTATACTACACCGTGTAAAATTTGTCATTTAAATAAGTATTTTAGTGGTCTGGTAACACCAAATTCAACAATGTACACAAGTGTATTTTATAACCAAAATAAACAGTTACATTACTTGACAGTTTTCTTTGACTTATTGAAATGTAATTTATTTTTTCCATTGTTCATTGAATTCTGTGTACTTTATTTATTATGTCCGCCGAACAAAACGGTAAGTAGATGTTGTATATTACTAGATACGACCTCACTTAAAATTCATAGTGTTTTGTTGAGAAACGTAAAAATAACGGGGCCTACAAAAAATTGCAGATGATTGCAAGCTTAAAAGACTATTGTGTTAATTAGTTCATATACTGGTATTTTATAATAAAAAGAAAACCGAATCCCCGCGTTACCCCAACATTTGATATATTATTTTTTTCAGAAAATGTTGCTGCAATAACGTACTTGGAGCTATTTCAAGAATGGTTTAAATTCAAAAATTTAACTAGGGTTGAATGTGTCAAATCGCTGAGAATGCATATATATAACATTATTCATATAGAAAACCAGGATATACAAGGCCAATTAGAAAATTTTGTGAAAAATGTTGAATGTCGCTGGAAGAGACCAAATAATTACAGGGCAAGATTTTTGGAAGTGAATAAAACATGGCTTGAATCAATTATGACTTTTTCAATCAATGAGACTGAGGATACAACAACTCGTATATCGAAACCTGGTAGGCCCTCAAAACATTTCAGCGAATCTGGTACCAGGAGTCAGCAAAAAAAAGTGTTGAATATGGTTAAAGGTAATTCATTAGATCAACTTTCTCGTGCAACTCAATGTGCTTTGTGGAAGAATGGTAAGAGAGATGCCGCACATATGGTTAAAGATGCAACAGAGGGACGATCAGCTTCTGTCAAAAGACGTATGACCAGCAAAATCTCAGAAAAAAATATGGCTGTACCAATGTCTCCAGACGAAGCATTGGCACTTATAATAAACACCAAATCAAGTAAATCAATTTACCTATCATATAGACTTGCTGCAAAGAACTGCAATGCTAATATTTATCCATCGTGGCATAAGATATTATCTGCTATCCTGATGAAAATAGCATTATAGTGACTAACATAAGTGTGGAGATAAATCTACAAGCTTTACTCAATTTAACAATAAGCCGAATATGTAAACTTCAAGAAGAAGTATTTCTGACCTGTACAAGCAAAACATTTACATTGATTTGCAAATGGGGTATAGACGGTAGCTCCGGTCAAAGTAACTATAGACAACATACCACCTCAAAAGAAAAAGACTCATCTGTCTTAATTATATCACTAGTACCTTTACAGCTACGAGATAGCCAAGATGACACCAATATCATATGGCAAAATCGGGTTCCATCATCCACACGGTTTTGCAGAGCAATTAAATTTATTTTTGCTAAGGAAACGCCGGAACTTACCCGAGCTGAGGTCGATAATATTACACAACAAATTACGAGTTTGCAGAGTTTTAAATATAAGGATAAGAATATCGATTTCAATCTTGTGCTAACAATGGTTGATGGCAAAGTTTGTAATACATTGACTGAAACAAGATCTACACAAAGTTGTTACATATGTTCCGCTAAGCCTTCAGAAATGAACGATTTGCAAAATGTAACTAAAAAATTGCCTAAGATTGAAAATCAAAACTTTGGACTGTCCTCGTTACATTCGTGGATCAGGTTCTTTGAATGTTGCCTGCACATATCATATAGATTAGAAGTCAAAACATGGCAGGTCAGAGGAGAGAATAAAAACTTAGTGGAGTCAAGGAAAACTGAAATCGTTCATAAATTGAGACAAGAACTAGGTATATTAGTTGATCAGCCAAAACCTGGATATGGATCTACAAATACGGGTAATACCGCAAGAATTTTTTTTGAAAATCATAAAAAATCGGCTGAAGTGACGGGTTTAGATGAGAATCTCATACACCGATTCTATATAATTTTGCAAACCATTTCATCTGGATACGAAATAGATGTCAATAAATTTCATGAGTATACTATGGAAACTGCAAGAAAGTATGTGTCTTTATATCTTTGGTACAATATGCCAACAAGTGTTAATAAAGTGCTAATTCACGGATCAGCAGTTATTAACCAAGCAATTTTGCCTATTGGACAGTTGGGAGAGGAGGCACAAGAGTCAAAAAATAAAGATTTTAAATTCATACGAGAACACAGAAGCAGAAAAGACAAAGCAGAACACACTAATATCGATCTTTTTAATTATTTTTTGTTATCATCCGATCCGATCATATCTGAATTAAGCATGCAGGGTAAATGTCGTAGAAATAAAAAATTAGAGTCGGAGGCTATGAGTCTCCTTAAAGCGCCGCATGTAGAATTAAATATAAGTATGTAACATAAATATAATTTTCCTTATTTTTTAATATTAACTTTACTCTTTACTTTTTATTGAAATATTATTTGTTAATTTAACTAACAGCTTATTGTAAAGGACAAATATGGTTTCATTTTAGCAAAAACTACTTTAAGCAATAAGGTTTGTATAATTTTGTGAAGTTTCAACACAATTAGGAATTAATTCGCGTTAAAAATGTATTCTGAACCACTGTGCGCCGCCGCCGCCGTCAATTTTGCTTCGGCTCCCTTCTCTGTAAATGAATCAGCTGATTCGTGTTTTGTTATTTGCCATTACAAAATTTAGAAATAATTCTGCCTCATTGGCCACTAATTTTGCTCGAAAACAAGAGAAGAAACCATCTTTCTCAAGAAAAAGTGGGCGCACCCAACAACCTCTCTGCTTTCTACATTTCTTTGTCCGCTGTGGAATTTCGTCCTCTTCCTCTTCAATAATCAACGATGCAGCTTTTATAGCAGCCATGTCGGGATCCATTACCTTTAATAATAACTTTTAACTTTATTTGTATATTTATAAATACAATAACTTGCTATCATGTGTGGATAAAGCAAATGAAAAACAGCTGAGAACAATTGTCAGAATTTGGTCAGTAAACACATACAGAATATGTCAGTAGTGTAAACGGCTTTCAAAATATTTTGATGAAACTTCAAAAAATGCTGTCAGAAATTACTGACAAAATACTGACAAGGTTTTCTGACAAAATATTTTAAAATGTGTAAACACTAGTTCAAAATGTTGTGTCAGAAAATTTTGACGAGTGTCAAAATCTGTCAGTAGTCTAAATGAGTCTTTATGTACTGGTTTTTACCCAAATACACTATGAGTCGAAACTTTAACGGGCTACTGGGAGCCATAAGTATATCATAGATACATAGAACATAGATCAATCGTCTTAAAAAGACCCAAAATGAATTTCATCCAAAGATACTGTGGGCGTAATATTGCTCCTTCAATGTGTTAGTTTTTCCCATATTAAATGATATATACCCCCATCCTATGGGTAAGGGTATAAAAATCGAGCATAAATATTGAATTGTGTGAATTCTTGTGATAAAATGTTTTCAGGGAAATTTGACAAGAATTATTATATATAATACACAGAAATCAAACCACACAGATAAATAACATCCCCCATATCGCTATCGTACTTCGTATAACATTAATATCTTATTTATGTTTTCGTATGCATAATTTTTAATTTGTTAAACTTTATTTATTTTTTTTTTCAGGTTTATAAAACTCCATACCTGCGCATCATCTAATTTACATACGAAGACTCGGGCTAGGTTCCTTCAAATACAAACACCAATCTAACATTTAGTTGCTCTGTGAAGTCTCCATACTAAAAGTATTGCTGAAAAACATGCAACAACGAGTTTTAGTTATCATAGGACCAACTGCAACAAGGTCACTAAACCTGCTGAGTCTTGAGGGTCCTAACTGCATGAATTATGATACTGATTAATTAGCATTGACTGCCGGTACGGAAAGTGTATCGGTACCACCAATGTGGTCAATCGCACATATTCTACTATACTGTCTGTGCCAACTTTCCTTAACAAGAGGGAGGTTCACAATCCGGATTTTGTCGGAAATGTCCAGAACACTTCAAATTCTGCAACATCGACAATGAACGTAGTAACATTTCTTTACAAATGCTTTGAATTAAAATTCGTAACACTTTTAACTGTAAACAATTTGTAAAATTTTGTGTTAAATAAAAATAGAGACATTAAACTATTTAATAAAATTATATATAACTAATAAATTTTTCAACAAATTTCTTGTCCAGGGATGAGTGTGTGCTGGGTTAATAAATATTTAATATTAATTTAAAATTAATATATTTAATAATAAATACCAACTGAAATTGTTCATTATTTGTTTTAACTGTTTTACATTCTTCATGTTTATCTATACATTTGACGTTGCAGTTATTTAATTAAATTTTATATATCAGCAGTAAATTCTTACAATAAATTTAATTTAATACAACAGTCTAATAACTTAACGACAGTGAGCATCTTCACATACTCGTATGTGTGAGGATATTTGTGTTATCAGCTGATTGGAAAGTTTGATGGAAATTTGAGTACATGTTCCACTTTCTGGCCAGTACTGCACTTAATCCTATGTGATTACAATGTGCGTGGTTTTAATCCTATTAGGTTTAAGCTTTTTAACTAAGTTACAGGTATTTGATTCAAACAATTGATTCGAGCTAGGAACAGACACTAAGAAAACCATAATTTTGCTTTATGAAAATATTTGAGGTCAAAGATGGTATTTAGGACATTGTTGATTCCAATAATTTTGTCGAAAGCCTAAGTTTTAAATTTTAGAGCACATTATTAAATTCAGGCGGCAATTGTCTACAAATTATATCCAAAAACTTCACCAAATTTTGCATTTCGGAAGTGGTAAAATAACACAGTGACGCAATGTTCATCTTTTTGACTCCAAACAAAAAATCACTTATCCCAGCCGAAAGTACTCGATGAGAGGAGAAAAGCAATTTCTGGATTTTGCTAGATTGGTTGCCGTTCGTTTTTTATGAGACTCTATAGTTTTTCCGCCAAATTCGATTTTGAGCACTTTTTTGCAATTTTCTTCTATTTTTCGCATGGCGATAGCTCGAAAACGGCTCTGTAATTTTTTTGCAGCCTTCAGCAAAGTTGTAGCTCTTGACTCGGCCAACAAAAATGCTGAATATATTAAGTCGGAAGAATTTCATCTTCATGCTCAAAACCCCAAAAATGTTCGACTACAGCTCTTGGACTATTGAAAATTTTACCAAACAATCAAGCGAAGAAATGTAGCCACGAGCACGAGTTGACGGAGGATGATAAAGAAGGACATACAGAAGAAGATGTACCGTTATTCACTCCACAAACTGGAAATGACGCAGAAGATATGGCCGTGGCTATTTTAAGCTCAGAATCAGACAACTAATCAAACGAATCAAGCGAACCAGATGCAAAGAAATCTCGGCCTTCCACTTCTGGAACGTCAACTGTCAAATCATCAACTTCGCGCCAGACAGCCCAAATGGACATCGACGATACTGATTAACAAAAAAAAAATACAAATTAATACCCGTTTGATGCCTTTTTTTATACTTTTTTTCATACTCTTTCACATATTTTCATGTTTTTCACTTTAATCAGAAAATTCAATACTAAACTGCAAAAAAAAATAATACATGTGCCTTTTTTAAACTTTTGCTCAACAAAAATAATAAAATCAAAAAAAAAAATGTAAATTAATCACATTTGTATGGCAAAATACGTATCAAGGAGTGGTCGTATGAAGTTGGTATGTACTAGAAACTTGTTCATAATTTTATAGGCTACATTTCTTCCCTTGATTCAATAGTTCAGGAGCTGTAGTCGAAAAACAGAAAAAATCGGTGCAAAAAGTGGTAATTTTTTCGACATTTTTGGGGTTTTGCGCATGAAGATCAAATTTTTCCGAGTTAATATATTCAGCATTGTTGGCCGAGTCAAGAGCTACAACTTTGCTGAAGACCGCAAAAAAAATTCACAGCCGTTTTCGAGCTATAGCCATGCGAAAAATAGAAGAAAATTGCAAAAAAGTGCTCAAAATCGAATTTGGCGAAAAAACTATAGAGGCTCATAAAAAACGAACGGCAACCAATCTAGCAAAATCCAGAAATTACTTTTCTCCTCTCATCGAGTACTTTCGGCTGGGATAAGTGATTTTTTGTTTGGAATTTTTGTGTTGTGTTGTGTAATATGGGAAATCTAAATCTAAATCTAAACAATATTGTTAAGGATATTAAGCAATGGGAGGGACATCGGACTGTCCGTGGAGGTAGTAAGCTTCTAACAGCCATTCACTTGGGAGTAGCCAGAAATGATTCCTTCATTGGGTTATCTAAGCAGCTTACTACTATCACGTAGTATGTCCTGGGCAATAGCTTATCGGCAAATATCTATTAGCTAGCTAGAGTGAGAAGGCGAACCGAATAAGCAGCCTGATTGGTAGTGCATTCACTGATACATTTCGGACTTATTAAGTGACACTGACACTGAAGCTCATCAAGATATCGAACATATTATTTTGTCCCTAGAAGGCGAATGAGCCAAGATATGGGTCAACGGTGGCTGGAAACCAAAAGAAGAATATACAGGATCGCCATATTGCATCCTGGTCAGCATCTGATCCATAATGGGCGGCTGCAACCAAATATCCTGGCAGTAGGTAAAATGCAAAAATACGGTGGACTGGGTTTGCCTTCCACCACCGTTCATAATGGCAGTGAATATGCGAAGAAGAAAAAGGAAACAGAAACAACCAATATTTATTGACGATGCCCACAAATGTTATAAGAACCACGATTTACGGATATGCACTTGGAATATAAGAACTCTATATAGATCCCGTGCAAGTATCCAATTATCATTTTCCCTTTGTTAGTGGTTACGGGTTTCTATTTGTCCACAACATTTTAAATTGATTCATTTGCAAAAATAAAATTGTGCAATTTTAAAAATTTATGACATCAAATATCTTCGATATCTCAACAACTAAGCGAGGGCTCGGCAAAGGGAGACACCTCAAAGCATTGCAACAATGTGAGCACGCAAGCGGAAAACAAGAACATCCAGGAAAAAAGCATTATTTTTTTTTTGATGAAATTATGGACGTCTACGTGTGTGTTGGTACTTAGTGATTTACTATCGATACCAATTCCCATATATTAATTGCATATTTTGCATTGTATACACATCATTGATGATCACAGTAGATAGGTATTTTATGACGAACTTGTGCCGGAGTTCGAAACTAGTCATGTCAGTGAGTGTGCTTAATTGAGTTGTCTACTATTCGAACAAAAACCAACCTTACATTGCAAACTTGCAGTATGAATTTCTCATACATTAACTAAAAGTATTTTTAAATTGTTGTTTTTTTAAATTGCCACAGCAGCTGCTAGAGCCACAGTTTTGAAAATATATGCCGAAAACGTATTGTTAACTTAATTAATGTATCCTATACACTGAAGTATTTTAACTTTTGGCACAGGTGGTTTCTCCAAATCTATCAGTCGTTATCACATCTATCGTGACAATCTATAGGGCAGAGCTGTAAATGAATCATTAATATCAACCATTACAAATTAGAAAAATTTTGAATTATTTATTTCCACAAAAAAAAAAAAAAAAGAATTGAACAAAACTTGAATCAATTCAAATGGATTTTACAACAGTGAATTTGGAAAAATGAATTGCAATTAATTTCCAATTCATTTGAATTGAAATGATTTTGAATTAATACAAATCAATTAGAGAATTTAATTCCAACTCATATGCAAATTGAGGGTAATGCTTGCTGTGTTTACATACCCTAGTCTTCTTCAAAATTATATCAATTAAAAAGAATTGGAAATTTATTTTTCTTATTCATTTGAATTAATTTAAATTCATTTCAATTCAAATGAATTGGAAATTAATTGCAATTCATTTTGAGAAATTTATTAGAATTGGAAATGAATTGCTATTCAATTGAATGGGAAATTAATTTTAATTAATTTTTGCGAAATACATCCCAGTTGGATATTTTGTCTTGATGACATTTTCAGTAGTATTTCCTTAGGAAAGTGTCAGTAGGTGATGATAATTTGTATAAGACATCTTCATGACATGTCACTAGTTTCGTCGTAAACGGCTTAAATTATGAAGGCACTAACAATCTGTGTTCTGATTTTTGTCAGCATGATGTCATGGCTGACTCTTACTAAAGCCAATGCTTGGTGTCTATATAAGAAGTCTTTATCATTTGTCAACGGAAAGTCACTGGTAGGTATTTGAAGTTTTCAAAAAAATTCGAACTAAAAAAACTATATTTATTTGTAGTTATCAAGATACATCTGTTACAGGTGGAAGGGTAAGAACAGTTGATTTAAATTTGTTCTTGTCGTTGTGGTTCGACCTTGCCAAATATTGTTTATACCAACTCCAAGAGGTATCTAGTACAGGTGGTAGCATTAAAACAGCAGGCTAAATTTTTCTTGTTCTTGTGGTTGTTGCTGAAAATTACAAAAATTCCTCCTGATATAACATGAAATAAATACATCACGACAATTTCTATCAACTGAGTTTGAAAAGGTCGGTTCCTGAAATAAAAACAAAACGCCTTGAATTCCTACTGATTCTACCTTACTTATTTTGCCATGGTAGTGATGGAATGTATGTCATAAACTTTTAGAATTTATATAAAAAATATTTGAAACTGAGGAAAGAAATATGCTCATTTCCACAAATTCATATGAATGTATGTATGCCAAGGATCCATGGTGTGAACAACTCTTCTTCTAGAAATTATTCAATTATCGTTCAAGGAGACCCAAACGTACACTTAGATGAAAATAAAGTAAGTATTTAGAAAAATACACATGAGCACAACTTTTAGTGACGTATTGTTCCACTGACGAATAAAGACTTAAGGACGTCTTGTGTAAATGTCATTAGGTGGTCACACCTATTGACAAACTGCGGACGATTCCTGCTGACTTTTTGCCAAATATATGAAAATGTCAGGGGGAGTCTTGAAGTTTTTTATATGGGAGTTGATCGGCAAGTCAGCAGGGACTCTAACATATTACCCCTTAGTCACTGATGTTGTCGTTGGGAAATTTCCAACTCGGATATGAATTCATTCAAATTGCATTCAATTCGTTTTTTCGTGTAAATAATTAATTCAATATTTTGACAATTCACTGATGGAATGATTCGCGAATTAAATGAACAAAGAATGATTCGATTATAGCTCTGTTATAGGGTATTGGTGGTGAATGTTTTACAAGGCATTGGATTTCAAAATCATATTTTTTTTTTTTGCGGAAAAATCTTAATTACACTGTCCAACAGCATTTTTGGAACAGAATAGCGACCCTATAATTCTGAAAGGGTATGTTGAGTAGATAATTTTTGTAGAACAAAGTTATGGTCCAGCACGTCTGAGTATTTTTCTACAGTGGGTCAAAGTTATCATTTTTTGGTCGAAGGGTGCATTATACTATATGAAAAAAATGCTGTAAGTTAATGTGTGAGAGAATTGTTATGGTCAGAGTTGTATTGTGGAATTGTATGAGGATTATTTTTGTGGAAGATCTTAACCCTCTAACTGGTCTCTTTATGGGTCAATTTGACCCTTTTTTCGAGAAAATCCAAAAATATCCTTTAAAAACGGACATTTAAGGATTAAAATATTCTACGAAAATGTTTGCCGAAAAATTTCAGTGGGGGTCACCAAAGACACCATTGTTGTAAATAAAGGTCTTTACGATTAATTGGCAAAATTACACGCCTATGCTTTCCTGTATTTAGCTTGACGTGAATGTTCCGATGGGTCAAGGTTTCTGTACAAGCCCCATACGTATTCAGCAAGCATTACACTTTGGGGTTTCCCTTTGAATCTTTCTTCCAATACCTTTATATCCTGATGAAAGCTTTCACCGTGTTCATCTGAAACCGCTCCAAGGTTTTCTTTAAAAAAATTGAGATGAGAGTGCAGAAAATGCAGCTTTAGTGCATTTATTGTTAAAACCGACTAGCATGCTTTCAATATTTTCTGCATAGTTTTGTGCTTTTGAGTTTCCAAGGAATTCTGATATAACCAGCTGCATAAAGTCAAATGGTGTCTATTGCATATCCGACAGATGACCATAAAATTCTTCATCTTGTAATAATTTTCTTATAACGGGTCCAACGAGCAATCCTAGAAAAGGTAATTTACATTATCTAAATGAAATAAATTATTTCATAAAACCGTATTTTACCTTCTTTTAATTTTGCTGCAGATAATCTGGGGAAAATTGTTTGAATGCGTTTGAAAGCATTTCCTTGTGTATTTAAGCTTTTAATAAAATTTTTCACCACGCCCAACTTAATATGCAGCGGTGGAAGTATGACCTTATCTTTTGGGACCTTATCAATGTAATACATGAAGTCACCAATAATATTTTCTTGACGTTCTTCGAAATATTTAATATGATAATGGCTGGTGGTAGCACGTGAATCCCATTTACAAAGAAAGCACATATATTTTGTGTATCCTGTTTGCATTCCACTCAATATTGCAATCATTTTGAAGTCTGCGCATACTTCCCATTTATATTTATAGTATTCAATTTTATTTAAGAGATTTGAAATATTTGCGTATGTTTCCTCCTTTTTTGTGGAATACGCAACCGGTATGATGGATGCTGATTTCCATTGTGCAGTAAAACTGCTTTTAAGCTGATGGATGCTGATTTCCATTGTGCAGTAAAACTGCATTTAAGCTGTGTTTTGAACTATCTATAAATAGTCGCCAAGCGGAAGAGTCCAGTGGAAGCTTTGGATATTATAGAACCTCTTCAATACTGCAACAGTATACAAGTTCTTCTGATTTCTTAAAATAACTTTCCAGATCGGCGTGTCTTTTTCTTGGAAATGTAACTTTTACATCGGCTTTTATCAAATTCCTGGTTTTCAATCTGGAACATAATATTTCAGCTTTCTCTTTTGTTAGTCCTAAATTTCTTACAAGATCTTCAAAATAATTATTATACACTCCGGTAAACTTATTTAACGCCACTAAAAATTCCATATTCTGCAGCCTGTATCGTTTGCAATTTGTAACCGATTGCAAAATTTTAAAATGGAAATGGAAGCTAGATATCTTGGGATATAAAAAAAAATCATGACAATAGTGGTTTCTTAACTAAAGAACTCTCTTTGAGCAATTTATAAAAAAAAGTCAAAAAATGTGCTATTTTTTTGGTTGACTTGAATAAACGCACTTTATTATTTTTCTATTATTTTTTTATTATAGTATTACAATTTACTACATCTTAATCATTTTACGAGTCAAAATGGCAAACAAAAAATTCTAAATCTATCGGAAAAAACTAAAATCGATATTTACCGTTCTGAAGAATATTCTAACCGCGCAATAGCTAAAAAAATTAGACGGATCCCAACAGTTGTATGGAAAAACATTAGAGGAAGGGTTTCATTATCTTGAGAAAAGAAAAATCATCAGAATTGCTTCTAATTCTGCCTTATCCTTGTCAAAAATAAGAGCTCAAACAGGAGTGAAGCGAGATCATCTAAATGACTGGAGAACCGTTGTATTTACGGTTGAGAAGAAGTTTAATTTGGTTGGGCCTGATGGCTGGAACAATTATTACCATGATCTGTGCAAAGAAAAGTGTTTTTTGAACCGACATCACAGCCGAGAGGTCGGCGTTATGGTATGGGGTGCTATTACGTTCTATGGCACCATCGATCTTGAATTTCAAAGTGCAAAAATGATTGGTGCAAGCTATAAAACGTCATTGGAATCGGCTTTTCCGAAGATCAGTGAACTATGTGGTCCCATATCTTGGATATTGCAACAAGATAATGCCCCTATACACAACGCCAGAGCAGTAAAGGAGTTCATTGCAAGTCAAAATGTTAATATTCTTGACTTGCCACCCTATCTAAACATTATCTATTGATCTAAACATTATCGAAAATGTCTGGGGTGGGTTATCTCGCAAGGTCTATGAAAGAGGTAGACAATTTGATGATAAGCAGCCAATAATTCGGACCATTAAGGATGCTTGGCATCAAATTTGGTTGGATTACATAAATTCTCTTTATCTGTCAATGAAAAACCGTATATTTGAAGTTACTAAAAACAAAGGGGGTTGTACCCATTACTAATAGTTCTTAAATATAGTAAACTTAGTTAAAGTGTCTTTATTCAAGTGAACCAAAAAAAAGCACAATCTTTTACTTTTTTTATAAATTATATAAAATATTTTTATTAATTTCCATTTTAAAATTCTGCAATCGGTTACAAATTGCAAAAGATACAGGCTACTGAATATGGAATTTTTAGTGCCTTTAAATAAGTGAACAAGTAAGTATTTTTTTTCCGTAAAAATCAAATCAATTACAATTAGCAAATTCATCAAAAATTAAATCCCAAATAAATTATTATTATTTTTTTATCAAGTCAGCTTTCGGAAAAAGTACAGATTTTTCGAAATAGCTACACAGTTGTTTTTTAAATATGGGCATTTCCAGAGAAAGTGCCACCCTATGTCACATCACGTCACCCTTGTTAATTGGTTATATTTTATGACCATTTGATTCGAATATTTTCTATTTTTTTCCTAAATACAGAATGTAAGTAACTACATACTTATTAAAAGAAAATAAGACAATCAAACAAACTGGTCCTAAAACATAAGTAATTATCGAGAGTGACGTGATGTGACAAAAGGTTGAACTTTCTGTGGAAATGCCCATATTCAATAGTCGAGTTAAATATTGGATTAAAAAGGCAAAAGAACATTTTATTTCCTCTAGTTAAATGTGTATTTGGGGTTTATTTGGGTCGACGAATCCATTTTTGATTACTTACTTACTTATCCGGTCTCGGACAACCCCGGGGGATCAGGGACCTTACAAAACGAAGATAACATATTTCGCCAACCAGTTCGATCTTTTGCTTTATTTCTCCAGTTGGCAATACCAAGTGTACGCAGGGATTCGTCAACCTGATCCCTCCAGCGGAGTCTTGGTCTTCCTATTTTTCATCTTCATCCATTCTACTCACATGGCCTAGCCAGCGCAATCGCGTTATCTTGATCCGCTTAACTATGTCAATGTCAGGATGAAGCTCATACAGCTGATGATTCATGCGTCGCCGATACACGCCGTTGTGCACTAAAGGGCCATAAATTTTCCGGAGTATTTTTCTCTCGAAGACTCCTACAGATGTTTCGTCTGCTTGCGATAGGACCCAGGATTCTGCGCCATAAAGCAAGACAGGTTGAATGAGAGTCCGGTAAAGCTGGACTTTTGTTACCCGAGAGAGGGCTTTATCTCTAAAGTTCTTGCTTAGCCCAAAATAACATCTATTCGCAAGCACAATTCTCCGCTTGATCTCAAGGCTGACGTCGTTGTTTTTGTTTACGGCAGATCCGAGGTATATAAATTCGTCCACTACCTCGAAGTTATAACGGTTATCAACGTTCACGCTTTGGTCTAATCGCGTGGAGGCCCTGTTCGTCGAAACCATTAATTTTGTCTTGTCCTCAATTACCGGCAGACCCACTTTTGCTGACTCCTTCTCAATTCTCGAAAAAACCGCAGTAACTTCTCTAATTGTGCGCCTAATGATATCTATATCATCAGCATACGCGAGCAGCATGTGACTTTTGCTGCTGATGGTTTTATTCATTTTTGATATTTAGTTTTATTTTTGAGTACAGCCAGAAGGCTCGTTCGCCCACTTTTTGGGATTTCATCGCCTTTGTTGGGCAAAATTTTGAAACTTGACGAATATTTGATTTTCTCATAATACAGTTCCAAATTTTAAATAGCTTATAATATTCAGCGCTACAGTTTATTCAGTTTACTTCAAAGAATGAGAAAAACATATTTTTTTCTTTTTTTACTTTATTGGTTTTCATTAAAAATTCAACTTAAGGGATAAAAGCATCAAAAATGTAAATGAAAGAAAATTCAATTGAATTCAGTAATAAAAGGAACAGAAACACGACTTTAAGAAAATAATGGAGACGGAGTTAATTTTGTAAGTCTTTCTTACTTTCAAGTCAAGGGAAATTTATACGGCTTTCTAATGTCACCGCCAGAACTCCTCCTCGATTATGTTTCCCAACTCGGTTGGACACGCTAGCGAACAATTGAACGTGTCTTTCTGTTCCTTGTATGTGTAAGTGAATTTTTGGATCAGGCAGCGGCGGATCAGAGTTTTCTAGTTACTATTGTAGATATTCATAAGGACTGCTTACAGTAAATGGTGGTTCGAATATGATTGAATTATCATTCTTGTCAATTATATTCGTATTATCAGTGCAATTGAAGTTTATTGGAGGTTTTTTGTAAACATTCAATTGCATCGGATCTTCCACATGGTTGCAGTAGTGTACAATTTTTTTAAGAGCTAAGTCGCGTATTTTTTTTCACCGTGGTAAAACATTGCCAATAAAACGTTTTCAGAGTGAGCATAATGCGCGTTTTCTTTAACAACAATATTTACAATTTCTGTTAAATGCGAATCCAAATATTGAGTCCAAAAAATGGATTTATAAGACAATATACTTCCGCACACGAGTTGTAATATTTAGTATTGAATTTCATAGTCGTATACGATTTCATTATATAGTTTGCCAGAATTTTTAAATTTGTAGATGGCTTATTAGTTGTCACATATAACCGTAATAATCTACGGGCCTTGGTGAGACAGCGAGAATGTGCAGTTGGCCCTGGTTTATTGTTGGACAAATCCGCAGAAACCTCACTAGAAGAAATTGGAAGTACCATTTTGTACAAGTATATTACCCCGGTAGTTAGTAACACAGTGCAACACGAAAAAAATAACCATATACGGACACCACTACGTGACAAAAGACTAAAAAAAAAAAGACCCGTGTCACCCAATTTTTCCCAAAGTCATGCACTTTTTTTTTATGGACCGCCAATGATTTGGGGCCTCGGTATCATTTTCGTAAAATGTGATCATTTTCTCAGGCTCATATCTTGCAAACCGTTAAGAATTTCGATTTACTCTCTGAGGCAAAGTTGTAGCTCTTGTCATAAAGAACAAAAATTGCGTACATATAAAATCAAAAAAACTTCACCTTCCAGATCAAAATCGCAAAAAACTTAAAAAAATTAGATTTTTTTTACCTTTTTTCCCGTGTTCAGGTCCATAGGTAGCAAACCGTTCAAAATTCAAGGAAACAATCAACTACAAAAATTTACCTAAGATCTCAATAAACAAATTTCTAGAACATATAAACTTCCTAGAGATGATTCTTAACACTGGTTAGGTAGCACGCAAAAGTGAAAAATTTGCCGAAAATTTTTTAATTTCATTTTTTTACCTTTTTCTCCTGTTTAGGTCCATAGGTAGCAAAAAATTAAACATGCCTGGCCAGAACCATGTGTTTGTCCTAGGGTTAACACCGTTTAGGTAGCGCTTAGGTATCACGCGATCATGCCCCGACAGCAGCAGCACAGGCAATGCAGTAAGCTCAGCACACGCAACAAGGGACGCAGCACACAATATAAGAGCGACACGACGCTCACATCGAGGCATTACACAGCGCGACGTCAACGAGAGCTCAGCGGTGAAAGTTATAAGTGAAAGTAAGAAAAGTGAAAGTGCTAAAGTATAATTCGCACACAACATTGGCAACTGACAATTTCAATATGCAGTGTGAAAATATTGATTTATTTTGCTACGTTTGTGGTCATCAAACCAGAAAAAAACATCTACAAGATTTCAGAAGGAAAATAATCTTTTAACTAGTGAATTCAAAAGAGCATATACATTGTTTTTCGACGAAGGGGACTTGACCGGTGAAAATTACACACCTAATACAGAGTGTCGCCAATGTTATAACAATCTCATGGCATGGTTGAGTGGAGGCAGAGGTACTATGAAGTATTGTAAGCCGATAAACCGGATTAATCGCCCAGGTGATCATGATGCAACCAGTTGCTATGCATGCGTAAATTACACATGTCGTCTAAATCGACATTCTGAGAAGAACCAAATTTATAAAGCAACTGCAACAGCCACACTACCAGTGCTTGCACCTGAAAATTTTGTATCACCAAGGCCGCCAACTCCAGATCGCACTACAGAATTTACAGCAATGAATACATTAAGTGGTGTTACTTATGAAGATCCATTTGATACCGATTATGAGCCCCAACAGGGAAGAGATGGACCACAACTAATAACACAAATGGAAATGGATTTCATTGTGGCCATATTGGGATTATCGCAGCGACTTGCAATATTTTTGACAGCTTTTTTAAAGCAAAGAAATCTCACACATGCTAATGTTAACTCTACGGCGTACCGCAAACGACAAGCTGAATTTCAGATGCTCTACACTCTAAATGATGACAATTCGTTCGCTTACTGCAACGATATAAAAGCTTTGGTGGTAAAAATGGGAATGAACTACATCGCTAGTGAGTGGAGATTATTTATTGATGGTTCTGTTTTAAGCTTGAAAGCAGTCTTGTTGCATGTGTCGAACCGAAAACCTTCCATTCCGCTAGCAATGGGTATCAACATGAAAGAAAGCTATGAAATATTGACAGATATAATGGAAAAAATCAAATATTACGAAAATAAATGGAAGATTTGCTGTGATTTGAAGGTCATCAACATTTTGCAAGGGATCATCGATAAGGGCGGCTTCCCAAAATTCTTTTGTTTTCTTTGTAATTGGGATTCACGCTCACCTCTGAATCAATTCCAATGTAACTCGTGGAGGCCAAGAGGAAGTGTGGATGAACAAATACAACAACATAGACTGAAGAATGCACATGGTTCTGGCCAGGCATATTTCATTTTTTGCTACCTATGGACCTGAACAGGAGAAAAAGGTAAAAAAAATGAAATTAAAAAATTGTCGGCAAATTTTTCACTTTTGCGTGCTACCTAAACAGTGTTAAGAATCATCTCTAGGAAGTTTATATGTTCCAGAAATTTGTTTATTGAGATCTTAGGTAAATTTTTGTAGTTGATAGTTTCCTTGAATTTTAAACGGTTTGCTCCCTATGGACCTGAACACGGGAAAAAAGGTAAAAAAAAATCGAATTTTTTTAAGTTTTTTCCGATTTTGATCTGGAAAGTGAAGTTTTTTTGCTTTTATATGTTCGCAATTTTTGTTCTTTATGACAAGAGCTACAACTTTGCCTCAGAGAGTAAATCGAAATTCTGAACGGTTTGCAAGATATGAGCCTGAGAAAATGATCACATTTTACGAATATGATACTGAGGCCCCAAATCTTTGGCGGCCCATAAAAAAAAGTGCATGACTTTGGGAAAAATTGGGAGACATGGGTCTTTTTTTTTAGTCTTTTATCACGTAGTGGTGTCTGTATATGGTTATTTTGCCATGACTTAAAAAATTACACACAGTGTAATTCAACAGTATTTAAATCAGATATATTTCCAGTGTGATCATATCAAAACCGTTTACAGCCTGAAAATAGAAGAGAAATAGAGTTAAAAATAGTAATATATAACTTATTAGAATTACATACCGGAAGATTTTCACAAGTTTCAATTTGTTTGTTCAAGGTTCCGGTTGTGGATCGTGGTCCAGTGGTGGATAATTTTTCCAAAGTATCAAACAAATGTCGAAGCGGTAGCTCGTTAAAGTGGAGAAGACAGACAAGCCAATGCAGTGGTATGTTTAACTGCATTTTGAATCGTCGCAAAATTCCATTTCTTATGCCAGTATTTGCTCACTCATCATCACAGCTTATGCCAATCAAAGAATCCAATGATATTGCTTTATTGATGAAAAATTCGTTCAATTTGATGACTTTGTGTTCAGAGTCTTCGTTTTCCACTTTTATGTAGCCTAATAACTGGGAATGTGGATCCTTTAAGACGACTAGATGAGATTATTTCACCATCCTTGTATAAAATTTGTTGTTGATTTTTTCCATCATTAAAAATTCATTTTTTCTGCCGTCGGATTAAAATGCAATTAAATTCAAAGCATCATATCGATTAGGAAGCACTTTTTGTCTACATTTAGCTGTTTCTCTACGAACTTTACTCTTATGCATTATGACAAGCTTGCCACTACTATCTTTAACACCAATGACTTCCATAAGATATGTTGCCAATGCTGATGCTACTCTATCAGACACACCACATATCACACATCATTCCAAAGTGGAAAGCATCGTATCTGGGAGTACTTGGTCCTCGTCTCGTTTGAGATGTATCATTGTGGACTTATTGAATGTGAACTATGCTCATAATCAATAACCATATTTTCTTCTGGTACGTATGTTTGACCCCGGCTCTCTTCAAATGTTTCTATTATTGTAGACGTGGGTACTTGGTCTTCAATTTCTGTCTCGTATTCCGGTATTGTAGATTTTTTGTCATTATGTTGATCCATCATGAACTCTTTCAACTGTTCTGGAATCAATCCACATGATCATAGAGCTGCTTTCAAGTCACATTTAAATTTTCCAATATAAAGTAGTTCTTTTGTGGACTGTAGGAACGCCGTGAGAGTGGAACCTTTTGGTCTGGATGTACCTTTAACGTAGTATTTGTTTGAAACACTCTTCAAACTCTTCATATGTTTGCAAGTCCCAAACGCACTTGTATTTAAATGTAAACAGTATCATGGTTACTGGCAAAAGTGGACACTTTTACGTGGAAACATATGCGTTCTTCCTCCCAAACATCGACATACTCACATGGAAGCATTCGCGGAACCATGTTGGTTCCAATAAAAAATTATTTATTATAACTAATTAATTTATTAACAATTAATACAAAAAATTACAAGATTTAAAACGTCCACTTTTTCCATTTACTTGTATTGAATGCATTTTGTTTTCATGAAATGGGAATCTTCTGTTCTTTTGCTTCTCTTTTCTTTGTTGTCTCCTACGTTTTTGTTTTCAGAAGGTCTCAGCCATGCATTTGTTATCACTATCAGTTGGTGCACAATCAATATATTTATTAGGGTGGCAATGAAAAAACAACTTCGGCTTTTTATTAAACCCCAGGCGGATGCTTATAGTCTAAAACTGACTTGGTGACAATTTGGGCCGAATCGGACAACTCTAAGCCGTGCGGCATTTTAGTTAAAATTTTCGGATTTTGGCATTTTGTGTGAAAATTCGTATAGACTAGAAAATCTTCATTCTTCCGTGCATCTGAAAAAGAATTTGTACATTGATTAAGGTTTAACCTGAATACAAACTGAATAAAGTTGGAGTAAAATCCGACCACTCTAAGGGTTCCAATTTTTAATTTGAAAAAATTTGCAGTTTTTGAAAAAAATTATAATTTGGGATTTTCGGTTTTTCCCAAAAATTGTATCTAACTGAAAAAAACTATTTAACTTGGATTTCAACACCTACTGGCAGAAGTCCATACGCTTCCAATAAGCTATTACACGGTATATTCATGCAACGGTTGCATGGTGTTATCGTGGGGCAAAATAGGCTAACTCGAGGAAAAATCGCTAAGATGGCCGTCTAGGGGTACCACGATAACACCATGAAACGGTTGCATGAATATATCGTGTTATAGCTTGTTGAAAGCGCATTGACTTCTGCTAGAAGCTGTTGGAATACAAATTAAATATTTTTTTCATTTAGATACAATTTTTGGAAAACCCCGAAAAGCCCAAATTTTATTTATATTAAAAATTCAAATTTTTTCAAATTAAAAATTCGAACCCTCAGGTTGGTCGGATTTTACTCCAACTTTATTCAGTTTATATTCTGGTTAAACTAAATGAATGTGCAAATTATTTTTCAAATGCACCTTTATCCAATTTATATTCAGGTCAAACTAAATCAATGTGGATTTTTTTTTTCAAATGCACCGAGGAGTGAAGATTTTGCTAGTCTAGACAAATTTTCACCCAAAATGGCAAAATCCGAAAATTTTGACTAAAATGCGGCACGGATTAAAGTTGCCCAATTTGGCTCAAACTTACACCAGGTCAATTTTCGACCATAAGGAACAAGAATCCGCCGGGGGTTTATTAAAATTTGAAAAATATTTTCCTCTATACATTTGATTGCCACCCTAATATTTATATACAAATCTAGCTCATGCAAGTCAAACGTGGATTAATTCCTTGTACTGATGTTTCATATGGTCCGCCGTTCTGATTTTCTCAGTAAAGGAAACACAGATTCTTTTCTCAAAAGTGTTTCTCACTTTGGTAGCACACATCCATATATACGAAATACAATCACAAAAAACAAAACAATATCACAAACCATGTAACCGTCTGAGCCTTCGTTTATATTTTTTCCACTGATCAAGCGCTTTTTATATCATCTGTCTGATGAAGCACTGACGACTGAATACATGAAACTACAACGAACGAAATATGTCATTTTCGTTGTCATTCTTTTACTCTCTTGCTCTCGAGAGAGGATTCACAGTGCAACAAACACAGCTGTATTTGTGTCACAAACACATATATAATTGGGTCGCAAACACATGTTATATAACATATTAATTATTGTGTCTCGAACACGTAATATTGAATAGGAACCACAATGCGTTTCGACACAAGTACATTATATTTGCGACAAGCTACAAACACAGTTTATATTTGCACCCAAATTACAGATTTTTCAGCGAGCAGTTTCGAATGGGGTTAGTTTCATTGGGGCTCTAAACATCTTTCGCTGAATCCTTACAAAGTGAATTTTCTTATTTTTATTACTTCGCTCTTATTTTAGTTTTGCACCTGAAATAAATTTACATCAAATGTGTGCAACAGATGCTTTTATTCCACTAGGATGCACCACGCTGTTGTCATTACACTGATGACAATTTGTGTTCAATGAAATGAAATGAATACCTACTGAGTATGTCTAATTTATATGTTCTACTTCATCGTATCACAATAGGATTGTATCAATATATCGGCAAATTGAATATCCTTTATCTTCCAACCAGCTGTTTTGATATTTATTATTTCTGATCTCTTGTGGCAACTACGTACATGAATAATAAATATAAACTTATCGCACATGTTCCCAATAAGTTCTCTACCTAAATGTTGCATTCTCTGTCCCATTTCCCTATCTAAGTTATCATTTGCAACTTTATTCCTTTGGGCAAATAATTGTGTAGTTAAATATGCACGCTCTAACCCCAGACAGGCACACGGTGAGTGTATCACTTATAACTGCATTACATGTTGCACACAAAGGTGAAAATTGCACTTGTAATACACAACAACGCCAAAAATTAACATCGCAACAGCAGCCGGTGCAACACATTTTCACACGTAACTAATTTCGTAGGTGATGCAGTCGATGTTGGTGTCGGTGTTATTGTCCGTGTAATGGGGTATGTATTGTAAAGGATTTTATCTTTATCCATGTTATGCTGGAGCTTCAGGTGTATGCAAATTCTTGAGAGTGTATGTGCGGTTGTGTTAACGTGCTGTCTTGCACCCACCTGCTAAAATTCGAAACATTTTCTAATTGTATTTGCGGTTGGAGACACACCAAAAGTTTCACATGGACTTGTAATCGATATAAATATTTGGAATTGTGCATGTCGTTACATGGCAAGTAGGTGAGGGATATAAATTCAAGAGTTTAGGTATAGATATTTTAAGATATTCTTTATGATATGTACATGCGGAAAAATCTCTCTTTTTTTGTAGTTTGAATTATAACATAATGTGTGTTTGGAGCTTATAGCAAGTATAGCACACTTGTGTCCAAACACAGCGTGTTTGCTATTCAATATTACATGTCGGAGAGACAATGATTAACATCTTTTAATATAAATGTTTGTGACCCAAGTACAGCTATGTTTGGGATACAAATACAGCTGCGTTTGTTGCACTATTTGCTCTCTATGGAGAGCAAGAGACTAAAAGAGGTACAAGGAGAGATTATTCACAGTAAAAGTTGTGTTACTTTTTAATCAGTGAATCATAAAAATATCCTAAATGCGTATGTAAGTTGAATATGAAGTGAGTATTTTTTACATCTTTTACGACATAGTTTCATTTATTCAGTCGGCAATTGGACAGAGGATAGCAAATGCGCTTAGTTGATTGGGTAAGCATGCTATAGAAAAAATTATATTACACTTTAAAAAATCTGTATTTTTTGTTCTTTGGTTTTTGTGTTTTGTTGTTTGCTAATCAATGTTGCATTTTGGAGACACAATGATTAAAATGTTATAATATATGTGTTTGAGATCAATAGTCTAAAATAATATTGCGTTGCCAATAGTTGTATGTTTCTCATTCTCTTATAGTAATTCCATGGCCAATATTACGTTGATGGAAGGCAAGCTCAGCCCACCGAGGTTTTGCATTTTGCCTAATGCAAGCACGATTTCAAAATGAACAAACAAAGTGCGTCGAATCTGGATTTTTGTTTCATTAGTGTTAGCGCCGCTCCGTTAGTGTTCGCTTTTGAGGGGCAAAATAATTTGTGGAACACCTATTTAACCTTCATCTTACCCTCAAAAAAAACTTACTTGGTATTCCCTTGTGTGTGGGTTTCCACACATACGGTATGTCTACGTATTTTGCACTAGCAACGTAATTTATTTGTAGTCAAAATCATGATTTACCATCAATAATACATTTATAGTTATATTTTATTGTCTGTTACATTAAACTAGTTTTTCTTCAACACGTTTTATACAAACATTCGGTATTCGGAGGAAGACTTTTGGATCTTTATGGATATATGTTCAATGATCGGGACGATGTTTCTGAAGGTTCGCGGACCAGTGAAGATGTGTACTGGGTTATTGAGTTACTGGGCTTCCTCACTGATTCAATTATTGAATTCCTGCTAATCGCAGAAAGCAAATACGCTGCTGATTCGGTTCATGGCACACGTTTTCTCATTGACATGTATGATTGTGGAAGTGATATTCCAAGCTGACTCAAGAAAACTCGTGGCAATGTTGCTTTGTTTGTTTTCCAATTTGGTTTCACATCTTGGAACGCGTTTGTACCACCAATAGTCTTTCTTTGGAAACTGTAACAAGACAACATTGTGCCGACTGTATCCACACCACGACATCAAAATAAAAAGTATTCAAACGAACCTTTGGTTTTATTATAATATAGAATGATTTTTGGCAACATTTATCCATCACATTCGAAATCATTAGAATCATGCATTGTGCTCTGCAGTACTACGCAATTATCTTTTCTTCCGATGAATGATACGTGTGATATTGTTTTCGGTGAACGCAAATCTTGATTGGAGCATCGGAAGTTTTTTGCATTCTAAAAGTTTTGGTGGGATGCTTCTTTTGTGTTTGCGTATTGTACCGACCATTGTTAGCCCTATTGACAAAAACTTTTGAGCAAGCTCGTAAGAAGAGAAAAAGTTGTCCATTGTGATAATGTGACCCTTCAGTCCACGAACCCAATCCAGCACAACATGTTCACCTTGATTTTTCTCAGCTAAGCCCCAACCCAAATATGGTTGAATTTTCCATACATACAAAATTTCAGAGCAAACTAACAGCCAAAATTTAATTCCATAGCGTACAGGCTTATAAGGCATATATTGTCGACACTAGCATCTTCCACGGAAACCAAGCAATTGCTTGTCAATGGTAACACAATCAGGGTGTTACTACATGGGTTGAAATAATCAATAATTAAAATTATTGTGCAGATCATTTGTCAAATATTTTGCGAATTGGAGCTAATTTGTCCGTAGAGCTTATTTGACGTCTGTTCATAACGTCAGCAAATCGAATAACACGATTCGTATATTGAAAAATTAACTTCCACATTATTGCTCTAAATATGGGACGTCCGTATTCACCACCGAACAAGTCCAATATTGTTTCATGGTTTGATATAATTATTACTATTATCTGTAACTAAAACATTATGTTCATATCAAATATAGAAATATAAACAATATACCTGTAAACTCCATCCCAAATGAGAACAACGATACATGCATTCAAAATATTTGAGTCGATTTCATTGCCTTTTTGCATATGCGTTTTGCAACATATAAACCGTAATTTTCCAACACGATCGTGAACTGCTTGAGGATTCCATTCAAACTCGTGTTTGGTTCAAACAATGGATCTACGGATGTAATCCCTACGAAAATCTTTATTTTATTCCAATGCATTAAATTCTGAATCAGGTTAACTTTCTTCCGGTTCATAACTTTCTTGCGGCGAGTAATAGGGAAAATCTTCATCGGCTGAAAAACCTTCATCATCAGAAACATTTAAAATAATATTTGACGACATGCAGTGCTGTTTCTAGAGAAACATATAGAGAAATAACACATGTGTGGCAAACCACACACCAGGGTAACCAACGTTCGAGCCAATTAAAAAGTTGTTGCGGCAGGAAATGTCAAGAAATTTCATGAACATCGCTTGACAATTCTTTTTAAAAATTTATAAAAAAGATTCAGTTTGTGTGGTTTTCCATCACTGATCGCATGATCAATCAGACTGCTCATTTATTTCGCCTTCTCACTCTAGACAGCTAACGAACGATTTCGATAAAGCCATTGCCCGGCGCATACCTAGTCTAAGACCGGAAGTAGTGTTCTGAAAGAATCATTCCGTCCACACCCACATGAGTGGCTATCCGAAGCATCCTAAATTGTGTGCCAAGCCAGAAATATGCAAAATATTTGTACGCTGCGTTAATAAATCCGATCAAGATCCAATTGATACAAAATCCTTCTGAATGTTGTTAGGTATAAATATCCCATAGAGTGCTTAAATACATCTATAGTTTAGTACAGGGTTTCTGGCAGCAGATTTATATTTTCAAACTTAAATAAGAAACATAATAATTGACACAAAGTTTTATTAAGAGCATTAAGCGATAGAATGGCAATGCGGATTTTATTTTCCAAAGAGTATGTCATCCAGATGATCGTTGACATTCGTCGCCTGGCCTCGAGAATTTTTGAAAAAAATAGTCCAATTATCTCATGCGTGGATAAGGCACACCAGCTACCCTGAGGTAATGCAATGGTTATTGAAGGACAATTACGTAAGAATCATTATTCTTAATAAGTGTCTCCATGCTCACTCGACCACTGCGACATCGTGACTGACAAATCCGCACAATCGATAATTCCAACGGCGCCACCGTCCCTCCGCATCGTTTATTACTTTTTGGGATTATCGTATTTAAAAATATAAATTTGCCACCATACACCCTGTATATACGTAGGCATAGAATGAGGTGAGTGAATAGCATTCGCCTAGCGACTTTTTATAAAATTTAGCTAATAATTAACAATTATTTACCAGCTCTGGAATATTGAAAACAAATTAAAGAGTTGAATTTAATATTAAAAATATTGACAAAATTGTGAGCTTGCTATTCAAATTTACAAAATTTCTAAAGAAAATATGAAGTCCCATTACAAATTGCAAAAATGCCCACAAATATTGTTAAACAAAATTGAAATTTGTATTTCAAATTGTTGTTATTATTCTTTTCCTTAAAGGCCTTTCATATGTGCCATTAATTATATCAAATTAAAGTTGATTCAATCACACTGCCTCAATTTATATGGTCACGTAGATGATAAAAGAAACACAGAACATGATTGGATATTTGTTAACTCATGTCCTAGCCGACACATGACTACAAATATATATTTCACATAGAACATTTTAAACGTTAAAATTGAAACGAAATTGTTCCACTAGACGAGATATTTGTTCCTAAAATTGTAGCGTACACACAGAACACGTTCTATTCTGCTGCACAACTATCCAATCAACCATGCATCCACGCACTTGGCCGTCCAACCAACCAGCCATCCAGTTATCCATTCATCCATCCAAGTGTCAAAACAATCATCCATCTCCCTCTTTATGCGTATGCCCATCAAGAGATATTATGTATTTTGTTGTTGTTAATTAACAGAAATTTATGCAATAAAAGGAAATATTATATTATTTGCCTGTAGCAGAACGGCAACAAAAGAAAAGGCGACTGTAATATACTAAATACGTGAATGTGAGTTCCACGTGTAACAGTGTTTTTCTATCAATGAATGGAAAGATGAGTATTTCTGCTTTGTGCAGGACACTGTAGTATAAAGGTGCATACAGTTGTTTACAAATTTGCTCTAAAGTCTATGTGGAATATTTGTAGAAGGAATTTATTTGGGGTCACTGATAAAAACGATTTATATTTTTGAAATATTTTTAATAATTAAAGTTTGGTTTAGTACAAACATGTTTTTACTTTACTTCAAGTATTTTTCTTTGGGTTTCATACTTAGTTCGGGAATTTTTAATAGTTATTAATTAAAGATGCAAGTGAAGATAACGATCCACAAAGTACTCAGTAGCGGCTAGAGTGGTTAGGAATAAGAAAGATTAAGAGTAATTAGCATTTTAAGTAAAAATATATATACAAACTTCCGTAACGTACAACTAATTGGTTACGCGCTAATGCTTTCGATTTAATAATTTTAACACGCTCTGAACAAGGTGTATTTAAATTTTCATCTGAAAATTTTCTTAAGATAATTACGACATATACTATATAGAAGTTCAAAGTCACCCAAATAATTCTGTAACCCCCCACTTGATGCTATATATGTTCCATCGAGGAATCATTTCACTTGGAAATAAAATCAGCAGGGTAACGAAAAATCGTCTAGGATAAACTATTCTTAAAATTTTTGCCCAGCTATGTAAATAACAGCCAAATTGGCAATTTTGGCTGTTCTTCCATTCCACGGTGGCCGTCGCTCTGTTGGTTGAATGGTTTGCAAAATGGTGAATAAATTAGGGAAGTCGTTATTTTAAAATATTATTATATTTTGTTGATGGATATTAATAAATTCATAAAAAACCACAATGTACAAAAATATCAATGATTGCTCGAACTCACGGGCGATGTGTTAACACCTTTTTTAGACAGTAACCGTTCGATTTCTATGAACACATTAGTAAATGTTACATTGGAAAATAAAAAACAGCATTCAAGCATATGATGACGTTTCATTGAAATATTATTAATACTTAATAACACTTACAGCCTGTTTCTCTATCTCGAACGAATAGCTAAGCCATCAGTCAGTCACATTCGTCTCAAATGTCCATTTCCATTCGACTTGAAACGACAACATTGTGAAACCCAACCCAACTTTCTTTCGTATAAAACACGAACGAGATCTTTCGTTCGAGATAAAGAAACAGGCTGTTAAAAATATTTAAAGACATGTGTCATTATTTTCTTGCTTAATACTTTTTGTTTTATTCCCACAAAAAACAAAGAGATTGCAAAGCAACAGACACATGAACATACATACATACATTGTTATGTTCGTACATACGCTACACAAGTTCACAAAATTTTCGTTGCTCTCTTAATATCTCATTTCTATTTACGCATAACCCATAGATTAATACTTATAGTAGATCTACTAGTTCTCCCACCAAATTTATGACATTTGGCCTGGTGTGATATTTACGTTTGATGTTGAAAAGAATTGCTTTACTAATACCAGATAGAGGCAATGGTTCAAACCAACGAACAAAATAACAACAACGGCATTTCCTTGTTGTGTTTTAAAATTATTGTGTTAAATACAACACAAATGTATGCTAACAATAACAGTCAATAAAAACGTTTAAGACACATTTAAATTTCACAGTTTTTCACCAAAATGGCATGAAAAATTAAAGCAAGAAGATATTGTAATTCCACCTGGTGTATATCACTTTTCGTCAAACATCTCTCTATCACACCGACCGCATCATGAAGAGTGTGAAAGGAAACGTCAGATGAGCCAAATATTCTCTCTAGTCTGAGATTACTCTATGGTATAACCACGCCATTATTCTCCTTGTTCACAATTCGCTTCCGCTGCATCAGTGTGTGTTTTGTTCCGCAGTCTGACAATCTGTGTTCCGCAGTCGGACAAATCTGTGTTCTATATAGGAGTGGGTAACCCTTATGATTTTGGGTTATGAAAAATAGATGTTGGGCGAATCTGATACCTACCCGATATGCACACTTGTGAGTCCAATACCCGCGCCTATAGATGTTAACACATGAATAAAATTTTCTTAAATAAGTGCCTTTGCTTAAAAATAGTAAATTTTGACAAAAAAAATTTTGATATTATTAAAGAAAGTAACCATTCTTAAAAAATGCCTTATCTTAAAGAAGACTCTTTGGTTAAGAGAAGTAAATTTTCACACAAAAAGTAAATTTTCTGAAAAAAGTAAATTTTCTTAAAACAAATTGGCTTTCCTTAAAAAAACTAAATTTGCATTAAGGAGTATCTTTTTTGTGAAACATAATAACTTGTCTTAAGATAAGTATCTACTCTGAAAAACGTTCCCATTCTTAATAAAAAAGTAGCGATTCTAAAACAAATTCTAATTTCTTAAAGAGCCCTTTTCTTCAAAAAATACCTTCTCTTAAAAAAATACATTTTCTTACAAAAATTACTTTTCTTAAAAGTACATTGAATAATTAGTCAAGAATAAAGTACATTTTCTTAAAACTAAAATAATACCTTTTCTTTTCTTCGGAAATATAGCCTTCTGAAAATAAGTACATTTTCTTACAAAAAAAGAGAGTACCTAAAGAGTACCTAAAAAGAGTACCAATTTTTTCAAAAGTACCTCTTCCTAAAAAATTACTTTTTTGTTTAGAAAACTTCATACTCTTATGGCTTTTTCTTACAAAAAGTTCTTCTTCTTAAAAATAGTATATTTTCCTAAAAAAAACATTAGATTTTAATAAAAGATGTACCTCTGTTAAAAGAGGACCTTTTCGGGAAAATATAATACAAATTCTGACAAAAAGGACCAAAAATTTACTTTTTTTTAAAACAAACTACATTTTGCTTATAACGGGGTTTTCAACAAAAGTTTTTTTAAATAAAACAAAACCGGTTTTAGATACCAATGAAATTCTTTATTCCTGTGAAAGTACGTTCGATGACATTATGTATGGAACTCGATTTCCTTTGCATGGCCACCACGGGCACGCTTGCAGAAGTCCAGACGCTGAACCCAATTTTCGACGGTTTTCAAGCATAAATCGGCCGATACTGCTGCAATTTCACGTTCGATATTCGTACGAAGTCCATCAATCCTCGCTGACTTGTTGGCATAGACCATAGACTTGACGTAGTCCCACAGGAAATAATCTAACGGCGTCAAATCGTACGATCGAGGCGGCCAATCGACTGGGCTATTTCGTGAGATAACACGTTCACCAAACTTGGTTTCCAATAAATTGATTGTGTCATTCGCTGTGTGGCTTGTGGCGCCATCCTGTTGGAACCACATGTCCTCCAAGTTCACATTATCCAATTGGCGCCAAAAATATTCGGTTATCATTGAACGGTAGCGATTCGCATTCACAGCAATGTGCCGGTTTTGATCATCACGGAAGGAGTACGGCCCAATGACGCCGCCGGCCCATAAACCGCTTCCAAACCGTAATTTTTTCGGGATGCAATGATGACTCATGGATTACGTGTGGATTGCTGTCTGACCAATAACGCATATTTTGCTTATTGACGAAATGAGCCTCATCGCTGAAGATGATTTTCCGATGAAAATCCGAATCATTTTCAAGTTGCTGCTCAGCCCAATTCACGAACATACGACGCTTATGGTGGTCAAGCGGCTTCAGTTCTTGCGTCAAGTTTATCTTGTAAGGATGTAGGCCAAAATCTTTTCGCAAAATTCGCCACAACGACGTCACAGAGATGCCCAACGCTTGAGAACGACGTGTGAGAGACACATTTGGGCGTTCTTGAACTGAAGCCTCAGCGGCAGCAATATTCTCGACACTACGGGCACTTCTTTGTCTCACTGGCACGGGAACATTTTGTACTGTGCCTATGGATTCAAATTTTTCCACTAGACGCTCTATTGTTGATCTGGTAGGACAATTATGACGACCATAAATTGGACGCAGCGCTCTTAAAGTTGAGGCCACTGACTCCAAATTTCGGTAGTAAATTTTAATAATTTCGACTCGTTGTTGGCTCGTATATCTTTCCATGATGAAATGGCAAACCTTACTGTCCCTATAGATTTACTTTTGTAGCGTCTCTGTTGAAAAACCCTTTATAAAAAAAAATATTTAAAAAAGGTTTATCATTTTGCAAAAAGTATATTTTCTTAAAAATCCATTTAAATTATCGTATTTTTCGACAGCCGCCTTAGGCGTGCTGGAACTAATTAGTACATAATTTATAGCGAAAGGAATTTCGTTCCAACTGGATGTCCTCTGACACCTCATGTGATTTTTTAATTTCTATTTTGCCTATAATGTTGCCACATTAATTAACGTTTCCCTTCGTAAGGGGTATGAAAGTTGTTGCAACTTCCCCTTACACTAATGGATAAGACGACACCAAGTTCAAAGCATAGAAAAAGAATTAGAATTTTATTTTACCTCAACTGCACGCTGAAAAGAAACTACCCCACCAACATATTGCTAACATCACCATACTCCATCTATAAGCTGATTTCAATTTGATGTCGCTGCAACTTATCTATACAATATTTATCTAAGAAACATCTTTAAAGTTCTTAAAGATCCTTATCTTTATGCATTCAAGTTTTGTATTTCAAGCTGTTAAGGCTCAAGTCCCCAATATCATACATACATACATATATGTTTGAAATCCTTAAATCTTACACCTTTTAGGTTTTTTTTGTATTCCATTGAAATAGATATAGACATGTGTTAAACATGTCAGGTAGCAACAACTAAGAAAAAAATGGAAATTGAATTCAACCCATGCTATTTGAAAACATCTTGAAAACTTTCGCACTCATAGAAAACTGATGTTTATACTAAAACGCCAGAATAATCAATGTTTAGCAGCAGAGTTTTTGGTCGGCACTTTTATTACTTCATGATAGTGTTCTTTTTTCATTCTCTCACACGTTTATTTCGATTTCTATAAGTTGTTTTTTTTTCTCTGGAAACGACAAATCCTTCATATTTTCTTAGAGTCATTGCTGTCCTACCTACAAAATGGTATGGTATGTACTTTGTTTTTCTTCGGATTTCACAATACTCCTTTATATATTCTCTTATTTTGACTTTGAGGATATCCCCTTTTGTAGTTCAATTATTTGTTTTATTTGTGTCTGTGTATACACACGGAACACATGTTGAAAGTTTTTGTTATTTCCTTGATTTTCCAAACCTTTGCACAGTGGAGGGCTTGTTGACAAAAATATGTAAATAAATCTGAGGAGTGTAAACGACTTGTCCGATTATATACAGCCCAATTCTCAATAGCAATTCCCGGGGAGTTTTTTCCCTATTCCGTGTTCCCCTATTCTAAATAAAATCTCCCTGGGAGGTTTTTCCCTATTCCCTTTTCCCTTATTCTAAACGAACTTTGAAAAAGGGAAATATTTCCCCGGGAAAAAAGTAGATATTCTAAATGTCAATAAAATGGAGAATGTGAAAACAACTTTTGGGAGTAATTCCCCCAACAAATTGCTAGGGAGTACTGCGCAAAAATGTAAGTATTTAATATTTTCTATAAAAAATTAAATAATTACTTATATTTTCAACAATATTATGGCATTATTCTTCGGAATAAATTTAGTTTAGCACCAATTCTCAGATCTACACCAAAATGTCACCACCGAGAAAAGCGTCTGCACTGAGTTCAAAAGTTTTAAAAGAGGTTATCAAAGTTCGTAGGAATGAGTATAATTACAAACGTCTTTCTAAATTCTATAAATCTGTGTATGCACATATTAATTTTTATTAATCCATTGGGGGTTAATTAAAAAAACAATATTTGTTAACCTCCCTTTTTTGATAAAAACGTATTATTTCAAAAAATTTTTAGTTTTTTGGTAGACTCCGATAATAGACAGGACTTTTGCCTTTTTTAATGTATAATTCTCACCAATAACCCTTGAAAGGCCGGAGACATTTAAGTTCAAAGTTTTGAATACATTCACCACTTTTTCACCAAAATTAAAAAATTATTTATAAAAAATCGTGCGATTTAACACAAAAATACTAGTCCAAAGCCACGAAGCGGGTGTTGGACTCGCACCAGACGAGAAAATCCCTAAGCGACGCAGAAAGCTTTATACCACAAAAATACTATGAACTTTAATATCTTCGGTCTTTGAAGGGTTACAGATGAATATTATACCCTAAAAAAAGTTAAGATCTTGTCTATTATCGGATCCTACCAAACAAAATAGAAATATAATAGGACATTTTTTGAAAAAAAATGTATATCAAAAAAGTGAGGTTTTTTTAATTTGCTCCCCAAATTTTTAATATAAATAAAAATGTTTATACACATTTATAGGGTTTAAAAAGGCCTTTGTAATGGTACTGATTCCAACTAGATCGGATAATAAATGGCTGACTTATGCCCCATTATATATTCAAGCTTTGGAGGTCTATATTTCGGAAAATATGGACCAGCGCCCTTTTTTTAATCTCGTTTCCGTAACGTCGAAATGAAAATAAATTTTTGAAAATCGTTAAATTTATATTTCACCTTGGCTCAGGCAGGGGGTACAAATTTCCTCCGTACCTTAAGTCGATGTGTGGCAAAATCAGTAAAACCGCGCGATTGTTTTAAAATAATTTTTGATATTTTAATGAAAACAGGTCCTCATATAATGTTGAACGTTTGAAAACAATAATTTTAACTTTTTATATCCCCGGCCTTTCAAGGGCTACTGAGCCGTATTATACCTTGAAAGAAAGCCTGAAATCTTCTCTATTTCCAGTGTGTAGAAAAAATGTAGCAACACTACGGTCTATTTTTGAAAAGTAATGATTTTAAAGAAAAAAGTGGGGTTATAAAATCATTTTTTTTAAACTATTCCGCAATGGGTTAATAAAAAGTAAAATATTTTGAACCGTATTTGTAGAGTTTAAAAATACCTTTCTAATGACATAAATTTCAACAAGGTCTGAAAAGTAGTTTCAGAGATATAGCCGACTATACACTCAAGCTTCGGAAGGCCGTATCTCTAGAAGATGGGCCGATCGTACAAAAAAAATATGTATTTCAGCTCAGCTTAAAAATCTATATTGATGATAAAATTTTGATTTCATTCCAAGAAATGCCCCTGAACTAGAGTTAAGCCAAGTAAATATGTACGTTCCCGTATTTACTTACAAAGTTTGCGAAAGCTCCAGTGAATTCGTCGCATCGCGTAACTATCTCCTTGCAAACGTTTGTTGTTGCTTCTCCTGCTCCCGGTCGTTCTTCTGCTGCCATTCTAAAGGCTGTGGTGTACATTTTCACTTATTTTAATTATTAATTAAGTTTTATTTGCTTAAAATGATTTGCATTTAATAATCAAAACCAAACGTCATAAAGCAAAACACCTGACTTCGAAAATTCGCAATTCTCTCTCCCTTATTATTCTATTCCCCGTCTGTTTAGAAAAGGAGGATTTTATTCCCGGGAAAAATTAATTCCCAGGGAATTATCTCCCGGGGAGTATTCAGAATCGGGCTGATAAACTTTCTCAGTCAGATATTAGATTGTAGAGCTTTAGTTACTGCTTTGAACCGCGAAGTCTCTAGCGGAGCTTCTCTATAATATGATAAAACTGATAGCCTCGGCCACAAACTAAACTTGTGCATGCATTGACAACAAGCTGAAAACGTCGAACGAGTAAAGTACAATAATATTTTGCTAATAATGGATTTCCCAATTTGAGTGATATGATTTCCTTAAAAAAACACACTAACTGTGAAGGAAATTCAAATGTTTTTTAGTTAATGTGAAACACAATGACCGTCGGTGGTGCAATGGTTAGTGTGCGCGGCTCTTGTACATGAGATCCTGGGTTCGAACCCTGCTTTGACCACCTTCAAATTTTTTTCGGCGGCGGTCACGGCGACACTATCGAGTATATAGCCATGAAAAAGCTTCTCAAAATACCGTTCGGAATCGGTGTAAAACTGTAGTCCCAATCAGTGAGTGAAAACTGGAAAGCGCACATGTCAGTGATTGTGAGAAGTTCTTCCCGGTCCCTTCATGGGATGTAATGGGATAAAACGTAATGCATAAAACGTCTTTTCCAATAAATCAAGTCGTATGTCATGAATAGCACGTTCAATATTGACTTGTAAAGCTTGAAGTTTATTGCTAAAGACCAATGATTACAAATAACCCCACAAGAAATAGACTAATGGTGTTAAATCACAACAATAAAGTTACAATTTCTTGAAAGAGGCGAATCTCGAAACTTTTCGCGCAATAATTCGGGTGTTGCACGTGCTGTGTCTTTTTGTAACCATATATTGTCAAGAGCAACGTCTTCCAATTTCGGCCATACAAATTTGGTTATCATAGATCTATACCGCTCTCCATTCACATTAACGGTGTCGCCAGCTTCATTTCGAAAGAAGTACGGACCGATGATTCCACCAGACCAAAAACCACACCAAAGTGTCAATTTAGGTGAATCTAATGGTTGGTCATGAAAAATTTGTGGATTTTCTTCGCACCAGAATCGACAGCTTTGTATATTTACAGCACCAATCAGATGAAAATGAGCATTTTCGAAGAAGATTAGTTTCTTAAAAAATCGTTATCGTTTCCAAGTTGTTCCAAGACAAAATCAGCAAATTCACGACGTTCACGGTAGTCCAGTCCAGGCTTCAGTTCTTGAGTGAAAACAATTATATACGGATGAAAGCCGTAACAATCCTTTCTGAATATCCGCCAGGTTGTGGTTTGAGACAGTCCCAATTGTTGACAACGTCTTGAAATCGATAAATTGCGGTCATCAGTAACACTTGCTGGAACGGCAGCAATATTTTCATTACTTGGAGGGTTTTTTTTTGTCTTTTTGGCTCTTGGGTATTACAAATGTAAAGAAAATATACGCTAGTAATTTGCAACAACTCGACGACTAGCGAGCACAGGTGGACGATTATTACGACCATAAAATGGCAAAAGCAGACAAAAAGTTGCAATTGGAGAACGATTATTTTGTTAAAAAAATTTACTAATTTGTAGACGTTGTTCTTGCGTATATCTCTCTATGATGAAATTGTAAACATTACTGAATACAATGAAAAAAATTAAAGATCATGTGTAGCCTAGACGTGGCTAAGAAATCTTATCACTCTAATTGGAAAACCCATTACTATTTTATTTTTATTAAAATATTTAAAATCAAGAGATATCAACATGACGGTTTATACTAAATTCGTATTTAAAAAAAAAATCCAATGAGTGTCCGAACTAACGGGCGATGTGTTAACACCTATTTGTTACACGGTACCTGTTCGATTTCTATGAACACATTACTAAATGTTACATTGGAAAATAAAAATCAGCGTTCAATCATATGATGACGTTACATTTAAATAACATTAATACTTCAGATTATTTAAAGACAAGTGCAAGCACATGTGTTTTTATTTTCTTGCTTAATACTTTTTGTTTTCTTCCCACAAAAAACAAAGAGAATGCAAAGCAACATACACATGTACATACAAACATTGTTATGTTCGTGCATACGCTACACAAGTTCGCACAATTTTCGTTGCTCTCTTGCTATCAAAATTTTATATCCAATTTTATATAACCACGTCATTATTCTCTTTGCTCTGAGAGTGCTTCGCACCCACACAAGACAATTATTCGCTGCTGCTACATCTGTGTGTATTTTTTTTCACAGTCTGACAATCTGTGTTTCGCAGTCGGACAAAACTGTGTTCTATATTGTAGTGGGTCACGCTTACCTGTTAGGGGTATGAAAAATAGATGTTGGCCGATTCTGAGACCTACTCGATATGCACACAAAATTTCATACAAATCGGTCCAGAGGAGTTTAATACCAAACAATCAGTGGGATCGCGGTCGGACAATCTTTGTGATCGCCGTGGAATAATCTGTGTGATCACAGTCGAATAAGCTGTATTTGGTTGTATTCACTTTGTGAATTTAGTCCCTACCCGTGCCAATAGTTGTTCACACATCATATATCTATAATTTCGTCTTATTAAGCCTCAAACCCTTGTACTTCGTTGAGCATTTGTCTTTACTGATCCAAACAATTATGAACGTAATAAATAATTGTATAGCCCTTGTTGTCTCGATTGAATTCATCAAATGAGCAAATAGAATGTACAATTCTGTCTTACACAAATTAAATTTAAACTTCGTTTATTTATTTATTTATCTTTGTGGATCCTATTTATGTTGTGTATATCCTTCAAGACAATAGTAGCTCAAAATAATGCAAGTCAAAAAAATTTACTGTTGTCGACGATAATGCAAATTCTACATCAACCTTTAGGTTAAAAATAAACAAATTGTTTTCCGTTACATCGTGTGAAGAGACTAGATCACAAACTAGTGAGCTGTGCGCGTTGTAGTTTTATATTCACTGATTGGGACCTACAATTTTACACAGGCTCCGAACGGTATTTTGAGAAGCTTTTTCATGGCTAAGTTCTCGATACTGTCGCCGTCACTATGCGAGGTGACCGACGTCAAAAGAACTTTAAGGTGGTTACAGCAGGGATCGAACCCACGTTCTCATTCACAAGAGCCGCGCATACTATGATTGCACCACCAACGTCCACCAACCCTTAGCTTAGCAACATAATATTCAGTAAGCAATCTTAAAGATTAACTACAATTTGTTGATGGCTGTACAATGAAAAAATTTATACTAAACTAAAATTGAGTACTTAGATCTAATATATATAAACGGCTTCAAAAGCGTTTGATAAGATCTAGCTCCAAGTAACATAAAGTGACTTCAGGCATGCACAGCTGGCAATATGAATTTCATAAATTAAGTTTTTATTAAATCTACTGTCTGCTCTATTCAAATACATCTACTATATAGAGTATAATTCGGGTTTCAACCAATACCACCAATAAACGTAGCATGCTAAAGGGTTTTTCAACAGAGACGCTACAAAAGTAAATCGATAAGGACAGCAAACGACGCCATATTTTTTCCAGCTCTTTTGACATTTCTCTTCAGTAAGGTTTGCCATTTCATCATGGAGAGATATTCGAGCCAACAACGAGCCGAAATTATTAAAATTTACTACCGAAATTTGGAGTCAGTGGCCTCAACTTTAAGAGCGCTACGTCCAACTTATGGTCGTCATTATCGTCCTACCAAACAATTGAGCGTCTAGTGGAAAAATTTGAATACACAGGCACAGTACAAAATGTTCCCGTGCCAGTGAGACAAAGAAGTGCCCGTAGTGTCGAGAATATTGCTGCCGCTGAGGCTTCAGTTCAAGAACGCCCAAATGTGTCTCTCACACGTCGTTCTCAAGCGTTGGGCATCTCTGTGATGTCGTTGTGGCGAATTTTGCGAAAAGGTATAGGCCTACATCCTTACAAGATCAAATTGACGCAAGAACTGAAGCCGCTTGACCACCATTAGCGTCGTATGTTCGTGAATTGGGCTGAGCAACAACTTGAAAATGATTCGGATTTTCATCGGAAAATCATCTTCAGCGATGAGGCTCATTTCTGGCTGAATAAGCAAAATATGCGTTGTTGATCAGACAGCAATCCACACGTAATCCATGAGTCATCATTGCATCCCGAAAAAATTACGGCGGCGTCATTGGGCCGTACTTCTTCCGTGATGATCAAGACCGGCAAATTACTGTGAATACGAATCGCTACCGTTCAATGATAACCGAATATTTTTGGCCCCAATTCGATAATATCCACTTGGAGGACATGTGGCTCCAACAGGACGGCGCCACAAGCCACACAGCGAATGCCACAATCTATTTATTGGAAACCAAGTTTGGTGAACGTGTTATCTCACGAAATGGCCCAGTCGATTGGCCGCCTCGGTCGTGCGATTTGACGCCGTTAGATTATTTCTTGTGGGGCTGCGTCAAGTCTATGGTCTATGCCAACAAGCCAGTGACGATTGATGAACTTCGTGCGAATATCGAACGTGAAATTGCAGCAGTATCGACCGATTTATGCTTGAAAACAATTGGGTTCAGCGTCTGGACTTCTGCAAGCGTGCCCGTGGTGGCCATGTAAAAGAAGTCGAGTTCCATACATAATGGCATCGAACGTACTTTCACAGGAATAAAGAATTTCATTGGTACCTAAAACCGGTGTTGTTTTATTTGAAAAAACCTTTGTAGCGGTCTTATTGAAAAACCCGTTGTAACCTACGATTACTGAACCCTTTAGAATATTTTCCGGGTAGTAAATGTATCAGAAGTTTTCAATATTGTGTTATCTGTGTAACTTATCTGTGGAACTTGTGGATGCATAAACTGGTCGTTTTAACAGACTTGTTAACGGGTTTCAAATAAGGGCGAAAGAAAAATGCCAGTGATAGGTATAACTAAGTACAATTCCACATTTTAGTGTGGATGATTACCTTACCAAAGGATTACATTACACTCAAACTTCCAAAAGTGCAGGCCACTGTGCTGCTATACTTTTTTCCAGAATCTTGATTATCGTAACATATTTGCACAAAATCAAGTTTAAATATATTGTAAAATTAATTCTCATTATCACAGATCTGCAGCAAAATTTGTCAAAGATTTTTTCGTAGTAAATTCTACTGATACACAGCAAGTTTAAGGGCCCCCGCAGGATGCAGACTTTTTATCGGCCGATAGTTTAGTCGGGTTGGGCTGAAAGTGCGCACACCGAGCCAACTAAACAGTTTGTTTGGTTAACAGGGCGCAGACTATCCAACAGCCGGCCGACTATTCTGCAATCAACAATTGTGATTTGGGCGACGCCATATTAAAAATACACGCACACGATGCCAAATTACAGAGCGAACTGAACTATCGGTCCACTAAACAATCGTCGTGTATGCGCAGGCGTGTATGCGCCAATACTGATTAAATAGTCGGCCGATATTTGGCCGGCAGACTAGTTTGAATGTAATCGGGTAGCCTATCAAACTTTTTTATCGGCCGACACTGAATCGCTGTAGTGTGCGCATATGCATTCCTCTCCATACTGATTAAGAAGCCGACAAAACTATCGGCCGATAAAAAGTCTGCAGTCTGCGGGAGCTCCAAATGGATCATTTTAGTGAAACAGACGCTTGTATACCAGGTTAAATCTGACTCAAAATTCGAACTTAACTTCTTTGAAACGCAAGAGATGACCCCAAAACTGAGGGTGTCTCAGTAAGAATTAACTTCCTCATTTTAGAAAGAGACACGTATTTTTTGAGATTGTTGTGATTTTTGTAATTGGATTGCCGAGAAGACATGTTCCGATTAAGTATGGAATAAAGTATTCGTTAGATGAGCCCCACATCACTGATGACAACCCCTTACCCATTTCATAAAATTTGCCATGACTCTTTCACAGAGATCTGGCTGTATCTCACCGATGATGCGTTGGATCTCGGATTTGAGCTCAGGAACTGTTTCTGGTTTATTCACATAAACCCGAGATTTCACAAAACCCCAAAGAAAGAAATCGCCTGGCGTTAAATCGCATGATCATGGTGGCCAGTTGGCTTCAGAATTTCTTGAGATGACATCAGAATTTCTCGATTATTTCATGCGCGGTGTGGCAGGTCGCACCGTCCAGTTGAGGCCACAAGAACCCCGTTATCATGTTCTTCTAACGAAGTGCCGTTGACGGTCATTGCAATTTCTTCAGAAAAGTAATAGTGTAATTCTAATATGGGCACGCCGCCTGACATTCAGATGAAAATAATTTTAAGGTGGTCACACCAGGTATCAAACCTACGATCTTATGCACAAGAGAAGCCCGCACTAAGCATTGCAATACCGAGGCGAAAGGCATATAACACCAACATTTTTTTATTTTCCGAAATCATATCGATTTCAACAACAAAGAATGGAATCGACTTCGCGATGTCACGATTTTGATCGTAACACTTGACTTGAACAAATTGAAAAGTACCAATAAAAAGGCCGCATAAATAAAAACCAAACGTGATGAATTTGAATAACGTGGAGCACGACGAAACTGCATGCAATTGCTTTGTATGTAGAAAAATTGTGTTGTCTTGTGGGCAACAACAAAAAACATGTCTAATGAGAACCGATGGTTCTGTGTAGATGGAAAGAAGTTTCTGCAAATGTTTTCTTGTTTGTATTGCTGGCGATACTTTCGACCAATTGCATGTAACTGTTCGTTGACGCAGCGACGTTAGGGAGTACTTATATAATTGATCTAAAAATTTTAAAAATATGTTCCTCAAAAAATTTAACTGAATGTAGAACTTTGAACTCACTGTGGTAGAAACTGATATGTAATATTGATTATATTGTCATTGTCTTTTGATTTGGTTTTTTGTGTTTTGCGATTTTGAAATTCATGAACTGTTGGCAATGTAGGGATGTGAATCGAATGTAGTTTCTTCACTCTAGCTTTTTGGTTCCCATTCCTTTTTGTCACTTTATTTCTGGTTCCGCCTCTGATAAAAGTATTGCGTAACACCTGCTAACCAATATACTTTAAAGCTGAAATTTCCTCCTTCTTCTCCTGATTCAAAATCATTAAATTCCTTTCAATTCTCACTTTTTACTAGTGTTCGATAAACGTAAGGATTGTCGTTTTGTAAATTGTTTGTTGATTTGGTAAATTTGTATGTTTTTATATAACGTAGGCGTACTTTGGTTTCACCATTTTGCTTTGGTTTTACTTGGAAATCGTTTATATCCTTGCGGATTGCGAAATGCTGTTTTGAAATGGTTTGTTCGACAGTTGTCTGTGTATGTTTCCATTTGAGTACGTAACGTGATTGGATCAAAACATAAAATTCAAATTGGTTTACTTGTTCAAAACAAGCTGTTCAGTGAACATTTGTATGAAAATTTCTTGTTTTCTGGACTACCTTGTGATTTTTTTGGGAATTATTTCCAGGAATTAAATATTTACATATGAACGTATTAGTGATTTTAATCAATGGCAAATGTTCCTCATACGCTACGATGCATTTAGCATAAAGCTGAGTGCGCTCGTAAATATTGAAAATTCATAGATTCAGACAACATAATATCCCAAATCAGTGTATCAGAATAATCTATTACCTATTCCAATATTTTGTTTGAATTTGATAGGAATTTTGATGCATTTTTTGTCGATGCAACATTTATTCAAATTCACTTAAAAAATAACGTCTACATTTGGAAAATAGCAAGTTGGGATATTAATCAAAAAGTGAACTTAAACAGAAAAATGTTTTTGCCCTATATCCGTGAAATAGTTGAAAAGTGAGAAACACTACCACTCGATGTGATCAAAGATAAACTCGAATACTACCTTCAGAGCTATGCCAGTTTACAGGACGCTGTTAGCCAGTTAACACAGCTACTGCACCTTTGGATTATAAAGGGTTTTCAAATTTGAGTGATATGATCATAGCTCCGAAATAGCGCGAGTACTCCTGTGAGTGAAAAAATCGAACGAGTATACACTATTTTTCTATGTCACTCGAATAAGAGCGCATATGCTTTGCTCGATTTCGAGTGCGAGTAAAATACGCTCGAAATCGAGCAGATTATACTCTTGCCGAGTACTCTTTCAGTCTTTCTCATCCAGTGGAAAAATAGAAACTGTTTGTTTTTGCCGATTTGTGTGTTCGTGTGTGTGTGTAGTAGCAAGTATAGTAACTCAAACGGTTGTTGGTGTTGCTATGGACTGTGGCGGGGAGAGGTGACTGACGAGGGAGGACTGGTAGGCCAAGAAGAGAAAAGCAGCAGAATGTATTGTATTGTAAGGGACCGGTGATTTTGTGTACAAAAATATTCGCGAAGAAGATTACTCGAAGATTACGAGTGTTAGAAAAATTGTTTATTATTTATTATTGTTTATTAAATTTATTTATTACACGAGTAATAAAATAAGGGTGGAAATAAAAAGAGTATATGTGTGAAATGCAGTAATTTTCTAATATTTTATATTTTTAAGTAGTTGAATATTTAACCCTGCTGTTAGATTAAGCCCATTTGGTCCAAATAATGGCAAGTTTTCTTTGTAAGTTTTGAACGGTGATATATACTGACTTCATTTTTCAGGTCACGTTATCTTTTTTATAAACCAATGGCATGAGCAAAAATTAAATTTTCTAACTAGAAACAGGACTGAGTCAAATAAGAAATTACAAATTTCAGATTAAGCTACCATTTGGTCCTTAGAATATATTCTCTGATTTTCTTTACAATTATGTTCAAAATATAAAATAACAATAATAATAAAAATACTTGAGTATTACTGACCCAAGACAGATACAAAGAATACGAATAGAGGGTTATTTTGTTTGTAAATTGCAGTATGGACCAAATGGTCTCTTAAGCTAACATTCGTTAAAAATACGAATCTTAGGTTAAGGGACCATTTGGTCCATAGTGTATTTCCTTTGATTTTCTTTACATTTATTTTCAAAACAAAGATTATAATAATAATAACAATATTTAGTGAATATTGAACTAAAATATATACAACGAATGCGATTAAATTGATATTCTGCATGAAAATTGCAGTATGGACCAAATGGTCCCTTAACCTAACATTCGTATTTTTTTCCTAACCTAACAGCAGGGTTAATTTTAGTATCAAAATATTGTCGAGTATTTCTCTTTTAAAGCTGGTTCGTCTTGATGTCACTATTAATGCCAATGCGCTAAATGCTCGTTCTACGGAGACTTGTGTAGCCGGGACTCCGAGTATAACTTGAAGCAGTTCATATGATTGTGGCTCGTCAACTGTTTTGCATAACCACCATTGCATAATGGTCGTACTGCAAGACTCCCGCCTCGATAAAATTAATCTAGAGAAAAATATTTCTCTTGGCCTCCCAGTCCTCCCTCGTCAGTCATCTCTTCCCACATCAGTCCGTAGCAACACCAACAATCGTTTGAGTTACTATACTTGCTACTCCACACACACACACACTAATTGTCAAAAACAAAACTAAAGCCAAAGAATAAAATGCTGCCCTCCTCAATCCCCTCCTTCCACCACAGTCACCACTCCACACCTCAGTCCATAGCAACACCAAAAACCATTTGCTTTACTATATTTACTACTACATACACACACACGCACTCAAGTCATCAAAAACAAACAGTTTATTATTTTTCACTCGATTTCACTCTTAAGAGTAAACTCTCACTCTATTTCGAAGAGTTTTACTCCCACTCTTCATTTTTAAAAAGGAGTACTCGCGAGTACTCCCACCTAAAACAAACGAGTGGAGAGTAAACTTTTTGTAACACTCGTACTCTTCGAGTACTCTTCTTCGCGAGTAAAATCGAGTAAATCTGAGCTCTGGATATGATTTTTAAGTGACGTTCCGGCCATTAGTAGTATGTCAGGATCTGTAATTTTTTTTTCATTGACTTCAGCAATATTTACAATTTCATCATGGAGACACATTCGCATGAACAAGGTTTACACATTATTCAATTTTGTTATCACAGTAATCGTTCTCCAATTGCAACTTTTCGTGTGCTTTAGCCATTTTATGATTATTATAATCGTCCACCTGGCTCGCTATTGGTTGAGTTGTTCCAAATTACTAGCATACATTTCCTTTACATAACGTTCAAGTGTGAATAAGAACAAAGCCGCTCCAAGTAATGAAAATGTTGCTGCCGTTCAGGGAAGTGTTGCTGAGTGTCTCCGGAATCTATAGATTCCAAGACGTTGTCAACAATTGGGACTGTCTCAAATCACAACATGGGGATTTCGAAAAAGGATTTAGGCTTGCATCCGTATAAAATTGGTATCACTCAAGAACTGAAGCCATTGGACTACCGTAAACGTCATCAATTTGCTGATTTTATGTTGGAACAACTTGAAAACGATAGCAAATTTTTGAAAAAATCATCTTCTCAGATAAACAAAACTGTCGATTCTGGTGAGAAGAAAATCCACAAATTATTTATGAACAACCATTACATTCATATAAACTGACAGTTTGGTGTGGTTTTTTTGTGTGGTGGCATCATCATACTTCTTTCGAAATGAAGCTGGTAACACCGTTACTGTCAATGCAGAGCGGTATATACCGATGATAATCAACTTTTTGTGGCCGAAATTGGAATAAGTCGATCTTGACTAAATCTGTTTCCAGCACGATGGGGCTTGGTGCTACACAGTACGTGCATCAGCCGAATTATTTCGGTAAAAGTTTGGAGATTCGACCATTTCAAGAAATTGTGACATTGAATGACCTCCAAGAAGTTGTCATTTACCACCATTAGACTATTTCTTCTGAAGTTACTTAAAGTCATTGGTCCTTGGCAATAAACCAGACTCTCTTCAAGCTTTACAAATCAATACTGAACGTGCTGTTCATGACATGCCACTTGATTTAGTGAAAAAAGTGCTCGAAAATTGGGTTCATCGAATTCGTTCCTGCAAAAGAAGACGTGGGTGGGGGCTATTTGCAAGATATTTCATTCAGAACTTAATTATATCGATTGTTCTTCACAATATATACCATTTGAAAACCATTTGAATTTTCTTAACAATTAGTGCGTGTTTTTTTTTTAAAGAAATCATATCACACAAATTGGAAAACCCTTTACATAAATAAAAAAATAACAAATCTGGAAAGATGATTATACAATCCGTTTGAAACAAAAAGAACTATAATTGAATGTGTCAGTGGCCAAATCGATTAACTCCACTTTCCCAAAATTTTGGTATGTTAGTGTCTGTGGGTTAAACTAATGTACCCAGTTCATTTTGAATTTAACTATATAATAGATACAGCTGTAGTGAAGTAATATATAATGTCAGTTTGCATTTATAATGAACGTGGAATTTGAAAACCCAGCAAAAATTTAAGTATCTACAGGTATTTTTTGATGGAATTAATCGATTTGGTAACTGGCACATTCAATTAATGGGCATAACTGTACATCCTAATTCTGTGTATTCGGTGTATCATGGGAATCGGTGGTGCAATGATTCGTGTGCGCGCCTCTTGTAATTGAGATCCTGGGTTCGATCACCGCTTTTAAATTTAAAATTTTTTCGGCGGCGATCACCTTGCATAGTGGCGGCAACACTTTCGGGTATTTAGCCATGAAAATGCTTCAAAAAATACCGTACGGAATCGATGGAAAAACTGTAGGTCCCATTCAGTGAATATCAAACTAGAAAGCTCACAGCTCACCGGTTAAGAAAAGCTCTCTCTAATTCATTCATGGGATTCATTATCATTACGAGGAAATATATGATTGAAAGGATTCGGTGTCGATTACGTCATCGAGAGAGTGTTACATGAATTCGACCAATCAAAAATAATGAATACACGTGTCTTGTCTAAAAACTTAAAATAATAGTGAAAATTGTATTCCGATTTATTTGCTCAGAGGCATAAAATAGTTTTAAAAGAAAAATTTTAAATGCAATTTTGATACGAATTGGAGTCAGCACCGGAATTCCATAACGTTTTAACGATAACATTCGGTAGTTAAATTGACAGAGTTCGGAAATATTGCATTGCAATTTATGAACTTTGGCATTTAAACTACAAATTTTTATCGGTAATAGTTTACAGAATTCCGCTGCGGGATTGTTTTTTTTTTTTTTTAGCATGGAATGACATTATTCCAAATTGTCTACACTTGCATTCCAATTGCAAAGCGCGTCGTCGCTCGTCCTCAACCAAAGAGAATACATTGAAAATAAGGAAACATAATGATTGTCACAATAAACAGCACAAAAAAGGCATGTGCCAAATATTTCGGTATTATCTTAACAACATCCTTTTCAATATATTCTGACGAATGGTTGGATAGTGAAGGATTGCTTCGTTAGTCAAAGGAAATGGTACGGAGCTAGTGTGTTCAAAACCGAAACGGTTTAACCGATTGTACGTACATCGTTTTTTTAAAAATTCCTATTTTCGAATAATCGGTTTCACCGGTGGTTTCTATACGATTAACTGGAGTTTTCGGATTTTTCACAACTGATGTAATAGTAGAGAAATGTAAACATAAATCCTTTTTCATAGCATACTATTTTTACTGACCCCAAATCCAAGGCAATAATATCTGCCAACTCCGAATAGGTGTAAATTCCGAAACTAATTATAACATAGGTAGTATGTTAGCAGAAATTCATGAAACAATAAATAGTATTCCTATTCCAAAAAGACATCCAAAAACGTACAAAATGTCCAAGGAAATATTTATTCGACGGTGATTTTGTCTAACTGGGAAATTCAAATAGTTGATCAGATAGGTCGAATGGATGGGTGGGTCGTGTAAAATTTTGAACCCCCAGTTACTTCTAAGCAGACGACTTAACATTTATAAAACATTCTTAACATTTAATTTAATGTTTATGACGTGATAGATTATTAGTTAAAGGTTAGGAATTTTCGAAATGGGTCATTTGCAGAATATTGGGAAAGGTTAACAAATTTCTTCCACATTTCTGACGATTCAAGTCAAATTATGAGAAATCTACAGATCAAATTCGAGAGAAATAGAGTGCCGTCAATGCAGTTTTCGGATCAATTCGAGAGGAAAGTTCGTCAATCTGTGTCCTTGTTGGACAAAAGGGCTCGTGTATTTTCTCGTCCGGTGCATTTAGTGGAAAATATTGCCGCTGTAGATGAAAGTGTGATCGAACAGCCATCAACATAAACTCGCCACCGTTCTTAACAATTGAAGAATAGAATTTTCGATAAAGACCTCGATGCGAAAGCTTGTAGAGTCAAGCTGGTCCAAGAACTGAAGCCTCATGACCATCTAATGCGTTTTCGATTCTTTAAATGGGCTGGAGATCGCTTGGCTGAAATTGAGAATTTTTTACCGAAAAATCATCTTTGCCCATGAAGGTCATTTATGTGGCACGTAGCCCCGCCTTGTTGGAACCAATTGTTGTCAAGATCAGCTTCTTCCAATTTTGGTCGTAAAAAGTTTGTTATCATCGATCTACACTGCTCTCCATTGACAGTAACGGTGTTACCAAGTGCATTTCAAAAGAAGTACGGACCCATGATTCCACCAGACCAAAAACCACACCAAACTGCCAATTTAGTTGAATGTAATAATAGATATCTGTTTATGAATATTTTGTGAATTTGCTTCGCACCAGAATCGACAGTTTTGTTTATTTTCCGCACCACTAAGATCAAAGTGAGTCTTATTGCACTCTCTTGCGACAAGAGCCTCAAAACTAGATTCAACCGTTCCGAGTTCGTAGAGTTTTGGTTATTGGTTCAAAATGTGTTGAAAAATAAAATTAATCTATGATACTGACTTACTGACTGACACCGCATTGAAAAACAAAACGAATATCCAAATTTAACTTCGAAAGCTTTAAAAATGTTCATTCAGTTTGTAGCATCATATTTATGTGAAGCTGGGTTTTCAACTGTAGCAGTAACCAAGAACAAATACCACTCAAAGATCAATGTGGAGCTCGAAATGAGAGTAGCAGTCTCAAGTGTTACCAAGCTCAAATCATCAAGCTCATCTGTCGCATTGATTTGACTGCGAAACAATCGTATTTGATTACACCCTCATCCATAACATGGGTGTATATAAGTATATCATTTAATACGGAAAAAATTTAACGCACAGAAGGAGCCATATTGGACCCTCAGTATCTTTGGACGAAATTCGTTTTGGGACTTTTTAATATGATTGAGCCTAGTGCGTCTGTCTGTCTGTCAGCCGGGTCAACACACAAAATTCATCACAGCAAAATCAGTCAGTATCTATTGTTTGTCCAAGGTTAGTTTGGGATAGAAACTGAGCGTTTTGCCCACTCCCCTCCTGGTACCTCCCATACAAATCGACGCATTTAGTACAAAATCATGTTTCTTTTAAAACTTTTTTCTGGTAGATGTGATTAGCTTCAACTCAAACATTGTAAATATCGGCGCCACGAAATAACCCCAAAACTCGAAAATGAAATAATCCACAATGAAATAATGAAGTAACCTCCAAAAGATATCGGTACTACCGCCTAATGAAATAACCCCCAAAATAGAAAAGAAATATCCCCCGATGAAGCAAGCTCAAGTAAATGAAATAAACACCAAAATAGTTATTATTAATTATAATATTATTATTAAAGAATTTAGAGGAATTCATTTTTGTAAAAAGGGTAATTTCTTGCGGAAATGAAATAAACCCCAAATAATATAAAGTAACCCCGACAACCACGCCGATTCGGATACCTTCCATGCAAAAGCTTGGTGGTAAGTCGCGTGAAACGCTTCCGATCTTAATAAAATTGGGTACTAGGCTTCATGTCAATAAATGCCAGTCACCAATTAAGACAAAGTCGTTTTGTCACGCCCATTTTTGTACCTCCCATACCAAAGTTTCTACGCCTGCTGGCAGTTCGGCCAGAAAACTCCTGTAAATCTTTGCCGAACACAATTATATTATGTTGGTGTCCATTATTTGTCCAAATTTTGTTTGGGATTGAAAATGGGTGTTTTGGCCATGTCTCTGCTGGTACCTCCCATACAAATCGACACATTTAATACAAAATCATGTTTTTTCTAAGACATTTGTCTGGTTGATGTGATTACCTAACTGGAGAACATTGGAAAGTTTTGTAGTTTGGTGGTCGTTCGGGTTGTCAATGCGACAAGGCGCGTGAAACACTTCCTATCCAATAATGAAACTAGGTTGTCGGCTGCATGTCATTAAACGCAAGTCACCAAGTAAGATAAGGTTAATTTTGCCACGCCCATGTTTGTGCGTCCCATACATAAGTTGTTCGACCGGCTGGGTGTTCGCAAGATAAGTCCCGCAAAACCGAACCAATCTTTATGAAATTTGGTGCTAGGGAAAATTTAGTCAAATGCCAGTCTTCTTTGGAAAATGGGTCATTTTGTTACGCCCATTCTGGTAAAGCTTGGTGGTCGCCAGGGTTGTCAATGACATAAGTAGCATGACACACTTCCGATCTTAATGAACTTGGGTTATAGGCTTCGTGTCATCAAACGCCAGTCACCGATTAAGCCAAGGGTAATTTGCAATGGGTAGTGTGCGCGGCTCTTGTACATGAGATCCTGGGTTCGAACCCTGCTCTGACCACCTTCAGAAGAAAAATTTCTTCCGGCGGCGGTCACCTCGCATAGTGACGGCGACACTATCAAGTATATAGCCATGAAAAAGCTTCTCAAAATACCGTTCGGAATCGGTGTAAAACTGTAGGTCCAAACAAGTGAGTGAAAAACTGGAAAGCGCACAGCTCAGTGATTGTGAGAAGTTCTCCCCGGTCCCTTCATGGGATGTAATGGGAAACCATTTATTTATTTTAATTTTGCCATACCCTACGAAGATAAGGTTTTCCAAGCTTTATGGAATTTGGTACTAGAAAAAATTTAGTCAAACGCAGATGACCGATTGATAGACACGATAACTCTCGTAGACTACAACCGATTGTATTGAAATTCGGTAGTCTTCAACGTTTTCCTAAAAATTAAAATTGAACAACTGTCCACGTCCATTTTCGTGCCACCCATACAAAACTGTGGCGGTTTTCCTGCTGGCCGACTCGAATATTTTGTGCAATACTGCACTCTGGAAAATATCGGCTCCAGCAACATATTGCAGGAAACATGTACATGTTTGGAATCACTGTTTTCATGAATTGAAGATCTGGTGCTTTTTTGTTTTTCTGTTGTCTGACTCGTGTTTGTTTTTAGAGGTTTGCAACAAAAAATTCACATTTGGGTCTCAAAAATATATATTATAGTCTATTAATCATTGTGTCTCCAACATATTATATTGAATAGCAAATACAATATGTTTGCGCACAAGCATAGTATATTTGTGACAAGCTACAAACAAGTTATATTTGCACCCAAACAACAAAAAAAGGCAGATTTTTCAGCGTATGTGTAAGACCAGATGAACGAATTTGCCATGCCCATTTCTGTACCTCCCTTTTAAATATTGGGCGGACAATTGGCTGGTAGTCACGATATCTCCCCGCTATCAATTAGGATGGTAATTAAGTTGGGTATTGAATAATATTTAGCACAACGCCACTCTGGTATGGATGGATGGATGCTAATTGATGACTTCGGGTGAGGGTATCTATAAGTCGGTTAACCCGACTCAAATTTGTGTACTGGTTTCTACAAACAATGTTAAATCCCATAGCTATCGAACACAAGTTTTCTAATATTTTTAACCTTATCATAATTACGACAAAAAAGGAAAAATTTATGCAAGAAAACAATATTTTGACAGACTTAGGGCGAGTTTCACACTCGTCATTCAAAAGCTTAATTTAAAAGCTCACAGAAAATTTTCATATTAAATGATAAGCATCGGGCATTTAAAGTACATTTAAATGGAGAATTTTCAACTGTGAAACTGGCCATTGGATAGCAGTATAAAAATACAATAAATATGTGCCACTTTTTTAAGGATTCAAGAACGCATCTATTGTTGAGGTTTTTTGTAACTTACGCTTTCTAACATCGTATATTGGAAATTAGACACGATAGCCATGTGTGGCAACACACCTCTATAATATAGTGCTGCATTGAGTTGAAAGAACACAAAAATATACCTTAGATGGAGTTTAATTATAATACTAATCTTAAGAAGTGGTGCGTGTGCTTAGTATTACGAGTAATATATAAATAGTACACACATGCTATTGTATTACAGTGTACTCCTTTAAATTTGTTCATATCTATACAACAGTATCCCATACATATGCATAAAAATAATGCAGTAGTTTAGTACTAGTGACACTTCATTGCATAATTTATATCCGGCAAGTGGTAGTTTAACCTGGGTGTTTCGTATTTCTAGTGTTCCTGTGTACGTTGAGCAGCGCTAAATATATACACAAATGTAATGCACTCCAGCGACTGAAATCCCGTAATATTTTTCGGGATCTCCGCCTTTGAATCCAGCGCGGTAGGAAAACATATAAATTTTGTGGTTGTGTTAAAGATATGAATCCTCTTGAATTAATCCGTAATTAATTATATTAACGCAATGTAATTAATATGTCTAATACACACGAGTAGCGTTATGTATGCACTCGCATAGGCAGTAATGCATCGTCACTTATGTGAGTGGCGAAATATAGGTACATAATTCATAATAACCACATTGGTAAATATTGAAGTACATATTTCTGGACTGTGGTTTGCGGGGAATACGTAGGTGGTAAACTGAATACTAAGGCTTTGCTGGTGTGCGTATCCTATTCTTATAGATGGGCCAAATTTGTCGTGAATTGCGATTACAGCACAAAAAAAGGCGAGCAACAACTTGTCACGCTTTGAAGTTATTCCCATTTGATTACAAATGCACTTAAAGCCATTCTGTAAGAATAATAGGAGCCGAGCGAAAGTGACAAGACACTAGACAGCTTGTAAGATCATATATTATTATAATTGTAAATACGAACTATTGGAAAAAATTGCCATTGGGGTCGAGTTGGCATAGCAGTGAATTGCTTTTTGTTCCACACTATATTTATATACCATATATAATTCTATAATAGGGTGTGTCGGAATATTTATATATGTGACCTGGTCTACGGAAAGGGGGCTTAGGTGTCAAAAAATCAATTTTCACTTTTTGGTTGATTCGGATGGAAGATGAGATGCTTTTTCACGTGGTGAAAAGCAGAAAATACTAACTTGCTTAGAAGTGTACTAAAAATGTAGAGAAAGAAAAGTAAAAATACGACAAAATATAATTTATTGGTAATTAACCCTGCTGTTAGATTAGGACCATTTGGTCCAAATTTTTTCTGTTTTCCCTTGTAACTTTGGAACGGTGAGATATACTGACTAAATTTTTCTGCTAATGGGGTCTTTTAATAAAACAATGTTATGTGCGAAAATTAAATTTTCTAACTTTATTCAGGACTGAGAAAAATACAAAATGACGAATCTTAGATTAGAGGACCATTTGGTCAATAGTACATTTTTTCATTACCAAGCGAATGTAAATTCATGTCAAATATTTAGAAGATGTTTTTGATATGTCAAATACTTGCTTTAGCAATAATTGAACCAAAATAGTTACAAAGGATAAGATAAAATTATTATTTTGGATGAAAATTCCAGTATGGACCAAATGGTCCCTCAATCTAAGATTCGTAAGTTTTTTCATTACCAAGCGAATGTAAATTCATGTCAAATATTTAGAAGATGTTTTTGATATGTTAGCGGATGTTTTTGATATGTCAAATACTTCCTTTAGAAATTTTTGAACCAAAATAGTTACAAAGAATAAGATAAAATTATTATTTTGGATGAAAATTGCAGTATGGACCAAATGGTCCCTCAATCTAAGATTCGTAAGTTTTTTCTAATCTAACAGCAGGGTTAACAAAATACATTGAATTGTAAGCTATAAAGATTTCGGGCTCGGTGGAGGTGATCATGAAATTGATTAAGCTTATGTTCGCGTTCAATGTCAGTAACACCTTTGCCTTGCGCAATCGATATTGTGTTTCCTATTAAAAGAAAAAATACTGAATTTAATCTCAACGTTTGATACAACTATAAAATGAGAAAACAATGAGCTACTTACGACGGCAGACATCGCAGAGATCATCCGCTGGTTTCGTAACTGTAACATGGGGTATGTATTTGGACCATATCCGTCAAAAACTGCAATTACTCATCTTCAATTCGTCATCACTGAGTGAAGAAATGTATTTTCGATAAATTGAGGACTTCGTCCCGCTGGATGGCAGTTTCATTATCCGAAAATCCTTAAATTTTGGGAGTCGTCCGGGCAGTGGAAGAGCCATTAAATCGGCTATAGACTCGATGAATTTAACAGCTTTTTCGATGTCAGCCGGTTTAAATGACTTTGGATGTGTACTCGGTTTATTTGCCAGTCCGTGTTGGCGCACTGTTACACCCTGTGCGTGAAAATGACGTACTAAATTTTCATAACGCCTCGTCGTACAGGCATGTACAAAAAGGAAAAACGAACGACAAACAGGTACTCTGTAGAAGGTAAATTGAATTCTAGCCTCATAACTTCTGTATCCTGTCTCTGTCCATATTTCTTCCGCCCAGCAAGCTTTGCGTTACACTTTCTAGCTTTTCGTTACTCATAATTCCAGCTTCGATGTGACTTAGTATCACTAAATCAAGTTAATTTTTCGACATCTCTAAACAATTGTTCCGCGTACTCTCGATCATTTCCCGTGGTATCAGTGTATGGCATTCATTATTACAACAATCTTTTGACAGAAATTTTGTTACCAGCTCCTCCTCCTTTACATCAACAACATACAGGTCCATGTTAACAAAAGTTTGTTCGGTATCATCTTCTGCCTGAGATACACATACTTCGTCTTCATCATCATCGCTCTCTTCGTAGTTTTCATCATCGTTTTCATCATCCTTTTCATGGAAATATTGTCCGTATACGGCACTGAACTCCTCATCAACACTCATGTTTCATTTCATGCGAAATGCGAAATGCGAAGACGATAATCAACAGAAACAGTAAACGTCACTTCTTCAGTGTTACTTTTTTAAATGTTCCACACTAGCAACTTACACGATGAACTATAATAATATTCCGACCAACAACAACACTTACTGGACCAACAAAAACACTTACTGGACGTCCGGCGCCGAGAACAATTAACGAGATAATGAGAAACTGACGAAACGAGTTGCTTACTTTTAACAGCTTTTTCACAGAAAACTAGTTTTCGCACGTAAGCTCCCTTTTCGTAGACCAGGTCACATATGGTTATCCTACACGCAAGACATCTTAGAATTAGCATAATTGACAAAAGATTACCTATATAGTTTTAAAAAGAATGCAAAACAATGTCCGTAGGGTACTAACGATCTTCAATGTTTTGAGTAAATTTAATTTTGACGGTGATATTTCTGTGTGTGGTTTCTTATTTTTCTCTCACTGATTGGGACCTACAGTTTTACACCGGTTCCGAACGGTATTTTGAGAAGCATTTACAAGGCTAAGTACTCGATAGTGTCGCCATCACTAAGCGAGGTGACTGTTGTAGAAAGAAATCTAAGGTGGTCTGAGCAGTGATCGAACCCACGTTCTCATGTACAAGAGCCGCGCACACTAGCCATTGTACCACCGACGGCCACTGTTATCGATACACGCTGAAAAAATCTGTCTCTTTTGTTGTGTGGATGCAGATATGAAGTGTATTTTGAGCTTGTCGCAAATATAATCATACTTCAGCACTTCAAAACACATTGTGTTTCCTATTCATTATTACATATTTGAGACAAAATGATTAACATTTTATAATATGTGTTTTTGCGACCCACATATCGTATATTTATGTTTATGATACAAATACAGCTGTGTTTGTTGCACTTTCTATGCTCTCTCGAGAGCAAGGAAATAAAAGAGGGACAAGTGTGTATCTGTATTGTTGCATTATTCTCTTAGTCAGTGATTTGAAGATGAGACGAAGTGTTTCTTATTGTGTTGTTATTGACTTCACAAATATTTCTTGTTGTATTTTGGAATTTATTCGTAATCATTTGTACGTTAAGCTAAAAATCAAAATAAAGTGCAATTTTCACTTGTTCAACTTTGTTAAATTACGAAATTCGTTCCGTCTTAGTGTATTTTCTTCTCAATTACTAATAGGAGGTAAGTAAAATACAATTCTTTCAAAACACGTTTAATGTTTGTTGTTGTTAAAGATGTGCCGAAATGTACATTGCACTGCTGAGGAACGTCGAGTTGCTAAACAAATACGAAGTGGGGGCGAAACTCTGGGTTTCGTTGCTAGTTCATTTGGAAGATCGGAAAAATTTGTTTGAAATGTATTAAAATGGAAACCATTTACTGAAACTCGGGGTAGGCTGTGACAAAGCAGCTCATTCACAGATTCCCGTATTGTGTTATTGGCAAAAAAAAAACCCATTTATGTCATCAAAGACTATTTCTGCAGAAATAAATAATGAAGTCAGTGCTGTAACAGTACGCCGCAAATTGTTAGAAAATAATTCGCATATGCTTCAACGTAAATATATGTAGGTTTGTCAGTAAACATTGTACTGTTTGCATTTAAATATAAGTAAGTTTGGAACTTGCAAATATATGAATGTTTTGAATATTGATGTTTGTTCCAAACATATTAAGGTTCCTGCAGAATATGTTTGGGAAAGTATGTTAGAGAGGTCGTTATTTTTCAGCGTGTATGCAACACATACACAAAGTTTCGATCTGCATGCAACAGCATCTTACCGGCGTCTTCGAAATTGATAGCTGCGAACCTGCAACCTCCCTCAAGTTTCATCTTATTTCGGGACTTTCTTGACTTGACTCGAGTGTATGTTCTTCGTAGTTTTCTAGTTTTACAGTTGCGATTAATTCACTGTTAAGAGATGGATGATGCAGCAACGAAAAATGTCATACATGATTTCTTTGACAATTTCTCGTTTCGCTGGTGCAACAATAAATTTTTCAATTATATGTAATTTGAATCTTTGAGAAAAACGGGTAAAAATTAATTGGTTTATATCTTACTTTTGTTTTGGCTGTTTAATAAACAAATAAAAATAAATGGTTTCCCATTTCATCCCATGAAGGGACCGGGGAAAACTTCTCACAATCACTGAGCTGTGCGCTTTCCAGTTTTCACTCACTGATTGGGATCTAAAATTTTACACCGATTCCGAACGGTATTTAGAGAAGCTTTTTCATGGCTAGATACTCGATAGTGTCGCCGTCACTATGCGAGGTGACCGCCGCCGAAAGAATTTTTTTATATTTTTTTTTAGGTGATCAGAGCAGGGTTCGAACCCACGATCTTATGTACAAGCGCCGCACGCACTAATCATTGCACCACCGACGGCCACATTTTGGCTGTTTACCAACATTTATAGTTGACGAAACAATTTCTTTCTTTGCTGGAACGTATGGGTTAATATAACGAAACAAATGTTTATGAAGATCAAGAGTGAAATGGAGAGACGAGAGGTAATAAGCGAATTCGAAACAGCTCAGCATGGCAAAATGGTGAGCATGAGTGGTGGGTCACGTAAACATTTTATTTCCAACAACCGACAGTAGTAGACGTAGTTCTTCGCCAGAATAATTTGTTGAAATTTTAAGGAGCTGAGTATGTAATTGATTTGCTGAAGATGTAATTGGTTTGAAATCGAGTACTCTCAATATCGGAATAGATGATGATGAAATGTTTGTCTCATTCGACATGGTGCCCCTGTTTCCAAGTCTATCGGTGCATTTAGCCTTTCAGGCGATAGAAGAGACATGCAGCATACTGGAAAAATTCACACAAATACCACAGGACTTGTTCATTGAATTGCTGAAATTTGTATAGAAAATATTATATAAAAATAGATATTTCTCATATAAGGCCAAATTCTATTAACAAGGAAAAGCCTATGGGACCACCACACTCGTATCTGACATAATAATGAAGTAGATCCTTGGGAAATCTTTGACGGTGGTGGACCTGAAGCCCAAACTCTTGACAAAGTATGTGGACGACTAATTTGTTGTGGTAAAGAGAAATGCAGTAGATAATACACTTAAGGATCTGAACGTATATAGCCGACAACTAAATTTCACGATGCAGTCGGAAGTAATTCGATAAGGAAACTTGGTCTAACTTGATTGGTACCAGAACATTACCGCTTCAGGGCTATTAATTATCTTAAACTCTATTCTCCCTAAAACAATTATCAAATTAGAAACATCGCGACAAATTTGATGAATAGGGCTCTAAATATCACCGACAAGGAGTTTCATGTAGAGAAAAGAAGGTGAAGGTAGGAACGTTTTTGGAAAAATTATTTCCCGGTCAGACTTATAAGAGACCTTTGGATCGGAAAAAGCATACAGTACATCTTATATCACGACTCCATCAGCAAGACAAAAATTCACAAACCTCTGACATACATATATACCCGGTTGTTCCGAGAGACTAAAGCACTCCCATAACTGTGACAAAGGGGCGTTAAAATCACAAAACACCCTGAAACTGTTATTGAGACACAAAAAGTATAAAGTGACAAAAACGAATATGTCTAATATTGTACTATAAAGAAAGAAAAAAGAAAAGAAACACTTACCAGACCGGCATTGACCGATGATCTCAAATATATCGACATACCATAAACAAACGCAGGGAAATCAAACTTTAACTGACGAAAGCTTGCGCACTATGTACGAGTAATTTGTCGTTTTTGATGTATAGTACAGGGTGGACCAAAAGTCACTAGGGGTGAAAGCATTTAATAACTTTTCCATTTATATAAATTTTTTTATTCTATTTCTCAGATTATAAAATACACAAAATGGAAATTCTTTCACACTAATTATGCAAAATAATGTCACTTAAATGAAGCCCGTTTTCGGCTTCGAAACGATGGCCATATTTTAGAGCAGTTTCCATAACAAATTTCAAAATTTCTGCAACAAAGTTGGCCTTGAGTTCAATGATTGTCTTGGGCTCGTTCACATATACTCGCTGCTTCAAATAACCCCAAAAGAAATTGTCGGGTGCTAACAAATCTGGTGAACGCGCTGGCCGATTAATTTCCGAATTTCTGGAAATTATTGGCTCTCCAAAAATTTGAGTGTAAAGTGCCAATGTGCCCCGGGAAGCGTGAGCAGTGGCTCCATCCTGCAGAAACAACATCCTCTGGTCTGGTTTCTGCACTCTCCATTTACGATTATAGGATTATATCTTAATTTTCGAAGAAGTAAGATCCAATGATATTTTCAAATGTAATATCATACCATAGTGTATACCTAATGAGTTGGAATTGGCGTTGATGAATGGCTTTTGGATTTTCAAACCCCCAAAAGCTACAGTTCTGCTTATTAACAAAGCCATTCAAATTAAAATTAGCTTCATCACTCATAATCAGATCTACAATAAAGATGCTTTCATATCTGGCCTACTTTTGAAACTTAACTGTAAAATTTAGACGTTGCCGGTGGTCTGCGGGTGTTAGTTCTTGCAGCAGTGCCATATTATATGGGAATAAGAGTTAATCCTTTTTTGTCTTATTCTATTTTATTATAATTTCATGACTAGGAAATTCTGCAACCATAAATACATATAAAGGGTTTTTTAACAGAGACGCTACAAAAATAAATCGATAGGGACAGCAAACGACGCCATATTTTTAACCGCTCTTTTGACATTTCTCTTCAGTAAGGTTTGCCATTTCATCATGGAAAGATATAAGAGCCAACAACGAGTCGAAATTGTTAAAATTTACTACCGAAATTTGGAGTCAGTGGCCTCAACTTTAAGAGCGCTACGTCCAATTTTTGTCGTCAGCGATGAGGCTCATTTCTGACTGAATGGCTTCCTCAATAAGCAAAATATGCGTTATTGGTCAGACAGCAATCCACACGTAATCCATGAGTCATCATTTCATCCCGAAAAAAATACGGTTTGGTGCGGTTTATGGGCCGGCGGCGTCATTGGGCCGTACTTCTTTCGTGATGATCAAGACCGGCACATTACTGTGAATGCGAATCGCTACCGTTCTATGATAACCGAATATTTTTGGCTCCAATTGGATAATATGGACTTGGAGGACATGTGGTACCAACAGGACGGCGCCACAAGCCACACAGCGAATGCCACAATCAATTTATTGGAAACCAAGTTTGGCGAACGTGTTACCTCACGAAATGGCCCAGTCGATTGGCCGCCTCGGTCGTGCTATTTGACGCCGTTAGATTATTTCTTGTGGAGCTGCGTCAAGTCTATGGTCTATGCCAACAAGCCAGCGACGATTGATGAACTTCGTACGAATATCGAACGTGAAATTGCAGGAGTATCGGCCGATTTATGCTTGAAAACCGTTGAAAATTGGGTTCAGCGTTTGGACTTCTGCAAGCGTGCCCGTGGTGGCCATGCAAAAGAAATCGAGTTCCATACATAATGGCATCGAACGTACTTTCACAGGAGTAAAGAACCGGTTTCAAGGAGTATCTAAAACCGGTTTTGCTTTATTTAAAAAAGCTCTTATTGAAAAACCCGTTATATACATTTCATAAAACATATAACTACATTACAAACACGTCATAACATTTAAGCATCGCTGACTCACAAAAACAAAAAATAACATAAAAAGCTTATACTCCCGCCATCGACCAGTTGTCGTCATCTGCAGTTGTTCGACTGATACCCTCAACTTGACTTGTTTGTGAAGTTTGCAGTAGTGCTGTGTATCATACTTTTGATCTAGATCATTTTCTAAAATGCGCCGTAGGGACGTATGAGACATTCCTAGCTCAACAGAACGACTTCTGGTAAATGTTTCAGGTGTTTCAATATTCAATACGTTCAATATTTTCCGTAGTGCGAATTAAAGGTGGTCTACCGGTTCGAGTTGAATCCCTTTCGGTGCCGTGTTGTTGGTGATAGTGAAGTAAGCAACGAATCATTGCTTCAGAAGGCGAAATTCTGATGTTAAGATGTCGACGATGTTTACGCTAAAATAATTGATCGCTGATTTAAATAATACAATTCTATTATTCTGGATCTTTGATCAGTTGTGAACGTCTGCGGTAGTTATTCTCCTTATGTCTTTTATATAATCTGAAATAAAATGTATAAATGGAAAAGTTTTTAAACTAAATTTTTTGTAATATCTTAGGCACACGGTTTAGGTCTGTAAAAACCTAGAGTCCTCAAGATGACTCTCCTGTGTAAAATTACTCAAATATTGATACCGCTTACGTAAGAGTGGCCGTCGGTGGTGCAATGGGCAGTGTGCGCGCCTCTTGTCCAGGAGATCCTGGGTTCGATTCCTGCCCCAAAACACCTTAAAATTTCTTTCGACGACGGTCACCTCGCTTAGTGACGGCGATACTATCGAGTATATAGCCATGAAAAAGCTTCTCAAAATACCGTTCGGACTCGGTGTAAAACTGTAGTCCCAATCAGTGAGTGAAAACTGGAAAGCGCTCAGCTCAGTGATTGTGAGAAGTTTTCCCCGGTCCCTTCATGGGATGTAATGGGAAACCATTTATTTATTTTTATACAAGCAAAGAATAAAAAAGTTTATTGCTCGATTGCCGCAACAATATTTTGATTGATTTTTATTAATTTATTAATCGCAACCGTTCATGTAGTTCTCTCAAATAAACTCATATACACTCCAGTTCACTTATTTAAAGGCACCAAAAATTCCATATTCAGCAGCTTGTATCTTTGCAGTTTGTAATCGATTGCAGAATTTTAAAATGGAAATGGAAGCTAAACATCTTGAGATATTAAAAAAAAATCATGAGAATATTGGTTTCTTAACTAAAGAATTTTGTTGAGCAATTTATAAATAAAGGTCAAAAAAATTGATATTTTTTTTACTTGTTTTTTTTATTATTTTTAAAGTAAGCTATGGTTGGTTGTAGGGAGCGTTTGTTTATTACAATTTATTACATCTTATTAATTATACGAGTCGAAATGGCAAAACAAAAAATTTTAAATCTATCGGAAAAAACTAAAATTGATGTTTACCGTTCCGAAAGATATTCCAACCGCGCTATAGATAAAAAATTGGACGTAGCCCAAGAGTTGTCGACAATTACATCAAGGACCCCGAGGGGGATGGAAAAAATTTAAAGGAAGGGTTTCATTGCCTTTATCTACGTATGAGAAAAGAAAAGTCAACAGAATTGCTTCTAATTCTGCCTTATCCTTGTCAAAAATAATAGCTCAAGCAGGAGTGGAAGCGAGCAAGTCATCAGTACGCAGAGTAATTAAGAGCTATGAATATCTTAAATACCTTAAAGTACAAAAAAAAAAGCGGTCACTTACTGGTAAGGAAAAGCGCCTTTAATTCGCAAGAGACTACATGGTATGGGATGTGCGGCCAAGAGCCCATGTAAATAACTGGATAGCCGTTGTATTTACAGATACGGATAAGTTTAATTTGGATGGCACTGATGGCTACAACTATTATATCCATGATCTGCGCAAAGAAAAGCGTTTTTTGAACCGAAATCACAGTCGAGAGGGCGGCGTTATGGTGTGGGGTGCTACTACGTACTATGGCACCATCGATCTTGCATTTCAAAGTGGAAAAGTGACTGGTGCAAGCTATAAAACGTTATTGGAATCGGCTTTTCGGAAGTTCAGTGAACTACTTGGCAACATATCTTGGATAGTGCAAGAGGATAATGGCCCTCTACACAACACCAGAGTAGTAAGGGTGTTCATTGCAAGCCAAAATGTTAATATACTTGACTGGCCATCCTATTCGCAAGATCTAAATATTATCGAAAATGTCTGGGGTTGGTTAGACAAGGCAGACAATTTAATGACAAGCAGTCAGTAATTCAGGCCCTCAATAACAACCCGTATATTTGAAATTATTAAAAACAAATGGATCTATTAATAGATCTTAAATAAATTTAAAAAAAATAAAAACTCTTTTTCATTAAAATTTGTTAAAGTGAACCAAAAAAATAGCACATTTTTGAAAATTCTGCAATCGGTTGCAAATTGCAAAGGATATATGCTGGTGAGTACGGAATTTTTAGTGCCTTTAAATAATTGAACCGGAGTGTATCTCAAATGTGTGCCATGTTGTTGCAAACGAGTTCTCGTTTGCATCAAACGCGTACAAAATTACAGTTGCCGCAAATTTAAAAAACGTTTCCGATAACTGAAATTAGCCATTTTACCAATGAGAGCACAGATTACGACGAACGTAAATTTCTCTCATTCTGTCAACTGTATACACAGTCTTATCCACACGTTTGGCATACACACTCTCGCATACACCTAAAAGTGAACACACACTCGAATGCTTCTACCTTTTCAAAATATTTATTTTTTTTTATCAAACCAACATGATAGGATGATGCCCCCTATAAATGCAGTGCATTGTGTTGGCGAAGGAAAATTGCGGTAGTAGAGGGTGGAAAGAGGGAGTAGTGTCTGTTGATATTTGCCTTGAATGTTTGTATGTCACAATTGGTGGGAAATACACTAGCCGGAAGTTTATTCCACATACGGACTGTACGGCTGAAGAACGAATTTTCTCTATAGTGTGTAGTGCGATCTTGGATGGACAATTGACGCGTTGTAGTTTGCTGCGCTTTCAGTTGTTACTTGAATGCAAGGCGAGACAGACGTGTAAGTAGACAGTGAAAAAATAGAAAAAATTGGCAACTTTTTTATAGACATATTTTATGGGTAACGCCAAAATCATAAAAGTTGAAAATTTTAACAAAACAGAGTTTATGGAGCCATAAACAATAGTTTTAATTACAACTCGGTTGCTGTAACCAAAAGAACAGTTCGTGGAACCGTTTTTCGTTTCTCACAATGTCTTTTTGGAACGAAGTTCCTTATCGGGCTTTGCGGGATGGGGGCTAAAGAAAAATGTTGAACATCTTTCTTCTAACATCTTTAGTATTATCCATAATTATCAACTATATTGGGTACTTTTGGTTTTGTTTAACGGGATGTTTTCTAGGTGGACCCTGTTTATTCCATATTGTAGTTTTGAACCCAATATAAAGTAAATTTAGAAAAGGCAAAGTGCAAGACTGGTAAATCCATGAAATACAACTCTGAGCATGGAATTACAATTGGCAGCACACTTACTCTTAAACTTGACATTTTGGTTTGGCTCGTGGCTGGACTCACATATGGGGAGAGAAATTTCTTGTTTAATGGGAAGTTTTCTAAGTGGTGCCTGTTTATTACATGTTGTAGTTTTTAACCGCATGAAAGCTAAATTTAGAAAAGCCAAAGTGAAAGATGTTTAAAAAATAACAATAAAAAAAGTAAATTTTCTCAATAAAAATACGTATTCATATTCTTAAAGAGAGTACCTTTTCTTAAAAAAATACCTTGTCTTAAAGAAGTACCTTTGCTTAAAAAAGTAAATTTTCTTACAAAAGTACCTTTGCTTAAAAAAGTAAATTTTCTTACAAAAAGTACATTTTCTTAAAAAAAAAGTAATTTTTTTATATAAGTACCTTTTCTTTAAAAAGTACATTATCTTATAAATAGCCTTTTCTTAAAAAACTACCTTTTCTTTAAAGAGTACATTTTATGTAAAATAAAATAGCTTTTCTTGAGACAAGTACCTACTCTTAAAATTGTACCTGTTCTTGAAAAAGTTTCAATTCTAAAAAAATACAATTTCTTTAAAAGAAAACATTTCTTTAAAAAAAATACCTTCTCTTAAAAAAAATACCATTTCTTACAAATATTAATTTTCTTAAAATTAGCTTTTCTAAAAAATCAAATAATACCTACTCTTTTCTTTTCTTGAGATAAGCTGCCTTAGAAATATATTTTCTTAAAAAAGTATATTTTTCCTAAAGAGAATACCACTTTGTTAAAAAGTACCTGTTCCTAAAAAAATCCAATGAGTTTTCGAACTCACGGACGATGTGCTAGCACCTTTTTGTTACACGGTACCTGTTCGATTTCTATGAACACGTTAGTAAATGTTACATTGGAAAATAAAAAACAGCGTTCAATCATATGGTGACGTTTCATTTAAATAATATTAATACTTACAATTATTTAAAGACAAGTGCAAGCACATGTGTTTTTATTTTCTTGCTTAATACTTTTTGTTTTCTTCCCACAAAAAACAAATAGAATATAAAGCAACAGACACATGAACATACATACATACATTGTTATGTTCGTACGTACGCTACACAAGTTCACAAAATGCTCTTTGCTCTCTTGCTATCTCATTTTTCTATACGTATAATACGTCATTATTCTGTTTGCTCTGAGAGTGCTCCGCACCCACATTTTATTTGACTTACCTTTGACAATAATAAAAAATCAACCTGTAAAAAAACAGTTTTTGACTATAAATTCTTTATATATGACCGCGCCCCTTTGTCCAATGCCGCCCATATTTGCACCAGATCTTAGAATATGTAATCCTAACCAACATACCCGATTTGGTTCAAATACCGTTAACAGGAGCAGAAATAATAAAATAAATAAATTTGTGATTTGTATGTACCACGCCCATTTATCCAATCCCGCCCATATTTTGATAGTTTATTAATTTGCCTGCGAAGTTTCAGCTCGATTGGATTAAAAATCAAATTAAAAATCAATCCAAAGTTTTTTCGGTGCGGTGCATACAGACAGGTGAAATTAATATAAAGAATTTAAAAAGGTGGTCAATCATATGATGACGTTTCATTTAAAAACCAAACACAGAACATCACACATACTTTGTCCGAAGTAGCTGACGTATACGTGCGTCACATAACCACATGTTTGTCATATCAACAGCAACGAAACAGCCAAACACACAACATCACACATTCGTTGTACGAAGTAGCTGACGGATTAGTGTGTCACCATAACGTCGACTGCGCTTGTAAATGATATTTTGCTTGGCTATGCTTTATATCTCCGTTCAACAATAGCAACAGACACATGTATATACATACATTATTATGTTAATACATACGCTATAGACACTCTTTCATTGCTCTCTTGCTCGCTAATTTTTGTTTAACACGTCATTATTCTCTTTCGCAGTCGCAGAAAATCTGGTTTTAGCAGTAGCATAAAATCTGGTTTTAGCAGCAGCAGAAAACCTGACTGTGTGTTGTTTGCACGTGTTGACTTTGATAGATTTAGTCCCTATACGCCGCTATATACATATATTAACACATCAAAAATACCTTTTCTTACAAAAATTCCTTTTCTTAAAATTAGCTTTTCTTAAAAATCAAATAATACCTATTATTTTCTTTTCTTGAGATAAGTTGCCCTATAAGTATACTTTCTTAAAAAAGTATATTTTTCCTAAAAAGAGTATATTTTTCCTAAAAAGAGTACCACTTCGTTAAAAAGTACCTTTTCCTAAAAAAGTACTTCTTTCTAAAAAAATTAATCTTTTTCTTACAGAAGTACTTCTTATTAAAAGAGTACTTCTTAAAAAAAACATTAGCTTTTAATAAAAGAAGTACCTCTCATTAAAAAAATGACCTTTTCGGGAAACATTCTTAAAAAGACGACCTAAAAATATACTTTTTTTTAAAAAATACATTCAATAAATAATAAATTTTTTAAAAAAGTTTATCATTTTACAAAAAGTATCTTTCCTTAAAGTTCAATTTATATTATAGTATTTTTCAACAGGCGCCTTAGGCGTGTGGAACTAACTAGTACATAATATAAAGCGAAAGAAACTTCGTTCCAACCGGGTGTCGCTGCCACTTCATGTAATTTGTTAGCACTAATTTTTCATAACTCGTTTTTTGGTTGGGAGCAACTACAACTCGGTTGCCGTAACCGAAGCAACAGTTGTCGGAACCGTTTTTCGTTTCACGCAAACTTTGTTTTCAGCTTATATTTTTCATAACTCGTTTCTGCAAACATTTTTCAGTTCTCCCAAACGAAATGACATGATCAAAACAAGTTCGTTTCTCCAAACTACAGTCCCCAAACGAACATCAGTTATCTGACATTTCGTTTGGGAGGAACGAGTTTGTTCATTGCGTGAAATAATAGGAAAGCCGTGGTTATACGTTATCTACTTAAACTCGTTTCGATTAGTGTGGGATAAAATATAAATATAAATCACAGAAGTAAATAAGGAACTCTATTTTTTACAGTTTTTTACAGTTTAATATATGTTATTAACATTCAACTTCAACGTCATTTCGATCACTCTTACAATGCCCAAAACTCCAGATAATTGCGTAGTAAGTGTTCAAAGGTATACAGTACAATATTTAAGAATTTATGCATATTTATACGATGGTTCCAACCGTACTTATATGCATAAGCATAAGCTAATAGGCCATGTCGGGTATAATGAAAATTCCGAACCACACTCACAGAGTCAATATGTTAGAGATACAAACGAACACCTTTTCGAGGCACTAAATAGTTTTCTCTCGACCACATGACATTAAAAAGATTTATATTATTATGTTATTAGATGCTAGGTTTATTAAATTTTCTCCTAAATTTGTGGTGAACTTCATAGTTTGTCTGCATTAAAATTATCCATGAAACAAACGTTATACCTAACTCTGTCACAACCACTTGCGCATTAAAATTTAACCCAAATACTTATTTACCAATTCTCCTGTGTAAGATGTGAATAAACCTGGAAAATGACTACATGAACACATTGTACATTACAACCAAAACCACTGCTACATCTTGCTGCCATACTGTAAGCCATACGAGTAATAGTCACACAAGTTATATATTTGTGTGTGTAATGAAAGTATCAGTTTGTGTGCGAGTACCCAGTGTTTGTGTCTCCAAGTGCTAGACACCGAGTGCATCAGGATCATTGATAGACACCAATATGGGCAAACACTGTCATTTATATCATTATTGCTGGTGTTATTCGACTTGAGAGTTGGTAATGGAGCAATAAATTTTAAATTGTTTTCCTGCATTCTAGCCAGAAACCGGACTCCATAGGATATACAATATATCTCTAGCATATAATTCATTAAATACTTGTACGAGAGGCACACAGGAATTGAAGGGAAACCCTATTTGTTTTAAGGCAATTATGCTTATGAGTTGAGTCTCATTCGTTTTCACTAAAAATTCATTCACAAGAAATTCCTGTACCCATTTGAGAGAGAAACCATTTCTTTCTTATTCATTGTAACATAATCGTTTTTAATACCGTCTACCGATAACAAGTGAACAGGGCGGAAAGTTGTTGGGTGTTAAATTGAAAGCACCCAAAATTTAATTCTGGCATAGCCAACTATTGTATTGTGCTGGACACACCAAGTTCTGGCCATAAACTGTTTATAAAAGGTCGAAATTTTCAGAGTTTTATGTTAAAATGTTGACAAGTATTCACGGTTTTAAACCCGAGCAACTACTTCAGAGCCAACCTACAAAGTAAATTTTTTTCGGACCTGTTATTGGAAAATATTAGCTGATGGAAATAATACTAGATGTTTAACGCCCAATGAAGCAGTGGTATGGGCATCATTTCAAACTACTGTTCATTAGATCGATTCACAATGTACGGTGGGGAAATAGTGTTTTTTTCCATCCCTTAATATGAACCTTGGTTTGATCCCTGATGCTTCCCAAAATATTTCGTGTCCAGCATTAGGATCCTGTGAGAAGAGCCGATTTTAAGAAACCTATTTTTTATTCAAAAAAATTTTTTATTCAAAAAAAAGAGAGTGTATGCAACATTAGTATAAAATGAAAGGGCGCGTCCAACGGTATATAAAACATGCCAAAATATGTCCTGATACATCCTTTTTTTAGGGGTAGGTTGCACAAAAAAATATTTTGAAGTATTTAGTACAGTGATTTTCTTATTTAAATGTCAGATTTGGATAATTGTAAATATTTGTGCCAGAGCGACTCGGAGTATGTATTAAAAAATAAAAAGAATATATCTACACAACAATGATCCAAACAAAATAATTGACGCCCATTTTACCCTGTTTAAAATTTCATTTTCGTAACGTGTATCATTTTTGTTCAAACGAGAACTAGCGCGAATTTAAAAAGCTGAAATCATAGTTTACTTAGACAGCCTAAAGATTAGAATATGCCAATCTGACATTTAAATCTGTAAAATCTCCTTACTAGAATTTAAAAATGTTTTTGACTCTTGAAGAATATCCCCGAAACAATGCTGTGTCGGGACATGCTTTGATACAATTTATATATTTTGGACGCACCTTAAAATAACCTTTCCGATATCAATATTGTATACACTGTCTACAGTCAACGTACAAAATTCTTTGAAAACTTTAAAAAATAATGGGTTTTGTAAAAAAGATCCAGCTCATGGGATCTTAATGCTGGACACGAAATATTTTGGGAATCACCAAAAAACGAGGTACGTTTTGTGGGGTGCACAATAAGACCTTTCTCTGTGAGTCGGTCTACTGTTCATAACTTTCTCGATAATCGTAAATCCCCGGATTACATGTAAATAACCAAAAATTGTTTGCATAATTAACTCATAATTGGCACTAGATCATGATACCCTGTACATTCCACAATTTGGCACAGGCTCCAAAAAGATTCGTTGTCATTCGTGAGTGGATGAACAATTTCAGTGGGTAATCGATATTGAACTTCTAAACCGTTTTAAATGAAATTCTAAGGCAACTTCTTCTGAATTACCTATAAATTTTATTGCACGACTTGGCCTGTAGTTTTGCGATAGCTTAATATTAACTTGAATAAAAGTCGTAATTTGCTTTTAATGCTGTAAGAGATCATGTTTTCTCCGGTTAGTGAAAAAAATGTAAATGTCGCGGGTGGGATTCGAACTCACATTCGCTGGACGATCGTTTCGATGTTTGTGAAGCATCATCTTCAGCAGCGTCTAGCCCGTTAAGCCACAAGTCACTAACTGAAGATATTTATTGATTGTGTGCAGATTCATTAGTCATTTAGAGCAGTGTTAAGAACATTTTTACGCAGTACATCCCATGGAGGGACTGAGTAGAGCTTCTCATAATCCGTGAGCAGTATTAGAATTATATTTTTTTTAATTTTTCAACCCTGAAATAAATTTGATGAAATAGTTACTTGAATTTTAATATTAATACTGCTGCAAACACCAAAAGTATTGAAAGTCGTAATGAAAAAATTTATTTTATTTTTGTTATTCAACCTCAACGCTATTCTACATCTATATTAATATAAATATAGTTTTTTTTTTAAACAAGTTTTACAAAATGCATGCTCATGATTCCTAGGACATCGTATAGCTATTTCAGATTAAGCCGCAGAACTATCGGTTCCCACTAGACATGATTTTTGTTATTGCTCACTGATCTTTTTTGGTAACTTTTAACTGGTACTTTTCATTTTATTATTCAAGTTCAAAACCCTTATATATCTCTATTTGGAGAGATATAACTAGTTGCTTAAAAGAAGTTTCACAAAATGCCTCCACATGATTGCTGTACAACTATTTCAGATCTACCAACAGATTTCCTTAAGCGCTTATTTCGAATGATGCTATTGAAAAAATCACATGAGGCGTCAGGGGACACTTGGTTGGAACGAAGTTCCTTTCGCTATATATTATGTACTAGTTAGTTCCAACACGCCTCAGGCGCCCGTAGAAAAATACGATAATTTAACTGGATCTTTCAGAAAGGATACTTTTTATAAAATGATAATTTTTTTTAAAAATGTACTTTGTTTTTAAAGTATATTTTTAGGTCTTTTTTGTAAGAATATGTATAACACTTACCCGAAAAGGTTATTTTTTAATGTTTTTTTAAGAAAATTTACTATTTTTAAGAACAAGTGCTTTTGTAAGAAAAAGTCATGAGTACGTATTTTTTTACAAAGAAGTACTTTTTTAAGAACCGGCAATTTTTGTCGAAGTGGTACTCTTTTTACGAAAAGGTTGTTGTTTAACGAAAATGTACTTATTTGCAGAAAGGCTCAAGAAAAGAAAAGGTAGTATTTTGTTTTTAGGAAAATGTACTTTTAAGAAAAGGAATTTTTGAGAGAAAATGTATTTAAAAGAGAAGTTATTTTTTGAAGAAAATGTTGGTTTCTAAGAAATGGAATTTTTTTTAGAATTGGTCCTTTTTTCAAGAATAGGTAAATTTTTACGAGTAGGTACATATCTCAAGAAAATTTATTTTGTGTCACAAAAAAGTTACTCTTTAAAAAAAAGTAGTTTTTTAAGAAAAGGCAATTTGTTGTAAGAATATGTACTTTTTTAAGAAAATGTACTGACGTTAAAAAGAATTACTTTTTTTTTAGAATATGTACTTTTTATAAGAAAATTTACTCACTTATTCGGTCTTGAACAACCCCGGGGGGTAAGGGGCCTTACAAAACGAAGATAATATATTTCGCCAACCAAAAAAGAAGATATCCTTTTTTTAAACAAAGGCACTTTTTAAGATAAGGTTTCTTTTTAGGAAAAGGTACTTTGAGAATATGAATATGTATATTTTTTTTAGAAAATTGAAAAGGTGCTTATTTAAGACAATGTTAAGTTTTAAACTTCTTTTTAAACGTCCTTCCAAAATTCTTCAAACTAAATGCAAACGAAAACTCATTTTAATTGAGAATTTCCGAAAATGCACGTGTTTGAAAAATATCGCCAGCAAAACACACAAGAAAACATTTGCAAAAACTTCTTTCCCTCTCCAAACAATTATTGGTTCTGTGTGCATTTAGTTTTATGAATTTGCCAACAGCACCATTCCAAACCACCGCTGTTGAAGATCTGTTGCCAGATTTGAAATAGCGGCAGGGTTGGCTGGAATTATGAGGTTGTATTTTGCAAAGCTTTTATTAAAAACTATATCTCTATTAATAGAGATATAGAATGGTCTTGCGCTGGAACAATAAAATAAAACAGTAAGAAAAAAAGACCGAATGAATAAAAATAATACCAGACTTTGTTTACTTAAACATAATGTACAATTTTTAAAACACAAAGTTTAAAGAAAAGGTTTGGAAAAGTATAGGGCATCAACGAATCACATCCATCGATTTCTGTCTCTGGTAATTGATTTAATTTAGTTTCACGATAACTGAGATTTTGTAAATTATTTATGCAGGAACCGCTTTCATGCACTTTATGGTCCTGTCGGCAATTTGCACTAGGTAATGTGAAATAAAAAACAACAGGTATGGACTCTGTTTATGTAATTTTGGGGCCAATTATGTAAGAAACGATATCAAATTCTTTATACTTTTTCGGTGGTGAAGTTTTATGAATGCATGTATTTTAAATGATCTATGTAGCCATACTATTGACGTAACGAAATCCTGCGGACGATTATCGGCATATAGAATTAGAATCCTGTTCTATTTCTGAATACTTTATTAAGCCTGGCAAAAGTTACCTGGATTTTGAAATAGTGTTCTTTGTGATACTTTTTTGTAGATCATACGTACATACACTCCGGTTCACTTATTTAAAGGCATTAAAAGTTCCATATTCAGCAGCCTGTATCTTCTGCACTTTGTAACTGATTGCAGAATTTTAAAATGGAAATGGAAGCTAGACATCTTGAGATATAAAAAAAATCAGGACAAGAATGGTTTATTAACTAAAGAACTTTTTTTGAGCAATTTATAAAAAAAAGTCAAAAAATATGCTATTTGTTTTAGTTCATTTGAATAAAGGCACTTGAACTAATTTTAATGAAAAACAGTTTTTCTTATTTTTTTAATTTATCTTACTTTAATCATTTCCCTTATGGGAATATTTGTTCGCTCATGAATTTATTCAAGCTCAAGACCTTTTTAGTTGTGCATGAAGATGTTCCAATGGTAATGCTTGGTATTCTTCAAACGAGTATATAAAGGAATTCTCATTAATATGATGAGTGTTTCTGGATATATATTTTTGAAGAATTCACCAAAAACATACCAAAAACGTCTGCTGATGAAGATCTTGGCAAGATCCGAAATAGCTATACAGACAGCCTTGGTATCATTGGAACATTTTTATGCTCGACTTTTTTGAAAGTAATATAAAGATAATAAGCTTTATATTATTTAAAAAGGTCTTGAGCTTGAATAAATTCATGAGGATTATTTTACTTTATTTAAGAACTATTAGTAATGGGTACAACCCCCTTTGTTATTAATAACTTCAACTATACGGGTTTTCATTGGGAGATAAATAGATTTTATGTAATCCAACGAAATTTGATTCCAAGCATCCTTAATGACCTGTATTAGTGACTGCTTGTTCTTGTCTACCTGTCTAAATTGTCTACCTGCTTCAGAGACCTTACGAGATAACCAACCCCATACATTTTCGATAATGTTTAGATCTGGCGAATAGGGGGGCCAGCCAATAATATTAACATTTTGGCTTGCAATATCCAAGATATGGGACCAAATAATTCACTGAACTTCGGAAAAGCCGATTCCAATAACGTTTTATTGGTTGTACCAGTCATTTTTTCACTTTGAAATTCAAGATCGATGGTGCCACATACCCCACACCATAACGCCGCAATCTGGGCAAGGTTCAGACCTCGCTTTTCTCTGTGCAGATCATGGAAATAATAGATTTAGCCATCAGGCACATCCAAATTATACTTCTTCTTATCCGTAAATACAACGGTTCTCCAGTCAATTACATGACCTCTTGGCTGCACAGCCCGTACCATGTAGTCCATGTAACATGTAGCATTAAGTGGCGGGATTTTTTGTAATTTCAGGTATTTAAGATACTCAGAGCTCTTAATTACTCTGCGTACTGATGACTTCCTTGCTTCCACTCCAGCTGAAGCTCTTATTTTTGACAAGGATAAGGCACAATTAGAAGCAATTCTGATGATTTTTCTTTTCTCATACGTAGATAATGGCAATGAGACCCTTCCTTTACAACTTTTTCCATACCCCTCGGGGTCCTTGATGTAATTGTCGACAAATGTTGGGCTCCGTCCAATTTTTTTTTGCTATTGTGCGGTTAGAATATCCTCCAGAACGGTAAACATCGATTTCAGTTTTTTCCGACAGATTTAAAATTTTTTGTTTTGCCATTTCGATTTGTAAAATGATTAAAATATAATAAAATGTAATAAACAAACGCTCCCTACAAACTTTGATAATAATAAAGTGCCTTTATTCAAGTGAACCAAAAAATAGCACATTTTTGGACTTTTTTTAGAAATTGCTCAAAAAAGTTCTTTGGTTAAGACAGCACTATTGTCATGATTTTTTTAATATCTCAAGATATCTAGTTTCCATTTGCACTTTAAAATTATGCAATCGGTTACGAATTGCAAAAGATAAAGACTGTTGAATATGGAATTTTTAGTGCCTTTAAATAAGTTAACCGGAGTGTATGTCATGTAATCTCTAATATAAAAATATAAAAAATCTAAAGGTCGCAGTAAACTTGAAAACAATTGTATGCTGCTGAGATTACAAAGCACAAGTTTTGTAGATAACATAATTATTGACAGTTTAGTAAAAACTTAGGAATACATGATGTATGATGTATACTAGAGGCCCCATAAATGCAAAAGTTGATTTTTTTTTCGCTCCCCGCGACTTTTCTACAACCTTGGGCTTAAAAAATTATATCTGCATCCCAATTTTTCAAATCTTGTTTAAACCGACCAGTCCCAATTGACCTAAAGGCTAAAAACCGGCCTTAAAAACACTTTATTGCCTTTTTGGCCTTTAACTCCTAAACAAACGATTTTATGAGGTTTGTTCACATAAGTTATTTTGACCAAAATAAAAAAATTACAGCAGCAGTTGTCCGAGGCCTTCGGCCACGGACTGTCCCTGCAGGCTGTGTCAGAGACACGGCCATTAAGTTTAACGTAGAATACGCCATCCGATAAGACAGAAAACATATATAACAATAAATTCATTTGCTTATATTATTTATCATTTATTGTTATATGTGTTTTCTGTCTTATCGGATGGCGTATTCCCTCCCTGCAGAGACAGTCCGTGGCCGAAGGCCTCGGACAACTGTCTGCTGTAATTTTTATATTAACCAACGGCATTTGATTCAAGTCCGTTTAAAAAAAAATAATATTATGTTAAATTTTTTTAAACTTAATTTAATTTATGTATTTTAATTAATATTTTTATTGAAATAAGTTCTGCGAATGTTGAGAGGGCCGCCCTAATATTAAAAAAGGTTTACCTTATCGAGTCTTCGCATTAGCATTCGAGCTTTGTGTGACAGCTTTACGCTTTACAATTCAAAATTAATGTTACAACAGCTTTATTGAAGCTTTCGCAAAAAAGCTTTATTACGTTAGCTTACTGTTTGTTTCACTTTTTACTAGATACATGTTGCCAAGCAACATTAGCTTGCTGTTCGTTTCACTTTTTACTAGATACATGTTCCTAAGCAATGTTGAGCAACCAAAAACACTTAACCAAACACCACACATACCACACTCAATTTTCATTTGAGAAATTAAAATACTAGAAATATATCAACCAATATGAAATGTATATCAAACGAAAGATAACATCTTCATTTACCTACAAAGAAAATTTAAAAAAAATTCATCCAGCCGTTTCCTCAAATTCAATGAAATAAAGATTACAACAATAAAAACCTGACATGACTCCTCATACCGTAAGGTAAGACGTATTCTACGTCAAAAAGCGGACATTTCTTCAATACAAGCTTTTAACATGAATCGAACCGTTAATGGCGTTTTCAACTATGAAAAGCAAAATGTTCCAAATTTTTGGGGCTCCTTTTTTTTAATTTTTGTCTTATTTAAAGAAAAAAAGAGCCCCAAAAATTTGGAAAATTTTGCTTTTCATAGTTGAAAACGCCATTAACGGTTAGATATATGTTAAAAGCTTGTATTGAAGAAATGTCCGCTTTTTTATTTTGGTCAAAATAACTTATGTGAATAAACCTCGTAAAATCGTTTGTTTAGGAGTTAAAGGCCAAAAAGGAAATGAAGTGTTGTTAAGGCCGGTTTTTAGCGTTTAGGTCAATTGGGATTGGTCGGTTTAAAGAAGATTTGAAAAATTGGGATGCAGATATTATTTTTTAAGCCCAAGGTTTTAGAAAAGTCGCGGGGAGCAAAGAAAGCAATATACTTTTCTTTTTCATATATTTTGTGGGGACTCTAATGTATACATGAGGCCCATTTTGACTTTGAATAGTCCCCAAATTTTTCGTTGACTCTGAGCGCGGAGATATTTTTAATGCCAACTACCGGTAGTGCTTTCTGATCATAATGAGTACAGTAAAATATAAGTTTAATTAGTTTCGTAGGCAATACTGATATGTTTATGTTAAAAGTTGGTAAGTGTGCCACTGGGCCTCATGAGGCCCGTCTGTTAAATTTATGGAAAACGTATGTAAGGTGCTATACAAAAGCACTTCAACATTATCAAGCAATTGAAATTTCATTATTTGAGATTTAGTAAAAGCTCAACAAGTTTACTGTGTGCAGTTTTCTTTTGAATTGATCATTTCGGTTTGAAGTTTTACCTATTTTATTATGTATAGCTTTCTTGAATTGAACTACTTGAAATGTCTGGAATAAGTGAGGAGGTCTGGGAAGGCCTCGCTGCAGGTCTAAGTTGGCGTCACCGATTTTCTGGATTGACAGAATACCAACAGCACCTCGCTGAAAATAGTCTTGCCGCATTTTTTGCGACTGAGAACTTCGAAGATGTAGAAGACGATGGAGATTATATCCCATCTGATGAAGTAGAGTCGGATGCTAAAGAAGAGTTCAACATTGTTGAACATTGAAACGAATGTTGTAGTGGACAGTGACAGTTGTTGAAGGAGATGTGTTTGGAGTAACTTCGACATTGCCGGTTGGCGAATTTTGCACATCCAAAGCGAGTGTTGTTTGGGATACAAAGTTTCAGTTGTTGACAGAAGTGGGTCTGCCTTAGTAATGCAGCCACGTTTTGACAGTCCGATAAACATATTCAGAAAGTCGTTACTCCGGACATGGTCAGTGTAATTGTACGAGTGACAAATCGTAGAGAATGAGACATATTACGGGATTTGAATATAGCCCACCCGGAATCAACTACAAGAGTTTGGACGGAAGCAACCGAGAATGAGATGTACCCGGTTTTCGGATTAGTATTGTTTGCTAGTATGTTCAATTCAAATACACAGATAGCTAAAGAGCTTTTAAGACCATACCACCATGACATCTACAAACCCACGATGGTCCTCAGCCGGTACAAGCTGTTCTTACGCTTCATTCGGTTTGACAAAGAAAACGCGCGACAGGATCGTGCTGCATTGAGCAAATCTGTAGCTATCGCCGCTCTTTGGATAATGCTAAACGCCAATTTGGAACGTGCTTATAATATTTTCACTTCGTTGGATTTGGCTGAAGAACGTACCTGGTATTTAATTAAAAAATCCCATAATAAAATGTTATGCATTCCTAATTCCAATAAATTCCAACAATTAATCAGGCTTACATGAAGTTAAAGTGTGATACAATACTTCTACACAATAGCAGCTTGCAATTGGAAAATAACCTAACGTAAAATTTGTAAAAATGGGTACTGGGCCTCGCAAGGCCCAGTAGAGTCACATACCGCCTACAAGGTAGTCAGACATCATAGGGTTATAAACTTGTAACACGTTGGAAGGAGGCTATTTGAAGAACGGTATCCCAATTTCCAAAAAAAATGGCTATGATCAGTTTCGACCCAGTAAAGGGTCCGTAAAATCATTTGTAGACGAAATGTGAGTTCTCGAACCCATTTCGAACCCGTCACGAGTCCGAAAAACATAAAATTTGGAGTTGACGATAAGTTTCGAACCCGTATCAGGACCGTAAAACAACATTAATGTCGCAGATTTATATATGATTTGACAAAGCACAAGAACTTAAAAAATAATAATAAACGATTAAGATTTAGCTGACAAACAATTTTTTTGACTGTGAAAATTAATATACATATAATGTAAGTGAAAAAATTAATTGTATTAGAGGTAGAAATTGATTTTTCAATAAATTTATTTATAATTTATAATTTATTTTTCAATAAACATCTTTTAAATATCAGAACGAAACCGCTTCGAATACGCACAACTTTATAAACGTGTGTCCGTCTCGAATCCATTTTATTTACAAAAAACTAACCCGGAGTAGATTCGAATATGAAATCCGTTTGCGAGTTCGAGACGGATCCGAAAAAGTAGAAAAACCTATCCTCTTTCGTTCTTTCGTCAGAGAAATTTCATACGCAAACGGATTCTTTATATGTAACTGATGCCCGTTTCCGACAAAATGCGCGAAGAATTCCGTCTCGAATTCGAAGCGGATTCATATGACACACTGGGACAGTGCAAACTCGCCCGTAGCTCAAGCAGATTAAGGAATTTTCAGAGAGATTATATTTTAAATATAAAAAATCAACAAGTAATGCAGTCAACATTGGTTTCATATCGTCTTTGACCAAGTAACCTGGCATCGTGATTCCCTCACTCAACTGAATGAGCAGCCCTCGTTAATTCTATTGTAAATGTAGTAAGTTTAAATTTTACATAGAAAGTGTTATTGTGTTAGTAGAAAACTATAAATTTCCAAAGGACTTCGGAAAAATAGTAAGATTAACGTCACTAATAACATAAATAATTGAGTGTTTCACCTACACAACCTCAGCAGAAGGCAACCTATGGTGGCAACCTATGGTGGAATTCGATAAAGATAATAAGAAAATTGGTGTGACATAAATTTCTTTTACTTTCTTAAATATTACTTTATGATTTGGAACCTGCATTACCTGAATAAACAAACTGTCAAATTTTATTGTTCACTTCTTTATACAAGGTGGCGCAAAAGTAAACTTCCGATGTTTTTTGGCTGTAATTTAAAAAAAAATTAAAAACTTTGATTCTTCTTGTGGATTATTTTTATCTGGTCTTTTAATTTTTTTTACATCAAGTCGAGAATATGATGTAAATGTAAATGGCCGCCGCCACAGTTGATTGTCATTTGAGCCCTTTTTATGGCATTTTTCATCCCTTTGGCCAAAACTTCCGGCGATACGTCCTCACATTCTTGACGGATATTGTCTTTAAGAGCTGCAAGAGTCTGACGCTTGTTGACATAAACCCGCGACTTCAAAAAGCCCCACAAAAAGAAGTCTGGAGCGGTCAAATCAGGCGATCTTGCTGGCCAGTGCAAATCGCCAAAACGGGAGATTAGGCGCCCGGGAAATGCATCCTTCAGCATATCGGTTGTGGCACGTGCAGTGTGTGCCGTTGCACCGTCCTGTTGGAATTATATGTTTTCCAATCCCAATTAATCAAGTTGCGGCAAAAATAACTCGTTGATCATTGCTCTGTAGCGCCATGACATTCCATGACATCGACGGCGCATCCTCGGCTACAGCAGCAATATTCTCTGCAGAATGGCTACTCGTGTTGTGCCAGTCTCTTCGAGGCGAGCGGCTAAACGTCGCAGTGTTTCACCAGTAGGCGTTGGACGGCCAGGAAATCTGCGACGAAATTCACGTTGTGCCAAATTCACCGACCGATTATTGGTCAAATAAATAGTCAGCAATATTCCGCGTTCTGGAGCAGTGTAGCGTAACATTGTTTATTAACGTGTATTTCGCAAGTGTTTGCTACACAAATGTCAAAACAGAACTGACATTAGGGGCCAATCGCAAAATTTATAGCATTTTCTGATAGGAGGATTACTTTTGCGCCACCTTGTATTAGTAACGAAATGAAAAATCAAATACATACAAAGCATTTAACTTAACTTAACCAAAGCTGAGTTGACGCAACTGTAGAGTGTCATCCGTTCAACTAGCCCTACATTTACTTTCAGGAAAAGTACAGCTTACTCTTCGTATTATTGAATCGAGCTTAAGATCATTTAGAAGTATTGCTTATTTTTTCCAATAATTCGTTTCCACATTGGGTGACGCCCTCAGGGAACAATTACAGACTTTTAGTCAATAGAAATTAGGATAATTACATCAATGTTAAATAAGATAGATATTTTAAATATTTTAAATTTTGTTAATTTAATTTTGTCTTTAAGTGTATTTTTTAATTGTTTTATGAGATATTTTTCATATTTTTCATACCGTGATATTGAGTTTTTTGAATTGGTTTTTTTGAATTGTTAATTATCAAAACATATAATAATAATTGTTCCCTGAAGAAGTCGCCCAATGTGGAGACGAAATATTGGAAAAAATAAGCAATACTTATAAATGATCTTAAGCTCGATTCAATAATAAGAAGAATTTCAATCGAAGATCGTAGAAAACTTAATAGATTTCAGCTTACGTTAAAATAAAAAAAGAAATCCTCTAAAAGCAAAGCACGAACATTATGTAAAAACAAAATATTTTTTTTTATAGTTTTTTATAAAATTTCCATAGCTTTTTATAATAAAATCAGTCAAAAACTGTAGGTCCCTGTCAGTGACAGAAAAATTACAAAGCGCACAGCTCACTGGTTATGGGAAGCTCTTCCCAATCCCTTCATGGGATGTAATGGGAAACGGTTTTTTTTTATAAAACGTATCGCTTTCATTTTGACTTAAAAACCGAAACCGGTTATTAACCGATTTTTACCCTCGGTTTAAACGAACACCGGTTTTCGTAAAAATATTCGAAGAACCCGAAAACCGAAATTTAAAAAAAAAACCGATTTTTTTAATATACTATCTACCACGCTTTCCTTTAACGAGTCTGCGCATAGAACTAACTAAGGGTGGACAGTCCGTTATGCTTTTCATTGTGAAAAAGACCTAATGCCGATATATGTATATGACGTTCTGGAAGGCGAGATGTTAATTTTTTTTGGTTGTATAATATTTAAAGGAATCAAAGACAATTTTTCCCTTTTCTTCATATGACAATTAAAATTTTGTACATTAATAAAAACTCGAAAATCTGAAGATAACGAAGCAGTTGCCAAATCTTTGATATTTCTTTTCACAAATTCATATTTAAATATGAGGGACCAAAAAAGCATGCACAGCGAAAATAAAAAAGAAAACAGAAGCAATTGCTTAGAGCATATTGATATAATAAATAGCATTTAATTAATATTATTCTTTTACTATAATCCGATTATGTTTTTGTTCGTATCCACCTGTAATGACAACGATGAAATAGATGACTAAAGCACAACAAAAAAAAAAAAAAAAAACTGCAAAATTACATGGAAAATCCCATTTGTTTCGTTTAACCACTACCCTTACATTAATAGCATCAACTCAGATGTTGACTAACAACAAAAGTAGTTGTTTAGTTGGTTGTTTGTGTACAGTAATAGCTCTATTTTGACAATTTTGGTTTTCCAATGAAATCGTTATAATATATAATCGGCAAAAACGGCACATTTTTGAGACGTTAAAAATCAAAAAAACAACAGATAAATTTAAAAGATATTTACCCAATGTTTTGGATTCCCCACTAGTGACCAGTATTTGATAGATATGGTTGTTCTAACAAGTAAACAACTGCAATCGGCTCTTGCAGATTGATATAACAAAACTAATTTCAGCAAACTCATAAGTCTCATACTCATACCCTTGATAAATAAACTGCAAAAAAAATCATATAAAATAAAGTAAGTTTAATGTAAAATATTTTATACTCGCATGTAAATATTTATTATATATGTAAATGAAATTGTTAGTTTTTCTGCCCCTTCTCTTCCTCTCGGCGTAACCCGGGAAACGTAATTATGCCATAACAAAATACTGTAAACCACTGGATCCACATTCATGTATTGTAGTAATGAATGAAATCTATTACACAACTAATTAATATTTTTCGAAATGTGGAGATTGAAAACAGAAAAACAAAAAAGTGTGCATTGACTTGTGTTATTCATTTGGAAAGTTGTTATTGGTTTTGGTTGCATTAATGATGATGTAAATTTCAGTTTAATTCAGACATAGGGTCAGCATTGTGAAATGATTGAATAACGTATCTCTATATATTTATGCACTAGCTAACTATAAGTAGAAGTATATTAACTTATGTCAAACAACTTGACAATCGTCTCTGTCAACTAAATATGTCGAATTTTGTCAAACAAATTGAATAACAAGCGACATCCTTCTCGTGATCGTGATACTATCGGCAAAATTGATATGAAAGCTATCACTCATGAAGCCATTCAAATTCGGTGAAATATTATGCATCCCTTTTAGAAAGTCTTAAATTATAGAACATCCTGGCAAGTGATTGTGAGCATCTCTCCCCTATCTAGTCATGCAACGTAATCGTTATAAGTAAATAGTAACATTCTCCTCTAATCTACATGACGTTACAAAAGTTTTGATTACTTGTACTTGGAAGAAAACAACTGGAAATAAAAACGTAATGGAATACCATACACAGGACCAGTAACTTCGCATCAATTCGTCAAACGATCACAGTCTTGGCAGAATTTGGTAATAAAGACGTGGATTTTTATAATAAAGTATCGGGATCAAGAAAGCCGGTTCAATCGACACTGTGTGTCGGCAAGTGTATCATTAACTTGGTCTATGATCTACTTATGCGAAATATAATTACCTTGTCCCCATGCTGGGTCGCTCACTAAATGGAACAGGGTAACACTCTGCCATATGTAGGGATGTGCTACAGGGTTCAAGTAATAGAATCTATAGATGTCCGCGAAAAAGGGAATGGGAGTAAATCTGGGCAAATCGGAGATTTATGTTATTTACATGAAGCTAGATGCTTCCGCATATTAAGTCACTGCTACTGTAAAACATAATAAATATTTTCATCGATGATTTTGATTTATTTGGTCTTTGTGTTGGTACTTTATTATTTTATTCAAGCTCAAGGCCATTCTTCTATATCTCTATTAGTAGAGATATAGATTTCAAAAAAAAAAAAAATAAATTTTAAAATGCATTCTCATGATTCTGGGCAAACCGTATAGGTATTTCAGATCAAGACACAGATCTTCATCTGTGGATGTTTGGAAAACTATAAAAGGAATAAAAAAAAAAAAATATTTTCCTATCACATCCCATGAAATAACAGGGGTGAGCTTCATATAATCGCTGAGACGAGGACTTTGCAGTGTTTTACTCACTGATTGACACCAACAGTTTTTTCGCCGGTTCCGAGTGGTTATTTTTAGGACCTCTTTTATAGGTAATTACTCACTAAGTGAGATGGCCGTCGCCAAAAGAAACGTAACCCAAAATGTCAGTGAGGGAACCCCAAATGTCATCGGAGGCTATATTCGGAGGTAAGTTACGGGATATATACATGAGCTGTCCAACCAATATTGTTTAACGGTACTGTCGTTTTAAGTAGTGACAAAAAACAATAACCTGAGACTTCTGATTGTGGATATACAAATTTTGGGAATCATGTGTAGTTCAGGACATGCCATTGTCCTGGGGCAATATTCTACTTGATTTCTAGACAGACAAATGACAGTAACGGTAGAAATCCTCCCAAGCCATTTCTTTGCTATAAATTTCTATGCTATGACCTCATCTAAGGTCACAGTTCGATTTAAAATAATATATTGCTATCCCACTTTAAACCTTGATATAATCTTCTGTACTCATATCCCAAGAAGGCACGCATTCCAATTAACTGAAGGTATTTACAATGTGTCTACACTGATACCACCAACCTAGGTGGTAGTATACAATTTCGAGTATATGAATCGTGGCGTAGCACTAAGGCTACCAGATGACTCCAGAATTGTTCACATTGAAGTCATGGTAGTCGGAGAAGTTACATTCTGGCTGGGATTAAATCAACATCTACTCTTCTATAAAATATTTAGAATTTGCATTTATGACTTTAAAAACTGTCCATAGCTACAGCCTATCTCAAAAAGAGATGACCAAGCAGTTTGATACACAACTTATGTGGGTGTCACGTTACTAAATTTTTCCGACCACTAATGCCGATCAATTGGCTAGAATAGGTGAGAACTTACCGGTCTCACGGTATTTGGAATACATACTGAAATAACCCAGCCTCTGTACGATGTTCCCCCAAACATATTCTGCAGCAACCATGTATATGGTTGGAAAACACACCAAACATGCATATGTTTGCAATCCTTAAACTCACTTGTTTTAAGTTTACTGGCAAGCATGTTTGCTTTTACTAGGAAACATATGCGTGCATCATCCCAAACATCCATACACTTACGTTGAAGCATTCGTGTGTTTCACTCCAAACACGAAAATATTTAGAAACTAATTATTTGGTAATTTCAGCATATACGTATGATAGTATGTTTTAATTTATTTAATAATATAAATATAAATTTATAACCAATTAGTAAAATTTTAGAAAACTCAAACCGTCTCTCTTTACATTTAACTTCATTAAGAGCAATAATTATTTTTTGTCAGGAAATGAGAATCTGCTACTCTTTTTTATCTCCCTTCTTTCTTTTTTGCTTTCAGAAGGTTTAAACTTCGCCAAACGCTACAACACAGTAAACCACAATTAGCACTATGGGTTGGTACATATTCAATACACATATATACAAAGCTAGTTCATGCAAACTAAGCGAGGTTTAAATACTTGTATTTTTCTATAAAATATTACAAATGGTCTCCCGCTCCGATTTTCTCAGTAAAAGCTCGGGCAGACAAAGAGCTTCACGTTATTGCTCTTTTCAGTTTCGTTCCTCAAAATCATTTCTCACTGTGGTGGCACACATATAATAAATACGTACATTAAAACCAAAGCAATATCACAAACCATTTGAATATCCGAGCCTTTCATTTCTTTTTTTACTGACCACAAATATTTTCGACTAAAGTAATATAACTTTTTTTTTCAGCAACCTTACTTTACCGACCAAGTTCCTTTGAAATCCTCTGTCCGATTAACCATTGACGGCGTCGAGTCGAAAAAATAACAAATTTTTGCGGTTTTCTAAGGGATTTCCATAAAGTGGCCCATTTCTTATTAAAATTTTCATTTTTAGAAACCGCAAAAAAAGAAAATCTCTAAAATATCAAATGAATATAACTCGGAAACGGTGCTAAAACGAACATATGTATGTGTTAGAATTTTTCTAAAAATATGTGATGCCGTATAAAAGAAATCAATTGCTTTAAGTTTCGCAGAAGTAAAAAAAATATTATTTTTGCGATTGGACGCACCGTTTCCGAGTTATAGCCATCTTTATACTTAAGCTATTTTCTTATTATGGCGATTTTTTTAAAACAAAAAATCTTTCTTAAGAATTGGACCACTATATAAAAACCCCTTAGAAACCCCAAAAAAGTTTTTTTTTTTTCGATTGGCCCCTCCGTTTCCAAGATATACACAATTTTCTAAATTTTTCACATTTTCGATCAAAAATGGGAATGGGTTATTCTGGGTAACCCATGTCCACAATTTGTTGCATGTTTGTGAAGATGGCGTCTGATTCAACGATGGTGTTTAAAATTCTCACTTCACCTCAATTTTTGATAATATCAGTAAAATAAAAAAATACATGCGATTCAGAAACTAGTGTGGTGAGATATATCAATTGGACATATTCGTCTTTTCGATAACAATAAAATAAACATGGAATTTAATGACCATCTTTTGACTCCGTATAGTAAAATATATGTCGACCGTTCAAATCTTATCAAATTTTGGGTATATACGGCTAAACACGTAAACGTGTATAATTACCATATTCTTTGGGGGACGATATCAATCTACTTTATTGTTTTTTCACAAATTTGTTTCGCACTTTCTGATTAAAACAAAAGTGTTTCTGAAAAGGCCTTGCTAACATTCAAAAATAGTTTATCTTTTACAACAAACGCTCTTATGAAAAATCGTACACATAATTTTGTAGCAAGTGTTTTAGTAACAGAAACTAAATTATATTACAGTGGCTAATATTTAAATACGAATTCAAATATTTTACTTTTTGTGAGTTCTATCTTGCAATTCAGATTAATGAGGTTTTATAAATACTCAAATTGGATAGTAACGGGTTTTTCAATAAGAGCGCTATAAAAGTTTTTTAAAATAAAACAAAACGTGTTTTAGATACCAATGAAATTCTTTATTCCCATGAAAGTAGGTTCGATGCCATTATGTATGGAACTCGATTTCTTTTGCATGGCCACCACGGGCACGCTTGCATAAGTCCAGATGCTGAACCCAATTTTCCACGGCTTTGAAGCATAAATCGGCCGATACTGCTGCAATTTCACGTTCGATGTTCGTACGAAGTTCATCAATCGTCGCTGGCTTGTTGGCATAGACCATAGACTTGACGTAGCCCCACAGGAAATAATCTAACGGCGTCAAATCGCACGACCGAGGCGGCCAATCGACTGGGCCATTTCGTGAGATAACACGTTCACCAAAGTTGGTTTCCAATAAATTGATTGCGGCATTCGGTGTGTGGCTTGAAGCGCCGTCCTGTTGGAACCCCATGTCCTCCAAGTCCATATTATCCAATTGGGGCCATAAATATTCGGTTATCATTGAACGGTTGCGATTTGAATTGACAGTAATGTGCCAGTCTTGATCATTACGGAAGAAGTACGGCCCAATGACGGCCATAAGCCGCACCAAACCGTAATTTTTTCGGGATGCTATGATGACTCATGGATTACGAGCGGATTACTGTCTGACCAATAACGTATATTTTCCTTTGATTTTGAAGATGATTTTCCGATGAAAACCCGAATCATTTTCAAGTTGTTGCTCAGCCCAATTCACGAACATACGACGCTTATGGTGGTCAATCGGCTTCAGTTCTTGCGTCATTTTGATCTTGTAAGGATGTAGACCAAGACGTTTGTTCGACACAACGACGTCACAGAAATGCCCAACGCTTGAGAACGACGTGTGAGAGGCACATTTGGGCTTTCTTGAACTGAAGCCTCAGTGGCAGCAATATTCTCGATACTACGGGCACTTCTTTGTCTCACTGGCACGGGAACATTTTGTACTGTGCCCGTGGATTCAAATTTTTCCACTACACGCTCAATTGTTGATCTGGTAGGACGATTATGACGACCATAAATTGGACGTAGCGCTCTTAAAGTTGAGGCCACTGACTCCAAATTTCGGTAATAAATTTTAATAATTTCGACTCGTTGTTGGCTCGTATATCTTTCCATGATGAAATGACAAACCGTACTGAAGAGAAATGTCAAAAGAGCGAGAAAAAATATGGCGTCGTTTGCTGTCCCTACCGATTTACTTTTGTAGCGTCTCTGTTGAGAAACCCATTTACAACCTAATTACTGTAGTAACGTCTTCCATTTAGTAAGACTTAATTTTAATTTATCAATACCATCGACAAATAATTCGTACGTACTTGTATGATAATTTTGAATTTTAATCAAAATATGTACTCTCTTATGGAACTTCTAATGCCTGAATTGATCTCCAACTAATATTTTCCTTGTGTGCCTCACCTTTATGTTATGAATCGTTCCTGAATTATGAACTGAATCGTTCCTGAATTTTCTAATAATGGAGGGAATCTCGTTTCTGAATTAGAAAATCGTTTAGTGATTACTGCAGTAGCATATTCCCCAAACACATTCTGCGTTAACTATGTGGAAGTTTGCAACACACTCAACATTTTTATTAGTTTGCCAGTCCCAAGCAAACTTATATGTAAATGCAAATAGTGGCATATTTACTTGGCATTAGCATATAAACGTAGCCATTGATGCCTTCGCCTTTAATACAAACATCCAAATACTTACCGGGAAGCATTCGTGTGTTTTCTCCCAAACTTCCATATACATACGTGGAAGTATGAGCGTATTTCCTCCCAAACATGCAGTTACTTGCGTGGAAGCATATGCGTGTTTGCTACCAAAGAGAATAATATTTAGAAAATTATCAGTTGTTGACTTGAATCACAAAAAAGATCCGTTTATCCACCCTTCAAAATATACCTGGGTTTCTTGTATAATGATTCCCAAAATATTTCGTGTCTAGCATTAAGACCACGTTAGCTGGACCATTTTTAAAAAAAGGTATTTGTTTTCCTTTTCAGAGAATTTTGTACGTAACTAAGGACAATGTCTTCAACCTTGGTGTCTTATAAATGGCTTTTTACGACAGGTAAATGTTAGATTGACATATTTTAATCTTTACTCGATTTTAGTAAATACGTGTTTCAGCTTTTTTAAAATTCGCACTAGTTCGCGTTTTACCAAAAATTTAATACGGTGGGAAGATTAAATGGTGGGAATTAAAACGGGTATCAGACCTTTTATTTTGACAAGGACATCATTGTTGTATATATATACAGTTTCTAATTTATAATACATTTTCGCAGGTGATCTGGATCGAATTTTTAATATTTCCCATTACTCGAATCTGGCACCTTAACTAGAAACACCTTCGTACTAAACACATAATTATGCGATTTTGCCGAATATTCCTGTAAAAAGGATATGTCAGGACATATTTTATATACCGTTGGACTCGCCTTTAAAAAGCCCTTTTTTTGTGATACTAATACTGTACTTTATACATTGTCTTTAGCTTAAGTACAAACTTCTTTGAAAACTAAAAAAATACATTTTCTAGAAACGGTCCAGCTCACGGGATCTTAATACTAGACACGAACTACTATTTTGGGAATCATCAGAAAACTAACCAAGGTACATTTTGAGAGTTGGACAAAAAACTCTTTTTGCCCACAATACAATGATAACTAGTCTAATTTAAATTATATAATAGAAATCATTTTACCAATGTAAACCTACATTATTATCGAATTACTAATAATATAAAAAGAATTATACCGGCCCTTTTTACATTTGGAAGTAATGAATGGATTATTTCTTTGTTTTTTAAAACTGAAGATCTGTTGCTGTTTGCTGCACATTTCTTTGTTGTCTCTAACTTATTTGCTTTCAGCAGGCTTCAACGTCCCCTGACAAACAATTAGCTTTCTATTTATTAATTTTTCCCCTAAGCTAGATCCAAAAAGACTTCGCAGTTTCTGGACCAGAAATTTCCTTCTGTGTGGTGGGCTCAACACCGGCTTCTCGGCTGCAGCATAGATTTTTTTCAACTCTTGTGTAGCTCTAACAATGTTTTCGGTTTTTTGGACGCTTTTGTGCTTAATAAAGCTTTTCGGAAAACTGATCAGTGGTATGGCTTGCGGATTTCTTCTTCGGAGCTTTCTGGAAATATGGAACAGTGAGATAATAATAGAGAGCAAAATCCATTGATTAATTTTAAACAAACCCATTTTTTTTATTTCCTCTGTGTGTTGCTGAAATATCTCAAAAATAATAAAAGGGAGCTACCCTATTTCAGTGATCCAATCGATCTGATTTTTTGCAGGCAGACTCGTGGAAATGACTGTATCACGTCAAATTTTTTAAAAAATAGAACTTTTATCAATTCTCAGATTTTCCTAAAGTTTATTTTTTTTTAAAATGGTTATCGTTTTTTTTTAAGGTTTCAGTTCGTTAAAAAAACAATTTTTTTTTGATTACTTTTGTTTTATAAAAATAAAGAATTGTTACATTAAAAATTTTAATGTCTTTAAAGAAATTTAGCCCTTTTGTTTTTGCGGTTGTAAGCATTTGCTTCAGTATCGCGACAAATAGACCAACAGTATTCGGCAAGCATATGCGTAATGTCTTTTCCTTTAAAGCGCTTTTCAATAGCCGCAATGTCCTGATGGAACCTTTCGCCATGCTCATCGCTACAAGCTCCTAAATCATCAGGGGACAAAATCTAAATGATTGTGAAGAAAATGGATCTTTAGCGACATTAATATGCCCATTTCGCCATATGCCGAAACCATTTCTGCTACAATATTTCTATAATTGGCAGCTCGTTTGTTGCCAAGAAACTGCTCAATAACGGCAACTGTACCGTTCCATGCACGTTGTTCGATAGCATTTAATTTTGATGAAAATTCAGAACTTGCAATTATTTTTTTTATCTGCGGACCATTGAAAACACCTTAAACCAAAAAAATCATTAAAACACATAAAATTACTGAATGACTTCTTAAAAAAATACCTGCATGAATCTTTGCACCGCGCAATTTCGGAAAAATTTTGCGTAAAGTTGCAATGGCCTCGCCATCACGATCCAGTTTTTTAACAAAATTTAATACGAGACCGAACTTAATGTGTAGTGGAGGCAAAATGATTTGAGACGGCTGCACCAATGGTAGATTCTCTATACTCTCTACGACTACTTTGCAGCATGTTCGCGGCTTCCACTTAAATTCAGTGTAATGCTCATCTCTTTTTCGACCTTCCCATGTACACAAAAAGCACTGGTGGGTTGGATATCCACGCTTAACACCCATGAGTAAACCGACCACTTTCAGATCGCAGCATATTTTCCAATTATGCTCTTTGTACTTTATCAGCTGTAATATTAATTCCATGCCTTCGTATGTTTCCTTGAGGTTTGTGGCATATGCGATCGGGACAGGTGGATGTATGTTACCGATATGAAGCAGCACGACTTTAAGGCTGTTGACCGATGCATCGATGAAAAGTCGCCACTCCTCTGAAATATGAGGGTAACCAATTTTTGCAAACATCAAATCAATATCATAACAATAAGCTAGATTTTAGACCGATCATCGTGCAATTTAAAAAATTCGTCATATGGAATAGTGGTACCTCGACCACGAGCAGCTGTTATTTTAAAATCAGCCGCCACTATGTTCCACTGCTTAAAGCGTGATGCAAAGAGTTCTGCTGTTCTCCTCGACAAAATTCCGTCTCGTACGAGGTCATTGAAGTCGGCTTGCGTTATTAAATGCGGCATTGCAGTCCCAATTTCACTGGGTGTTGCCACAAATTCCGATACTTGTGGACTCTCGCATCTCGCATGCGATGCAAGAAAAGCTGATAGCAGTGTTGGTACAACTGTTGATTCTGCATCGCTTATTTCGGGAACATTATCAAAAATCTCCACTGAAGCCGCTACACGCTCTTCTGGTGAGTATAGAACTGCTGGAATTACCGATTCTACATTAGCGTAGCGAATTTTGTTGCGGTGAATGTATTGGTACCCTTTTGATTGAGCAAAAGTTACACAAAAGTAGCACAATTCATTGCAGTGCTCCGTGCGTGGTAGCCAAATTGTTGGTACAGCGTACTTTATTGTTGACCATCCATCAGTAAACTTGCACAAATTTCTATAGCAATAGTCGCACACGACTTCCGGAGTACACCACAAGTAAGGAACATAAGCAGTCTTAAATAGTTTCTGAAATGAATTCACCACTGTTTTAGTAATATTTTTCAAATTTTTACTTGTTGCGAATAAGACACAAACGTAACAAAAGTTATTTCGCGTCGGACACTGCATTTTTTTCAGATGAAATATATACAAATACGTTTTCGCACAACAGAACTTAAAACAATTTTGCAATTCCTTATTTCATCTGTCAGACCAGTTGTAAGTGTTGTAAAATTGAAAAACTGTTTAGTGTTAGAAGGTTACTATTGATTAACTACAACTATATCGAGTAGGATGGGTCAAAAAACAGTTTTTTTTTCGTAACGCTTAAGTAGTTTAAAAATTTGGAGTCCCTTCAAGTTATGCTAAGAAAAGTTTTTTTTCAAAAATAATAAAAATTGGGGAAAATCTGAGAATTGATAAAAATTGTTTTTAAAAAATTTGACGTGATACAGTTATTTCCACGAGTCTGCCTGCAAAAAATCAGCTAGATTGTATCACTCAAAAGGTGTTAAAAATCGGTCCAAAGGCTTTCACACAGGCCACTACGAGCTTTATACTTCACACTTAAAAAAAAATAATTCTGACGTGTACATGAAATTCGACGATACACGTGTATTTTTATTTTTTCCCCTCTTTCCGAATTTGTGCATTTGGTTCATAGGACAGAAAAAAATCTATTTTTTGTAACACCGTGTTATTTTTAGGATGAGAAAAATGTGATATCTTCGCAAGATCGCTTTAGAGATATACCTTCTAATTGTTTGTATGGTTGTGTCTTTAAATTCTAATATTGAATAGCAACCAGAATGCTTTTGGACACAATTGTACTATCTTTGCCACAAGTTCCAAACACACCTTATACTATATAACTGGTTTTTGAAATTTTACAGATTTTCAGGGGGCTAGGATGAATCTTGTCAGGAATAATGATCCTGGACTATAAAAAAAATGGTGTCCCATAACATCCCATGAAGGGATTGGGGAGAGCTCCTCACAATCAGTGAAATGTGCGCTTTCTAATTTTACACTCACTGACTGGGACCTACAGTTTTACTCCGGTTCCGAACTGTTTTTTGAGCAGCATTTTCATGACCCGCTTTCTTATGTACAAGAGACGCCCACATTAACCATTGCACCACCGATCCTGGACTATAAACAAATATATTTTTTTTGAGGTCAGTGTATGAATTTGGTCCTTACATGCATTTTTAAATGAACCAGATAATATAATGTCCTATACATATATGTATTGTCCTATATATAGAAAATGTTCTTCGCCATACTGTTGCTGCCATTTGCTGTTTTAGATTTGATAGTAACAAAATAGGATCAGTGACCTTAAAATAATCTACGTAGAAATTTATTGATAAATTTATTGACAAATTTATTTATTGATCTGATATTGGCCCTTCGGCAAATATCGTCAGGCTATGTGTTTTTTCCTGACGCAGATTGCAATATTTTTTCTCCATATAAAACAACCCTCCTTAATATATAGGCTTGCAATACACGAAAAGCTAATTATTTTAAAAAGGTTACAATTTCTATTAGTAACAAAATTAAATTAGGAAGGTTTATCACTTCATAACAGTTCGGATTCAGTATAAAACTGTAGGTCCTAAACCTACAGCTTAGAAATAAGAAAGCTCACAGATCGTTAATTAATTTCTGTATTGGCAAACTGAGTATATTTAGTTTATTAATCGTCATTTGCAATAGAATTCCAAGTTAAAATTTCAACTGTTATTATCTTATAATTAATTGGGCCAATGTAATCTAATGGCATACACCAAATATTGTAGCCCTTCCGGCATCTCAAATTCTTGAGTCCGCATTTAAATAACCGACAAAATGTCATTACTCTGTCACTCCAAACATAAAAAATTTAAGTGCACTAAACTGGATAAAATAGTATTTGTTCGACTAAAAAAAAAGTAAAATTAATTAATATTTACGTAAATATTTAATACCTTATTTTTATTGAAACAATGACAGTAACCATAAATAAATATTTACAACAAACACAGTAACTGTGACATGTACATCTAAATAAATATTTGAATTAATTTAATCGAGGACTATAAACAAACTTTTGCCGTAATTATAATAATGAACAAGTGCATTATAATAATGAGCGTACACATGTCATATGTTCATATGTATGTGTATATTTATACCTATATTTTGTAAAATAGCAGTAAGTAAATTCGTTAGTCAAATCTTCTAAAAATTTCAAAAAATTTAACGCTCAGCCACAGTGTCAGTATAATTTGTGACTTAAGGAGAATTCATGGCAAATCTTCAACAGCTCTTAAAACTTTGATGCATAAATCATAATTTTCTTAAAATCTTCCGTTCACACTGAGGCGATAAGTTACAGTTCTTATGGCATTTGAATATGAAATTAATTATATTTGTTTATATTAACTTTCTAAATAAGTACGATAGATATTTACTTTGCTTTAATATTTTAAGAATGTTAGTCTTTTAGTTAAAGAAGTTAAACAAAGGAGTTTGAAATTGTTACAGGGAAGCTTATTTGAACATGTACTAGGTACCTATAAAATGTTCGAACTGAAATTTTAAAACTGAAAAAGACAAATAATTTATTTTAAAGCTAAAGCGAACCACAGACTTGTCATTCATGAGTATGAACATTAGCTATCTTTGGTGTTAATAGTCAGTCGTCCGCCCTTCTTGATACCTATTAAGAATGTAAGCGAAGTTGTTCGCATCAGTATCATGCTTACAAAATTTTTTGGTAATATTTTTTCAACTTCATCAGCCAGATAAGAAGTTATCGGCCAAGCTCATGCTTATATCTGTGGTTCGCTTAAGTGAAGTGACTTAGCAACATCAATGACAAGTGTCGACTTCTTATAATCGCAAATATACTTGAAAAAATAGTATTCTAGTATAAATTAGATGAGACGACTTTTAAAGCTTTGTTAGAATAATGAGATTTATGAATTGTATTATAACCCAAAATTTCTTTAATTCGAAAATGTAATAATAGTGGCAACGTCTTGCTCCACTGCCGAAAACTCAATCAACGTGGCCTTTATTAATATTTCTTCTATTTTAATTATATAACCATATAACTAGGTTTTACATTAACTGACTTAAGTAAGAAATTGGCGAAAGTGAATATTTATTTGAAACCCATTACCGTTTATGTCTGCTGTCATTTGATTTATGTTTATTTCAATTTATTACACAAATAAATTATATTTTGTTTTACATTTTACAGCAACTAAAGGGTTTTTCAACAGAGACGCTACAAAAGTAAATCGATAGGGACAGCAAATGACGCCATATCTTTTCCCGCTCTTTTGACATTTCTCTTCAGTAAGGTTTGCCATTTCATCATGGAAAGATATACGAGCCAACAACAAGTCGAAATTATTAAAATTTACTACCGAAATTTGGAGTCAGTGGCCTGAACTTTAAGAGCGCTACGTCCAATTTATGGTCGTCATAATTTTTGGTTGAATGGCTTCGTCAATAAGCAAAATATGCGTTATTGGTCAGACAGCAATCCACACGTAATCCATGAGTCATCATTGCATCCCGAAAAAAATACGGTTTGGTGCGGTTTATGGGCCGGCGGCGTCATTGGGCCGTACTTCTTTCGTGATGATCAAGACCGGCACATTACTGTGAATGCGAATCGCTACCGTTCAATGATAACCGAATATTTTTGGCCCCAATTGGATAATATGGACTTGGAGAACATGTGGTTCCAACACGACGGCGCCACAAGTCACACAGCGAATGCCACAATCAATTTATTGGAAACCAAGTTTTTTGAACGTGTTATCTCACGGAATGGCCCAGTCGATTGGCCGCCTCGGTCGTGAGATTTAACACCGTTAGATTATTTCCTGTGGGGCTACGTCAAGTCTATGGTCTATGCCAACAAGCCAGCGACGATTGATGAACTTTGTACGAATATCGAACGTGAAATTGCAGCAGTATCGGCCGATTTATGCTTGAAAACCGTCGAAAATTGGGTTCACCGTCTGGACTTCTGCAAGCGTGCCAGTGGTGGCCATGCAAAAGAAATCGAGTTCGATACATAATGGCATTGAACGTACTTTCACAGGAATAAAGAATTTCATTGGTATCTAAAACCGGTTTTGTTTTATCTAAAACAACTTTTGTAGCGCTTTTATTGAAAAACCCGTTATAAGTATATAAACATTTGTTTCTATTTCGAATATATGTATAAATTTTCTTTATCGATTGTATGCGACATATTGGTACTGTAATTAACGAGTATTTTTCATAAATAACTACAAAGGGGGTCGAATTGTAGCGTCCATTCTTAAATAAAAAATTGCAATTATACCATAATTTTGAAACGGAACGAACATGCTAGTTATGTAAGTGGGAACTGCTTAAGGTAATTATTGCGATTCAATATATACATTTGCAAAATAATATTGAGACAGGTAATTTCGACGTACGTTATAAATAATAACACTGTGTGTAATTTTTTAAGTCATGGCAAAATAACCATATACGGACACCACTACGTGATAAAAGACTAAAAAAAAAAGACCCGTGTTTCCCAATTTTTCAAAAAGTCATGCACTTTTTTTTTTATGGGCCGCCAAAGATTTGGGGCCTCGGTATCATTTTCATAAAAATGTGATCATTTTCTCAGGTTCATATCTTGCAAACCGTTCAGAATTTCGATTTACTCTCTGGGGCAAAGTTGTAGCTCCTGTCATAAAGAACAAAAATTGCGAACATATAAAATCAAAAAACTTCACCTTACAGATTTTTTTTACCTTTTTTCTCGTGTTCAGGTCCATAGGTAGCAAACCGTTCAAAATTCAAGGAAACAATCAACCACAAGAATTTACCTAAGATCTCAATAAACAAATTTTTTTTACCTTTTTCTCCTGTTCAGGTCCATAGGTAGCAAAAAATTAAATATGTTCGCAATTCTTTATGATAAGAGCTACAACTTTGCCTCAGAGAGTAAATCGAAATTCTGAACGGTTTGCAAGATATGAGCCTGAGAAAATGATCACATTTTACGAAAATGATACCGAGGCCTCAAATCTTTGGCGGCCAATAAAAAAAAAATTCATGACTTTGGGAAAAATTGGGAGACACGGGTCTTTTTTTTTTAGTCTTTTATCACGTAGTGGTGTCCGTATATGGTTATTTTTATTCGTGTTGCACTGTGTAATTTGTGTTCAATATTTTCATACGGGCACAATATATGGCGCACCCAGTAGAAAATAATCTAACCATATTAATTTACAATTCAAGATAAGTTTGAATACTTCCCCTATTTTTCACTGTCAAGTTAAGATATTTCTCCCATTTTATACCCTCACATATAGGATGGGGGTATATATCATTTAATATGGAAATAAGTGTAACTCCTTAGTATCTTTGGACGAAATTCGTTTTACGACTGTTTAGTCACTTTGCTATATAATTGTTACAAATTTATAATAGTTACATTCATATGAATTTTCTGAGTGTATAGTTTTGGTTTGAATATTTGGCTAGTCTAGAAACTGTATCATTAACTTAACGAAGACATTGGCCTTTGTACGTACTCATAAGTGAATTATAATTGAGATCGTTTTCGCACATTAAAGAGTAAACAACTAAATTCTTCTTCGAGTTTTATTTCTTTATAAACATAAATTTTGGCGACCGTGACAGGACCCAATGACATTAAATTGGGTTCTTTATAAAAAATTAGGACCGATTGCGATCTTTAGCAAAAGCACCACAGTGTTAATCGCAGTTGTTTGCTGAGTCCACAGTACTTGACGCCGCCTTCTTCCCCGAAAAGGTCGTCGTTGGACATTAAAGCCGTCGTCTGCGTACATGTATTGTTGTTCCCCTCGCTGGAGTCTTCGGTGGATTTTGTTTGCTAGCCTTTGCCCGCCTACATCTTCAGTTCCCTGATGCACATCTTTTGCATACATATTTGATTCGCTGCAAGTGGAATAAAACAACAACAAGTTGACCTTCATCGAACAACCTTTGAATTTGCTTGTAAGTAAAAGTATTCGTTATTACTTCTTTCAATTCGTCGTTAGAGCAAATCAATAGACACACGCACATCAAAAACATACATAAGTACATGCGTATGTGTCTGCATGTGTCCAAACATTCGTCAACTTCTCACATCGTTCTGCTTACTAATTATCGACTCTCTGCGTTTGTTATAACCCCTCAAACCCTCTTCGCATTTTTGGATGATTTTATCATAGTGGCTATTCTCTATACTCTTCTATTTACCCATCGATTACAAGAACTGCTGAATTATTGTCGTGAACTCTCCTGTTGTTAACATTTTAAATCGTCTGTAACAACTACAGTTTGAATGTCACTAGATTGACTACAACCATACACATCAATAGTTACAATTTTGTATCATTAGTTTGAAAGCTACCGTAGACATGGGTAATGAGGATGCCGTACGTACTGATGAATCTACGTCAGAATTAGCATCTTTAAAAGCGCAGAGAACTTCTATGAAACGAAATATTGCAAATATGAAAACAAAAATAGAAATGGATGGTGATTCATTAGACGAAACGATTCTTGATTGTAGATTACAAATTCTTGAATCCTACTTCAAGCAGATAAGCCATATTCAATCTCAAATAGAAAAATTAAACTCTGCTGATACATCAAGATCTGATCTTGAGGAATCATTTATTTTAGCAAAGGCTGCTATATTGAAGCGTTTAAATAAATATCGTCGTTCGAGTAATGTAGATCAAAGCTTTTTTAGTACCACAGCTCACAGTATATCGCAACACCCACGATTGCCACAACTAAAGTTGCCGAATTTCGATGGCAAATATTCCGATTATTCTCGATTCATCAGTACATACAAAACTTTAGTACATGAAGATTTATCAATTCCAGTAATTGATAAATTTAATTATCTTCTAAGCTGCTTAAGTGGACAGGCATTAGCTGTTGTTGAACCATTCCTTATCACTGAGGAAAATTATCAAAAAGCGGTGGACAGATTAAATGAAAGATATGATAACAAATCGTTGATTTTTATTAATACAATAAATTCATTATTTGCAATTGACACAATGACGAAGCCTAACGCTGAAGGTTTGCGCTCGATTTTTGATAATGTTGCTGCCATTCAGTCATCGTTATTGTCAATTGGATCAGAAAAGGATGTATTAAATGCCATTATTATTCATATAGTGTTGTCAAAAGTAGATTCTGAATCGAAAAAAGTCTACAATGAAAAACAAGACTTAGGGTCATTGCCATCGTGGGAGGAATGTTACAAAATACTGAGCAGACGTTGTCAGTTTTTAGAATCATCAACTACAAATCCTTCAAAACTAAATGATTATGACAATAAGCCTAAGCATAAAGATAGACGCCCAGGTTCTTCGTTTGTTGCTTCTACGGTTTTTTGCGAATATTGTCAAAGCAAAGAACATTTCATTGGGAATTGTAAGACATATATATCGTTGCCTATACCCCAGAGATTTGACTTCGTAAAATCATCTTCACTTTGTATAAATTGTTTGCGTAGAGGTCATAGAGTTGCAAAATGTTCATCAAAGTCTCGTTGTCGTGATTGCCGTATGTCGCACCATTCCTCGTTGCATAAGCCATTTTCGCAGAACTCCTCAACATCCAATTCGTCGTCGCAGCCAACAAACAATCGTTTATCGTCGAATGCTGATTCATTTACACCCTACTCTTCGCAACCATCGACAAGCAAGTCTGTTCAAAACACATCATCGGCACCTATAACTCACAATGCCTCATCGTTTCACATTACTACAAATTTATCGCTTGGAACTCGGAGCTACCGCCATACCATTTTACCAACAGCTGTTATATTGATAAAAGATCGTGTTGGAATTCTACAGCCTGTGAGAGCTCTGTTGGATTCGTGTTCCGAAATAAATTTAATAACTCAAGAGACTGTCGATCGTTTACATTTGCCAAAAACCAAATCATTTCACGAAATTGCCGGTGTATCAGAAATCAGAACAAGGACAAACCACTCAGTTACGGCAACAATAAAGTCTCGTACATCCGATTTTGAATGGACAGCAAGCTTTTTGGTTATCAAAAATATTTCATTTCAACAACCAGGTGAAAAATTCAGTGTTAAAAATTGGTCAATTCCTGAAGAAATTGATCTGGCTGATCCCCATTTTTTTGTACCCCAACGTGTTGACGTTTTGATAGGGTCAGAAGTCTTCTTTGAACTGTTGCTAGAAGGAAAGATTGTTCTTGGCTCTGGTTTACCCAATTTAAGAAACACTTTATTCGGATGGGTTGTTGGTGGTGTCGTTAATTCCCAGCAAGTGTCACAAATGTCGTCCTGTAACATAATTACAAAATTTAACGAACTTGATACCTTTTTAAAACGATTTTGGGAAGTTGAAGAATTTGTTCGAAATGAATCAAAGATGACTGAAGAAGAGCAAGAGTGTGAAAAACATTTCGTTGAAAATACTGTTTTTGATGAAAATAATAGAGTTAAAGTTCGATTACCATTCAAACATTCTCGTCAAAACTTGGGCAATTCATTTGAAACTGCACAACGCCGTTTTATGTACTTGGAGAAACGGTTGTTAAAAAACGATGAATTGAAATCTATGTACGTGGATTTTATGCGTGAATACATTGATCTTGGACACATGTCCAAAACTAGCTTCGAGAATCTTAAGGAAGAACATTTTGTAATACCGCACCACTCGGTTCTTCGACCACAAAGTACTTCCACTAAACTACGAGTGGTATTTGATGCCTCTTCGCGAACCTCAACGAACATTTCGCTTAATGACACTTTAATGGTTGGTCCTACAATTCAACAAGACTTAATTATCACTATGCTCTCGTTTCGTTTGAACAAATTCGCTTTATCTGCTGACATTTGCAAAATGTATCGACAATTTATCGTTGATGCCAGAGATAGAAATTATCAGCTCATTTTATGGAGAAGTAATGTCAATGAGCCCATCAATCTATACCAACTAAATACAGTTACATATGGTACTGCAGCTGCACCATTTCTTGCCATAAGAAGTTTATTCTTCTTAGCTGATAAATTTAAGGAAGCATTTCCTATTGGGTCAGAGGTTTTGACACAAGATGCGTATGTGGATGATATTCTCACAGGAGCTGAAACCATATGCGACCTCTCAAACAAAAAGGAACAATTAACAAAAATTTTAGAAAGAGCTGGTTTAAGTTTGTCAAAATGGAATTCAAATTATTCAGAAATTACTGGTGCACATGAAGAAACCATTTTAAAAACGAATAATGACAATATATCAAAAACTCTTGGAATGTCATGGAAATCAAATTCAGATATGTTTTGTTTTCGATTTGATCTACATAACGTCGAAACCGTTACAAAGCGTTCAATTCTGAGCACTGTCTCAAGAATATTTGACATCCTTGGTTTATTGAGCCCCATAGTGGTGACTTTTAAGATTCTTATTCAAGAGCTATGGAAACAAAACATAGATTGGGACTCTCCCGTAAATGATCAAACAAAAATTCGTTGGGCACAAATTCAAGAAAGTCTACCACATTTAAATGAAATTGAAATTCCACGTTTTGTATTAACTTCAGTTGAGTATGAATTTGAAATTCATGGCTTTGCGGATGCGTCGCTATTAGCATATGGGTGTTGTATATATATTCGAGCACCTCTTGGAAACAGTTTTAAGTCAAACCTACTCATTGGAAAATCAAAAGTAGCACCGGTAATCCAGCAATCTCTACCAAGGCTTGAGCTATGTGCGTCATTATTGCTTAGTAGAACCTGGCAAAAATTCAAACATAAATTCGAGAAATACAATTATAGAACATTTTTTTGGTCGGATTCGAAGATTGTTTTAAGCTGGTAAAAGAAACATTCATCAACCTTTGTTTGCTTCGTTGCCAATAGAGTATCAGAGATACAAAATATTACTCACGATATCTCGTGGAGACATGTACCGTCGAAACAAAATCCAGCAGATGTAGTATCAAGAGGCTGTTTGGCACATGAATTGAAATCTACAATTTGGTTTAATGGACCAGATTTTTTAACAAAGGGTGAGCAGGAGTGGCCTGATAATAGTCAACAGAGTGCCGAACTTCCATCAAATGAAATGAGAAAAACGGTATTAAAAACAGCAATTTTCGTCGATTCAATCATTCAACAACTTATCGTTCGTCAATCGTCATATCTTCGAATTCTTCACAGAATTGTTTACATTCACCGAGTCTTCGATATATCAAAAAGGGGTCAGGTTATAACATCGGAGGAGTTAACTGGAGCCTTTTGGAGAATAGTACATGACGTCCAACAACATTCATACCAAACAGAAATACAGCTTATAAAAAATGGAGAAGATTTAAAACCATGTCTTCAAAAACTGTCACCATTTCTTCAGGAAATTACGATTTTGAATCAGAATCACTTTATTCTTCGTGTAGGCGGGCGACTAGCAAATGCATCTTTATCGTTCGATACCAAATTCCCTGCACTGCTGCCAAAGGATCATCGATTTACTAAACTCTTCATCGAATACCTTCATGTGAAACATTATCATGCAGGTCCTAAATGTCTCCTAGGAATTCTTCGGCAAAATGTATGGGTTGTCAATGCTAGAGAATTAGTTCGAAAGGTGGTTCGAAATTGTGTTCGCTGTTTTAAATATAAACCTCGTCTACAACAGCAAATTATGGGTGATTTACCAGCCGACCGATTGAATGCTCAACGACCGTTTTTAGTGAGTGGGGTAGATTTTTGTGGGCCTTTTTTTACATCATACCGGATTAGAGGAAAGGCGCCCTATAAAACATACGTCGCAATTTTCGTCTGTTTTGCATCAAAGGCAATACACATAGAGGTTGTGTCAGACTTAACCACTAATACATTCCTCTTAAGCCTTAAACGATTCATAAGCCGTCGTGGAATACCTATCCGGCTGTATTGTGACAATGCTACAAATTTCGTCGGCGCCAACACAAAGCTCAAGGAATTCAGAGACAAACATTTTGGCAAACCGAATATAGATGCCGTAATGCATTACAGTGCGGTTACTGGATTCCATTTTTCATTTATACCTCCGCGATCTCCACATTTTGGCGGTTTATGGGAGGCGGCCGTCAAGTCAACAAAAACGCTTCTTATCAAAAACATCTCTCATGCTAATTTAACACTTGAAGAATTTCAGACAATATTAATAGAAGTTGAAGCCATATTGAATTCTCGTCCTCTAGCTGCCAGATCAGATGACCCGAACGATGGCGAAGCATTGACACCAGCCCACATGTTGATTGGTTCTTCACTCTTGTCGTTGCCTGACGATACACTACAGCCTAATATCAGTTGTAACTATCTGAAACGCTATCAAATGGTTACGTTCCTAAAGCAACAATTTTGGGAGCAATGGTCAAGAGATTACATTCTCAATCTCCAGCAGAAATCCAAGTGGTATAAGACGTTTTCAAACATTCCATTGGGTGCGCTTGTAATTGTGCATGAGGATAACAAACCACCGCAGCAATGGATTCTCGCTCGAGTGGTCAAAATCTTCCCAGGTCGTGACGGAAAAGTGCGAGTGGTTGAGGTTAAAACGGCAAAAGGAATTCTGCGAAGATCCATACATAAAATAGCTCCGCTACCAATAGATCATACTGATTGAAAGTGCCCTTTCAATGGGGGCAGAATGTTTAGTCACTTTGCTATATAATTGTTACAAATTTATAATAGTTACATTCATATGAATTTTCTGAGTGTATAGTTTTGGTTTGAATATTTGGCTACTCTAGAAACTCTATCATTAACTTAACGAAGACATTGGCCTTTGTACGTACTCATAAGTGAATTACAATTGAGATCGTTTTCGCACATTAAAGAGTAAACAACTAAATTCTTCTTCGAGTTTTATTTCTTTATAAACAACGACCTTTTAAGACGATTGTGTCTGTCAGTCTGGCTGGCTGGTCAACACGATAACTGCCGTAAATCTTTACAGATCACAATGAAATTTTGTCAGTGACTAGTACTTTCCAATATTGAATTTGGGATTGAAAATGGGCGTTTTGACCACGCCCTTTCTGATACCTCCCAACCAAATCGAAATATTTAGCACAAAATCATATTTCTTACAAACCTTGCTCTGGTAGATGTGATTAACTTCAATTCACCTATCGGTTAATAATGGTCGAGGTGGGCGAGATTGTCACGCCCGATAAATCGCGTCAAACACGTCCAATCTTAATGAAATTAGGTATAAGGCTTCAAACGCCAATCACCGATTAAAACCCGGATGATTTTGCCTCGCCTATTTTGTAAACTCCCATACAAAAGTTGTTTGGCCGTCTGGTTGGTCGGTACGAGAAGACCCGCAAAACCGATTCAATCTTTATGAAATTTTGTACTAGTCTATATTTAGTTAAATACCATTCTCCCATAAAAAATGGGCGGTTTTCCCACACCCATTCTGGTACCTCGTTTATAAAAGTTGGCCGAATGGCCGGTTGATAGACACGATAGTTTTCGTTAACTACAACCCATCTTAAGAAAATTCGGTACTAGCTAATATTTTGCTAAAAGCTACTATGTAATTAATAACTGACTATTGTGCCACGCCCAGTTTCGTACGGCCCATACAAAAGTTAGGTTTATTTCCGGTTTGCCGACTAGATATCTCCAATAACTCATAACCGATTATAATAAAATGTGGGCTTAATAAAAATATTGGGAGGGCAATTAATTGGTAGTCAAAAAAATTCCCCAAAACCACTTAGGATCCTAATTAATTGGGATATTAAATAATATTTAGCGCAATGTCAAACTGCTGTTGAACATGGTCACTTTTCAGAATGAGGGTTTTTTTAACACAACTGCCCCGTAATGGATGACTTACGGTGAGGCTATGGTTAAGTCGGTTCACCCGGCTGAAACTTATGTACTGGTTTCCTATAGGAAACAAAAACAAATACTCGATATTAAGACTTTATAGATATAATCAAAACTAATTTTAATATAATATGCATATATTTCATGAGATGTATGTACGAGAGAATGTGTGAACGAAAATAACTACACGCTGAAAAATCTGTAGTTTTTTCACAAATATTATATGATTGTTCCCAAACGCATTGTGTTTGCTATTCAATATTACTTGTTTGCGACGCAATGATTAATATCTTATTACATATGTGTTTGCGACCCAAATATATTTGTGCTTGTGATATAAATACAGACGTGTTTGTGGCACTGGTTATGCTCTCTCGAGAGCAAGAGAATGAAAGAGGTGCAACGAGTGTGTATATCTTGTAAGTGTGGATCTGTATTTCTGCATTATTCTCTCAGTGAGTGATTCTTAAATATTCCTGAATGGGCGAGTAAATTGCTGCTGAAGTCAGAATCTTTTATTTTGGCTGATGTATTGCGTTTTAAATTCATGTATTCAGTCGTCAATGGTTCATCGCACAGAGGATATCAAAAGCGTTTGATTAGTGAAGAAGGATAAACGAAGGCTTGGACGGTTAAATGGTTTGTGGTGTTGCTTTGGTTTTTGTGTATGTGTTTCGAATATATTTATGTGTGCTACCAAAGTGAGAAATGATTTTGAGGAAAGAAACTGGAAAGGGCAACAACGTGAATCGCTTTTTCTGCCCGAGCCTCTACTGAAAAAATTTGAATGCCGGACCATTTTTAAAATATAATAAACTAGAGTTGTATATAAGTATAATATTTGTGATCCAACGCATTGTGATAACCAAGACATAGTTCAAACCTACTGAAAACAAAAACGTAAGAGACAAGAAACAAAAGAGAAGCAAAAGATCAGCAGATTCTCATTTAAAAAAAAAAGATAATGCATTCAGCAATTCAATGTAAAAAGGGTCATTTTAATTAATTTAGTTTTCTGTATTAATTATTTATTTTAATTATAATAAATAAAGAAAGAAAGAATAATTCGTTTCTAAATAATATTTTGTTTGGAGTTAATACGCATATGTTTCCACGTAAGTATATGAAGGTTTGAGGGAAAGTAACGAATGCTTCCACATAAGTCTGTGGATGTTTGGGTTGAAGAACGCATATGTTTCCACTTAAAATCATACATATTTTTTCAGAAAACATGCTAGGATTTGCATTTAGATACATGTGAGTTTGTGATTGCAAACATAAAAATTTTTGTAGTGTGTTCCAAATATCTAAATGGTTCCTGCAGAATATGCTTGGGTGAATATGTTACAGAGGCCGTTTTTTTCAGTGTGTCTGATGTTTTGTGGCCGTCGTTGATGCAATGGTAGTGTGCGCGGCTCTTGTGCTTGAGATCCTGGGTTCGATCTCTGCTCTGGCCACCTTAAAATTTCTTTCGACGGCTGTCACCTCGCTTAGTGACGGCGACACTATCGAATGCTTAGCATTGAAAAAGCTTCTCAAAATACCGTTCGGAATAGGTGTACAATTGTGAGTGCAAAAACTAGAATGCACACAGCTCACAGGGTTGTGAGAAGCTCTCCCTAATCCCTTTATGGGATGTAAACGGAATCCATTTATTTATTTGTATGGTATTTTGGATATATAAATGAATTGAGATTTTTGGAATTCTGTTTGTTATCGTCCTTAATTTTATCAAATACTAGCTGACCCGGCAAACGTTGTTTTGCCATCCAATTTTATTTTCACGGAAAGTATAGTTCCCGTTGCAAAGTCGTTGAGGATTGATATCTCAAAGAAAAATTATATGTGCATTGAATTGACATACCAAATATTGTTCACATGATCACTAATAATCGATTTTCCCAGAAGCTATTACTAATGATAAGTATCAAAAGCAGTTGGTTGGAGAACACTTCGACAGATGGATCGTTTAGCAATGCAACTCGCATATTTGTCGTAAGCTGAAGTTTGTTCACATAACGCCACAATGGTGATGATTTGAGGCAAGCATTGATTTCATCGGCAGCGGTCGATCATGGTATTACTGGCAGTGTTTGCCGGAAATCGCCAGAGAGTAAAATCAATGCACCCCCAAAATGTCTTTCGTCATTACGCAGATCTTTCATAGTGCGATTCAAAGCTTCTAACGCACGTTTATTCGACATTGTGCATTCGTCCCAGATAATGATTTTGCTTGCTACCAAAACTTTGGCCATTGCTGAATGTTTCGATATGTTACATGTCGGTTCCTCAACCGATTGAAGATTTAATGGCAATTTTAATGCAGAATGAGCTGTTCGGCAATCTTCCAGCAGCGTGGCAGCTATTCCTGAAGAAGCAACTGCTACAGCAATTTTTGATTTTGCACGAACTGTAGCCAAAATTAATGATAAGAGGAATGTCTTGCCAGTGCCACTAGGAGCATCAAGGAAAATCATGCCGACATATCCATCATCAATTGCATTCATCACCGTGTCGTACACTTCTTTTTGTTGGGGATTTGACAAAGGTACACTCGTTTGAACCAAGTGACTTAACGCATTTGTGTCGTATTCACGTTCACGCTGCAATTCCCGTTCGAAAGCGTCATTCATTCCACGATCAGGCGCTGCCATTCCTAACCTGACTAATAAACTTCCGCACATGAGGTAGCACATGTCTTGTATCAAAACCAAAGCTTGGTTGTGTATCTCTTCACTCATCTCGTGATAGGGATTCTCTGAATGGACGCGAAATCTATGCAAAATGTCTTCTGACATGTTATCCTTGTACTTCTCCCATAATTCACGTGGATTTGATGGAAAACACGTGGAAATAATGATCGCAAATAATGTGCGTATCTGACTTGGAGAAGCTGAAACAGTTGCTTCAGCGATTGTTACGTCCCAATGCGCATCGTTTTCCAGCAAATTCAGCTCCTGACATGCTGCACGAAATGTTGGCAACACTACACCGTTGACAGTTCGAAGATATTCAAATGATGTCGGGCCACGAACATTCAACAGCAATAGTCGCAAGTAAAATCATTCATCATTTTTGGGACGAACTGTATAAATACGACCAAGAGCTTCAGTGCAACGCACATCCGGATGACCAGCAACGACATCGCCTTGCTTTCGACGTTGAAATGTCTTCAATGAAGCATTCCAAGTGTAATAACGTGGCACCTCTGAGTAAAGTAATGTGCGTGCAAACGGATCACTTCGGCAAATCGATAAAAAACTGGTCAATGTTGTCGCTGGTGGATTTTGAGCACGTTGAGCGGCATTTGCTGCAGTGAAATGAACTCGTTGACCATTCTCCAGATGCACTGCCAAATGTGTAACAGTCGGATAACGTTCGTGAATGGGAAATGAGAATATTCACCAAATCGCCTCATTGCAGCAAATGTACCGACCTACCTGATAGCGCGTGATTTCATCATTGGGGTCAGGTACTTGAAGACCAAAATCCGCCATGTCACTTCCCTTCATGACATATTTGCAGACGTACTTGATGGACTTCACTGAATTGCAATACTCCACGTTACAATGCGCCTTAAATGTTTCGGAAAGAAGTGGCGAATAGGGAACAACCCAAGAGTTGTCTACCACGAAATCATTTCCTTTCACTCTTACTGTGATTGTTCTACCGTTATGATCAGATGATTGACGCCGGTATAGTGGATAACCATCGTTGCCGGTGATGGTCTCATCAGTCAAATTTCGTGGATAACGCTTGGAACACTTGCCGTCGACCATGCACGGTGATTGTGGGTTAATGGCGCCGCACGGTCCATGAATCATATTCGTAATTACGACATTATGCAGGTCTGGATCGGTTTCGGGATCTGGAATCTCGGCACATATGATATCATCAATTTGGTTTGTCTGTACTCTTTCTACTAACCAAATGAGAATGTGCGCATGCGGCAAGCCTCTTTTTTGCCATTCAATTGAATACATCCAAAATCGAGTATCTCCAAAGACACGAAGCCTAACAATAAAGTCCATGAGCGACCGGACTTTTTGCCTGAATACGCGTGCGGTGATATCGTGACGATCACTTGATGTTTGGCCAGGTAGCAGCAGTTGAACAATTTCTTTCCACTTTGGATAGCACGTGAAGGTGATGAACAGATCGGGACGTCCGTAATGACGTACATACGTTATTGCATGCTGCGTATATTCATGCATATGACGTGGGCTGCCAACAAACAGATGCATTTCTATCGGTGCAAATTGCATCGCGTAAATGAATGTACTCCTCCGAACGTAACTCAGTTTGATTTAAACTGATAAAAAGGAGGCGCTCCGCTTCTATTTTGGCGTACATATCGACGCAAAATTGCTGAAACAATCGGCGAAACCGAAGCAAATGGTTGTCAACATTTTGGCGAATCATTAAACGATACGCGTAATAATTCATAGAGCTGACCTTCCTGGAAGTTTCCTCACCTAAAATTACATCAGTGACATAATTGTCACATTGAAAATGAAATTATTATTATGTCTATACTCACCGGACGATGGATTTATCATTTTGATGTTGATATAATATCCATCGTCTCCTTGCCAAAACATCAGTGGGTATTGTAATGCATCGTATGAACGATGCGTTTCGGACATTCGTTGCAATTGCCCAGAGTCCCGACGTGTGAGCACAATATCGCGTGATTGCCGGTTTTCACCAACAACCACAACTGCAACCTCATCCATTGTTGGAGCGTTAAATTGGCGTTCGTGGGTTCCAGCAGGTCGTTTATCCGCTCTGATCACGACTTTATAGTCATCAGTTGGCATGCGATCCAATGCAGTTTTGAACAATCGTACCAATGCATGACGCTCGTGAAGCAGCTTCTGCAGATCTCGAAGAATTCCCCTTCGCATTTCCGAATTGATTGTTTGGCGTTGGTCTAATTGATGTTGCATATTTCCCATAAAATAGATTTGTAAAAATTTATGTTGTCCGTCTTCAAGCGGTAACAATGATCCAATTCGATGGTGAATTTGACCTTGGATCTGTAGTAAAGGACGAAGTTAAATTAAATATTTTTCTTGTTCATCAAAAGAAACTAATCACTTAATGTATTACCTTGAATGTAGGATTGTATCCAAGTTCATGAATAATGACGTCATTTGAAAGCACCCGTTGTATTTCTGAGCGTTCGATAAAAAATGACGTGATTCTGGTGTTTCGCCAGGAAGCAAAGAACGCAATGGTTCACATAGCATGGGCAATGATGGTAATTTAACCTTTCCACTGAGACAGCACAATCCAGGTGTTTCTCCATCGAACTTTAACGCATCGCAGTGGTTGCACGCAACCTCCATTTGGCCAATTTGAACGGAAGGATGGGAGCTATAATAATTAAACGCTACTCGATTCAAATCAACACTTGAAGCACTTCTTCTTGTTCTTTGATTTAGATTTTCTCGTTGATTATTTCTTTGATTTGCCCGACGATTCCTCATTCTTAACTGATCCGTTACATTTGCCGCCTGTCTTTCTTCTTGTGTTTGTGATGCACGAAGTCGGGCCATACTAACACGGCGCTGTTCTCTTGCGAAATCTTGTTCATCCGTCGGCAACTGATAGGCTATATTCCGTACTGTACTTGCATGACGGGTTCGATGCGAAAGATTTGACCTTCTGAGTCGCGGCGTTATGAATTACACTTTGATATGAACACACAAAACATAAACTCACAAAATGAATTTATTTTTCAGGCAACTTACCATTTGAAAATAGAATTCAACACCAAAATAATCGAACCGAATGTAAGGAACACGAATTTTTATTGATTTTTAAAGTATTGCACTTAACAATTATTTGCACAATGCGAAATTAAAGTTTGGGTTGAGTGTCGATGAACACGCAATATATACAAAATTCGTTTCAAAACAATTTATGTAATCAAATTGAATTACAATAACTTTCTAAAGCTTATTAAAATTTGATAAATTTTTCACATCCATCAGGACATATAAATCGCCGTCTACTGGCAATACCGGAACCAGCATTTGAAATCATGTTCTTTTTAATGGTTTCTTGAGTAAAAATAGCGTTGAAAAATCACTCCATACAAAATGTTAAATTAATTTTCTTCATAATTTTTTTTTCCGAAAATTCTTTTAGAATTTTCTTGGATATTCTCCTTATTTGGGTGGAGACCTTTCCAAATTGGTGCTAATCATCGAAATCGGTCAATTGTTTCTCGAGTTATAAGATCAGTATCGAACCTCACTTTCTTTTATATATATAGATGTAAAATTAAAATTTTTTCCATATTGTTATCTAAACCTCTGCAGGACTAAACAGTAAAGTAAAACTCCAGTAAGTATGCTTCCCTGGAAAGACAATAATGTTGTTCACCCATGCCAAATAATTGGGAGTAATCCTCAATTGGAAACTCCATACGACATATAGGTCAGCGTGGAAAGTCTCGCAGGTTCTGGTATAATTGCAGGCGGGCTCAAAAATGGGGCCTCAACACTGAGGCCGCAAGCATGATACAACAGATCTTGACTTACGTACCCATATATTGTAGATATTTAGTATACTTGTATTGAAAAAGTGCTATATTGAAAATCTGCAAAATGTCTGGATATCACCGGAGCGCTAAGAATTTCTATAGGTTACGGCGAACACATCATTTGTACAACTGCCGAACAGTGTAGGTAGGCACATAATTCGTAATATATATTTGTCAAATGGCGACCAATGTGATGTGGTCACAAAATGTTAGACCGCTTAGGGTAATCGAGATCAAGGAGGAGTAAACAAATTCGGCTGAAATGATAGCCATGCGATCATGTAGAGTCAAGACACTTCTCCATCCAACTATATAAGAGGAGAGACACAAACATATTCTGCTACGATTTCAATGTCCTAAAAAACCCATAGGGCAATTTGAAGGATGTAAGTCTTGAAATGAATGACAAATATACAAAACATGTCGTGTGCAGTGTTCCACATTAAAAAAATCCAAGTTCGACTACAAGTACGAGTACTTGAATATTTTCTCTTGACAAAGAACAGACAATTTTTATTTGTTTATTTTCTTCATATGTAATTTTCCTTTAAGCATCGTATTGGAAAAACGTGTTGCTTAAAATGTTTTCCTTCTTTGCTTATGTTCTATATGTGTGTGTGATTCTCTGATATGTTTATCTTTTAGTTACAATTTCTGTCATACAAATTTGACCACAATGCCCTTAGGAGAAAATCATGATAGCAATCTCAACGACAGCAGCGGCAACAGCAACAGCACCAGTAAACCCGCATTAGACCCGATAGTCAAAAGGCCGGCCTACTGTTACATATGAAGGATCTTATTTACGACCCAAAGCAAAATTCTTATAAATGTAATTGATGTGTTTAGTCATTTGAGTTTATTAGCTCAATTGTTCAAAATAGGTAAAGGAAGAGTTGTCTTAAGGCACAATCCAAGTAAAATTGGTTTCAGCTCGTGCAAACTTTTCTTCAAAAAAGGGTATGTATTAAAATGTACTCAAAAACAAATGGGATTTATAAGGTTTAAAGAAATTTAAGTATTGTCCTTGGAAATCGTTTCAAAAAAGAAATAATATTTAGAGACAGGATAATAAAAATTACCTTACACATTGTACAGCTTTCAATGCGAGTATACTCTTTGTCATACATGGGGCAAATTAATTATATAACGATTATAATTTGTTGTTTAATTTGAATTTTCTGTCCAAATTCAAATTCAAAAAACTTTCAATAACACCATTGGTAATTGTACTTATTTTCAAAGCATTTCCTTCATATCTACAGTAAAGGTTTATGAATTTTAAATTGCTACGAGGCAATACCTATCGAAACCACAAACCTCTACATATAAAATACTTTAAGAGCAGAATTGCCAGCAGTCAAACCATTGCAAAACAGTTAAATGCATTATCATATTTCATTACAATTGACATCTGATTCCACAACCTGCATTGCAAATGCAAATTAAAAATTTTTTAATTGTCATTACGAACAATGGTAATTCTTTTGCATTTGCATTAGATAAAGTAATGCAAATTAAAATCCAATGCAAACAAAAAAACCCACGAACGCCCACTGCCAGTGTACTGCCGAAAATTGGAGAATTGATTTAGAATAAAACGGACCCTCCGTGTTCAAACAGTTTACGTTGTGATAGGCAGACTTAATAGTCAGCTAGGAAACTGAAAACGTCTGACAGAATTTCATACACTATTTTTGACTTCACTGAGTTCTGTCAAATGAGCAATCAAAATAATCACTAATTGTGCTATCGACAGGCCCATTCATCTAACTCGACAAAACAAAAAGTGGGGAAAAAGTGGGGATTGTTTTTAAACAAAAAATAAAAAAATAATTAAAAAAAAATTAAGTTTATTTATAAATGCACTAAAAACTAGAAAATAATTTTTCTCTTTGCCTCAATAAGTATATTCTTCTTCATGATGGGGTTGTACAATGGTCCGCCTACTTAGCACTTCAACAACAATGGTCTAGATACTTTCAATAAAGAGCGTAATTAAAATAAATTAGTTAATTAATTTTCTAGGGACCTCTCAAACAAAACGCTTGCATTTAAATTAAAAATGGTGACAAAATTAAATCTTAAATAAAATTAAACATAATTTTTTTTTAATTATTTTTTATTTTTAATTTTTTAGTTAATAAATTTTTAATGTTTTAATGTTTAATATCATATTCATGTATTGTCATCCAAATCTGACAAGTGTGCAAAAATTTAGTTCGATTGGTCAACTACAACTGTGTTAAAAATGAGTTATTAGATTTGAACAATACAGACTGATTTGAACAATACAGACTGACAGACAACAAAGCAGGTTAAATAAAACACTGTAAAAAACAAAATTTTATTTTTCTTTGTTTTTATAAAAGTAAAGTAAAGTAAAGCTTTAGTTTTAACCCTTCTTCACTCATTGGGTCAAAATGACCCAATTTTATATTTCAAATGCCATTTTTTTCTCTAAATTACAAGTTATCAAGCTGAAACTTTATGATATCCTCAACGGCGTGGTAAACTATGGGTTGGCAAGAAAAAGAAGTAGTTAGTTATGTTCGGGGTTTCTCTGCATGCAAATATGTAAAATATATACATTTATTGTCCTGTGGGTCAATTTGACCCAAAGGTAATTACGATTAGTTAGGCTGTATTTAAATATTTTTGTTACCAATTTGAAATAGTTTGCGTTCGGGAAGTAGGAAACATTTGAACTTCTTATCGCTAATTCTATAATTCGGGAACACCACGCCTAATGTCGTATCAACCATTGTTACTGATCAACTTTCCCATAAAACCACCTTCCGTCCTTATGGGACCTCAAACAACCCAGAGCGATGAACGACCTTACAAACTGAGGATAACATATTTCCGCAACCGGCTCGATCTGCAGCCATCTGCTTCATTTGTATTTCTTCAAAATCAGTATGATACATTATTGGTACTTATGGCTGTTGGTGGTGCAGTGATATGTGGGCGACTCTTGTACATGGGTACATGGTTTGGATCCCTGCGTTGCCCACCTTCCATTTCTTTCAACGATCGTCACCTGGCTTCTTACCTTCACACTATCGAGTATTTAGCCATGAAAAGGCTTCTCAAAATACTGTACAATAACTGTAGGTCCTATTCAATCAGTGTAAAACTATATGGCGCATGCTCACTGGTTGTCCCTACATGGAATGTAATGTAACGTAAAGAGGCGCGCACACTAACCATTGCATCAACGACGGCCACATTTTTTAGGCTTAGTCATTCGTAAGTCAAGCGTTGATTCTTATCTCTAACTCTGATATGAGCATGTCTGTTTTAACAAAATGCAACCCTGATAGTCATTATTGTCCTTACTAAAATGACAGCTTGTCGTCAAAAGCTAGAATGCATTCGTGCACGGCGTAGCCACTCGATGGACACAGTTTAGTTGAAGTTTTATGTGATGAGAACGAAATTTTGTTGGCAAATGATGGTGATGGAAATGATCAATACTCTTCGTCAAGCGAAAGTATTGAAGGCGTGATTCTGGAAGATCAAATCAACAGAGAACGCTGCAAACCCACTTCATATTTATGAAGACATCATAGTGCTCTTTGGCAAGAGTAACCACGGATTCAAGCTGGTAGGCCTACCAAAAATATTATATCACGGATATAAAACCAGCATTTATTTTCAAATAATAAAACTAGTTAAATAACTAGCTGGCAAAACATTGATTTGACTGCACGACATATGAATGAAATAACTCAAAATTGACCCAAGGATCAGAGGGGGGTGCATATGCAAGGAATGCAGAAGGGTTAAAAAAACTTCAATAAAACAGTTCATTAATACCGGATTTTTAATAGATCGTTCCATGTTACTCACCTGGACACGTACCTTTTGTATAAATTCAAGAGTATTATGGTTTCTTTATAAACCAATGTGCGAAATCGTCGCCGAATTTGAAAAATGGCGAAAAAATTAAAAAATATCTGTTTGCTGGACAAATACACAAAGACTTCTCATATTTTCTAAAATAACGTATATACCGCTTGAAAGGCCTGAGTTCCTTCTTTTTAAATCTGGTGAGAAAGTGAAAATCGGTTGATAATCAACTAACTTATAGGCTTATAAGTGTGCAAACGTAAGCAATACCGGGTTTTTAGCCGGTTTTCAAGATTTTGGTGGTGTTTGGGAAATTTTTCAAGCAGATTCTAGTTTCTCTCTTGTAAATTTGGCCATAATGTAGAGAAAAAGGTGGACTTTCTTTTTGGTGGGGGTAATCAAAAATTAAAAATACGTTATGCCAGGATATTCAAGGATAAAAGATACTTTGGAGTTTTCAATATCATTGAACCACAACGACATGACTATTGTATGGGCTATTATTAAAGCGGTTTTTGCAAGCTTTAAAATGAAATCCATTATAACATAATGGATATACATAAAATAATACTACAATACAAAGCCTAAATAAATGCCTCACGATGAACTTTGGGCGTCAAAAAATTCTTCCCATCAATTTCTGTCTCTGGCAAGTAATTTTCTTGTGTTCCACGATAGTCGAGTTAGTCGTTATTAATTTTCTAGGCACCGCTGGTGCAATGGTTGGTGGGCGCAGCTATTTTATATGAGAACATGGATTCAAAATCTCCGGAAGGACAGAAGGGATGCTACTTTTATTTTGACCCGAAAAAGTAAACGAAATATGCCCAAAGAATACGTTTCTCAATCCCGTTGAGCAGTTTCAAGATATGACGTCTTCAGTAAAATGCAATGAGATTGCTTCGCGAAATATTCCAAGCCTCTATGTCGATACATTAAGCGAGCCATAGACCTGGCATTCATGAGCGCAAACATCAGATATCATTGAATTTAATTTCCAATTTACCACCATTCTTGATACCATCTAAGAATGTAATCAAAGTTATTCGTGTCACTAAAAAGATTAAAAAATTTTTTGGTAATATTTTTTCAAATTTATCAGCCAGATACAAAGTTAACGCGTCTGTTTGGTCACTATTTCGAGAAATATCAAAATACTACCTCAAAACGGGACCCTGGAGCATTGAAATGTTCCACGAAAATTTTTCTCAGAAAATGGCAATAACGGTTGTCAAAGAAAAGAATTCGATATTTGTAACTTTTACCAGTCTTGTTGGTCCGTTTTCAAAGCACTGTTTAGATAGCGACCTAGAAAAGTCAGTTTGAGGATTAAAATATGACATAAGATGGTTAGCAGTTGATTTAAAAATAGGAGGTGGCGAATAAAAGAAAGATATTTATATAGATTAAGAGTCTTTTGCGTAAATTTATAGAATAATTTTGAATTTAAACTTTAAATACACGAGACTCAAAAATGCGTTTTAGTTTTTGTGGGCAGTTTTTAAATACTCTTTCCGCTCAAAATAACAACTTTATCCGGTCATAAAAAATTACTGAGATCTTTTTTCCTGAATTTTAATAGAGCCACCTAAGATTGTCATTGTTCCCCCAAAAAGTTTTTGCACTGCGTAATTAGTTTTATGTAAAGGTATGTGAAAACCATCAAAGTTTCTTAAACACATTGACGGAACAATATATTTGATCAAGCCTAAATTGTGTGAGCAATCAGTAAATCCACAACTGAAACAACATTACTGTAATTTTCTACGATTAATCAACATTGGCAGTTGTATCAAGTTACAGCAAGCGTCATAAGATGGGATAGGATCAATAAAATTTATTGATGAGAATGCGAATTGTATGATTTTTTGGTAAGAAGTTCCTTATCGCACATTCTTGGATGGGGGCTAAATGAAATAAAAATAAACAACTTTTTTTTAACACTATTATGCTACAATCCAGTATTATCAACTATATTGGGTACGTTTGCTTTGGTTTGCGTCTAGACTAACATACATATGTTGGGATATTTCTTGTTTAATGTTAAGATTTCTAGGTGGAGCCTGTAACCAATATTTTGTATATATTGTAGTTTTGAACCCAATAAAAAGTAAATTTAGAAAACCCAAAGCGAAAGAAGTTTAAAAAAAGAAAATTTTCTTAACTAAGTGCCTTTTCTTAAAAAAAGTACATTTCAAAAAAATACCTATTCATATTCTTAAACAAAGTATAATTTCTTAAAAAAATACCTTATCTTAAAGAAGTAGCTTTGCTTAAAAAAGTACATTTTCTGACAAAAGTTACCTTAACATTTTGTTAAAAAAGTTAATTTTCTTACAATAAAATGTCTTTTCTTAAAAACCTACATTTTCGTTAAAGATTGCCTTTATTGTGGAACAAAATAACTTTTCTTTCTTAAAAAAAAAACGTTTTCTGCAAAAAAAAATACCTTCTCTTGAAAAAAATAAATTTTCTTAAAAAAATTCCTTTGTTATAAATAAAATAATAGCTTTTCTATTCTTTTCTTGAGATAGGTAGCCTTTCTGGAAACGAATACATTTTCTTAAAGAATAACCTCTTCCTAAAAAGAGTACCACTTCTTTAAAGAGTAATTGTTCTTAAAACAAGTACATCTTTGTAAAAAAAATTACCCTATGGCTTTCTCTTACAGAAATTACTTCTTCTTAAAAATATACCTTTTCTTAAAAAACATTAGCTTTTAATAAAAGAAGTACCTTTCTTTAAAAAATTTCCTTTTTGGGAAAATATAATACATATTACTACAAAAGGGGCCTTAGCCCTAGTTTACATCCCGAAAAAAGTAAACAAACCCGGTCTGGGGTACATTCGCACCCCACGTTATTCTTTTAGTTTGGCGACTATAAAGAACTGTTTGAAACATGGTTGAAATATAAGGTTGTGTTACAAGAAAAGCTGGTCGATGTTTTTTGAAGTCGTTATACAAAGTTCTTTCTAACTTTATGCGTTTTGGTTGTTTATTTAGTAAATACTTAAAATATTTCAAGAAATTTAATATTAATCCAGTTTGACTACATTTAAATTTTGTTATATAAATGAAAACTTGTCTGTACATTTAAATAAAGAAAGAAAAAATATAAAAATTAACTGAGTTTGACAGAACTCTGTATTACGCCATCCTCTTTCTATCACCTGAAAAATACAATCATGGTATGAAAATAAAAAAAACAAATCATCAAATACACAAACGAAAGGTCCATTGATGAATACATGAAAGTGAATAAAAGTAGAGCGAAAAATCGCGTTTGGAAGCTATTTACATTGGAAGCCATGCATATTTTGGTTTATATTATTATATATTGGAGCATTACGAGACGGCCATCGTCGTTTGCGTACATTGTGGGACCCCAGAAAAGGACATTTAAACCTTCGTGCAGAGATGAATTACACACGTTTTGAAACCATCATTAACTTCCTTCGTTTCGATGATTCAATTGGTCGGCGTGAGCAAAATGCAGTCGATCGAGTTGAATTGTTTTTATAATGAAACTCTTTATTTTTAGGCTAGATGCCACCTTTGCCCCAGAATGGATGAAAAGAAGACTAAAACCACATGCGATGTTTGTGGAAAAAATTGTTGTCCTCGCCACCACAAGGATATCTGCGTCGGATGTCTTCCAGAATTACCTAACATACCAAAATAATTTCTCATATATGTCTCCCTTGTTTTTTTTTTTGTTTGCGTTTTCAATGTTCTTTTGCATCATATTCGATTGAAAAAATCAATAAAATATCTCAATAAGTGTTAAAAAGTGATGTTTTTTACTTGAAATCGCGGATGCAATCGCACCCCGTGACTTTTCTCTGGACTTTTTTGAGAAAAAATTTTTAAAAAAATCAGAAAGGTCCCATGGATCAATAAAACGTTAAAAATGGAAAGAAAACTAAATTTCGTTAACTGATTTTTAATCCCAGACAAAAATAAATGAAACTAAAAATTTTATGAGAGTATAAACTAGCGTTGGGGTGCGTTCGCACCCCAGGATGTAAACTAGGGTTAAAATGTACTTTCAGAAAAAAAAATTTTTTTTAAATAAAATTTATCTCAAAAAATTTTAAAAAAAAGTATCCATCCATCCATAAATTATTTAAATTATCGTATTTTTCAGCTGGCGCCTTAGGCGTGTTGGAACTAACTAACACATAATAAAGGGTCCGCCACCTAACTTTTTTTTTCAACTAGTGCTTATTTCGTGAATGGTAACACTTAGCTCATGTCTGATTTGACAGATAATTAGTTTTATCCTTCCGCTGAACGAATATGGTTGTGTATACGCTTGAACAACGCTGGGAAATATTGCGACATTAGTTTGAAAATCATGGTAATGTTGCAGAATGTGTGCGAAAATTGCGTACGGATTTTCGAAGAAGAGAAGCACCGTCAGCTCCGTATGTTCGTTATCTTGTGAAAAAAATGGAAGAAACTGGCATGCTCATCGATGTACCAAAGCGTGAAAAGCCAAAAATAGTGTGTACACCCGAGAATATTGCTGCTGTGGCAGAAAGGGTGCGTGAAGCGCCATCAACATCAATTCGTGAAGCTATTGGTGAAATACAGCTGCACACAATCGATAATGTGCTTAAAAATTGAACCGATCGTGTAGGCTTGTGCATGGCCAGCCGAGACAGCCATTTGAATGAAATTATTTTCCATTATTAACCGGAAGGATTGTACTTTCAAATAAAAAAAGAAATTTGAGAAAATATTCAGTAGTTTTTTTTATAGCATTTTCAAAAAAAAAGTTATTTTGCGGACCCTTTATATAGAGAGAGAAACTTCGTTCCAACTGGGTGTGCCCTGACTCTTCATGTACTTTTTTTCTATCTTCTCTATTATATTTACTTGCGAGCTAATAGAGCGATTCCGAACAATATGAGCATATTCTAGTTTGGATCAGACAAATGCGTTGTATAAAATTTTTCTTATACATGGGTCAACAAATTCAGAGGAATGACCCTTAACACAAGCCATAATTGAGTAAGCTTTTAGAATAATGAAACCGATATGCGCATTAAAAGTTTAACTCGTATGTTATTTATAAGAAATTCGATTTCATGAAGGGATATATTTTTGTAAGTACACTAATGACCAAGATATATTATGGCACAAACGTATCCCTGTACAACTATCAATTGAAGGTCGGGAAAAATATTTAAATATTTTCAACGTTCGAAGGTTTACCTTAACCCTAGTGTGTAGTGTGTATAACTTTTTTGTTATTCATGTTAAAGACAAATTCTTCCATGTAATCCTGGGGCAACAATCTCCGAACACAATGAGCAAAAAATCAGAGAGATTGTGGAACCGGGTTCGGGTTAATATGGGTTTACAAATATTTTTGGTCCAAACGGTATAACCACGTCTGGGCAGACCTACTACATGCAATTTGTATGGAACGAATGGGGGGCAGATGAGAAAACCCGTTTTTGAGTGGGATTTTGAGGAGAAAATGTATATAGAATGTACATATTGAATAGTGCGCAAACAGTATCAGCAAAATTTTAAGTCTAAACCATAAAATTATTTTTTTTCATGGTATAAATAAAATATCGTAAATAGCTACCTAAGATGTTTAAAAATGCGATTTTATTGTTCATTTTGTGGTTTCCTAGTATAAAATGCATATATACACACTTTTCGGACACCTGACTATGCATTTCCATACAAATCCCATGTAGGTCTGCACAGACCTGATTATACCGTTTAGCGACAAAAAAGCCTTATACCTCCGAGGGTTAAAAGTATCATCGAATATCAGTAGCAAATACTTGGACTTGAATTGGAACCACTAGCTCACATTGAAAGGAAATATGTAATTTGGGCTATACAAAAAAATATGGAGGCTCTTAAAAATTTCGGTCTGAGAGACGATTTAACATACAAATATTCCAATTGCCAAGATCTTAATCAGCAGACATTTTTGGTATCAAAAATATATATTGAAACACTCATCATAGTAATGATTATTAATTCGAAATAGCTATATAGACAGCCCTGGTATCATTGGAACATTTTTTTGCTGGACTTTTTTGAAAATAGTTAATATAAAGCTAATATATTAAAGCTTTATATTAAGAAGGTCTTGAGCTTGAATAAATTTAGAAAATTGTATGTTTAAAAAATAGACCGACTAAAAAACTCCAGCAAGGGAAATGATGAAAGTTGACGTAGAGCACCGCTAGCTTGAAACAATAATATTGTAGATGGCAACCCTCTGTTTTGTTGTCTTGTAATGACAAAACCAAAACAAATCATGTGTGTTTAAAACCAATTGATTTTCCACATGATAAAAAGAGTTGTGCATGAAAGTGTTCCAATGTTATTGCTTGGTATTCTTCGATCGTATGTATAAAGGAATTCTCATTAATATGATGAGTATTTCTATATATATATTTTTAATGAATTCACCGAAAACAGTCCAAAAAGGTCTGCTGATGAAGATCTTGGCTAGATCCGAAGTAGCTACACAGACAGCCCTGATATCATTGGAACATTTTAGTGCTCGACTTTTTTTTAAACAACATAAAGCTAATAAATATGCGTTATATTAAAAACGTCTAGAGTTTGAATAAATTTAGAAAATTGTAATTCGATTTATTACAATAGAATTTACTAATGCATAAGTAAGTCAAACTTTTTAACAAATTACTAAAAGATAAAGAGGAGAGGCTGTTTTACATGAAATTAAAATCGACACTTTTTGTGGTTTTCGTTTCTTTGTTGTATCTCACGTTTTTGTTTTCAGCAGGTATCAATGTCACCAAACGCTACAACACTTTTTCCATATGACTAGACCTATGCGTTGATGTACAGACAACACGTTCCTGAAAATCGTTACTCACTTTCGTAGTATACATATATTGGAATGGTATACTCTTAAAACAAAGCAACAACACAAACCATTCTAACCACCCTATACATTGTTGACTATGTTTTCACCCTGATCACAAAAACTTTCTACTAATAAATTTTTCAAATCATACTTAAGCATTTGTTATCCTGTCGATTGAACAATGTGTGAGCCCAAAACACCACAGATCAATCAATATTCATTAGAAATTTACACACGCAAAAATATTGTTACACACTTACAGCAAAATTAACTTACTTACTTATCGGGTCTCGGACATCCCCGGGGGGTCAGGGACCTTACAAAACGAAGATAACATATTTCGCCAACCCGTTCGATCTTTTGCGTTATCTCTCCAGTTGGCAATACCAACTGGAGAGATAACGCAAAATTGGTTGGCAACCCTGTCCTAGCAAGACGTCGAAAAAACTGAGCGCAAGATCTACGTGATAAAAAAATAATAAATAGTAGTGATACAAGTATCGGACAAAAAGTAAAAAGTGTTTAAGGCAAAGAAAAACAGATTCTCTCTTTGTGTACATAAAAACAATGGCTGGAAACAAGCGTAAAAGCATAAACAGCAAAAATAAAATCATTTGTATACAATGCAAAATGCAAGTGTTGGAGAGTGATGATGCATTTCAGTGTGATGCTTGTAACAAAACACTTCACTCTGTATGCACGAAAATGGATAAAAAGAGAATTGATAAATTGTTAAAAGACTCTTCTCTTGAGTATAATGCATGAAACACATAGACGACGACAGGCTACATGAACACACGACTACAAATGCCGCTGACTGCAAATGTAGTCGTGTGGCAGCTACTGAATTATTTTCAAGACGGCAACTGCAAAGTAAACAGTTGATCTGTAATGTTGACGTTTGTGTTATTTGTGTTAGAAGAAAATAAAATGTCTGGAGAATATTTAATAAATATTATTACAAACATAACAAAAATTGTGAAAACAGTTGATTATTCTGTCAGTGGTGCCACTTCAGGCATTGACAGCTCTAACCTGTTGATTGTCGCCCACACAAATAGAAATTAGTTTAATTCAACTACAGCTACATAAGTAGCATAGACAACAACCTGCAGTCGTGTCGCCTTGCCGTCGTCAAAATATTTACTTGCATATAAACGCATGTATTTTATTTTTGACAGGTTGTGGTCGGTAGCCTGTCGTCGTCTATGTGTTTCATGCTTAATTGTCATTTCTGTGAGAAAGCTGTTGACAGTATTGTAGTGAGTGATTTAGCTGAAATCAAAACAAAGCTTAATCAACTGGATGATATTAGGGAGACCATTCAATTTATGGCCTCTCAGTATGACGAAATATTAAAAGGAGTGGCAAAAAATGAAAAAAAAATTAAAAGTCCTGAAAAAGAAAACACAACGCTTCGTAATGAAGTAAAACAATTAAAATCATCAGTTAAATATCTGAATGATATAAGAGTGCAGAATGACTGTATTATAAATGGATTAAAGGTGGAAAAAGACGATGTAACGCCGTTGGAGATTGTTTTAAACATTGCTAAAAAAACAGGAGCTGGCATTAGTGAAAATGAAGTGGATGATGCATATTTCTTAAAAGTAAATGAAAAATCGCTGAAAAAGTCCTTGGTTGTGAAATTTAATAATAAAAAATCTAAGAAAGCATTCATGATTGAAAAAACAAAAATGAAAGAAATTGATGATTTAAAAAGCATCTACATTAATGATTTTCTCTGCAAAGAATCTTTGGAAGTATTTAACCATGCCAAAACTCTAAGAAGTGTTGGCTACAAATTCGTTTACTCAAAAGGGGGCAATATATTTGCAAAGAAGGATGAGAAATCAAGGCAGTTACGAATTTATTCAATGGATGATGTTGATAAAATGCTTTTAAGTGCTTCTGGTGGTCGCTCAAGGAAATCGAATGCTGGAATACTGAACGATGAAAGCTCTGATGAAGATGATGATGGCGATAACTTCAGATCTCCAAATTAAAGTATTTTATTTGTTTTTATACATTTGTTTTATTTATTTCATTTGAATCCTTTAATTATGTTCTCTTATTATTTTAAAAACATTAAAACGTTTAATTCACATGCTGATAAAATCAGTTCAAGTTTTTTGGATATCTTATCTCTCAATATTAGAAGTGTTTCTTCAATTGGCAAGTTTAATAAATTTAAATATGAATTAAGTAAGTTTTCAAAACTCCCTGATATAATTGCTGTTCAGGAAACGTGGATCAATAAGAGACTGGCTAGCTTGTATTTTATTCCTGGTTATGAAGTTGTACATTGTTGTAGGAAAGATGGGTATGGCGGCACCTCGGTTTTTATTAAAGTGGGCTTAAAGTATTCTGTCAGAAGCTCGAACAGTGAAGAATATTTAGATACTGTTTCAATAGAACTTCAAGATATTAAGATAAGGAATAAATGTTTGATAATTACATCTCTTTACAGATCCCAGAAATGTTCGATTGACAATTTTTTTAAGAAGGTTGAGAACATGCTAATTTCATTAAGTGATGCACCATGCTTTTTTGTAGGTGATTTTAATATAGATACTCTTTCTGCTAACCGATACCAAGGTTCTTTAATTAATATTTTTTCTGAATACAATTTGAATAGTTGTCACAATTTGATCACAAGACCTCAGAGTGGAACCTCTATAGATTGTATATTTTCAAATGTAGCTGATAGAACGTGTGTTTACTCAATTGAAAATAATTTGAGTGATCATAATATGATATGTTGCAGGTTTGAAAATGAACTAATAGACCAATGCGTTCTAATTGAGAAGTTTTCAGTTGTTAATTATGAGCAGTTTGGGACTCACTTGGATAGAATTTTTCAAAACGTATGCTTTTTAGACACATCCACAGAGTTATGCACGAATCTAATAAATGGTCTCATAGAAGCTACAGAGCATTGCACAACTACAAGGATAAGGCGCTTAAATTCAAGAAGAAAGTTAACTCCCTGGATGACAGATAATCTTCTATCATTGATTTCTTATAAAAAGTATCTTTTGGCTATTCGGAGAAAAAATCGTGGCAATACCGATGTATCTGAAAGACTTAATCGAATAAGCAAAATCATAAAAATATGTAACAAAAACTTAATGAATCAATATTACATAAATAGCTTAAAATCATGTCTTGGTGATCCTGGGAAAACATGGCGTTTCTTAAACAGAGAATTTGGTCGTAAGAATAGGGCTTTAAAGAATATTGTACGGGAAGATGGATGTGTTTTAACGACAGACGGCGAAAAGGCTTCAAGTATTAATGATTTTTTCTATGGAGTAGTTGATTGCATTCGCAGGGAACACTGTGTGACCCAAACGAACTTTAACTTTTTCCGTACATTGACGGCCCAGAGAACAAGCTTCAGTCTGCAAATGGTAGAGAGGACGGCCGTGGAATGTATATTGGCGAATTTGAATGTGAGTAAAAGTCCGGGTTTTGACAACATAACTCCTAGAATTCTTCAGGTAAGGAAAAATGCGGTAGTAGGTTTCCTCACGGAAATTTTCAACAAAATGGTTATTGAAGGATGCTATCCAGATGTTTTGAAGTTGCATAAAATAATTCCCATACCCAAAGTTAGTGGCTCTGATTTAATTTGCAATTTAAGACCAATATCATTATTGTCAATTATAGATAAAGTTTTTGAAAGGATTATTTTTGACCAGGTATCGAACTATTTAGATTCTAAAGGATTATTATTTGAAAGACAGTTTGGATTCAGAAAGGGAAATGGAACTGAACAAGCAGTGGTTCATCTTATAGATCACATATGTGAAGGGCTTGATGCAGGGTATAGAGGGGTAGCTGGAGTTTTTTTCGATTTCTCGAAAGCGTTTGATCTAGTAGACCATGACATATTAATTAATAAACTTAAACTTTATGGTTTTTATGGAAAAACGTTGGATCTATTTCGTGATTTTTTATCGAATAGATTTCAGTTTGTTCAGGTTGGTGATGCTAAAAGCAGGAAGCTACCGGTGAAATGTGGAGTTCCGCAAGGAAGTGTACTTGGTCCACTTTTATTCCTCATTTACATAAACGATGTTAAGAATATTAGCTTTAATGGTAAACTGTTTATGTATGCCGATGATTTATGTTTAATCTACAGATACAATCACTCACAGGTTTTAAAAACAAACATTGAATATGATGCGGCTATTTTGACTGAATTTTCGGAAGCTAATAAGCTTAAAATTAATCCTGCCAAGACAACATTTGTAAGATTCAAACCATATCAGTGTAGTAATGATGAGAGGATGGAGGTTTATATTGAAGGTATTCCAGTGGCAGAGTCTGACATGGTGAAGTATTTAGGAATTATTTTGAATCATAATATGCTATGGGATGAACATATAGAATCTTTAAAGTCAAAAATCTCTTCTGCTATTGGAATTCTTTATAAATTTAGAAATAAATTTAACACTTCTACAAAATTGCTTATTTACCAGTCACTCGTACATTCTCATTTAACTTATTTACCATCTGTCTACGGTTGCAGATTGAGCAGCTCGTTAAAATCACTTCAATCAGCCCAAAATAAAGCTCTGAAACTTGTTTTTAATCTTCCATTAAAACATTCCACATTTGATTTATACAATAATTATGCTAAAAACATTCTTCCGGTAAAAGGTTTATACAAGCAAAAAGTTTTAATATATATGTTTAAGGCTTTAAAAATTAATAGCCTTTCCTTTATAAATTTTTCTCAAAACATAACCCAATCTCAAAGGAATACTAGGCAAGCCCATCACTTAAGATCTCTAAGATGTCGACTTGAGTTAACAAAACAGCGAATTGCATACGCTGGGCCACACGAATACAATAATTTACCATCTCACTTGCGAGATTTACAAGTTCTTTCAACATTTAAACAACAAATAAAAAATATCTGCTTGAAAATTTAGAAACACTTTTAACGTGAGTACTGTTAATAATTAATTATTATTATTCTTTCTTTTTTTTCTCTCTTAAGTTAAAACTGTACATATTATATATACATTTATTTTTCGTTTTTTTTTAAAATATTTTAAGTTTTTTTTTTTTTCCTATTTTTTTATTTTTTGTAATCTTGTTAGACGTAAGTCAGGTTGTCAATAATGTTGCCTCTACAAAGCCTTCAAGGCGCTGAGGCTTAAATTAGAATATTGTTTATATTATAAAACATGAATTATAAATAAATAAAAAAAAAAAAAAAAAAAAAAAGTGTACGAGTCTTGGTCTTCCAATTTTTCGTCTTCCTTCGAGTTCGGTTTCGAAAACCCTTCGCGCTGGTTCATCTTCATCCATTCTACTGACACGGCCTAGACAGCGCAATCGCGTTATCTTGATCCGCTTAACTATGTCAATGGCAGGATAAAGCTCATACAGCTCATGATTCATGCGTCGCCGATACTCGCCGTTGTGCACTATAGGGACATTACAGACAAATAGGATTTTTTTTAACAAATTTGACTTTTCCAATGTCCCACTCAAACGGAAATGAATAATCTCGTTAGTTCAAGAGCGGGTGTGTGTGGGAAATATTAAAAACTTTTTAATTAAACTTCTGTAATTATTAAACATATAATATGTAACATGTATACTTTACATACGATTCACATACAGGCACTCTAAAGAATTCTCGTGCACAAACGCATACAACACTCACAAATTTAGGGAGTGTGTGACGGACAGGACACAATGTTCGCAAATACACACTCGCAGTCAGATAGAACTGACTGTTGGATACAGCCTTTCAACTTCGTTTTATTTTTTACAGCTACACATTAAAGTCGTTATGTACTTTCACACAGGCAGACGTAGTCACACACATAAGAACACTCTATCACTTATTTACTATCTTGCTGGAAAATGTTCATGTATGGGTACAACTGTCGAGTGTGTGCGTTAATAAGTGTGTGGAAATACTTTAACATGCTTAATTACAGTTTGTATGCATCACTTTCCATTTCGTCCGGTTGCTGTGCTTGCTACTGATGATGCTGCAGATTGCATGGTTTCTGTTTTTTGTGTCTTGTAAAATCATATACATGCATTTATGAGTCAGAATGGGCTAACTTGTATTGCATGTGTGGTTCGTTTATTGTGTAACTTTAACAACTTTAATTTATACTAAATTAAAAATTTAACTCTTAGTTTTTGTTCTCTGTTTCATAAAGTTTATTCTAATGGTATCTATAACTATTTTGTCCCAATCAGCTTTTTAGTAGTCCTGGAAATAATTAGTGTGAAACAAGTGTCATGGTTTGGGAAGGTTTGCAGAAAACGTTGACCTAATTACTACGGATGAAAGTAAAGTATGTATAATTTTTTGCTAAAAAAATATAAGTCATTACAGAATATTCATACTGACTTTAAAGTTTTCATTTGTTAACATGAAATTTAGTGTTTCAATGTGAATTTATTTTGAAAGATATTGTAGAATTAAAACGACAGCAATTACATGTTACATTCGTACTCTTCGGGTAACCAGTGAAACATACACAGTTTACTTTTCGATAAGTGTTCCCTGGTAAAGTTTATAGAGCTTCTTTGTAGTGTCGCCGAACTTTTGCAAACGGATGCAATTTGGACAAGCTAAAAGTTGGTTGTCATGATGAACGAACAAATGTTTCTATGAACAAAGTCTCAGCAAGAAGACACACCGTGTATCAACGGCGACTGAATAAATAAATTAAACGGCAGCTCGGCAATGACTAGGATCCTTTCGGCGAGTTCAGAATCCGATTGCGTTATCAGTGATTTCCCCGTATGCCCATAAAGAGTAAACATGGAAATATTTTATCCTAGAGTATAAATTGTGCAAGGACGAGAATGGGAATCTGGTGACTGAGAAACAGTATGTGCGCAAAATGTGGAGAGACCACTTTTCAGCACTACTCCACTCAGATTCTTCCACTGAAGATCAGGAGGTAATGATAGTGGAAGATATTGTAGATTGTACCCCCCACCACCCAACCAATACGAGATTAGAAAGGCGGTCTCCCGCCTTAAGTATAGTAAAGCCGCTGGTGTGGATGGGCTACCCGCTGAACTTTGTTCGGCAGGTGGCGAAGGACTGCTAGCCCACATGCATCAACTTATTTGCGGTATATGGCTGAGGGAATCTATGCCCGACGATTGGAGTTTCAGTGTCTTATGTCCTGTATTCGAAAAGGGTGATCCGTGGGTCTGTTCCACCTATCGCCGTACCAGTCTTTTATCTTTCATCGCGTATGTGGTCTTATCGAACGTATTAGGTGAAAGACTAAAGCCAATTATTGAAAACCTGATTGGACCTTATCAGTGTGGTTTTAGACCAGGCAAGTTCTCGACTGACCAAATATTCACGCTACGCCAAATCCTGGAATATACCTACGAAAAGCAAATCGATACATACGATTACAAAGTTGCTTTCGAAAGCCCCATACGGGAAAAGCTGTACGAAGCTATGTCTGAACTTGGTATTCCGGCAAAACTGATCCGCCTCTGTAGAATGACGCTGACCAATACCAAATTTGCAGTGAAAGTGGGGCGTGACCTCACTGAACCATTCTGTACCAAGCGAGGACTTAGGGAAGGCGACACACATTCCTGAAATCTCTTCAACATCTTAATGGAGATAATAATGAGAAAGGCTGCAGTAAATACGAACAAGACCATTAACACCTAAAGCTATATGTTGCTAGCGTATGCTTACGACATAGACATCATCGGGCAAAATTTGTGAGATGTTACTGCAGCATTTTCATGAATCGAAAAGGAATCAGCGAAGGTGGGTCTTGCTGTTAATGAGGGAAAGACAAAATTTATGGTGTCAACGACTAGAGAAACCTCTCGACCTGACCCTCACTTGAACGTTGACAACCTATTTAATTTTGAATTGGTACATGAATTTGTCAATCTTGGATCTGCCGTGAACAAGGACAACAACGTCAGCCTGCAGTTTAGGAACACAGCCCTCTCTTGACGGACAAAAGTCCAGCTATATCAGACTCTCATTTTACCTGTCTTGACATATGGCTCCGAAACTTGGGTCATTTCGCAAGCGGATGAAAAACACCTGCGAGTATACGAGAGAAAAACTTTCCGTAAAATATATGGCCCTTTTAGGGAAAACGGCGAGTACCCACGTCGTTGGAACACAGAGCTATATTCTGACGTGGACATAGCTAGGCGAATCAAAATGGGCCAGTTGCGTTGGCTAGGCCATGTTATCAGAATGGAAGAAGATGAGCCAGCGCGAAAGGTTTTCGATGGCGTACCCGATGGAAGCAGGAAAAGAGGACGACCAATACTCTGCTGGAAAGACAAGACCTTCGTATCCTTGGTGTTACCAACTGGCGAGAAAAGGCGAAGCATAGAGCCAGTTGGAAGACTATATTGATATTTGTTTAATTTGTTTGTTTAATTAATATATGTAAGACGTCTGACCTCATGAGGTTGTAAAATAGTAGTAAGTAAGTATAAACTGTGCTCTGAAAGACAAACATTACGTACGATTGAAAAGTAGGGCCATTTCTGCTTTCTGATTACGTATATTTGCGAGTATTAAATTAATATTTATAAGATATATTAAAATTAAATATTATAATCAACTGTTGAAATTACAATTGATGTTTTTAAACTTCAATTGATTTGTTTTAAAAGTGAACACATGCAAACAACACACAGCGTTAGCATCACATACGTGGTTGTTGTACAACAATAGTTTCTGCCTGAAAATAAGTATGATGGTATTGATGTAGCAGCAGTGAACAAACAAACTGGTCGTATAGAAATAGTATATAGATAGTATAGAAAAGAATAGAAAACTCATGGGACGAATTGCATGACCCAAAAGCACTGGCGATATCTAGCGAATGATTCAAATCGTATTACTCTCTCTTTGTCATAACTTGGTCCATTGTTATCTAAGTAATAAGTTCCCTATACTATTCAATACTTTTTGCCGTCGCTCTATTTATGACAAAAAAAAAACAATTATTTCAGTTAGCTAAATATTGATTTTTATTCAATTGTATGCCAGCTTTCTAACAAACAGGTCGTCGTCGCTCTGTTTATGACAAAACAAAACCAATTATTGATGTGTTAACATCTATAGGCACGGGTGTGGTATAATCTAAACAAAATCAACACATGCAAACAAGACACAGCGTTAGCACACAGCGTTAGCACACAGCGTTATCTACGTCGAAGCTATGCAGCGTTAGCAATGAAAATATTATGTGGTTGTTGTACAACAATAGTCTCTGACTAAAAATAAATACGATGGTATTGATGTAGCGGCAGCGAATAGTTGCCTTAAAAGACGAAGTTTTGCTACTCGTAAGCTTACGAAGATAACACAATGTATGTATGTACATGTGTCTGTTGCTTTACATTCTCTTTGTTTTTCATGGCACAAAAAGTATCACGCAAGAAAATGATGGCACTTGTCTTTAAATAATTTTAAGTATTAATGATATTTAAATGAAACGGCATCATATGATTGAACGCTGTTTTTACTATTGCGTTCATAGAAATCGAACACGTACCGTGAAAAAAAGGTGTCACCATTCCGCCCGTGAGTTCGAATACTGATTGATTTTGTAATTAATTTTTTGCAAATAAATCCAACCTTATTTTACTTAGAAAAAGGTATTTAACCTTGTAAGCTTGCACCATGAACTCCTCATACGTATTTTTTTTGAATTAATATATGAGGGAAATTGTCAGCGAAAAGGGTAATTTTGTCCTCATTGACTGAAGACTAAAGCTCGGATCCTCTTATTGCTACAAGTTTATATCGAATTTTTGTTCAACATCCTAATAACTAGTTGCTTTCTTTGCACGATAAATCCAAATTTCCATCACAACATACAAGGTGTTTTTTATGTTTCTGGTCGATATGTTTTTTGAACTTTTTCACTTCACTCCCGGCTGCGCATATGGTAATTTTCGACTAATTTTTGAGCCAGTTGAATTTTATATGGGTACAAATGCAGATCTTTTTTGAGTACTTTGCACAAAGTTGACGAAGACTTTCGAAATTCTTGTGTTCGGTGTCTAACTGGCATGTCTGGGCTTTATCAACGTTGTCTCTCACTGGAGCAATATGTTTTGCCGTACGTACGCTTCAAGTTCGAACAGACTTCAATTTATCTCCCAGTATATACAAAGTTTAAAAATTCTTTACAATATGCTGAATGGTTAACTTGCTCGGCACATTACGCAATGCAACATTTTTGATGTGATCGAAAGTAACATAAACTTATTTGGGTTTTGCTAGTTTAGCTGCTTCTCGGCCTTTATTGTTTCATGTATATTGTTTTATAAAATTTTTTTTTCCGCACAACACCCTAATTTTCTGACGCCTGTATCTCGGAAACCAATTACAATTTTGATTTCCCGTTTTCGGCACAATTGTAGGTAAAGACTAGGAGAAAAAGGTGTGGACAAAAATAACCACAAAACACTGCATCTGGTGCCGCAAAATAGCAAAAATATCGACAAATTTATTTTTTCACCATTTTCCGCCCGTAGCTAAAAAACTACAATTTTGGCTCATATCTTGTGAACCATCCGCAAAGATTTTTTTTAACTTTATTTCCATCAAAATAAAAAGAAAAATTATTAAAAAAATAAAAAATTTTCCGCCCTTTCGTATTATATTCCAAATTTAAATATTCGAGCGGTGGGTAGCACCGTCAGGAAGATAAACACAACTAACTAAGGGCCAAAGGGCAGCGACATATTTGAGAATAAAACTATTTGAAAAAATACAAAACGCGCGAGCATTTTAATTTTGAATGAAAAACTTACTTGGGGTGTTAGGAAACACCCGGTTGGATTGAAGTTTCTTTCGCTATATATTATGTACTAGTTAGTTCCAACACGCCTAAGGCGCATGTTGAAAAATATTATAATTTAAATTGATCTTTCAGAAGGGATACATTTTGTAAAATTATTAACTTTTTTTTAAGAAATTTTTGACGTAGAATACGTCTTACCTTACGGTATAGGGAGTCATGTCAGATTGTTATTGTTGTAATCTTTATTTCATTGATTATGAGGAAACGGCGAGATAATTTTTTTTAAATTTTTTTGTAGGTAAATGAAGACTTTATCTTTCGTTTGATATACATTTCATATTGGTTGATATCTTCCTAATATTTAAGTTTCTCAAATGAAAATTGTTTAAACACATACACTCAAACATATGTGTGGTGTTTGGTTGAGTGTTTGGTTGAGTGTTTGAGTAGCGTGAACACAAACTATGCTGCTGTTTCAGTGTGGACACAAACCTTCGGCTGTTGTTTTGATTGATGAAATATCGAAATTTCGTATATTGACTTATGTATTTAAGTGAAACAAAATGTTAAATGTGAATTTGAATTTAACATGGATATATAATTATAAAAAATATAAACCAAATTGATTTGCGTCTGTTATTTATCATTTATCCTTACTCTTATAATTTAAAATCATATTCATCCTATTTTTCCTACCATAAGCTTATGTATATTATCAAAAGTAACTATCAAATACATAAATTCATTTGCTTATGTTATTTATCATTTGCTGTTATATATGTTTTCTGTCTTATCGGATGGCGTATTCTACGTTAAACTTAATGGCCGTGTCTCTGACACAGCCTGCAGGGACAGTCCGTGGCCGAAGGCCTCGGACAACTGTCTGCTGTTTTTTTATATATTGAACGTATTTTTTTTTAAAAAAGTATATTTTTATGTCATTTTTGTGAGAATACATATCGTGTTTTCCCGGAAAGGTCCAGTCTTTAATGAAAGGTACTTCTTTTCTTAAAATCTGATTATTTTTTTAAGAAAGGGTACCATTTTTAATAAGAAGTACTTTCTGTAAGAAAAAGCCTAACGGCCTTATTAATAAAAAGTTGTGAGAGGTTTGAGTGACGATAAGAAAAGGTACTTTTAAGAAAAAGAATTTTTGTAAGAAAAGGTATTTTTTTAAGAGCAGGTAGTTTGTATTTTGAAGAAAAGTTTTTTTTTTAAGAAATGGGAATTTTTTTAGAATTGGTAATTTTTTCAAGAACAGGTACAATTTTAAGAGTAGGTACTTATCTCAAGAAAAGTTATTTTGTTTTACATAAAATTTGCTCTTTATGGAAGAGGTAGTGTTTAAAGAAAAGGCAATTTGTTGTAAGAAAATTTACTTTTTTAATAGAAGGTTCTTATTTAAAAAATCCTTTTTTTAAGAAAGGTACTTTTTGTACGAAAATTTACTTTTTTAAGCAAAGGTACTTCTTTCAGATAAGGTATTTTTTTTAAGAAAATATACTACTCTGTTTAGGAATATGAATAGGTATTTTTTTTGCGAAAATTTCCTTTTTTGAAGAGAAGGCACTTATTTCAGAAAAAGTTATTATTTTTAAACTCCCTTCACTTTGGATTTTCTAAATTTACTTTTTATTTCGTTCAAAACTACATTATGTAATAAACTGGCTCCACCTAGAAAATATCCCATTAAAGAAGAAATTCCCCCACATATGTTAGTCTAGACACAAACCAACCCAAAAGCACGAATGTAAGAGTAAGTGTGCTCCTGAATGTAATTCCATGCTCAGGGTTGTATTTCATGGACTTGCCAGTCTTGCACTTTGCCTTTTCTAAATTTACTTTTTATTGGGTTCGAAACTATAATATGTATTAAACAGGCTCCACCTAGAACACTTCCAATTATACCAAACCAAACCAAAAGTACCCAATATAGTTGATAATAATGGGTTGTAATAAAGTAGTTAAAAAAAGTTGTTTAAATTTTTTTCATTTAGCCTCCGTGCGATGAGGAACTTCGTTCCAAAAATTATTAATTTTCCAGCCGTCAGAAACATTTATGAATTTCAAATGATTTGTCCTACGAAAAAGATCAGTATTGTATAGAGGGTTTTGCCAAATCCGTACCATAAAATGCACGTGTGTTACTTTGTACTTCATTGTCAATCTGATATTTGGTACATAACATGAGAGGAATGTTTTGAATATCAATTGAATTCAAATAACAACATTAATTATTTATTACTATGCAACCCACACATCGATCGAAATTCCTGTCCAAAATATGGGCTGCAAATGGTGAAAAAAGATGGAAATATTTAAAATTTGTCGACAATTTTGCAATTCTGAGGAAATAGATGTAGTTTTTTGTAGGTATTTTATGTTACACTTTTTTTCTCCAAGTCTTTAGCTACAATTGCGCAGAAGACAGGAAAATAAACTTCCAATTGGTTTCCGAGACATAACCGTGAGAAAATTTTGCAATTTCGTCTGAAAAATTAAGTTTAAACCAATATGTACATAAGGCCATAAAATCCGAACATCACTAAACAAGAAAACCCAAATAAAGGGTTGTTAGTTTCGATAAGTACTTCGAGAAATTTCACACGAGAAGGAGTTTTCGATAAGTACTTCGAGAAATTTCACACGAGAAGGAGTTTTCAGTTTATGTGATCTTTAACGAAGAAATTTCTTAGCGGTTTTATAATCGAACGATGTTTTAATAACTTCAGAATGTTGTTGGTGCGCTAGATAACCAATAATAAATTCTTATCGACTGAACTGCACAACTGTCAAATACAAACTGAGAAATGTCAACCAAACAGAAATGTCGGTCAAAAACCATGGGCCTGGAACATAAAAAATTCCCAGAATTTTTATTATATTGCAGAGTAATCAAATTACGATAATTTTATTTAAAGTTAAAAACACATATACTGTTATGGGATCTCACGACTACATAAAACCTGAAACATATTTTCAAATTCATGAACAAATAAAATGAGATTCATATTGGTGCGTTTTTTCTAGCTAAATTATAGGTCCTATATTTATCCAAACCTAGCGTAGTTGGAACATGTACTATTTCTAAAATACAGACAATTTGTATATCATTTGTCATTTTCCTTTATAACCTCTTATAATATCCGAAGAATATTCTGTATTAAATATACGAATAACGCAAAGTTTTGTAACAAACCCCTTTCATTGGTTTATCATTTTCCTCAAATCTTTAAAAAGTATTTGTCATTCATTAAATTAACTACCTTTTATGAACGTGTCCACATCTATCTTTTAAAGACTCTTACTTGAAAATATATTTCAGTTCCCTTGAAGCTTTAATATTTTGTACTGCCATTAAATGGATGAACTATGTCTAACAAGGATGAACAATGAGAACTACACTGAAAGAACAAAATATAAGAAATCTTGTTTTTCTGTTCATTCCTTCAAAACTCAATTACCCAGTCATTATAATACGAAAAGATAAGATTGATCATAAGCAAGATACAATAAAAGGCGATCATAAACAACGAAAATATACTTGTGCAACATACATGTACATATCTTCGACTCGTATTCCATAATAACACTTATACTCTGTTCCGTCAATTGATATGAATGAACAAGTATCATAGTCGTACACTTGACATTGTGCTCATGTGCGCATTTACTGTCATGTGAGCTTAGCAGATTTTTAGATAAACAGCGCTATGGGGAAATTTGGTTAGAGCTCAATGCTTGAAATGTTATTCTCTGTATGAATCATGATACATTGATGCTGCCCCGGCAATTTGACGAAGAAGATACAGCTATACACATGATACTGCTTTAGATTTGAAGTGGTATAATCGTCACTCAGGACCTACATTTGAATTGATTTTGATAAATTAGGATGATTGCAATGTATGAAAACCCAAAATATATGTTAGCAATATATGACAAAATTATTAAATTAAAAACTACTATCCAAATGATTCCGTAGTCAAAATATGTAGAGGTTCAGACCTACAATAGAGGCAAACAATTTATTATTGTTGTTATTAGATGCATCGTTTCCGAGTTATAGCCATTTTTTATTTTAGCGATTTTTTTTTATTTCTTAGCGATTTTTTGCAGTAAATTCTTCCATACGAATTGGATAACTATATTAAAAACCAACTAACAAATATTAGTTATTTTTCGAATTTTTCACATTTTCGATCAAAAATAGGGTTGGGTTACCCTGTTTATCCCACCACCCATTGCCACTGGAAATGGGTAAAGGCCGTTTACCCATTCCCCATGTGTAGTTGATAATCGTGCAGGGTAATTTATCATATTCGTGGGTTGCTACCCATTATTTTCCCCATACCCTGTGGGTAATGAGTAAACGTTTATTACCCATTCCCAGGGCTGGTGATAATGGGTTATACATGGGGGGTAAATACGAATTCGGATTGTAACCATTTACAAACAGTTATATTTTAAAAATATAATATATATGTTTAAGTTAATTTGTGCCATCTTCAAAATAGTTCCTCCAGACGAATGCCCACATTTTTTTGGTAACACCTTCTATTTAGTAAGACCTATTTCCAATTTATCAATAACATCGACAAATAATTATGAATTCTAATGAAAATATACACTTTATCATGGAATTTATAATGCCTGAGCTGATTTCCAAGTAATATTTTCCCAGTGTGTATGTAGCTACTAGATAGTAGCCAGTAGCTAATAGTTAGACTGATTCTGCATTGAAACTAGTAGTGACACAGAACATAGTCTAGTTTGCGGTTTGACCGATATGAGCGCTAGTTGTAAAGATGGACTAACGATACTTCTGCGTCCAATATAATGGTGATTTTTCTTTCAAATGGACCTAATATATCCAACTAGCCAAAAATGGGCAGAGCGACGATAAATTCTATCAAATATTTCGATGTAAAATATGATTGTTAAGGAGTCTTGAATTCTTTTTTGTCAGATCTATTTCTGATGTACATTCTAAATGTTTTTATAATGCATAATGACTGATGTTTATACTAAAGGTATTTCTGTAAATGGTGAGCTTTCGAATGGAAAATAATTAAACAAAAGAAATGGATTTAAAGCGCCTTTGCCGGAGTGTTAGAAAAAAAGGGTTGCTAGAAGTGCCTTTTGCTTGAAGCCTTTCGTCCTATGAAGACGCACAAACATACTTTTCTGTTAAGGTAGCGCAAAATTTTGAGCCGTTTTTAATATACCATTAAAATTATAACCAAGTAATAGTTAAGGCCGTCGGTGGTGCAATGGGTAGTGTGCGCTCCTCTCGTACATGTGATCGTGGCGTCGATTCTTGTCTGACCACCTTAAACTCCTTTCGGCGGCGGTAACCTCGTATAGTGACGGCGATACTATCGAGTATATACCCATGAAAAGGTTTCTCAAAAAACCGTTCGGAACACCCGTAAACTGTAGGTCCCAATCAGTAAGTATAATACTACAAAGTGCACAGCTCACTGGTTGTGAGAAGCTCTCCCCAATCCCTTCATGGTATGTAATGGAAAACCATTTATATATTTAATAGTTAGGATTTCCTTCATTGTTTACATTGTTCTAGAGAGAAAAAAAATGTCACATTATAAGGAGCTGAAATTTGACTTTGTTTTCTTTTATATATATTTTTATATTGTAGCATCAAAAGCGAAATTTCGTAAAGGCGCAGAAACTTATCAAAGTCATACCTTATGATTCGAGTTCACACCAAAATCCATCCTCAATTTGGAAATGTCCCGGGTCCGCCAAATAACTTTTTTTTTTTTTGAAAATGCTATAAAAAAAACTACTCAATATTTTCTCAAATTTCTTTTTTTATTTGAAAGTACAATCCTTCCGGTTAATAGGAAAATAATTTCATTCAAATGTCTGCCTCGGCTGGCCATGCAGTAGCCTATACGATCGGTCCAATTTTTAAGCACATTATCGATTGTGTGCAGCTGTATTTCACCAATGGCTTCACGAATATTGCCCTTTAAAGCGTCAATTGTCTCTGGCTTGTCGGCATAACACTTATCTTTGAGGACACCCCACAAATAATAGTCCAACGGTGTCAAATCTCAGTTCCGAGGTGGGCAAACGACATCAGCTCTGCGGCTGATAATGCGATCTTCAAAAACAGGGCGCAAAACATCGACTGTAGCTTCGGCTGTGTGGCACGTAGCGCCGTCCTGTTGATACCAAATGTTGCCAATATCCTCCTCTTCAATTTTTGTGAACAAAAATTCGCTCAACATGGCCCGATAACGATCGCGATTGACTGTAACGGCCACTCCTTGCTCATTTTCGAAGAAAAATGGCCCAATTATGAATCTGGACCAAAATCCGCACCAAACAGTGACTCGTTTTGGGTGCATCGGCTTTTCAATGTATGCGTGCGGGTTTTCTGTGCCCCAAATGCGACAATTTTGCTTGTTTACATACACGCCAAGATCAAAATGAGCTTCATCTGAAAAGATTATTTTTTTGGCAAAATCGGTATCTTCTGTAAGTCGATCGCAGGCCCATTTTTCCCATATTTCCCAGCGTTGTTCAGGCGTATACACAACCATATTGGTTCAGCGGAGGGATAAAACTAATTATCTGTCAAATCAGACATGAGCAAAGTGTTACCATTCACGAATAGGCATTCACGTTAGATGGCGGACCCGTTACATATATATTTGGCAACCCTATAACCATTTGCTTTCAGTTCGTCATCTCTTTCGAAGTGTCAGTCCATGTAAATTTGTGCTATGGAACAGCACACGGCACCACAATGCGCTACTATCGTGGCGGCACAAATCCGTGGTTCGACCAAGAATGTCGCATTGCAATTGATGAAAAAGACGCTACACGTATGGCAACGAAACAGTCAGTTACAACGCGTGCTTCTTGTGAGCGGTACAAGAGGGTGAGAAGAGAGGAAAACCAACTATTTAGGAGAAAAAACTGGCAGTGGGAGCAGAGAGAGCGTGAAAGACCGAAATGTGGAGGATGAATAACACTGTGTGTAATTTTTTAAGTCATGGAAATATAACCATATACGGACAACACTTCATGATAAAAGGCCAACAAAAAAAGACTCGTGTCTCCCTGTTTTGCCCAATATCATTCACTTTCTTTTATGGGCCCAACGATTTGGGGCATCGGTGTCATTTTTGCAAAAGAGTGATCATTTTGTCAGGCTCATATCTTGCAAACCGTTCAGAATGTATATTTGCTCTCTGAGGAGAGATGCCATTTCTGTGTTTAAAGCATTTTATATGTGAAGGATTGTGAATGCGGTTGTTGTTGCCTCGTAGTACTCATAATCCGTGCAAAATATCAATTGAGCCTATTTTGATATACTTGAAGAATGCATGAAGAATTAAAAGCTACTGCCGCAAGGTAAAGTGCTAGCTAATGTAAACAGAAGTGCTGACTAATAACTCTAACAATGCAAGCGATCAGGATTTTGTTATGGTTCATTAATCTTTTATCCCTTCACATGCCTTTCACTGAACGGAAAAGCATCGTCACACGGATGAAAATGTTCATCACCATAACAACTTTTGTCATCGAAAGTGACCTAACGTACAGTTTCATTCCCGCTATGAAAATGTGTTCATCACCTGCAAATTGTTCGTACTGTGGTGAAAGTATGGTTGTTGCTGCAATGAATGTGCTTCATTCTTGCAACGGATTTGTATCGTTGGTGCAATAAATTTGTTACATTGTTGCAATGAATAAGAATCCTTCTTGCAAGGAATTTCCTTCATTGCTGCAATGAATTTGTTCATTGCTTCTATGAATTTGTTTTATTGGTGCAACGAATTTGAGTCATTGTTGCAATGAATTTGTTTCATTAATATAATGATTTTGATTCATTGCTGCAATTAATGTTTTGAAGTGTGTTTGAAATTATTTATCGATAATTGAAGATAAATACACTGTTAGTATTACATTGCAGGTGTTTTGATAAGAATTTTTTGAATTTTTGTTTCGAAAATGGTCTCAATTTGCTAAAGAGATTATATTCATTGTGGTAGTCGAGGGGTTGAGTGTTATTGTGGTCGTCGTATTCAGGTCCTGCAATTAAAAACAAATATCAGGAATTTGTTATTAATATTTCTTATTATCATGTGTACATACTCGTATCTACTTCTGCACTTACCATGAACTTAAGCACTACTCCCATATACTCTACTTCTTTAGCATAGAACCACATCATTGTTTTCTTAAATCATGCAATTGGGGTTGTGTTTGTAGCGCCAAACCTCCCCGTCATTACGCCGAGTATTTCCTTCTGCGAGCATTTTCTTCAACTGCTCTTTTATTTATTTTAACAAAATTTGTTAAAATTTCGTTGGATTCATTTGATTGTACGTTGAATAGTTACTCTTATGTTCGTCGTACTTGAAACACTGTTCCCTTGACTTCTTCGTTTTCATTGACTTCGGCTGCGCGCACAAATGTATAAATTTGTTGGTTTTTTTCTAAATTCAAATACCAACACAAAGAAAAAGGCGCGACTGAATTATGATCAAAATACAAAAACACAAACATTTTGTTGCGGTGTGTACCGTCACTTTCGTACACACACAAATGTTGAGTTACATATTTCGGGGTAGTTTTTCGGCTATCGATGCGTCACTTTCTTTGCTGCCGTGTTGCTCCTTGCATTCTTATTATTTATCTATTTGAGTAATAGATTCTCAAGTTACACCAATGATCACAGCAAATACATAATTACACAACTTAGTCTTCACAATAAAAGATTATTACTAAGTATAACTAATTAGTCTGCGGAGGAATATGTCTACCACTTTCGATTGTTACAATGGAACCGATTTAAGATGTATACGTGAGCCACCATTCACGCTCACCATTTTTCTTGCTGCCCATTTTTTATGCTCACTCATTTTTTCGACTGCATCTCTCTCTATACCATCATAAGAATTAGTTTCGTTACAATAACGAAATTGTTTCGTCAACTAAAAATGTTGACAAACCTCCAAAATAAATAAATAATAAATATAAACTATCAAATGTAAGAGATAAACCAAATATCAGTAGTTTAAAACTCATGCCTTTACTTTTTTAAAGTTTCCAACCCATTTTTCTACAAAATTCAAAATAAATAAAATTGTTGCAGGAACGAGAAGTAAGTTGTTGCAGCAACGAAATGAAAAATTGACTATCTAATTGTCGGATATACGACACTTTTACTATAACAACGTAAAAACATTAACGAAAATCTTTCATCCATGCGACGACGCGTTTTTCTTTCGGTGTTTTCAATATAGTCATTGCTTAGCTTTATATTATAAAACACTTTACAATTACACCAAACTGCATTTGGAACTTTAGTTTTTTAGAATATAGTTGTGGCCGTCGGTGGTGCAATGGTTAGTGTGCGCACCCACCTTAAATTTCTTTCGGCAGCGGTCACCTCGCATAGTGACGGCGACACTATCGAGTATTTCGCCATGAAAAGGCTTTTTAAAATACTGTTCAGAATCGGTAGAAACCTGTAGGTCCCAATCAGTGAGTTTAAAACTAGTGAGTGAGCGCGCAGCTCCCTGGGTGTGAGAAGCTCTCCCCAATTCCTTCATGGAATGAAATGGAAAACCATTTATTATATTTTATTTTATTTTCTTCTAACTTTATTTATAGTTTAAATAATTTTCAACGGCAAAAAATGTAATTGAAGTCAAATAATATTTCTTACTTAAAGTTAATGATTTCGTTAAGCGTTCGAATACAATAAAAATATTTAAAATTATCAAAAATCGTTTTGAACTTAATAGACTCATTTAACTTCTTGCGAACTTTTTCAGTCTAGCTGGAGTATTTATGGCCGTCACTATATTTCTTATCTTCATATCCTTCTATAGTCTCGGCGGGAGGAATTGGTACTTAGCAAGTTATAGAAATTTTTTCATTTGTTACAACTGGCGACAATTTGTAGTTGCTTTTAGGCTTCCATCCATACGGAAGGAGCCATAATTGTTATTTTAAAATTTAACGTTATTGTTATCAACACCCTACCCTTGTCAACGGCCAATAGTAGAAACCGAAGTAAAACACAACGACAATAGGAGTTGTACCTCCAACGTGAAACATTTGGAACAATGAAACAAAAAGGAGACCATAAAGTGCTTCTGGCTTACCGCGGCAGTCACTGTTTTTAATCATATTTTTTACTGCTGGCTTTTGTTATTTTTGTTGACACTGAATATTAACCCGTAACAGTTAACAAGACGCCGACTATTGTTGGGTGTTATACCAAACGGAAAACTGGCTTATTATTGTTAGCCGCTTTTACTTTACTATTTTCAAAAGAAATAAAATCCTGTTGCTCCAAGAGCAGACTCTTGTAGCTACTCCTTGAAAAGGGTAAGCGACAAGGGAAGGATACCTTCAAGGAAAATAGTGGTTTTAGATAAAGTATTGTATTATTTTGAGAAAGTTGAAGATTGGTGAAAAGAGAAAAGATCAGTTATACGGTTTTAAAGGAGGTCTAAAGCAATAGGGAAGGGCAGTGTTCGTTAGACTGATGTAAATAAGACGGATTTTTCTTTGGAAAATGTATCTTTTATTCGAATCTCGTTTAACATTCTATTTTTAATACTTGCGTCAAAGAGTACATATAGCTGTTACTGAAATCAATATTGAACAACCGCATTTAAATATGTCTTTTTTGATATGAAATTTGGGTTACATTTTGCGGATCCTCAAAAGTGACAGATTTTGTATTTTTTAATCCGATGAGAAGAAGTCGTTGAATACGCCTAAGTACCGTGCTTCAAAAGTGTCATTGAATTTGTGGACTGGCAGATACCGTTTGCGAGATAATAACTGGCCTGTTATGGTCCATTGTTTAATGACAATATATTTTATATGATATATTTTACCATTATAATTAATTAAGGAATATGAGGAGCTACAACCCACGCTCTTTTGAACGAGAAACACTGAAGCTAACGAGGCTAGGTGTTGCAATGATTTTGTGCGATAAATTATCTTGAAAAGTCTCAAGTGACTTTTTGTGTCTGAGGCCTAATTTTTGGGTGGAATTTAAACTTTTTAGGTTAATAGTTAATTGCTGTTTAAACATCCAAAGTTCGGCATTTAAACTATGATCAACTGACCATATTATTTTGACAGAAATCAACAAGAATAACAAGCACAAACCTTCTTTAATTGTTAATGTGAGCAATTACAATCACCATCCTAGTAGAAATAACAATAAAAACGTGTCATTTAACTCGTAGTGTAGTTAGAACTTTGTTTCTGCTCAAATGTTCTCCAATTTCATTAAATATTTTGTATTTTTAAGATATAAGATTTGAAGAGTACATTCGAGAAATCATGTGAATGAATTTTGGTTCCGAAATAAATTTCCTGCTTCGTATGTCCTGCCTCATGCGTTCCTGCTTCATTATCATCCTGATGTATCTGTTTATCCTGCTTCATCTGTTCTTATTCATCTGTCCCTGCTTAATCTGTTTCGGTGTCGTTTGTTCTCGCTTCATCTGTTCCTGCTTCATCAGCTCCTACTTTATCTGTTCCTTCTCCATCTGTTCCAGCTTTATCTGTTCCTGTATCATCTGTTCTTGCTTCATCTATTCCTGCTCCACCTAAATCATCAGTTTCTCCTTCATATGTCCTGCTGCATCTGTTTCTGCTTCATTATCATCCTGCTGTATCTGCTCCAGCTTATTCTGTTTCTGTATTATCTGTTCTCGCTTCATTTGTTCCTGCTTCATCAGTTCCTACTTCATCTGTTATGCTACATCTGTTCCTGATCCATCTGTTCTTGCTTTGTCTGTTCCTGTATCACCTGTTCTTGCTTTGTCTGTTCCTGCTGCACCTAAATCATCAGTTCCTGCTTCATATGCCCTGCTTTATCTGTTCCTGTGTCGTCTGTTCTTGCTTCACCTGTTCCTCCTTCTCCTGCATCATCAGTTTCTGCTTCATATATTCTTACTTTCTCTATTCCACCTTCATCTGTTCCTGCTTCATCAGTTCCTGCTTCATCTGTCCTTCTTCAGCTGTTCCTGCTTAATCTGTTACCGTGTCATCTGTTCTTGCTTCATCTGTTCCTACCTCACCAGTTTCTGCTTCCTCAGTCCTGCTACAACTGTTCCAGGTTCATATGTTCCATCTTTATCGGTTCCTGTAACACCTTTTCTTGCTCCATCTAAATCATCAGTTTCTCCTTCATATGTTCTGCTGCATCTGTTGCTGCTTCATCCTCATCCTGCTGTATCTGTTCCTGCTTCATCTGTTCCTGTGACACTGTTGTTGCTTTATCTGTTCCTGCTTCACCCGTTTCAACAGATCCTGCTTCTTCTGTCCTTATTCATTTGTTCCTATTTATTTTGTTTCTGTATCATCTGTTCTCGCTTCATTTGTTCCTGCTTCATCAGTTCCTACTTCATCTGTCCTGCTACATCTGATCCTGCTACATCTGTTCCTGCTTTATCTGTTCCTTTGTCATCCGTTCTTGCTTCACCTGTTCCTGTTTCTCCTGCATCATATGTTCTTCGTTTACCTATTCCACCTTCATCTGTTCCTGCTTCATCAGTTCCTGCTTCATCTGTCCTTCTTCATCTGTTCCTGATTAATCTGGTTCCGTGTCACCTGTTCCTGCCTCATATGTTCCTGCTTCCTCAGTCCTGCAAAAACTGTTCCAGCTGCATCTGCTCCAGCTTTATCTGTTGATGTGTCATATGTTCTTGCTGCATCTGTTCCTGCAACACATACTCCACCAGTTCCTACTCTTTCCATCCTGCTGCATCTGCTGCAGCTTCATCTGTTACTGTTTTATCAATCGTATTCCATTCATATCATTCTTACCTTCAAATTAGTCTTTATTAACTTATATAATAATTCTGTTAATATCGTCCATTTTCAATCTATTATCTCCTGCATGAATTTATTACTATTTGTTTTTCAATTTTGATCCTCACTATTGTTTTACCACTGTTTCTGTTCTTTTAATTTAATTATTGTACTTTAATTTTGTATATAGTTTGTAACTTAAGATACGCAAAATTATATTTTTCCAGCTGTTTTTAGTTGAGTAAATAAATAAATAAATAAATTAATTTTATCACTTCACTTTTGTTTTGAAAATGGCTTCAGTTTGATGCATCGTAACGATTAGCTGATAAATGTATGAATACCGGTTATTTTTCGTAGCGCTTGCCACTGTCGCCACATGGTAGTAAGATTATTTGACAAAGCACTGAAAAACTCTTTTCGTATTTAAAGTCAGATCAAATACAAATCAAAATCAACTTAATCAAAATTACCCATTTAACTAACCAGGGTTTGGAGGGTTGCTGAAAGTTGAACTTGCGTGTTCACATCAAGAAAATTGTTGGTTTCAATTCTGGTGTTTAATATTACGGATGATTAAGTTTCTTTCAGAGGAAAATGTGTTGTTAATAATAAATATACAAAGAATTAAATAAATATGAAATCTTAGTACGTAAAATTTATAATTTTATAACTAAAAGTTCATATTAACTATGTTTTGTAATTAATATCATAATTTACATTTAATACTACATAATAATAAAATTGTGTTTATTCATTTTCAAAAGAAATATTCTCCACATCAAACATATCAATGGCATCTGATTGAAAATCTTTTTTACTAACAAAAAGGTTCTGACTTGTGGTACTAGAAATCATCATCATATTGAAAATAGCTTTTAAGTTGTATTTCCTTGACGTTTCTCGGCTGAATTTTTCTCTGAAAATTTTAAAATCTTTGCAAGAGGCAAGTGGAAACAATTAAATGCCCATGAATTAAGATTCTATCCACTGTGTGCACTTATATAGTACCAGGTATAAAGTGTAATGAAATATCGGTCGGCAGCTTCACAATAGATTTTGAATTTTCGTTGTTCAGCTTGAAAGCACTTCAAAAGCCATTGCAAAATTATATAACACTTTTGAATTAAAAGTTCATCAATTCCAGTGATGGTATCGGATAAAATACTTTTTTTCCAAAAAGCTCCTCGTAACATTACCTGTGCTGGTATATCCATATCCCGGCTTAGGATTTTCTTTAAATTGTCTTCGAATTCGCATTTTGTTTTCAGTAATAACAACTCCTGTTGTTTTGCTTGTTCTCCACTCCTGGACTGGAAGCTTATATGCAACGTCCAGAACACATTCCAAAAATCGAATCCATGCATGTGAAACAGAAAGCCCAAATGATAGATATTGTTCCGCTACCGGCAATTGAATCATGTTTTCTATGTTATTGAATTCTTTACGTGTACCATTGCATAAATAATATCTCACGGAAAATTTTATGGCGGATAAACTGTTGCAATGCTTGCCCTCAATCATTGATAGTACCAATTCATGTTTCACAACAAAGTGTTTGCTATTGATAGTTATATTTGACCCATGAGGGTTTTTTATTTGTGTTTCTATTATATCTTTTCGATCGTTACAAGTTCGTCACCCTCTTTTTGAAAGTACATTTTTAATGGACGGCAATAACACGGCGATAGACTACAGGGGTTTTTCCACCGAAATTTTTGGCTAAATGACAGTTGTAGTGGACCAGACACTTTTTAAAAATAAACTTATCATCATTCTCATGGCTGTCTAAATATTTTTATTGATATTGTCTATGACCTGAACTGCCATCGAAAACCCACTTTGATACTAACTTTAAATCGTTTTCTGTATCTGATTGAAAAGATTCCAAAATGTTTATTTGATTGATCAGTATTTTTTCGCTAGTGTGATCAAGTACATCAGCACTAATTTCTCTTATTTTAAATTCAGGAGGGTAACAATCTTCCTTTCTTTTTGAACCTCTTTATAAGAAGGGAACACATTTTTGACAAAGGTTCTTATAATGTTGTACTGCGGCCTCGAAAATTTTGGTTCAATCATCATAGACAAGGCTTCTAATACTGACATCTTTCTTGTTTCATAAAAAGTTTTGTGTCTTTGTAAGAAAGTTTGAGACATTGTTGCTTCTATTAACAAATTCCCTGTTTGCTTTTGACCCGGAGCCCGTAAACTCATCCGAGCAGCATAAACAAGCTCATTTGTAGGAACCGAATTTCTTAATTCCGCAGTTCGTTTGCATTTTTGATGTGTTAACATCTATAGCGGCGTATAGGGACTAAATGTATCAAAGCCAGATTTTATGCTGCTGCTAAAACCAGATTTTATGCTGCTGCTAAAACCAGATTTTATGCTGCTGCTAAAACCAGATTTCCTGCGATTGCGAAAGAGAATAATGACGTGTTAAACAAAAATGAGCGAGCAAGAGAGCAATGAAAGAGTGGTGTGGCAGGGGTGAGGCAAAGGAAATTGTGTCTATAGCGTATGTATTAGCAGAATAATATATGTATGTACATGTGTCTGTTGCTGTTGTTGTACGGAGATATAAAGCATAGCCACGCAAAATTTCATTTGCAATCCCATGGGCTTGCGCAATCGACGTTATGGTGACACACTAATACGTCAGCTACTTCGTACAAAGTATGTGTGATGTTGTGTGTTTGGCTGATTCGTTGCCACTTCGGACAAAGTATGTGTGATGTTGTGTGTTTGGTTGTTTCGTTGTTGTTGCTATGGCCAAACAAAGTGAGTCAGTTGATGTTCAGCATTGCCCGGTGTATACAAAAAATCTATTATTTTTTATTTTTCAATGTAATATTTACTAATGTGTTCATAGAAATCGAACAGGTACCGTGTAGCAAAAAGGTGTTACCACATCATCCGTGAGTTCGAACACTCATTGATTTTTTTTTGACTCACTACATGTTTCAAATATAGCGATGGACATCAAGAAGATGGAGAAAACTTTTACAAAGAAATGAATCCGTTGAGCTATTTTAACTCTGAAGCAAGAAACAGTTGTTTAGTTCGATTTGAGCGTTCATTTGGTTTTTAGCTGATGTTTGAAGTGAGTTTCGCTGCATAAACTCTTACGTCGAAGGAAAGCCTCAACATCCAATAATTTGGCACCAAAAGTAGTATTTTCACTGGCGAAAAATACTTCACCTAGTTGCTCTCTTAAACGTTCCTAATTTTGTAATTTACAACCTTAGAAAAAATCCAATGAGTGTTCGAACTAACGGGCGATGTGTTAACACCTTTCTGCTACACGGTACCCGTTCGATTTCTATGAACGGACACATTAGTAAATGATACATTGGAAAATAAAAAACAGGGTTCAATCATATGATTATTCCCACAAAAACCAAAGTATGCAAAGCAACAGACACTTGTATATACCTACATACATTGATATATTCGTACATACACTACACAAGTTCACTAAATTTTCATTGCTCTCTTGCTATCTCATTTTTATATACGTATAACCACGTCATTATTCTCTTTGCTCTAAGAGGGCTCCGAACCCACATTTTATTTGACTTACCTTTAACAATAATAAAAATCCAACCCGTAAAAACATAGTTTGTGACTATACAGTCTTTATATATGATCACGCCCATTTGTCCAATCCCGCCCATATTTGCAGCAGATCTTAGAATATGTAATTTTGTTCAAATACCCTTAACAGGAGCAGAAATAATGGATTTTTAATTTGTGATTTGCATGGGAGGTACAACGCCCCTTTATCCAATCCCGCCCATATTTTGACTGTTTATTGTTGTCGTCGCCATTAGCTTGCCTGCGAAGTTTCAGCTCGATTGGATAACGGGAAAAGGGTTAAAAATCAATACAAAATTTTTTCGGCATACATGCATACAGACAGGTAAAGTTAATATAAAGAATTTAAAAAGGCGTTCAATCATATGATGACGTTTCATATAAAAACCAAACACACAGCATCAGACATACTTTGTATGAAGTAGCTGACGTATTAATGTGTCACCATAACGTCGACTGCGCAAGCAAATGAAATTTTGCGTGGCTATGCTTTATATCTCCGTTCAACAACAGCAACAGACACATGTACATACATACATTATTATGTTAATACATACGCTATAGACACAATTTCGTTTGCCTCACCCCTGCCACACCACTCTTTCATTGCTCTCTTGCTCGCTCATTTTTGTTTAACACGTCATTATTCTCTTTCGCAGTCGAAGAAATCTGGTTTTAGCAGCAGCATATAATCTGGTTTTAGCAGCAGCATAAAATCTTTGACTTTGATAGATTTAGTCCCTATACGCCGCTATAGATATTATAATTTTGAGAACGATCCCGATCTAGTTTCGAGATCGGATCCGAGCTCATTTCGAGATCGAGGAATTACGGGCGCTCAAGTACCAGATCTCGAAACGAGAACGAACCCGGTGTCAAATTCTAATCACAGAAGTCGGTTCCGATTCGGGACCTATTCGAACCCGATGTACTTAGTGGGATAGCATAATACAAACAGCCACAAACAGCTCAGTCGGTTTAGGAGAAATTTCCTGAAACGGGCTCGATCTTTTGCCCTTTCCCTTCAGTCGGTAATACCAAACTTCTAGTGGGGTCTTGATCATACTATTCCTATCGCGCTCGTTTAGGGAGTGTAATCGCACTATTTTGATACTATTTTGTTGTCTATTATTGGTCCATATATGATGCGAATTATTTTTCTCACGAAGATTCAAAGAACTGTTTCACCTGCTTGCGATATAAACCAGGTTTCTCAGCTATACAGAAAAGGAGCCGACCGAGGGTCTTATATAGCTCGATATTTGTTTGCCGAGATAGGGCTTTATCCACACAGGGAAAAGGTTAGTTGGAAATCAATTCAGGCATTGGAAGTTCCATGATAAAGTCTATATTTTGATCAGAATTCGTAATTGTCAAACATCTTTTCTTTTAACCAATTTGAATAGTTTTAAACCACATTTATTTGAAATGGAATATACAACTCATAATATTAACACTCGCGTTCAACTATTAGTCTCTGTAATCATAATTTAGTATCTGTTACAAAATCACTTGTTACAAAGTTATGTATTCTATTTTTCATAAGAGGCTAATATTTTAAACAAAGTTGTGAAAACACAATAAAGCGTATAGATATCAGCCTGCGAAGAATACATATTATCATAAATTGAGGTAAAATGAGACTTCTAAACATAATCGTGGAATATGACGCCACTATTGACGCCTTCACAAACACATGCAAACAATTTTTGGTGTTCCAATTCGCATGAAATAGTTTTGTTTCAAAAACTCGACATAATAAGAAAATCGCTAAAATAAAAAAATGGCTATAACTCGGAATCGCAAAAGTAATAAATTTTTGTACTTCCTTAGGAGGGTTCCACCAACGGAGGTCTTCAATACGACATCACTTCTATTTTTAAAAATCGCTAAAACTAAAATTTGTGGCTGAATTCTGAAACTGAATAATGTGATTGTCCAAGGAACCGCCAAATTGTAGTTGGCTGTAAATATAGTTGTGACAACGAATCTCTTCTCTGTATGTCTGTTAAGTCTTTGCTTACTCCGAGTAACACCTAGTAGCAAGAACATTTCTTCGCTTGATTTCAGGGATGACAGTCTTGATTTTGCTTTATGCAGATCCGTGGAAATAAAATTCAATAAATACCTCAAACACTGCACCAATCGAGTGGAGGCTCTGTTCGCTGAAACAATGTATTTGGTATTATCCGCGTGGCCGTAAAATATATATCTAAGTACATTGACAGCATAAGTGTGCAGCAAACTACACTTGCTGTTGTCGGCTGGTGTTTCTTCCATTATAATCTCAATAATAATGTTTTAAAGATCGCATAGAATGGTACCGCTGTGTCTGAGGACTCGCCTTGTTTCCAAAGGAAAAAGAAACGATTTGCTAATCTTCGCTTAAGATTGCGTCATTTTACAAAGGCCACTTAACTGAGTAGGGATACCAAGCTCAGATATAGCTTTGTTCGAAATTTGCCGTACCGGGATGTCGAAAGTATTCAACAAAGGTATGTTTAATTTTGTTTCCGTGTTCCATGTTTAACCTCTTCATAAAGACAGACAATTCCTTTCATGTATATGTGGAACTTGTATATTTCTAATTCAGTAAGGCAAAAGGTACTTTTGGATCTTCAAACCAGGATCTTCAAACTGGTTCCGTATTAGTGTTACGTGTTGGTTATGAGACCTTTCACAGCTGTACCTGATATGCCGACTAAATCAAATGTTCGATTTGGTTGCAATTTCTTTGTACTTATAAAACATCTTTATTTACCCAGTCGAGTTCAATTCCCTGAGCCACTCAATGGTTGATGATTGTCGTTATGCTCGCTAGTAGACTAAGTATTTCTCATTCTTTAATATTTTACAACTACAGAGTACAAAAACAACAATAGAGTGTATACTTATGCACCTCTCAATTACAGGACATAAGCGACGTTGTACACTGGTACAAATACTAGACATACTGATATTAACAATAATGACAAAAGAGTTTGAGACAAAGTAAAGGAGCACAGCGTGTGATAAAAATTATGGCCGACGGTAATAACAACTATTTTCACTTTGTGATAACTTTGACGTTGGGTCAGTGCTTTGTCATTGTATGTTTGCAATTACATTCTTCGCCGCAAGCACAGTTTTGCGTTCAGCTCGTCTCTGTTCTCATAGTCTAATGGAGACAGTGCAGCTTATGACGTGGATTAACTTCATGGCTTGGAGTAGACACAGAGATTTGGTAGATTTGAGAGGTGTGGTATATTTAATTAAATGGCTTTAAATATTTATTTTTCTTCTGTCGCATGAATTAAAATTTACCCAAGGGTTAGTGAAAGGTCTACAAATTCAGAGAGGACGCCACTCAAAGAAAATCTTTGCATACAGAGTTGACTTGTTTATAGTTTTATATAAGAGGAAGTGTAACCTAAAGTATAACTAAAAGCAAGTTTCTGGTAACTTTTGGTATATTCATTTAAAATGTCCTACCAGTTTTTGATTTTCGCATCATAAAAATCATAATCGTGATAATGTTTAACTCATATGGGGGTTTTGTTTGAATTGCGGTGGGTGTTTGGATCAGAATCTTTAGATAAAATCAAATATGCATTATAAATGGACAATGTGACACGTGTTTTTCTTATCTATTGTATTGGAATAATGTAATAGAAAAGGGTGATTTTCTAACAACTTTATTTTTGGCAACACTGTTTTTGCCAGCTCAGCTGTTTTCGTGTAACATGTTACAGGCAAACATGTTCTTTATAGTCCATAATTTATCCAGGAATCGTTGTAAGTCAACGTTTGCAGATTATTGAATTTTATTATCAAACTTCATGCTCGGTTGACCCTACGGTCCCTAACCAGCTGGACGAACGAGTGTCCATAACCAGGGTACCCGGGTACCCAAGTGAAGTTTTAAGACATAAGACATCTGATGTTAGAAATAAGTTAAAATGAATAAAATATAAATAATTTAACTAAAAAACAATTACGTTTCATTTTTTATACATAAATAAACATTTTGAAACAAAATAAAAATAAAACAAACGTTTTTTCGTTGAAATATAAGGTAATTTGCACTAACGTACCCCGGTACCCTGGTCATGGACCCCTGTATGCAAAAACTTTAAACTCATTTTTTAGTTAATATATTTAACTAAATTTGATAAGTCTCTAAGTTTAGCCGAAATCTCTGATAATCCGGAGTTTCATGTTGATATCTTCAATAATAAAGGAACGGCAGCACTTTAAACTTCAAAAAAGTACCCGGGTACCCTGGTTAGGGACCCTAGAGTTAATAAAGTGTATTGAGCAGTTCTTCCATTTTATGGCCAGTTTGGGCCACCTTTTGAGGCGGCCATTCGGAACATTGTGCGATCGTGCGATTTAACGTCCTTAGATTATTTTTTGTGGTTGACACACTGGAAGCAAATATTGAGGAATTTGTTCATGAGATACTCGCCGATTTGTTGAAGGAAGTATGCCAAAATTGCGTTTTTGTGATTTATTTGAACGATTTGAGGCACAACCGCGGTCAACATTCACATGAAATCATCTTTAAACAATAGACCATTCTATCGACTATTCTATCGACTCAAATAAAGATGTCATTCATTCCTCTAAATTTGATGTGTTTTTTAAATCATATCCGAAAGCTCGAAAGTTACAAAATGTTTTAAACACGACCAATTACAGTGCCCCGAATTGTAACCTTCTGATCCGGGCGAAACAAATGAGTAGCAAATCAGGTTTAGTAGGTGACTGATGTCACTGTAGCTCATCAAACAATCTGGTATATTCTTTTGTCCTTAGAAGGCGGATGATCCATCATACGGGCCAACGGCGGATAGAAACCAAAAGAAGAAAATCCAGGTTCAAGATATTGAATCCTCGATATCGAGCGTCTGATCGATAATGGGCGGCTGCAATCAAACATCCTGGCAGTACGTAAAATGCAAAAATCCGGTGGACTGTGCTTGCCTACCGCCACCGTTCATAATGGCAGTGAATACACAAAAACGAAGAAGAGAACGTAAACAACCCGTATTTGTTGACGACCCCCGCAAACGTTTTAAGGACCAAGATTTACGGATATGCACTTGGAATTTAAGAAATCTATATAGATCCGGTGCAAGTAGTTATAAGGCTGACATTACAGCTATCCAGGAAATGCGATGGACAGCACATGGCTGCACAAGAAAAAGAAACTGTGATATATACTACAGTTGCCATGAAAAGAAACATGAATTTGGTTGCGGATTTGTAGTTGGCAAAAGATTACGACATCTAGTCTCTAGGTTCAATCCTGTGAGAGAACGTATAGCCACAATCCGCATAAAAGCGAAATATTTTTATATTTCCCTAATTTCTGTTCATGCCATGACAGAAGAGAAAGTTGATGATGCCAAAGACATATTCTATGAGCTCCTAAAGGAAACGTATGACCGCTGCCCTGGCCATGACATTAAGATTGTGCTAGGAGAGAGGAGCGGTATAGGGAGAAAGAAAGGAGCTAAACCGTCTATTTTGGGCGTAAGAAACGGCAGTGGAGAAAGCGCGGAAGTGACAAAATTGAGACATACTGAAGAAAGAACGAAGCCCGAAAATTCTATCAAAAAGTCAAAAATGAAACTAGTGGACATGGTTCAGGGCCCCCCTTCTGTATAGACTATGTGTACTATGTCCCATATTTAAAAAAGGTGACCCGAGCCTCTGTGCCAACTACCGTGGAATAAGCCTTTTACCCATAGCCTATAAGGTTCCGTCAAGTATAATGTGAGAAAACCTAAGGCAAATTATCGCTGACCTAACTGGATCATACCAATGTGGCTCTAGGCCTGGAAAATCGACAACTGACTAGATTTTCACGTTACGCCAAATCCTGGGGGAACACACGGGGAACAAATCGACACCTACCGTCTGTTTGTCGATTGTAAAGCGGCCTTTGATAGGCCGGTACGGGAGAAACTCTATGAAGCAATGTCTGAGCTTGGTATTCCTGCAACACTCATACGCCTTTGCAGGATGACCTTGACGAACTCCAAATCCGCAGTGAAAGTTGGTAAGGCTCTTACCGAACCTTTCGAAACCAAGCGAGGCCTCAGGCAAGGCGACACCCTATCGTGCGATCTCTTTAACATATTAATGGGGGTCATTATGAGAAAAGCTGCAGTCAATATGAAAAAAACCATCAGCAGCAAGAGCTATATGCTGCTCACGTATGCTGATGATATAGATATCATTGGACGCACAATTAGAAAATTTCCTGCGGTGTTTTCGAGAATTGAAAAGGAATCAGCAAAAGTGGGTCTGAAAGTAAATGAGGACAAGACAACATTAATCGTTTCAACGAGCAGGGCCTCCACGCGATTAGACCAAAGCGTGAACGTTGATAACCGATATAATTTCGTGGTAGTGGAAGAATTTAGATACCTCGGATTTGCCGTGAACAAAAACGACAACGTCAGCCTTGAGATCAAGCGGAGAATTTTGCTTGCGAATAGATGTCATTTTGGGTTAAGCAAGCACTTTAGAGATAAAGCCCTCTCTCGAATGACGAAAATTCAGCTATACCAGATCTCATACAACCTATCTTGCTTCATGGCGCATAATCCTGGGTTTTATCGCAAACAGATGAAAAATTTGTGGGAGTCTTCGAGAGAAAAATACTCCGGAAGATTTATGGCTCTATAGTGCACAAACGGCGACTATGACATGAGCTGAATGAGCCTTATCCCCACATCAACATAGTTAAGCGGATCAAAATAACGCGATTGCGCTGGGTAGGCCATGTCAGTAAAATGGATGAAGACGAACCAGCACGAAGGGTTTTCGAAGCGTAACTTTAAGGAAGGTGAAAAATAGGAAGCCCAATACTTCGCTGGAGGGATAAAGTTGACGTATCCCTGGGTACACTTGGTATTACCAAGTGGACAGATACATCAAAAGATCGAACTGGTTGGTGAAATATGTTATCTTCGTTTTGTCAAGTCCCTGACCCCACGGGGATGTTCGTGAACGGATAAGAAAGTAAGTAAATAAGATCCAGGCACTTAATCGAATTGTGAAGCGATGTAGAAACTTATTAATGCAGGTAGAATTTGGAACAGCGAAAGCACAAGCGACATTGTCATATATACTGGGTAATATGTGGAAATGAAACTATTTATGACACCATAACTATGTACTTCAAAGAAGGCCTTAAAATTTTGCTTGAAAATATTCCAAAGGATCAGCTTTTAATTCACACAAAACTTTGCGAATTTGACTTAATCTAAATTCAGTTCTATATTAGATAATGACTTAGCTGAACTTTAGTGGGATATGTAGTAAAACTTCAACGTTGTATTTTATTTTTATTTCATTTCTAGTATTCACTTAAGCCCACTCTTTATATCCTTAGCAATATTGGATTTCTTTGATTTTGGGGAGTTTCCTCCCTCTCTTTACATTAGGTTATACGTTGGAGATGCATCTGGCATTCAACTCAATTGTTTTAATTGTTGTTGTTTTTTGTGCTATTGTTGCTCCTCAGACGATTGTCATTTGGTTTTGATATTATGGTTGTGGTAATTGCATTTAGTGCGATTGTGGTGGTAGTTGTTGTTTGCACTACTTCCGCTAATGTTTCAGCATTTGCTGGTGCAATTTTTGTCTTTACTTGATTTTACCAATTCTTTTTCTTCTCTCACATTCCTCGTCCTTTAGTTTTGTAATTGCCTCGTTTTATCTAGGAGTCATTGAAGTAATTGTCATTGTTGTTGGTGCAATTGCCGTTGGCATTGTAGTGGCCGTTGATATTGTCGAGATGGTGATAGTCGGAGCTATTATTTGTTTTACTAATTGATACACAAGATTTAGAAATTAGTAGCATTTCGTTATATTATTGTTAGTAAAACATGTTTGCTCACTTTCACTGATAGTAGACAACTACGATGTACTAGGGATTTTTTTCTGGCATGAACGAAATAAAGTACCACTAATACTCAGGCAAATGAAACTTGTAAATAAATGTATTGGTAGGAGCGGGTTTAGTTGTATGCTGGTGATATTTAAGAGATGACATATTATGGCAGTAATTTGAATTGCCGCTTCATATCGCTTCGCTCTCCATACAAAATGATGAATTGCAAGTAAATACTCGTTGTTAATTGAGACGTTCCCTTCAAATGAGTATATTATCCAATTGGTTCTTAGAAACAATTACTTTTACATTAGATGGTATCGATAAATTCTTCTAAGTATCGACCGATATATTTGCTCAATTTGTATTGGCCGAGTGCTGAAATGTAAATTGAAATTTGTCATGCTTGCTGTATATAGTAGTCATCCACCCTGTGTTTAATTCTTTTTTTTTATAAGTTTTTGTAATTTCTTATTTTCTTAATATTTAGGGCCGATAGAAATTGAAATTGTAACAAATAACACAATATGTTAAATTTCAAACAAGAAACTGTTTGTATTCAGAAGACCAATACATGGCATTAGGTCTTGAAGGTGATTTCGGACATATGGCCACCGCGGCTGTTCGTGACAAAGCGCATTCTGGACGTCCAAATTTGGGTACATTCTTATAACATTCCTAGCCGTATGACACGAAAAATTGTGACCTCCAATGCTTCAATTGTTGCTGGTTTATCAGCAACAACTAGTTACTTTATGTAGTCTCACAGGAACCGATCGAGAGGTATCAAATCCCACGACCTTGAAGGGAATTTGAGAGGTCCGTTCCTCGAAATCGCCATACTGCACATAGCACCATCCTGTTGAAACCACATCCCGCCGAAATTTTTGTCATCCATATTGTCAAATCTCTTCAACATCTTAATGGAGATAATAATAAGAAAGGCTGCAGTAAATACGAACAAGACCATTAACAGGAAAAGCCATATGTTTCTGGCGTATGCTGACGACATAGACATCATTGGGCGAAATTTGCGAGAGGTTACTGCAGTATTTTCAAGAATCGAAAAGGAATCAGCGAAGGTGGGTCTTGCTGTTAATAAGGGCTAGACAAAATTGATGGTGTCAACGACTAGAGAGACCTGTCGACTTGGTCCGCACCTGAACGTTGACAACCGATTTAATTTTGAAGTGGTAGATGAATTTGTCTACCTTGCATCCGCCGTGAACAAAGACCACAACGTCAGCCTGGAGACAGATAGGAGAATTGTGCTTGCAAATAGATGCTATTTTGGGCTCAGCAAGCAGCTTAGAAACAAAGCCCTCTCTCGACGCACAAAAGTCTAGCTACTCTCTCATTTTACCTGTCTTGACATAGGGCTCCGAAACTTAGGTCATATCGCAAGCGGATGGAAAACACCTGGGAGTTTTCGAGAGAAAAAGTTTCCGTAAAATATATGGTCCTGTTAGGGAAACCGCCGAGTACCGACGTCGCTGGAACGCAGAGCTATATAATCTATATTGTGACGTGGACATAGCTACACGAATCAAACTAGGCCAATTGCGTTGGCTAGGCCATGTTATCAGAATGGATAAAGATGAGCCAGCGCGAAAGGTTTTTTTTGATACCGTACCCGATGGAAGCAGGAAAAGAGGACGACCAAGACTCCGCGGGAAAGACCAGCCAGAAGAATCCCTCCGTATCATTGGTGTTACCAACTGGCGAGAAAAGGCTACGGATAGAGCCAGTTGGAAGAATATGTTGAAATTTGTTTAATTTGTTTGTTTAATTAATATATGATGAATTTCATGTAAAAATCGAGATGCATTGAACCCGACCCCCTCAGATATCGATGAAATTTTGTTTATAGCTAAATTTGATCAATACAAACAAACCCTTATTTTTAGAAATGACTGTTGTGGGCACAGTGGGAAAGTTTTCGAAAAAACGCGAAAATGGTCGAAAAGAAGAGCTCCAGTTGAACTACAATAAGTCAGAATCGGCTGAACCGATTTTCATGATGTTGGTATCATTAAAAAGATATTTTAACAGGCTTTATGACACGTTTAAAAAAAATAAAAAAATACACTGTAAAAAATTTTATAACAAAAAAAAATTTTAACTAACGAAAAAAGCAAAAAGGTCAAGGGTTTTTTTACAGTGTAGTATTTTTTTAGAAAGGTTTATCCTTCACCTATACCATATCAAAAAATTAAAATGGGTTCATTTTTAGTTTTTTTTATATAATTTTTTAAGTAGTGTCACTTTTTTTTAAACGTGTCATAAAGCCTGTTAAAATGTCTTTTTAATGATACCAAGATCATGGAAATCGGTTCAGCCGATTCTGAGTTATTGTAGTTTAAATGTGCCACGCCCAAAAAATCCCAAAACAGTCATTTCTAAAAATGAGAGTTTGTTTGTATTGATCAAATTTAGCTATGAACAAAATTTCATCGATATTGAGGTGGTCGGGTTCAAAATTTCAGTTTTATCTCGATTTTTAAATGAAATTCATCATATGTAAGATGTCTGACCTCATGAGATTGTAAAATAGTCAATAAAAGTAAAAAATATTGTCAAATTAAAATTCATTGATCGTGGTGCGGTGACAATCTCCATTGACCGTAACACGAGCTCCGGCTTCATGTTTGAAAAAATATTGGTCGATGGTGCCACCAGCGTGTGAACTGCACCAAACGGTGCAATTTGCTGGATGTAACGGAGTCTCTTGCGGATTGGCCTCACTCCAGGTGCGGCAATTTTGTTTATTAGTAAACCCGTTTAGCCAAAAACTAGTCTCATCGCTGACAATCACGAAAATCGCCAAGTCGTCTATAATGTTATAAAATGTTGATGTTAAGGGTAATCGGTCAGAAGTACGATATGTGAGAAGAAGTGTACCTCAGGGTTCTATTTTAGGCCCGTTCCTTTTTTCTATATATGCTAACGACCTACCCTCAGTTTTGCAAAGAGCAAAATCCACCTTATAGTCCTGATCTGCCAGTTGCTGATTTCCATTTATTCCGGAGTCTGCCATTCCTTTGGTAACACCAAGGATACGGAGGGATTCTTCTGCCTAGTCTGTCCAGTGGAGTCTTGGTAGTCCTCTTTTCCTACTTCCATCGGATACGTTATCGAAAACTTTTTTCGCTGGTTCATCTTCATCCATTCTGATAACATGGCCTAGACTAAGTAATTGGAATAATCTGATTCGCCTAGCTATGTCCACGTCAGAATATAAGTTATATAGCCCTTGGTTCCAGCGACGTCGGTACTCGCCGTTTTCTCTAACAGTACCATATTTTCTGTCGAATACACCTAGGTTTTTTTCATCCCCTTACGATATGACCCAAGTTTCGGAGACAGGTAAAATGGAGAGGGCTGTGTTCCCAAACTGCTTGCTGAGCCCAAAATAGCATCTATATGCAAGCACAATTCTCCTATCTATCTCTAGGCTGGCATTGTTGTCCTTGTTCACGGCGGGTCCAAGGTAGACAAATTCATCGACCACTCCAAAATTAAAACGGTAATCATCGTTCAAGTGCGGACCAAATCGACAGGTCTCTCTAGTCGTTGACACCATCAATTTTGCCTAGCCCTCATTAACAGCAAGACCAACCTTCGCTGGTTCCTTTTCGATTCTTGAAAACACTGCAGTAACCTCTCGCAAATTACGCCCTATGGTGTCTATGTCGTCAGCATACCCCAGCAACATATGGCTTTTCGCTTTAATGGTCTTGTTCGTATTTACTGCAACTTTTCTCATTTTTATCTCCATTAAGATGTTGAAGAGATTGAACGAAAGTGAGTCGCCTTGTCTTAGTCCACGCTTGATACAGAACAGTTCAGTCCTTCCCCACTTTCGCTGCTGATTTGGTGTTGGTTAGCGTCATTCTACAGAATCGGATCAGTTTTGCCCGAAATCACAAGTGCAGACATAACTTCGTACAATTTGCCTCGTATGGGGCTATCGAAAGCGGCTTTATAATCGACAAAATGACGGTATGTGTCGATTTGCTTTTCCTAAGTCTTTTCCAGGTTTTGGCGTAGCGTGAATATTTGCTCAGTCGTGGACTTGGCTGTTCGGAAAGCACACTGATAAGGTTCAATTAGGTTCTCAACAATTGGCTTTAGTCTTTCACATAATACGAGTACTCTCGACAAGACCTTGTACGCGATGGATAAACGACTGATACCGCTATAGTTGGACCAGACACACGCATCACTCTTTTTGAATACAGGACATAATACACTGAAACTAAAATCGTCAGGCATAGATTCCCCAGCCATATACCGCATATAAGTCGATGTATGCATGTGGGCTAGCAGTCCCTTGCCACCTGCATCCAAAAGTTTAATGGGTAGTGCGGGGGCCAGTGGCTTTTTCATCCTTAAGCCGTGGTTGATAGGAGGGGGGGGGGGGATCAGTCACTAGATTCCCATTCTCGTCCTTGCAGGAGGGCAGCCCATTGTCCTCTTACCCTCTGGAAAAATTTTTGGGATTCTCCATTCATCCCGCACAATTCAGTTTTTTTTCTCCCCCTCTGCTCCAACTACAATTTTTACCACCTTAATAGTTTGTGTTCCCCCTTCCTAGTCCTTTGTACCCTTCACTTTCAGCACGCGTTGTAACTGACTGTTTCGATTCCATACGTACAGCTTCATTTTAATCAGTTGGAATGCGACATTCTTCGTCGTACCATAGCTTATCCTTCCGCGGTCCTGTATACCCAAGTTCAATCCTTGCAGCGGTTTCCAAAGAATGGGATATGTGCTTCCACTGTGCATCTTGGCTCACGAGAGGAGAGGGGTGTTCTGGCTTAGCAGGAGAGAGACCTTTTGTTGATAATACATTGAAATCTCCGGTACTCCTAGCCTGCCAATATCCAGTTCTTCCCGTATTCGGTTCCGTACGGTTACCAGGTAATGATCCGAATCGATAGTGGTACCTCGAATCACATGTACATCCATTACACTAGAAGAGTGCCTGCCATCTATTACCAAGTGATCAATCTGTTTCTTCGTCCCCTGATCAGGAGATATCCAGGTCATCTTTTGTATGTTCCTATACTGGAATCGTGTGCTACTAAGTACCATGTTCCCTGCAGCGGCGAAGTCTATCAGCCTTAGTCCATTATCGGAGGTGGTATCATGTAGACTGTGAATACCGATGGTTGTTCGAAAGACACTTTGCCCTACCAATTTGGCATCAAAATCGGCTAGAATAATCCTAATGTCGTGGTCAGGGCGGCGTCGGTATACTCCCTCCAGACACTAAAGATAATTATTTGAATGAAATGATTTAAAATTACTTTGAACAATTAAACCGAAATTACTGTTTTGGAAACCAGTATTTGAGCGTATGAGTGATATAAAATTTATATTATGCACGTCATATAACTTATACGCAATAGTGGCGAAAGAAAAAAAGTAAAAACAAATTATATATTGACCTAAAACTGAGGTAGATTCCGACAAATAATTAACACTATGACCTTTGAATAAAAAAAAATACATACATTTTCTAAAATTTTTTGAACGGCGATAGTTAGATAGTCTGGTGATTAGGACATGTGATAAGCAAACTCCTTTTCTTTTTGCAGTGAAAACATTTATTTCACCACTTTGGCTTAGGGAGGATATCCTGAGTATGTAATTGAAACTCTTTAATAAAGTGAATATGAATTACTGAGTTGTTATTTTGTCTTACGCATATCGTATATACTATATACATGCATACTCAATTAGTAACATTCTTCCGCTTTCCAGTAATTCCTCACACCTATTTCAGCTCAAATTATGGTGATGATAAATCACTGATTCATTGCCTCTGTCAATAGTGCTTTCATTTGCTTGCTTGTCCTATTGCAAAAGTTCACAAGTCATTTTCTAAATTGGCACTATTTTCATTATATTTCATGGTTCACTTTTATTAGAATAGTTCTTTAAAATTTAGAAGTGATATTAGCGCCGTAATATTTGCCATCGTATTTTGAAAATTTCTATAATTTTACTGAATTGTTATCTTATACACAGTTTACTGCTCCTTTTCATTCATTTTGTTATTATTGTCCTATGTATGTTGATACTCAGACTTCTAGATATGCCTTAAATGACCCATTCCTTAAGGTGATGATGTTGTATAATTGATTATATGACTCGTCCAATATAACGGGTTTTTCAATAAGAGCGCTACAAAAGTTTTTTTTAAATAAAACAAAACCGGTTTTAGATACCAATGAAATTCTTTATTCCTGTGAAAGTACGTTCGATGCCATTACGTATCGAACTCGATTCCTTTTGCATGGCCACCACGGGCACGCTTGCAGAAGTCCAGACGCTGAACCCAATTTTCGACGGTTACTGCTGCACTTTCACGTTCGAAATTCGTACGAAGTTCATCAATCGTCACTGGCTTGTTGGAATAGACCATAGACTTGACGTAGCCCCACCGGAAATAATCTAACGGCGTCAAATCGCACGACTGGGGCGGTTAATCGACTGGGCCATTTAGTGACACGTTCACCAAACTTCCAATAAATTGGTTGTGGCATTCGCTGTGTAGCTTGTAGCGCCGTCCTGTTGGAACCACATGTCCTCCAAGTCCATATTATCCAATTGGGGCCAAAAATATTCGGTTATCATTGAACGGTAGGGATTCGCATTCACAGTAATGTGCCGGTCTTGATCATCACGGAAGAAGTACGGCCCAATGACGCCGCCGGCCCATAAACCGGCCAATAACGCATATTTTGCTTATTGACGTAGCCATTCAGCCAGAAATTAGCCTCATCGCTGAAGATGATTTTCCGATGAAAATCCGAATCATTTTCGAGTTGTTGTTCAGCCCAATTCACGAACATGCGACTCTTATGGTGGTCAAACGGCTTCAGTTGTGGCATCAATTTGATCTTGTAAGGATTTAGGCCAAGATCTTTTCGGAAAATTCGCCACAACGACGTCACAGAGATGCCCAACGCTTGAGAACGACGTGTGAGAGACACATTTGGGCTTTCTTGAACTGAAGCCTCAGCGGCAGCAATATTCTCGACACTACGGGCACTTCTTTGTCTCACTGGCACGGGAACATATTGTACTGTGCCTGTGGATTCAAATTTTCCCACTAGACGCTCAATTGTTAATCTGGTAGGACGATTATGACGACCATTAATTGGACGTAGCGCCCTTAAAGGTGAGGCAACTGACTCCAAATTTCGGTAGTAAATTTTAATACTTTCGACTCGTTTGTGTTGGCTCGTATGTGGCCGTCGGTGGTGCAATGGTTAGTGTGCGCGGCTCTTGTCCATGAGATCCTGGGTTCGAACCCGGCTCTGGCCACCTTAAAATTTCTTCCGGCGGCGGTCACCTCGCATAGTGACGGCGACACTCTCGAGTATCTAGCCATGAAAAAGCTTCTCAAATTACCGTTCGGAATCGGTGTAAAACTATAGGTTCCAATCAGTGAGTGAAAACTGGAAAGCGCACAGCTCAGTGATTGTGACAAGTTCTCCCCAGTCCCTTCATGGGATATAATGGGAAACCATTTATTTTTATTTTATTTGTTGGCTCGTATATCTTTCCATGATGAAATGGCAAACCTTACTGAAGAGAAATGTCAAAAAAGCGAGAAAAGATATGGCGTCGTTTGCTGTCCCTATCGATTTGCTTTTGTAGCGTCTCTGTTGAAAACCCCTTTAGAGGGTTTCGAGCTAACATTCTATAACGACTTTTTTCGAACTTCATTTTGTAATCGTATTATACTTTATTAAATTTTTGCAGCATCTATTTTCTTCGGGAAAAAATTGATATTTCTGATTCGATTTCTATGAAACTAAATTATGTTTTCTTGGGCTTCGAGAACTTAGGCCATTATAGAGTCGTTGGCGATGTAAATATTCGAACGTTTTCCCAGGTTATTTCATTAAAATTGATATTTGTTATGTGAAATACGTATTTTGACATAATACAAAATAATTTTCAATTAATTGAAATTCACATAAAATGGAAACAATGAAACGAGAAGGTAAGGCAAAATTACATAAATTAATTTTTACATCTTCTAGCCGCAATTCAAGCATCTATCAGAGTATCCGCTCGCCTAATGGCTTCAGTCATGCCCCATATACATAACTGAGGAGAAAAGAATATTAGACGTATAAGCGGCAATGAAGCAAATTTTACCAACCTAGCGGTTTAAATGCAATCAAAATTTCGAGGCAGGCGAAGATAATTTTCTCACAAGCAAAGAAAAAATTCAATCTCTGGTAGGTAGGTATAAAAATATGCGTGCATTGAATTTGGTGTTCGTATTTGCCCACCCATTTGTAACGCATGCAAAAGTATGTATGTATGTGTTGGCCATGGATAATGTGTGGAGGCCGCTTACCACCTCCGTATGCATAATGGGAAATTGTGTTACTATGTAGAGTGTTTCAAAAAGGTACAATCATGTGTTTTAACAATGCCCATAAAGATTGCCAAAAATATATTAAAAAGTACATAGTGACAAAAAACTGCATAACGTGTACCAAAAGGCACATAATGCACATCAAAAACGTGCATAATGAGAACCAAGTAGTATGAAAGTGTACCAAAATATATACAGTGTTCAAAAAAAATACATTTATTGCCCTTTATGTTGTTTTTGGTTAGGTTTTTGGAAAAAAAAGAAAAAACTTTTTGGATACACTTTACCATGTACCTTTTGGTAAATTGTCAGTATCGAAAAGTACTTTTTTGGGTACACTTTATTTTCATGTTGACACAACCTTTTTGTACCAAAAATCCTTTTTTGGTACACTTTATAAAATTGCACTTTATATAATTTATAAAAACACTGGAAATGTGCAATTATCTATCTATCAGCGCAAACAAATCTATTTTTAATTTTTTCTTCTACAGGAAATACAGTTTAGGCAATCATTAAGAGATACGAGATTATTCGGCGCAATTGGCCAAAGGCGTTCGGTGCAAGTGTGAACTCAGAAGAGTTAAAAAGTAAAAAAATTTGAAAACAACAAAAATTGTACGAAAGAAATTCATGATTTTTTTTATATTTTCACTATGATGTATATTCGCTATTTGCCCCATTATATTATCATTTTTATCCATGTTTGTTGATTAATTTAGCTTTACAATTATTTTTAAGTTTAGGTTTGTTTTTAAATAAATAATCTTACAAAATACTTCCCGAATATTATTTTTTTACGGATATGAAAAAGGTAAAAGCGGACAGAATTATTTTTTAAATGACTTTAAACGTTCTTACACTACGGTGGTTTTAGGATCGATATTACAAAGAAATATCATCGATATCGATGATTCTCTCCGAAACGAAATAAAAACGACATATCGGTTACATTTCGTACCGAAGAATGTGCAATACGATCGCTCCAATTTCTAATCACATTATTTCAGCTGTATTTCACCAATGGCTTCACTAATATTGTCCTTTAAAGCGTCAATTGTCTCTGGCTTGTCGGCGTAACACTTATCTTTGAGGGCACCCCACAAATAATAGTCCAACGGTGTCAAATCGCAGCTCCGAGGTGGCCAAACGACATCAGCTCTGCGGCTGATAATGCGATCTTCAAAAACAGGGCGCAAAACATCGAGAGTAGCTTCGGCTGTGTGGCACGTAGCGCCGTCCTGTTAAAACCTCTTCCTCTTCAATTTTGGTGAACAAAAATTCATTCAACATGGCCCGATAACGATCGCCATTGACTGTAACGGCCACTCCTTGCTCATTTACGAAGAAAAATGGCCCAATTATGCCTCTGGATCAAAATCCGCACCAAACAGTGACTCGTTTTGGGTGCATCGGCTTTTCAATGTATGCGTGCGGGTTTTCTGTGCCCCAAATGGGATAACTTTGGTTGCTTACATACCCGCCAAGATCAAAATGAACTTCATCTGAAAAGATGATTTTGTTTGGCATATACGGCAAAATCGGCATCTGCAATTTTACCATGATTTTCAAAGTAATGTCGCAATATTTTCCAGCGTTGTTCATGTGTATTCGTTCAGCGGTAGGATAAAACTAATTATCTGGCGAATCAGACATGAGCGAACTAAGCACTAATTGAAACAAAAAACGTTGGATGGCGGACCCTTTATATGGAGGTATTTTGTTTTTGAGAAATTTTACTTTTTTTAAGAAAATGCACTTATTTAAGAAAATTTTATTTTTTTAAACTTCTTTCATTTTGGCTTTTCTAAATTTACTTTTTATTCGGTTCAAAACTACAATATGTAATTAACAGGCTCCACCTAGAAAATTTCCCATTAAACAACAAATTTCTCCCCATATGTTAGTTTAGACACAAACCAAACCAAAAGTAAGAGTGTAAGAGTAAGTGTGCTGCCAAATATAATTCCATGCTCAGGGTCGAATTTCACGGATTTGCCAGTCTTGCACTTTGGCTTTTCTAACTTTACTTTTTATTGGGTTGAAAACTACTATATGTAATAAACAGGCCCCACGTACAAAACTTCCCGTTAAACCAAACCAAATCAAAAGTAACCAATATAGTTGATAACAATGGGTTGTAATAAAGATGATAAAAAAAGATGTTTGTAGAAAAAGTACTTTTTAATAGATATTGATCTTGAATTATTAAAAACATAACAACTAAAAGATCGAATAATATAAACTCAAACGGATAAAAAAATTTTCATTTAGCCCTCATCTCGCAACGTGCGATAAGGTAATTCGTTGCTAAAAATTCTTTTTTCACCGTTTTAACTTCTCATGCAGCCAAAAAACACCTTTTATTACAAAATAAACACAGATTTGTGGTGGTAAATTAGAAATATTCTGTAATTTTGATGTGATTCTATTTGTGGGTTCTACAATTGAAGATAAACGCTTTATTTAAGTTAGCGAATATTTGACTTAAAACCCCGTTTTTCGCTTTGTACAAAATTTAGTTAAAACCGGAAACCGGAAAAATGGCCCAATTATGCCTCTGGACCAAAATCCGCACCAAACAGTGACTCGTTTTGGGTGCATCGGCTTTTCAATGTATACGTGCGGGTTTTCTGTGCCCCAAGTGCGACAATTTTGCTTGTTTACATGCCCGCCAAGATCAAAATGAGCTTCATCTGAAAATATGATTTTTTTTGGCAAAATCGGCATCTGTAAGTCGATCGCAGGCCCATTTTTCCCATATTTCCCAGCGTTGTTCAAGCATATACACACCCATATTCGTTCAGAGGAAGGATAAAACTAATTATCTGTCAAATCAGACACGAGCTAGGTGTTACCCTTCACGAAACAAGCACTAGTTGAAAAAAGAAGTTAGACGGCGGACCCTTTAGTAGTTGCAAAAGATGTATAGAACTTAAAACGGTAGTTCTAATAAAAAGCCCAATGCTTTAAGGCTAAATAAGTAATGTGTTTTGCTGAATAAATGATTGTTTTTGCTGGACCAAAAATATCAATAGCCACCTCGTATTATCTAAATACGTAGTTAACTGGATTACGGGAGATGATTCAAACACATATATTTGCTGATTTCATTAGAGATTTAGTAAATATAAATCTTGTGGTATTACTTAAGACTTCTTAAACCGTACAAATTATCAAAGTGATAGGAACTGTAAGAACACACACAACATTTTTAATTTGATAAAATTTTTTTTTATATTTATTTAGACTTCTAATTCTAAAAAGTTCTGTCTATTAAAGTAAATTTCAAAAATACTAAATCATTGTTTTTATGTCAGTTCAAATATGGTTTGGCTTAAAGACTTGTTCAGTGTCTATTGAGTGGGAAATTTGGCGACATCCTAACGAAGCGCTGTTTTTTAGCGGTAGTGAAAATCACTTGTGCTTCGTACTCTGCTCCTACGGCATTGAACACCGAAAGTGTAATTTTAAGATTTATATTATAAATTCTTTGTAGTTGCACTAGTACGGACAAATACAAACAAGGTAATATACAAATGGAAATATCCAATAGATAACAGTAGAAAATATATATTTTCCACATTGGGAATTCGTGCATATACAAAATTTTAAAATTTATATAAAATTATATAAACTGTGTAAAACCTCTCTGAAAGAATTAAATTAAATTGCTTTCACATATTTGAGGCAGGAATCACATGCATTTTTTATGGTTTTGCTGGCTGTGTAGCAACAACACAATGGTAATTAATCATTTGTCGTTTTTATCGGAGTTTAAAAAGTTTTGCTGCTAAAACCTCTGAATTGTTCGACACGACAGATGGTCACATTTGTGAATTATTTACGAATCATAGTCTAATTATGTCGGTCAAATGAAAATTGTATATTTAAATAGTGTAAGAAAAACGTTAAAATATATCAATTGCGTTTTACTTTGATTTATAGATCAATAAAATATATGAAAACATCCTAAATCAGTTAAAAATTCCTTTACGGATTCGGATATTTTGCACGGAGCCCTACGAGTGATCTAAGTTCACCTAAAGCTGCCACACTTTATTTAGGGTTGCCATTTATTCTGAATAGCAACACTGGACCATACACGTGTGTATTTTTATACCCTCACGCACAGGATGGGGGTATATATTATTTAATACGGAAAAAATGCATAAAAGGGGCCATATATCTCAGTATCTTTGCACGAAATTAGTTTTGGGACTGTCTGTGTGTGTGTCTGGCTGCTGGATAGTCAACACGATACCTGCCGTAAATCTTTGTCGATCAACGCGAAATTTTGTCAGTGACTCTTATTTGTCCAAGGATAGTTTGGGATTGAAAATACGCGTTTTACCAGCGCTCCTTCTGGTACCTCCCATACAAATCGACACATTTAATACGAAATCTTGTTTCTTCTAAAATCATTTTCTGGTAGATGTGATTAGCTTCAACTCAAATATTGGTTAATAACCTGTAAATGAACCAATATAGATGAAGTTTGGTACCATACTAAATTTTGTCAAATGCACACAAAATTTGGGCGGATGACCGGTTGATCGCCACGATAACTCTCGAAGAATACAAACGATTTTAACGATTAACGATTTCGGTACTCGGCAATATTTTCCTAAAGCTACTGTCTACCCCCATTTTCGTACCTCCCATACAAAAGTTGGTCGGCTTGCCGACTTGATATAGCCCGTATACTACAACCGATCTTAACAAGATTTGCTACTGATCAATATTTTGTATCGCCATGCCCATTTTTATACCTCCTATATAAATATTGGGCGGATAATTGGCTGGTAGTCACGATAATTCCCCATAATCAGTTAGGATCGTAATTACATTAGGTATATATATATGAGTTTTTTTAATAGAACTCCGTCGCAGTGGATGAGTTCGGCTGAGGGTATGTTTAAGTCGGTTCACGCGACTGAAATTTCCTTATTGGTTGCTCCGTCAGTGCATGCAGTTTATCTCCAATATGCATTTTTCGATGAACCAGTTGAAAGAGTGCCCAATATACCCACTTTCCCCCAATGGAACTACATTAGAAAATATTGTTCGCCATGCTGTAGCCGCCGTTTTGATTTTTAGATGTAATAGCCACAAAATGGATTCACCGACCTCTAAATACTCTGCATACAATTTTTTTGACCTTTGGGAATATTCGCTGCCATATATTATCTATCATTTTGATATTTTGACTGTGAACTACGGTGGTGCTAATTCAATATTCAACCAGGTCAGATTTTTTTATGTGGGTGCGACATTTAGAAATTACATTGCACTTTTTGGAGGGTAGTTCACAAAAAAGTGTATTGTTTGATCAGCTATATGACATGGTACGCCATTCTGCTTAAACCTAAGATTACCCAAGTTCAAACCTAGTACTTCAGTGAACAAAAAGGCCGTAATCATGACTCTGTAGAACTCGTCGTTGACTGAAATCGATTTTCCGGCAGCATTTGGGGAAAAATGGGCTAATGATGTCACATCCCCAAAATCCGCTCCAAACTGGCACACTCTGTGAATGCGTTGGCTTGTCGTCCACTAGCAAGCCAGTCTTGCGAACTGGTGGATTTGTTTATATACCTAAGTAACGGTTTTCCAATAAGGTCTTGACAACTTTCTTTTTAAATAAAACGCAAACTATTTGAGATATTTCCAAAACTTTATGATCGTCTGTCAATGTTGGCTCTGAGGTCTTCCAACGTCGTTGGCTTGTTGGCATAGAGCAATGATTTGACGTAGCCCCAACGAAAAAAGTCTAGAGGCGTTAAATCGCACGAACGAGTCGGTCATTTGACTGGTCCACTTTTTGACATAACACGCTCACCAAACTTACTCTTCAATAAATCGATTGTTACGTGTGCTCTGTGGCTTGTGACACCATCCTGTTAAAACCACATGTCGTCCAAGTCCACGTTTTCCAATTCGTGCCAAAAATAATCGGTAGTCATGGCGCGATAATGATCGCCATTCACAGTAACGTGAGAATCGTTATTGTCGCCGAAAAAATATGGCCCAATGACGCCGCCGGCTTACAAACCGCACCAAACAGTTATTTTTTGTGAATAAAGTGGTGATTCATGAAGCACATGCGGATTTTCACCAAACCAGTATCATATATTTTGTTTATTGACAAACCCAATGAGCCAAAAATGAGCTTCGTCACTGAAGATGATTTTGCGATGAAATTCATCATCTTGGCGCATCTTCTGCAGAGCCCAATCGGATACGGTACGTCGCGTCAAATGGTCCATCGGGTTCAATTCTTGAGTCAGCTTGATCTTGTACGCGTGTAAACCAAGACCTTAACGCAAAATTCGCATAAAGTGGCCTTGGCGATGCCCAGTTCTCGAAAACGCCGCGGGCTCGACTGGTTTGGATCGTTTGCTACCGACGCCGGAACGGCAGCAATGTTTTCGTCACTTCGACCAAGCGGTTGTGTCACTGGCACGGCAGCATCACACAAACTTGTTATTGTTGTCAGTTGCGTTCACCGACTCCGAACTTCGGTAGTACATTTTTATAATTTGCATACGCTGTTCGTTCGTATCGTCGTGACAAAAAAGGAATCTAACAGCGAAAGAGTGCGTTGACAAATTAAATTCAAAGTTGTCAAGTACCTATTGGAAAACGTATTATTTATATGATATACCTAAACACTTGTGATGATATGCCTTGGTGGTCATTGAAATACCTATATTCCCAACCATCCACCATAATAATCAATTTTACATTATTTTTGTAATAATGCATTCTATGAAAATTTACTTTTTGTTATAAAATTACCTTTTCATAGAAATTGATCTTGAACCGGAAAAATTATTAAGGATAAGAACATACGATTTATAAAGATGCCTGTATTTGGACCTCCCCTTATATTCTCCTAAGTTAAACTCAACAATCTACAAAGAAGGACTTTTTTATACAAACATAAACTACACAAATACTCTCAATATATGGATATCCCAATTGCTAAAGCAATTATCTCCATCAAAAAAAAAATAAAATTAAATTTCGGTTGTGTTGCAAAATTCCTCCCAAGTTTCCATCGGTGGTGCAGTGGGTAGGGTGCGCGACTCTTGTACACGAGAGCGTGGCTTCGATCCCTGTTCTGACCACCTTAAATTTTTTTCGACAAAGTTCACCTCGCTTAATTATGGCGACACTATCGAGTACTTAGCCATCAGAAAGCTATCCGAAATACCATTAGGGACCGGTGTAAAACTTTAGGTCTCAATCGGTGAGTGTAAAACTAGAAAGCGCACAGCTCGCTGGTTGTGAGAAGCTCTCACCAATCCCTCCATGGGACGTAATGTGATACCATTTTTGCAAAATTCCTCCTTCATTATAAATTAAAATTACCAGTAAATACTATTTTACTATAGCTGTATCTATTATTTAGACAATTCAAAATGTACGGGTACATTAGTTCAGCCTCCATGCAGTAACATATCAAAATATTGGAAAAGTTGAGTTAATCATTTTGGTTTCTTACCGCCTCATATCCTATTCCATTTCATAACACATGTTACTCTTTAATGTCACATACTCGTGTTTCTACTATTTTAAGACCATAGGTATATTTATGAACCAAATGTCACGTTTTAGTTTTAAAATTAAATCGGTTCATTAAACTGTAGTAGAAAATTGTGTGTGGGGGAAAAAACTAGAACTTGTACGCCAAAGTTTACAAACACTTTTCAAGTGCTCTCGCAATGACAAAGAAGGCATAAACAGAAATTCCCAACTTACAAGAGAAAACTATTGGAATGATGATGTATTTAAGCACTAGAATATACACATATATTCACATATATATATAAAGGATTGAAAATTGCTTCCTTAGCACGTGATATATTTGGGAAACTTATCGATAAACTTTTATAAAAAAAAAAATTGTTTCCCATTACATCCCATGACGGGATTGCGGATAACTCACAACCAATGAGCTTTGCAATCTCTAGTTTTACGCTCACTGAATTTTTCATCCATATGCTCAAAATCTATTTGGATTTGTAGGAAGGGCAAATATGAAAGGGTTTAATGAAGCTATTTGGACCAACACATGGTCTTCTGTAAAGGTCACTTAAATTTTTTTCATAAGAATGTTAAACAGGTTTCTTGTGATATTCAGGAAATGTGACTAAATCAAAATAGTAGTCGAGAGGAAAGTTGAAGGAAAATATATGTAATAGGTGGCTCTGTTTTATACACAAAATACTTATTAAGGAATAAGAAAATTCAAATAAAGAAAATTGTACCACAACATTTGTAATGATGGGAAATGATCTATGAACCCATCCGCCAACGAATATGTCAGTTCGAAGAAGTTGATGCGACGAACAATCCTACCAAAGTTTATATTATGCACCGTAAATGAATGTATTTTGTAAACTTATGAAATTGCTAAACTCCAAAATTTTTAAATAATAATCATCTAATAAACTTGGGACCCTAACAATTTTATTATATTCCATAAATATAATAATATAGCATATTATGTAGAAGATTGTACCATCCGCATCAAAATCAGAGTAGTAAAAAAAACATGGGCCATAAATTAATTATATAAAAATTTATATACATGTGAGTCTACGACTCATAGAGGAAACTAAACTAGGGTCACTACCCCTCTCAGCATATACATGACATTAGGCGTGGTTGCATATGAATGTTATATGATGGTTCCACATCACTTTTCAATGCACACAGTTCCGCTACTAGATGACGTAAGGGTTCAATTTCCAAAGAAGAGCTTGAAAGTTCGTATAGAAAAGTCGGAATTTTCCAGTTCACCTGGAGCATAAAAAGTGGACTCAAAATTAATTGCTTTGCAGTTTCCTGGTATGTACCTGTAAAACGAATATTAAACTGTTGATCCATATCATCAAAAGATCCGCGACAGTCTAGGGCAGTTATCCAAATAACGATGACTGTCTCCAGGGACTTTACAGCAGCTTTACAATCAGTGAAACTATTGATTTCGACCTGATATTACTTCTGAACCATTCCGTTACTTCCCTCATAGATAAGGTTTGCCTGGTAGGCACCACAGTAATCAAGCAGTCCGCCCACAGTGGATAACACAGTATCCTTAGAAAAAAGCAAAGCCTACTTCATCGTCCGGTTTTAACTCATCTATATAGAAGTTCACGAATCTCCAGGGATGCGATTATTCCATTTTGATCTATCAGGTATAAGATTGTGGTACGCCTTGTTAAAGGTTGGTTCGGTCAAAGAGTATTCCTGGTACATCAGGCATTGTATTGAGAATCACACAGTGTCCGAAGCCATTTTCTGACCAAAAGTATAGTTCCCAAGCCCAACAGCAGTAGCCGTGGCATGCTGCCTAGCCAGAATGTCCAATGGTATTGAAGTTTATCCAGTATAGTGCAGTACGTGGACTGCCTAGAGCCGTCCACCAAGCGATAACGTCACAGAATATTATCGGTCTAACTACTGATGTGTACATCCTATGAACTATACGAGGGTTCAGAACTCATGGTTTTTCAATTGCCCTTATAAATGTATAGCGCTATCCAGCATTTTTGACTCTTTCCAGAATATTGAGTTTGAAGTTCAACTTCCTGTCGGGTAAAATACTTAAGCGTTTTGTGTTGTGGTATGTAATTGCCTTGTATATCAGATATTAAGTAAATACATATGCAATGCAGGTACATATTCTCGAAACATTTGCTACGTGGACCTCACCACGGAAGAAGTCTGGATACTACCTCACTACTTATACAGGAGGAGTAACTCACGTACAGGGAGTCGCTCAATTGTTAGCTCGTGACCGGAAGAAAGAAGTTGCGCTGGCCGATATACGAGTATGGGGCGTTCGCTCTCCCCCGTGATCATGTATAACAACGGTGTAAGGTTTCGTCTTGGCTTCAAGTCAAAGCAGGGTAGCACGGATATCTTACGGGCGGCGCTAACAGTCGTTTTAAACATGTTCTTGGTGGGGCAGAATCCGTTTGATTTGCAAAAAACTGTGTGGCGGTTTTTTAAAACACGTAATTTTCGAATAAACCGGAACCCGGTTATTGGACGCTGGCACAATTTGTCTTAAATATCATTACGAAAATTAGAAAAAATATATATCTTTCAAATATTAATAATTTTTTACAATTAAAATTAAATTTCAAGGTGATTTTATAATGTGAATAACAATAACATAATCTAAACTTTTATTAAAATTAATTTTTTAAACTAATTTAATTCAATTCAATTAAATTAAACTCAAATCAAATTCAATTCAGTTCTTGCCTTCATTGCGAACGGTCGTGTTTCTCAGTTGTGCGCACAAATAACAAGTTCTTTGCCAATTCGGTTTCCGCTAAGTGTGAGTGAGAGAAAGAAAGTGATATCGAGATGTCTAATGTGCCTCAGGAAAATCTCTCTTGCGGTCAATGTAAGATGCAACTTACGAAAAAACACATGAAATGCAGCTTATGCAGTGCACGCTACCACTGTTCCCCCTGCTGCTCTGTTCAACAATCAACATATGCTGGAATGAATGCTGATAAAAAAGCTGCATGGAAGTGCCATGAATGTAGAGATCGCAAAATTTCTCCCAACATCAACTACGAAATAATTATAGCTGAAGACTCAAATAGCCAAAAACAAAAACGAAACGAAGATGAAGATAATAATGAGGATGAAGTTTTTGCCGACAACTACAACAAACGCTTTAAAGAACAAATGCACACAAACCCCACTCAAGATCAAACATTATATACAATGCAACAGCAACAACCTGCTATCAACGCAATACAACAACAACCTATGGTACCAGAAGGGACTGACGTAATGCAAATGATGATGGCACAAATAACTACACAGCTTGCGTCCATCAATACTCAGCTACAAACTCAACAAATCACCCTAAACAAAATAAATGAGAATGTCTCAAACCTCAGTACCCAAGTCGTTGAACTCCAAAATCAAAACAGAGAAAAGGACAAAAGAATAAGTGAAATGGAGACTAAAATAAACAAACTAGAACAGAAAACAATTGAAAAAACTGTAGAAATCAATAATGTAACTAATGATGATCTAAGTGCGACTGAAGTGATGTTAAAAATTGCGTCAAGTGTCGAAGTAAATTTAAATGAGAATGATATAGACAGTGCGTATAAAACAAAAAGAAATAATAGAGTGGTTGTGGAATTTTGCTCTCTTCGAAAGAAGAGAGAAATAATGAGCAACTTAAATAGACACAGAGTCGATGCAAAATTAATAAACAAGGACAATAACAACGATGAAAATGAAAATAACAACAAAAAATACATATGTATATACAAACGATCAACTAACTACCCATAACCGTCGTTTGTTATGGTTAACAAAAAATAAAATACAAGAGGCAAATTGGAAATTTGCTTGGGTACGAAATGGGGAAATACATGCGCGCAAGGTCGAGGGATCCAACATCATCAATATAAATAACGAAAACGATTTGGAATTAATCTGTTAAGTACTAATTGCAATAACAAGTAACGAGAAATACTCTCAACAAAAAACACTCAGAAAAATCATAAGCCTAAAAGACAAAAACTAAAAACGTTTAAAAAAGAAACGAAAATTTACCGAAAATATCTATATAAATAAATATAAAAATTTATCACAAAGAGAAATAGAAAATAAAGAAAAAATGAAACAAATAAAAACATTAAATAATTTCAATCAAATTGATGAGAATTTAATAGAATATTCATCATCCTTTATCTATATGAATATTCGATCTCTACGCAAAAATTTTAACACATTTATTGCTAACATCAACAAAATAATTGAAAAAGTTAAATTTATAATACTAGTGGAAACAAATATATTAGACGATGAAAATCGATTCTACACAATAAAGAATTTTAACAGTGTATTCCTCAATAGAGAAAGTACTGGGGGAGGAATTGCCGTATATATCAAAGAAAACATACAATTTACCACTACACATCTAAACACAAAATACTTCGAATCAATACAAATAGATTTGTCACTTAACAAAAACACAATCTCTTTTCTAACCGTTTACCGTCCCCCTCGCTTAAACATCAACATGTTCATAAACGAAATAGAGCAAGTGATAAACAAAATACACAAAAACCGCGTAATGATAATTGTTGGTGATATGAATATTAATATTGCAAAAGGAAACGCCAAAACAACAAGAACATATGTAGATATGATGGTTTCAAATGGGTTGAAATGCATGGTTAAAGAAACAACAAGAGAAGAAATAAATAAAAATAAAGGTACGTGCATAGATCATATGTTTGTGCGTAATAACAAAACAATAACAACTGCCCATGCTGCTGTTATAATGACTACCATATCTGACCATTACTCATTGTTTGGGTGCTTAGGAGAAGATGGCAAAGAAAACACAACAAACGTAAATGGTAATGATGCCAGCCAGGGTACGGGAAACCAACCTAAATTAAATCGGTCAGAAATCAATTCAAAAAAAGTACAGAAATTAATAAAAGAAGTTAAATGGACTGATTTATCAAATCAAAATAATGCATGTGTTGATAACTTCAATAACATTTACAAAAAATTCACAGAAATTTACAATAAGTCAAAACAAACGCCAAGAAAAATCAAGAAACGAAATGAATATCCGTGGTTGAGCGAAGAAATATTAAGCTATTGTGATGTGAAAGATAAATTGTATCAAAGGCACAGAAAAAGTATAAATAACAAAATAAAAGAAACTGAATACAAACTTTTCAACAACAAATTGAATAAAATTATTGCATATGCAAAAAACGAATATCGTCGGATTGAATTTATAAAAAACAGATACAACATACGTGGAACATGGCTATTAATAAATGAAATTATTGCCAAAAAGGTGAACAATGTAGATGAAGTAATTAAGATAAACTTTAAAAATCAATGCTTAAAATCTGTAACGGAAAACTTTGCATTAAAATTCAAAGAAAATGTTTCCAATATTATACATGACTGTGACATTAAAACTTTAATTACGAGCGAAAAAAGAACAACAAATACGATTTTTATAGAAAAAACTACTGAAATAGAAATTACAGACATATTAAAAACTATAAACTTAAAAAAAGGAGCTGGATCGGATGGTATACGGCCGAGAGATATCCGTAACAATTCTGAAAAACTTGCACCAGCAATTTCCAAACTTGGACCAATTCTGTACCTGATTTATGCTAACGAAATGATGAGCATTTTAAATAATAGTAAGACTTTCGCCTATGCAGATGATACCGCTATCATAGTACCACATAAGGATTTAGACACAGCTGTTCAGATAATGCAATCAGAACTTAATTTGATCGCAAGATGGTGCCACGACAACGGGTTAATAATTCAATTCAATTCAATTCAATTCAATTCAATTCAATTCAATTCAATTCAATTCAATTCAATTCAATTCAATTCAATTCAATTCAATTCAATTCAATTCAATTCAATTCAATTCAATTCAATTCAATTCAATTCAATTCAATTCAATTCAATTCAATTCAATTCAATTCAATTCAATTCAATTCAATTCAATTCAATTCAATTCAATTCAATTCAATTCAATTCAATTCAATTCAATTCAATTCAATTCAATTCAATTCAATTCAATTCAATTCAATTCAATTCAATTAAATTAAATTCAATTCAATTCAATTCAATTCAATTCAATTCAATTCAATTCAATTCAATTAAATTAAAATCAATTCAATTCAATTCAATTCAATTCAATTCAATTCAATTCAATTCAATTCAATTCAATTCAATTCAGTTCAGTTCAGTTCAGTTCAGTTCAATTCAATTCAATTCAATTCAATTCAATTCAGTTCAATACAATTCAATTCAACTCAATGCAATTCAATTCAATTCAATTCAATTCAATTCAATTCAATTCAATTCAATTCAATTCAATTCAATTCAATTCAATTCAATTCAATTCAATTCAATTCAATTCAATTCAATTCAATTCAATTCAATTCAATTCAATTCAATTCAATTCAATTCAATTCAATTCAATTCAATTCAATTCAATTCAATTCAATTCAATTCAATTCAATTCAATTCAATTCAATTCAATTCAATTCAATTCAATTTAATTCAATTCAAAACGTTAACGGAAAACTTCGCGATTAAGTTTAAGGAAAATGTTTTAAATATTTTTCACGACTGCAATATAAGAACGTTGGTAACGCCTGAGAAAAGAATTCAAAACTCAATACTTATTGAACATACTAATGAAATGAAAATCTTTAATATTTTGAAGTCTCTAAATTTAAAAAAAGGGTCAGGTGTGGATGGCATTCGACCTAAAGATATTTCGAAACAACGCTAAGGAACTTTCTATAGCCAATACATCTTTAATAAATTCAAGCCTAGATGAATGTACATTGCCTAATCTTCTCAAGACCGCGTTAGTGAGACCGATATTTAAAAGTGGCGTCAAAAATGGCTATAGCAACTATAGGCCCATATCGATTTTACCGATAATGGAAAAGGTGTTAGAAGAGATTATGGCGAGAAGGCTAAACAATTTTCTTGAAAAGTTTTCCATAATAAATAAAAATCAGTATGGTTTTCAAAAAGGTAGAAATATCAACAAACTGCTTGGACATTTTTCAAGTCACATCAATCAATGTTTGGACAGTAGTGTGCAATGTTTGGCACTTTTCATTGATTTTAGTAAGGCATTTGATACGCTGTCTCACAAAATTTTAGTATCGATGATGGAAAGATATGGTATCCGTGGTAAATGCCTGAATTGGTTCGAAAATTACCTAGAATGCAGATCATATCGTGTTAAAATCGATGGAGTTTTGAGCCAACAAATAATGCAAAAGAATGGTGTTCCACAAAGGGTTAAAACTGGGGCCAATTTTATATTTGATTTATACCAACGAGTTAATAAGCATTATAAAAAATAGTACGGCTTTCGCCTACGCAGATGACACGGCAATTATTGTGTCAAATGAAAATATAGTTGTAGCTGCCCAAGTAATGCAGTCAGAACTAAATCTGATCACAAGATGGTGTCACGACAATGGGTTAATAATAAACGCATCGAAGACTAAACTAATGCACATACGGTTACCCCACATTCAATATTCGCTAATATCTATTAAGTTTCATGACAGTAATTGCCTTCATAAAAACGTAAATACATCCAATGATAATGATAGCTGCCAAACTCATAATGAACAAGTCACCAATTATAAGTACTTAGGAGTTATTGTGGATAACAAGTTTACGTGGAAGGATCATATAATATCGCTGAATAAGAAACTATGCAAATCCTCGTATGTTCTTTACCACTTAAGTAACTGTAACTACTCAGGCATACTTTTCTCTTACTGAGTCGTATCTACGCCATGGAATATCGGCATTTGGAAACGTGTCTTATTGAAAAATATTACAACAAATACAAAATAGACTAGTTAAAATATTAATGAGAACCCGATTAAAAACTACGCAACGTGAAATCACAACAAATATACAAAACATCACCAGTCTAAACAATGTCACCACAACCTACTATTTTAGTAATAATAACTCACAAAATAATGTATCAATAAATCTCACGCGAAACAAGATTAATCATTTTTCAAAACGAAACAACATTTTACATGTAAAAAACATATATAAATCAACAATAATAAATGACTCTATCGATGAACACTACCTGGAACTAGTAAATCATGCATACAATACTAGAAGAAGAGCTGAAGGAAAATTCAAAGTACCGAGGCACAATAATAAGCATGGAAAGAACACTCTGAATGTACAAATGCCGACTGTATTAACACACTACCACAGAATCTAGTACAAATAAGAAATAAATATAAGCCTAAAAAAATTATAAAAAATTATCTCATAAACTCGCAATGAAGCAAAGATAAAAATAATGTTCAATTGCTATATATAGAATTGTCTTTTTATGAAATATATTACTGTTACACATTTTTAGATATATATCCCTGCATACAAGCCTTTGGCTACGCGGGGTAATAATGAAATGTAAATGAAACTACATATATTGTAAATCAATAAAGAGGAAAAAAAATCCATTCAATTCAATTCAATTCAATTCAATTCAATTCAATTCAATTCAATTCAATTCAATTCAATTCAATTCAAATCAATTCAATTCAATTCAATTCAATTCAATTCAATTAAATTCAATTCAAATCAATTCAATTCAATTCAATTCAATTCAATTCAACTCAATTCAATTCAACTCAGTTCAATTCAAATCAATTCAAATCAATTCAATTTAATTCAATACAATTCAATTCAATTTACTCCAATTCAGATCAGTTCAGTTCAGTTCATTTCAGTTAAGTTGAGTTCAGTTCAGATCAATCCAATTCAGTTCAACTGGACTCAATCCATTTAATCCAATACAATTCAACCCGAAGTAATCTAAGATACTATAAGTATAATTTATTTCAATTCATTTTATCTTCGCAAGAAAAATATTAACTAATTTGTCTTTTTTTTAATTTTCTGAATAGTAATAACCCTTTGTACGGTTAAAGGAAAAAAGTCAAGAAGTGTTATTTTATGTGGATTTTTGATTAATTTTTTTTACAAAAATGTAAATCTATTGGTTCCACGCAAAACGAAAAAATCGAAACGAAATCGTGAATAAAACTGAAAATTAACCGGCTTCCGGCTTTTTTAGTTTTGTGAAAATGAAAACTGGTTTTCCGAAAATGAAGTTTTTCGAATAACCGGTTTTCGGGTTTCTCGTTTTCTAAACACTCTAGGCGGTGCTCACCTGTGTTAGGGACTTTACGTCGGGAACTATATTAAATCCCGGGGATCCGTGTATCGGCTCAAAATCTTATTTGTTGCTACATTAGTATCCTTTGGCGTTAAATAGATGTTATGTTTCATTTGTCACATCATAAGCTGTGTGTTAAAAAGTTAAAAATTTTCGGTGATCTGTGACGTGTCCTTTAAGAGCAACATTTCGTCTTTCCTGAACCCAATTAATCAGGCAATACTATCGTGCACGGGTTCTTCACAATTATAACTAACTAAGAAATTGTCAATCGGTTACACTATTCGGAGTTAAAAAAGCACTTTCACTCTGCAATTCACATTACTGTCATAAAAAATGCTAAACTTGGAAGTTTTTGTAGAGAAAATGTATTGGAATAGATCTGTTCGTACCGTAATTGAAAAATGACAAATTGAGTATATTCGAGGTGATTTTCCTTCGATTTTTCTCTTTCTGTAGGTTCTATATTCTCAACTCTAAGGTATTTTTATTAAGGATAACAACAGTATAAAATACATCAGCCTAATTTATTTCGTACGATATTTTCATTTTAATATAATTGCCTTAACGCGAAATGTTAACCAAGTTAATTAATTTTGTCTGGAAAGTTTTCATTTACAAGTTGTTTTAGACTGTTAAATTAATTATTTTAAAATGTCTCATATTAATTTTGTGGTTTGTTAACCAAAGAGAGATTTTGATGACATTCATATTATTCTGCTGCTGCGGAGATGATGCCAAGTCTGCTAGGAAGTCCAATCATGTCTTTGAAATTAAAAGTCTGTAGAGTATTTTTTGCCAACTTTAAAATTTTTAGTTTGACGTATTCTGTTGGAATGTTTCATCGATTTTTCAGAATTTTAGATGTTATTGCTTCTATGAATTTTACTATGTATTTTAATGATGAAAGCTTAGCGTGTTTGCCGTGACTAATATGTATGTCAAAATAACTTGGGTTTGTCGATGAAGTGTAATGTGAGTTGGTTCCATAATCAAGGGTGTTTTGTTTAAAGCCGATAGAAATTTAAACTGTTTAACATAACACAATAAATTAAATTTTAAATAAATTGTTTTAATCGAAAGACAGATATATGGCATTGACATTTGGAAATCATTTCGGGCATATTTCACCGCGGCTGTTCATGACGAAGCGCATTCTAGACGTCCAATTTTGGGTCACTTTTTTGAGCACTGCTGGCGGTTCGTCGGGAATAACACGAATAATTGTGGCCTCCAAGGTGTCAATTATTGCTGGATTATGAGCTTAAACCAATGACTTTACGTAGCCCTACAGGAAATTATTAAAAGGAGTCAAAATCTCACGACCTTGGTAACTTATTGACAGGTCTATTTCTTGAAATCAACCGCCGGGTGGTACGTATCGCCATCCGTTTGAAACCACATCTCACCCAGATCAATGTCATCCATATTTCCAAACAAAAAAAGAGATCATGGTGCGGTAACGATCTCCATGGACCGTAAGGCGAGTTCCGGCATCATTTTTGAAGAATTAGGGTCCGATGATGTTACCAGCGTGTGAACCCCATTAAATGGTGCACATTTCTTGGATGTAGTGGAGTCTGTGTGCTCTTTTGTGGATTCGTCTTACTCCATATGTGGAAATTTTGGTATTAACAAACTAAAATGAGCCTCATCGCTGGACACAATTTTACGATAAAACAACTGCGAAGTTTCCAACTGCACTAGAGCCTAATCGGCGAAAAAACGACGCATACGATGGTCTCGTGGCTTTACGCCCTAAACTAACTGGATCTCATACGCATATAGTCCAAGATCTTTGCGCCCTATTTCCCGCGTAGCGCACGGACAGAGCCCGAATTCCTGCCACAGACGACGAATCGATAAACTTTAATCTTCTTCCACACTTTCGTTTACAGCGGTGATATTACCTTTAGTACGCACATTCTCTTCAGTACGCACATCGACATGTTGGTGTTATTGCATCATTTAGAGAATATGTGGTATGAATATTACTATTCACATTTCGACGGATGGCTTGGTCAGATGGAGGATTATGTGCACCATGAAAATATCAAATTCGTCTATAAGTTGCGTGAATCGATGACTGACTTTCAAAGTACATGTAGATAATTTGGTAACGTTGTTCGAGGACGAATCTATGTGTGATGTGTTTCCACAGTATGCTAATCATGAATGTCAGAAAGTTATAACAGAGTTACAGTTCGTATGACTACTAAGCCTTTCGTAAGTTCTATCTCAGCAAAACAAAACGCCCTTTATTAATTGCGAATAAAACAATGTCGTCATTGAAAGTTTAAAAGCTGTCCAATACCAAGGCAATACGAATGTTTTATGATTTCACAGGAACAGTCTGGTGCAATCGAGATCAAGTGTTAGCTCACCACCAACCACTATTTCAATGCCGAATTTTTGGGACAATTCCTTTTGCGTACGTTTTCAAAAACAGATTGCACTAATGAATATCTGGTATTCTTTACAAATGTGTTTACAAATGCTTGTCTGCAAATGACTGTGCAACGCTGCAATTTCAAGATGCCGGAGCTTCGTTTACACTACAGCAAAAAAATGTTCGTTTTTCATTAATTTGTATGGCCAGAATAAAACAATGAGCTGCTATTTGCAACATGGTTATAGCAGACAAATCGATTAAATTAATGTACCAAAAACTTCTTTAAGTTCTTGTGTTTCGGGCAGCTTTTGTTTTGTTTGATTGTTTCTTGTTGATGTTGTGATGGTGGATAAATTACTTTCACACTTTTCAAACATACAAGGGCTGAGTGCGAATTTTTTCGCAGTATATGCTCATATTCAAATTCATCGGCCAAATATTTTAGGTGTTTCTGAGACCCAGGTTTGTGAAGATTCTCACCCCCATGATTTTCACATTCCTGGTTTTTTACATTCATTGAATTTTTTTCTCACACAGACGTCTTGTGGTATGTGTACGTGACGATGTTGTGTTTCAGTCCGTGCAACAATTGCACATTACAGATCCTGAATTCACCTGCCTTTGGCTTAAATTTCGAGTTCACCAACTCGTCACGCATTTCGGCTTCCTTTATAGAGGGATGCTTCCTTTAATGGCTTCGACGCCCTGGCTCAATATCCACAATTTTGGAGAAATGTCCGGCTAGTGAAATTGCCATTGCTGGTGATTAAATACATTAAGCACACAATCACCTTCACATCCCGTGCGTCGAACGCAATTTTCAAACACTCTTGACCTTTTCCTAACGTCACACCCTAACAAGTATGAAGTTAAAATCAGAAGTTAAGATCAGTGCCTTGTTTCTGCCTCCTTTTCGTACTCTGATCTTCACGTCGCTTCAACAGCGGCCGTTAAACTTTCCATACTCATGTACGAAAAAGCTCGTTGGGATGAGCTCAACGAATTCTATACGAAGTTCAACTGGAAACTACGTTTTCTAGACGATGATGTCAATGCTGCGACAGTAATGGTGAAATTGAGATTAAACCTTCTGATATATGTTGGTTTAATCAGGAAGGCAAAGAAGCTATCAGATCCAAAGAGGAAGCTTTCAGTAATTGGAAATTGAATAAAAACCCAACTACTGATATGCTACGCAAGTTACCTAGATCAAATTGTGCCAAAGTACTACGACGCGCAGAATTCCTACATGAACAGCCTCTACTAACCCGGTTGCAGAAATATTTGCAGAAAACTCCTCTCTGCCTATTAACTCTCAACCACTTCCCCTCATCTCAAATATATCTTGCTCCATGCCTGAAATAGTTTTTCGTACGCGAGGAGTTGAAAAGGTCCTTGAGGAGCTCAACGTAGGAATGTCTCCGGGTCCGGATGGACTCCTGGCACTAGTTTTGATCAAGTGTTCTTCGACGCTTGCTCGTCCACTGCGCAAACTTTTCAGCCCGTCATCCCGTAAAGGTATTTTCCCTACTCGCTGGAAGGTTGCTAATGACCAGCCGATCCCAAAAAAAAGGAAAGGCTACTAATTCCGATAACTACCGGCTACTTGCGGTAGGTTCTACGCTCTCAAAAGTGATGGAGACCATCATAAATTACCATTTGGTGAATTATCTGGAAGTTAACAGTCTACTCAGTGATCGTCAGTATGGGTATCGCAGAAATCGTTCAACTGGCGATCTGATGGCGTTCCTCACGTAACAGACGAATCGGTCCGTGAATAGACTGGGTGAGAGCAAAATAGTTGCCTTAGATTTTTCTAAAGCATTTGATAGAGTTTGGCACCAGGCACTCATATCAAACGAAACGATCGTCCAGCGAATGTGAGTTCGAATCCCACCCGCGGCATTTACATTTTTTTCACTAACCGGAGAAAACATGATCTCTTAGCCTTAAAGGAAATTACAACTTTAGAACATGACGAGGATCTAAAACAACTAAAAAAGTTAATGCTTTTGGTTTAGGTAGAAACTTCTCTCGATTTATTTCGAGTTTCTCAGAGACCGTTCCATAAGAGTTGTAATAGACGGTATCTCTTCCGATGAATATACAATTAATGCAGGAATACCTCAAGGCTCTGTGGTTTGTCCCTATCTTTTTCTTATTTCTATCAACTACCTTCTGGATCGGACGACAAATCCCATCTACTCCTTCGCTGATGACAGCAATTTATGTCACTCGTATTCCTTCGATTGTCGACCCAATCTTTCCGTAGTCCAAGGAAAGAGACGAACAATGAATGGCATGCTTAATCATGACTTACATCTGATTAGTAAATGGGGAAGGGAAAACGTAGTCGAATTTAATGCACGCAAAACACAGTGTTGCATAATAGCACAAGCACACTGGTGACTCGACCTTGCCAGGGAAAACGTAGTCGAATTTAATGCACGCAAAACACAGTGTTGCATAATATCGCACAAGCACACTGGTGACTCGACCTTGCCAGTGATTTCAATGGGTGGTTTAGATGTTGGTGAATCGGAAGCTCTTGATACTCTGGGCATGAAGATACAATGTGAAATTTGTTGGAATAAGCTCATTTTCAACGTATCGCAAGAAGCATTGTAAATTGGTGTAACTGTAATTGGTCTAAACGATTTTCCACGCCACCCGATCTCCTCAATATCTACACCACGTATATTCGGCCTAAAATGGAATTCAACTCTCATATTTGGACTGGGGCTCCAGCGTCCACCTTGGAGCTTCTAAACCGCGTGCAAAAGAGAGCATTGAAGCTGATAGGCGACAGCAGTGCATCCAGCACTGTTGCCTCCTTGGAGCATTTACGAAATGTTAGCTGTGTCTCGGTATTTTATAGGTATTTCCATGGACAGTGTTCCGCCGAGTTACATGGCCTCATTGCAGAAGTTAGGGTATTTAACCGTACGACGCGATCTTCAAGTGAAACTCATCCCTTTTCTGTTTTCTGGCCATTGGATAGAACTGCGCATTACAGAAACAATTCGTTCTTCAGCCGAACAGTCCGTATGCGGAATAAGCTTCCGGCAATTGTGTTCCCCACTTTTTACAACATCAGCAAGTTTAAGTCAAATATTAGCAAGTACTTCTCTCTCTTTCCCCCTACTCCTATCCGCTTTTCCTAAGTGCAATGCAATGCACTGCATGTATAGGGGACATAACGGAGTTTTGGTCTTCGCGAAAAAAAATTTTTGCCACGCCCTTTACTTTCCAAATATTATAGATAAGTATGAAGAAAATTCTCGTCAAGAAGAAATTTATGAAGAATTGCATCATGGTTACGAAAATGGAAAATTTCATCAGGCTTTTATGAAGCTCTTCGAAGATAATGCCCAGCTTCAATTCTCACCACGGATATACTTTTTGTTTTAGTATTTTATTTCACCTCTTAGAAATAACAAAAAAAATGCTAATGGAATTTATAAAGAGCTTCATAATGCTTTATAGGAACAGATGAAGCAGCTTCATCCGACTACATTAAGCTCTTCACACAGAAAAAATTCCAAACGACGTTTTCCCATTAAACAATTTCTGGGTGTTACACGAGAACGGCCAACAGTTTTTTATTTGTATCAATTAAATAGTTTAATCGGAAGTCAAGGAATCGTATATTCGTGAGATTGTTTATAAATCGTTTACTCTTTTACTCTCTCCTTTTAGAGAGTACTATTGTACAAGGCAGCAAAAGAGAAGTACCAGCAGTGTTAACCTATGAGCAGATTTATCTGTTTTTCACAGTTTTTTTGATATGTAATATCTAGGCACGGGTAGAGCAATCTATCAAAGTGAACACATGCAAAAAACACACAGCGTTAGCATCACCTACCTCGTTATTGTACAACATGGTCTCTGCCTGAAAATAAGTAAGATGCTATTGATGAAGCGGCAGTGATCAAACAAACAGGTAGTCGTCGCCAAAGAGTTTTGAATAGTATAGAGAACTCATGGTACGAACTGTATGACCCAAAAGCACTGGCGAATGGTACAAAACGTATTCATCTCTTTTTGTCATAACTTGGTCCATTCATAATTTCGATGTGAAATATTGATGCCTTTGAAACATTTATGTTTTTTGTATTGTTTTATGTAATAAAAATTACGAAACGGTGCATTTATATTGAAATATTCTATAAAGAGAATAAGACTCGTTCATGCTCTTTTACTCAGATTCTCTACATAAGAATGGAAAAAGAGTGCAATATATTGTCTATACTATTCAGTATTTTTTGTCGTCGCTCCGTTTATGACAAAACAAAAACAATTACATCAGAGAGCTATATATCTGCTTATGACAAAACAAAAACAATTATTTCAGTGAGCTAAATATTGCAGATGTAAAAAAAAAGAAGTGCAATAGCGAAAGAGCCCTCAGCATAAAAACTTTTCTTTTTTTATATTTTCCAATGTTTACTAATTGGTCGTAACTGTTGGTGGTGCAATGGTAGTGTGCGCGTCTCTTGTACATGAGATCCTGGGTTCAATTCCTGCTCTGACCACCTTACAATTTCTTTCGGCGTCGGTCACCTCGCATTGTGACGGCGACTCTATCAAGTATGTAGCCATGAAAAAGCTTCTCAAAATACCGTTCGCAATCGGTGAAAAAACTGTAGGTCCCAATCAGTGAGTACAAAACTTGAAAGCGCACAGCTCGCTAGTTGCGAGAAGCTCTCCCCAATTACTTCATGGAATCTAATGGAAAAACCATTATTTTTTTTTAACATTTACTAATGTAGATATCATACAAATCGAACAAGTACCGTGTAACAAAAAGGTATTAATATATCGCCCGTGAGTTCGAACACTCACTGATTTTTTTGAGATGCTAAACAACGGGTTTTTCAATAAGAGCGCTACAAAAGTTTTTTTACATAAAACAAAACCGGTTTTAGAAACCAATGAAATTCTTTATTCCTGTGGAAGTACGTTCGATGCCATGGCCACCACGGTCACGCTTGCAGAAGTCCAGACGCTGAACCCAATTTTCGACGGTTTTCAAGCAAACATAGGCCGATACTGCTGCAATTTCACGTTCGATATTAGTACGAAGTTCATCAATCGTCGCTGGCTTATTGGCATAGACCATAGACTTGACGTAGCCCCACAGGAAATAATCTAACGGGGTCAAATCGCACAACCGAGGCGGCCAATCGACTGGGCCATTTCGTGAGATAAGTCGTTCACCAAACTTGGTTTCCAATAAATTGATTGTGGTATTCGCTGTGTGGCTTGTGGCGCCGTCCTGTTGGAACCACATGTCCTCCAAGTCCATATTATCCAATTGGGGCCAAAAAAAATCGGTTAGTATTGAACGGTAGCGATTCGCATTCACAGTAATGTGCCGGTCTTGATCATCACGGAAGAAGTACGGCCCAATGACGCCGCCGGCCCATAAACCGCACCAAACCGTAATTCTTTCGGGATGCAATGATGACTCATGGATTACGTGTGGATTGCTGTCTGACCAATAACGCATATTTTGCTTATTGACGAAGCCATTCAGCCAGAAATGAGCCTCATCGCTGATTGTTGAGGCCTCTTAAAGTTGGCCTCTTAAAGTTGAGGCCATTGACTCCAAATTTCGGTAATAAATTTTAATAATTTCGACTCGTTGTTGGCTCGTATATCTTTCCATGATGAAATGGCAAACCTTACTGAAGAGAAATGTCAAGAGAGTGGGAAAAATATGGTGTCGTTTGCTGTCCCTATCGATTTACTTTTGTAGCGTCTGTGTTGAAAGACCCTTTAGTTTTTCTGATTTCATCCTCGAAAAACAGTTATTTAGAAATATAATTTTTTTATTGTTTATTTCAATTGCGTGCATAGCAAGGGTGAGTTAGTCGAATTGTAACGAAATTATTTATCAAAGCAGGCCGATAGATAAAAGACTGATAGCGCGATGGTCAGAGCAGGCATACTGATCACCCTTTTCGAAAACAGGACATAATACACTGAGATTCCAATCGTCAGGCGTAGATTTCCCTAGCCATATACCGCATATAAGTCGATGCATGTGGGCTAGCAGTCCTTCGCCTTTATTAAAAATATTGAAAAAGGATGAAAATGGTAAAAGGTGTCAAAAAAATAAAATTAAAAACTTTGCGAAAATGTTTCGTGTCGCTATGTATTCGCGAAGTCCTCGCTAAGTGCTTGATACACAGAAAAAAAGACGACTGTAAAATTTTAAAAAAAAATTTGGTACGTGAAAAATCTCAGCACTCAATTACATTTTTCACTTCAAATATTGAAGAGAAAATCGATAAATGGTACACACAAAAAAAAATCCTAAGAAATACCCCAATATTTAACGAAGTTTATTTTTAGGTTTCAAAAATGCCATAATGCACACTCAGTTAACCTGGTTAATAAATAAATTCATCAATATGTATACCATTTCCAATAGAATTTTTAAAATAAATAATTTTTATTTTCGGTCATTTCGAAATAATAAAATAATTTTTAATTTCGGTCATTTCGATAAATACAATACGAACAACAAAATAACTTCAGTTAGAGATAAGTTTGTACAGGCAGTCGATGGTGTAACGGGCAAGGCGCTGCCTGAAACGACGCCGCTTCACAAACATCGAATCGATCTTCCAGTGGATGTGAGTTCGAATTCTACCGTGGCTGTTTAATTTTCTTCTTCGACTAAACACGAAAATATTTTTCGGAAATAACGTACAAATATTATAGTAGATGGGTTAAATTTTGCATCGATTTAAAAATAATATTTTTTCAGCAAACAACCTACAAATATGGTAGCTGATATGTGATTCTTTTTATCACAAGATTTTCAATTAATATTTTCGTTGAATTTTCGAATTTTTTAACTGAATTGAAAAATTATTTTTTTCTGTGTACAAAACAAGCGATTATATAATTTAAGCAAGAAAGCAAGTGGTGTAACTGTAAAATTTAGCGAAATGCGAATAAGTTAAATAAATGCTAAAATCATTTTGGTCAGTAGCTTTTATTATTTTATATTAACTCGTTCAATAAAAATGTTTAATTGAACATCGTAAGAAGTTTATTAACATATTTAATTAAACCATTTAAAAAACTGTTAACGTGTCAAATGAAAGTTCGATTTATGTTTTTAATTCAGTTAGTCAAAATTGGCACATGGAACTGTCCTGGAAGGTGAAAAGTTTCTGATGGCCATTCACTTGGAAGTCGTCAAAATAAAAAAATCCAATGAGTGTTCGAACTCACGGGCGATGTGTTAACACCTTGTTGCTACACGGTACCTGTTCGATTTCTATGAACACATTCGTAAATGTTACATTGGAAAATAAAAAACAGCGTTCAATCATATGATGACGTTTCATTTAAATAATATTAATACTTAAAATTATTTAAAGACCCAGTGCAAGCACATGTGTCATTATTTTCTTGCTCAATACTTTTTGTTTTATTCCCACAAAAGTCAAAGAATGCAAAGCAACAGACACTTGTAGATACATACATACATTGTTATATTCGTACGATATAACCGAAGATCAACATAAAATACTTTTTTAATATTACTCCAAATTAAAACACTTCAATCTCGGCTCGCCGATATCGGATCGCCCTAATTTTTGGCCTAAACTCTTCGTCGAAACCCGCACTAGCTTTTTAATCCAAAAATTAATAAAACCGGCTATGAATTTCCGGAGAAAATCGCGTGGGAAAATTATATGAAAATCGCCCAATAATCACTTTCAATACCGACTGCCAAGCAACGAACAAACAAACGATGATAAGACAAAACCGAAGATCAACATAAAATACTTTTTTAATATTACTCCAAATTAATACTCCAAATTAAAACACTTCAATCTCGGCTCGCCGATATCGGATCGCCTTAATTTTTGGCCTAAACTCTTCGTCGAAACCCGCACTAGCTTTTTAATCCAAAAATTAATAAAACCGGCTATGAATTTCCGGAGAAAATCGCGTGGGAAAATTTTATGAAAATCGCCCAATAATCACTTTCAATACCGACTGCCAAGCAACGAACAGACAAACGATGATAAGACAAAACCGAAGATCAACATAAAACACTGTTTTAATATTACTCCAAATTAATACTCCAAATTGACACACTTAAATCTCGGCTCGCCGATATCGGATCGCCTTAATTTTTGGCCTAAACTCTCCGTCGAAACCCGCACTAGCTTTTTAATCCAAAAATTAATAAAATCGGCTATGAATTTCCGGAGAAAATTGCGTGGGAAAATTATATGAAAATCGCCCAATACTCACTTTCAATACCGACTGCCAAGCAACGAACAAACAAACGATGATTTACTGTTACAAACCTAACACTTGCGTATGTATTAAATTTATAGTTTACTGCCCTAGAGGCGCGCGTATAGATGTTAACACATCAAAAAGTATATTTTTAGGCCCCTTTTGTATGAATATATATTTTTTCCCCGAATAGGTACTTTCTTTGATGAGAGGTAATTCTTTTATTATTGAGAAGCTTTTTCAAGGCTGAATACTCGATAGTGTCGCTGTCACTAAGCTAAGAAAAAGCCTAAGAGTATGATTTTTTTACAAAAAATACTTTTCTAAGAGCAGGTACTTTTTAAAGAAGTGGAACTCTTTTTAGGATAAGGTTATTTTTTAAGAAAATTTACTTATATTCAGGAAGGCTACTTATCTCAAGAAAACAAAAGAAAAGGTGGTACTTTATTTTTTAGAAGTGGTACTTTTAAGAAAAGGAAATTTTGTAAGGAAAGGTATTTTTTGTAAGAGAAGGTATTTTTTTTTGACGAAAAGCTTTTTTTTACGAAAGAACAGATACAATTTTAAGAGTATGTACTTATCTCAAGAAAAGTTATTTTGTTTTACAAAAAAGGTATTCTTTAAAGGAAATGTAGTTTTTTAAGAAAAGGCATCATGTTGTAAGATAATTTACTTTATTTAGAGAAGGTACTTATTTAAAAAAACTACTTTATTCCTTTAAGCAAAGGTACTTCTTTAAGATGTTATTTTTTAAATTTCTTTCACTTTGGGTTTTCTAAATTTACTTTTTATTCGGTTCAAACTACAATATGTAATAAACAGGCTCCAAATTTCCCACTAAACAAGAAATATGTTAGACTGGACACAAACCAAAAGTACGAGTATAAAAGTGCTGCCAAATTTAATTCCATGCTGAGGGTTCTGTTTCAAGGATTTGCCAGGTTTGAACTTTGGCTTTTCTAAATTTACTTTTTATTGGGTTCAAAACTACAATATGTAATACACAAGCTCCACCTAGAAAATTTCCCTTTAAACCAAACCAAACCAAAAGTACCCAATATAGTTGATAATAATGGGTTGTAAAAAGTAGCTAAAAAAAATTTGTTTAAAAATCTTTCATTTAGCCCCCATCCCGCAACGTGGGATAAGGAACTTCGTTCCAAAAAATTTATAAAATAAAAAATGGCTATAACTCGGAATCGGTGCGTTCAATCGCAAAAATAACAAAATGTTTACCCTTGTTGGTATAACCAATGGATGTCTTTACACGGCGTCACTTTCTTTTCACTACAATTTTAAAAAAATCACTAAAACGCCATTTCGTCTATATTTCCATCGAAAAATAACCAATTCTTCCGGGTTTCGAATGGTTTTAAATAGTGGTAAAAAATAAGAAAAGTGGTAAAAATTAAGAAAATTCTCACACTAAGAAAATAGCTATAACTTGGAAATTGTGCGTCCAAATGCAAAAATAATGAATTTTTTACCTTCACAGGAGGTTTTAACAAATGGGTGCCTTTCATAAAAAATTCCACAAAACTCAAATTTTTCAAATAAAAAATCGCTAAAACGCACATATGTAAAGGGTTTTCCAATAAGGCCTTGACAACTTTTTTTTTTAAATAAAACGCAAACCATTTAAGATATTTCCAAAACTTTATGATCGACTTGAAATACAATCAAAACATTTATGAATGGAACTCGACTTCGTTCATATGGCCACCGCGAGCACGTCGGCAGCGGTCGATTCGTTAGACCCAATTTTCGATAACTCGGTCCCACATTTTGGCCGTAACGGCTGCTATTTCGCCTTCCATGTTGGCTCTGAGTTCTTCCATCGTCGTCGGCTAGTTGGCATAGACCAATGATTTGACGTAGCCCCAAAGAAAAAAGTCTAGAGTCGTTAAATCGCACGAACGAGGCGGCCACTTGACTGGTCTATTTCTTGAGATAACACGCTCACCAAACTTCCTCTTCAATAAATAGATCGTAACGTGTCCTGTGTGGCTTGTGGCACGGTCCTGTTGAAACCGCATCTCGTCCAAGTTCATGTTTTCCAATTCGGTCCAAATACAATAATGATAGCGCGATAACGATCGCCATTCACAGTAACGTGAGGATCATTATTGTCGACGAAAAAATATACCCCAGTGACGCCGCCGGCGTGCAAACCGCAATAAACACTTATTTTTTGTGGATGAAGTAGTGATTCATGAAGCACGTTTGGATTATCACCGAACCCATAACGCATATTTTGCTTATTGACGAACCCATTGAGCCAAAAATGAGCTTCATCACTGAAGATGATTTTGCGATGGAATTCATCATCTTGGCGCATCGTTTCCAGGAGAACGTACGTCGCATCAAATGGCCCATCGGCTTCAATTCTTGAGTCAGCTTGATCTTGTGTTGTTGTAAACCCAGACCTTTAGGCAAAATTCGCCAAAAACTGGTCTTGGTGATGCCCAGTTCTTGAGAACGCCGCGGTCGAATGATATGGAACCTACAAATTAGTTTTTTTTTTCCATTGAACGCCTCGTTTTCGAGATATTGAATTTTTTTCTAAGTTTTTCACATTTCGACCAACCCATTCAGCATGTCTAATGGATAATCGTGCAGGGTAATTTTTCATCGTCGTGGGAAGCAACGTATTATTTTCCTCACGCACTTGGGTAATGAGTAGACGAGCATTACCCATGCCGCAGGGTGATGTTTATGGGTTACACATATCGGGAAATTACGAACCCTGTTTGTAACCGTATGCGTTCAGTTATAATTTAAACACATCATATGTATGCTTAAGTTAATTTGTGTCATCCACAATAATAGAGGAACTATTGTCTACAAGTGTCCACAATTTGTGGCTTGTTTGTGACGGTAATTGAGAAAAGCCTCTTACGAAAAGTCGAATACATAACTTTGTATCAAGTGATTTTGTAACAGAAACTAAATTATGATTACGGGGGCTAACATTTTAACACGAATTTTAATATTGTACTTTTTACGAGTTATATCTTCCATGTCAGATGAATGAGATTTTGGAAATACTCAAATTGGTTAATACAACTTAATTTCGGTAATAACAATTTCTATTTAGTAAGACCTATTTTTAATTTATCAATAACGTAGACAAATAATTCTGATATATGATAGTAAAAAATTCAAATCAAAATATATATACTTTACCATGTAACTTCCAATGCCTGAATTGATATCCAACTAATCTTTTGCCTGTGTGTGTATTCTGATCAGCGTCTGATTCATAATGGGCGGCTGAAACATGATCATCCTGGCAGTAGGTGAAATGCAAACCACGGTGGGCTGGGTTTGCCTCCCACCACAATTATATAGGCAATGAAAATACACAGCAAATGTAACGGACAAAGAAACCCCCTAACTGTTGACGACCCTGGCAAACTATATAAGGACAGCGATTTAAGGAAATGAACGTAGAACGTAAGAACGCTATACAGGACGGGTGTCAGTTTCTAACAGGCAAATTTCTTCGCAAATATAAAGCTGACATCACAGCTATACAGAAAATGCGATGGACAGGAAACGGTTGCACCTGAAAGAAAAACTGCGATATTTGCATATGACTAAATTTTGTGTAGTACCAAATTTCATAAAGATCGGCTCGGTTTTGCGGGAGTTATCTGACCGAACAACCTGTATGCCGAACAACTTATGTATGGAAGGCACCAGCATTGGCGTGGGAAAGTCACTCTTGTCTTACTTGGTGACTCGCGTTTGATGACATGAAGCCTATAACCTAATTTCATTAAGATCGGAAGTATTTCACGCGACTTATCGCATTGACAACCCGGACGACGCCCAAGCTTTTGTATAGGAGGTACCAGAATGGGCGTGCTAACTTAGCCAATTTTCTCCGACAAGTAGACATTTACAGATTATTATACAATGTTTGAGTTGAAGCTAATCACATCTACCAGAAAAAGGTTTTAGAAGAAACATGATTTCGTCGTAACTGTATCAATTTGTATGGGATGTACCACAAGGGGCGTGGTCAAAATGCCAATTTTCAACTCCAAAGTAACCTTTGACAAATAGTAATCACTGACAAAGTTTCGCTGTGATCGATAAAGATTTACGACAATTATCGTGTTGACCAGCCAGTCATACAGACGGATGGTCATGGCTCAATCGTCTTAAAAAGCCTCAAAACGAATCTCGTCCAACGATACTAAGGGCTTAATATGACTCCTTCTATGTGTTATAATTTTTCCCGTTATTATATAATATTAAATGAATATTCACACTACTAAATTAAAATTCAGGTAAAATAATAACAATAAACTCATTTTTTAGATTAGCAATGTATGCGTGTTTGTTTGAAAAAAAGAAGAGTTTTCCACACGATTACACAAAATGAAAGAAAAGTTCCATTTCGACTAATTTTTGGAACGAAGTTCCTTATCGCAAGTTGCGGGAAGGAGGCTAAATGAACTATTTTTAAACTATCAACTAACTATATTGGGTACTTTTGGTTTGGTTTGGTTTAAAGGAAAGTTTATTACATATTGTAGTTTGAAACCCAATAAAACGTAAATTTAGGAAAGCCAGTGCAAGACTGGCAAATCCGTGGAATACAACCCTGAGCATGGAATTACATTTGGCTGCACACTTACTCTTACACTCTTACTTTTGGGTTGGATTATGTCTAGATTAACGTATGGGGAGAAATTTCTTGTTTAGTGGGAAGTTCCCTAGGTGGAGCCTGTTTATTACATATTGTAGTTTTTAACCGCATGGAAAGTAAATTTAGAAAAGCCAAAGTGAAAGAAGTTTAGAAAATAACATTTTCTTAAATAAGTGCGTTTTCTTAAAAAAAGTAAATTTTCTCAATAAAAATACTTATTCGTATTCCAAAACAGAGTACCGTTTCGTACAAAAATACCTTATCTTAAAGAAGTACATTTACTTAAAAAACTAAATGTTCTTACAAAACGTACCTTTTCTTAAAAAGAGTAATTTTTTTTAATAAGTACCTTTTCTTAAAAAACAACATTATCCTACAACAAATAGCCTTTTCTTATGAAACTACCCTTTCGTTAAAGAGGACCTTTTATGCAAAATAAAACAAATATACTTGAGATAAGTGCCTACCCATAAAATTGTACCCGCACTTGAAAAAGGACCAATTCTAACAAAAATTTCCATTTCTTAAAAAAAAAAACCTTTTCTTAAAAAAATACATATTCTTACAAAAAATTCAATTTTTTTAAAGTACCTTTTCTTAAAAATAAAATAAATAACTTTTCTTGAGATAAGTAGCCTCTCTGAAAATACGTATGTTTCTTAAAAAAATAAGATGTTCCTAAAAAGAGTACCACTATTAAAAAAAAGTACTTCTTAGTAAAAAAAACATATTCTTGGGCTTTTTCTTACAAAAGTACTTCTTTTTTAAAATGTTACCTTTTCATATTTTTATTCTGTTTTTCGACCTTTACCTTATCAATAAATAATCAATATTCGTCGAGCTTGCGGGCAGATTTGCTGTTGTTCTATTTGTTTTCCTCGATATTTCGTTACTCCTTTGTGTAGCATCATCAGGAGATAGAAACAATATTGTTTGTTCTCTTTATTTTCAGAGAAATAATAAACAATATTGTTTATATCTCCTGATGATGCTACACAAAGGAGTGGCGAAATATCTAGAAAAATAAATAGAACAACAGCAAATCTGACCTCAAGCTCGAAGAATAGTGATTTTTTATTTAACCTTCTCTTAAAAAAAAACACTAGCTTTTATTTAAAGGAGTACTACTCATTAAAGAAATTACATTTTCGGGAAAATATAATACATATTCTTACAAAAAGGACCAAGAATTATACTTTTTTTTTAAAAAAATCATTCAATAAAAACAAATTTCTTAAAAAAGTTTATCATTTTCGAAAAAGGATCTTTTCTTAAAGATCCATTTAAATTATAGTATTATTCAACAGGCGCCTTAGGCGTGTTGCAACTAACTAGTAAGTAAAAAAATAGCGAAAGGAATTTCGTTCCAACCGGGTGTCCCCTGACACCTCATATATTATTTTTTTTTGATATCAAATAGTCCAAAGCAGGTTTTATTATTTCTCTGAAAAGTTGGAATATAAAGGGTTTTTCAACAGAGACGCTACACAAGTAAATCGATAGGGACAGCAAACGACGCCATATTTTTTCCCGCTTTTTTGACATTTCTCTTCACTAAGGTTTGCCATTTCATCATGGAAAGATATACGAGCCAACAACGAGTCGAAATTATTGAAATTTACTACCGAAATTTGGAGTCAGTGGCCTCAACTTTAAGAGCGCTACGCCCAATTTATGGTCGGCTAATTTCTGGCTGAATGGCTTCGTCAATAAGCAAAGTATGCGTTATTGGTCAGACAGCAATCCACACGTAATCCAAGAGTCATCATTGCATCCCGGAAAAATTACGGTTTGGTGCGGTTTATGGGCCGGCGGCGTCATTGGGCCGCACTTCTTCCGTGATGATCAAGACCGGTACATTACTGTGAATGCGAATCGCTACCGTTCAATGATAACCGAATATTTTTGGCTCCAATTGGATAATATGGACGTGGGGGACATGTGGTTTTAACAGGACGGCGCCACAAGCCACACAGCGAATGCCACAATCAATTTATTGGAAACCAAGTTTGGTGAACGTGTTATCTAACGAAATCTCCCAGTCGATTGGCCGCCTCGGTTGTGTGGTTTGACGCCGTTAGATTATTTCCTGTGGGGCTACGTCAAGTCTATGGTCGACGATTGATGAACTTCGTACGAATATCGAACGTGAAATTGCAGCAGTATCGGCCGATTTATGCTTGAAAACCGTCGAAAATTGGGTTCAGCTTCTGGACTTCTGCTAGCGTGCCCGTGGTGGCCATGCAAAAGAAGTCGAGTTCCAGACATAATGGCATCGAACGTACTTTCACAGGAATATAGAATTTCATTGGTATCTAAAACCGTTTTTGTTTTATTTACAAAAAGTTTTGTAGCGCTCTTATTGAAAAAACCCGATATATGGGTAATTACACCATCAATGACGTTACAGTCGCAATCGTTTTTTATGATAGCATTAATAATATCTAGTTACTCTGATGTAGTGCATGTAATTTTTAGTTCTAAATCCGATGTTGGAAGAGGTTTCTAAGGTATGAAAATATTTTATTTTAAATTTTTGTGTACATTTTGCCGAGATAATACACTGAGCAAAAATTTTAGCTGCGTTTCCGAAATGGGAACTTATTTGGCAGCGTTTCGTAGCCCAAATATCATATTCTTGAACTCAAAAAGGCCGAATGGTGTTATTACGACTGTTTTGTCCATATCTTCTGGATTTACTGCTATTTATTGGTACGCCTTCTTGCAGTCAATTTCGGAAAATACTGTGTAACCTTCTAACTCATTTGCGAAATCCTTTATGTGTCGCACTGGACAGTTGTCGTGGATTGTCTTTGCATTAAGGAGTCGAAAATCCCCGCAGGTGTGCCAAGTACTATTAGCCATCTTTACCAACTGTAAGTGACTTGCCCATTGAATCTTTGAGCGCGCGCAATACCCCGGTCCAACAAGTAATCAAATTCTCTCATGGCAATTTCAAATTTTTCTGGTGATAATCTGCGCACCCTCTGAGATACTGGTGGTTCTGTTGGTTCGATGAAATGCAGAACTTTCGACGAACTCGTGTAGTCGCATCTACCGACTCTTTCGAGTATATACCGACCATTCACTTGGGAGTGGCCAGAAATGATTCCTTCTTTGGGCAGTCCAAGCAGCTCACTACTTGGGCAATGGCTTTTCGGAAACCTCCGATAGCTAGCTAGAGTGAGAAGGCGAAACAAATGAGAGGCAAATCAGGTTTAGTAGGTGACTGATGTCACTGAAGCTCATCAAACAATCGGGCATATTCTTTTGTCCTTAGAAGGCGGGTAAGCCAAATATACGGGCCAACGGCGGATAGAGACTAAAAGAAGAAAATCCAGGTTCAACATATCGCATCCTGGTCAGTGTCTGACCAGCCAAGTGGAAAGATAAGGCAAAATATCGAACTGGTTGGCAAAATATGTTATCTTCGTTTTGTAAGGTTCCTGACCCCTCGGGTTGTCCGACACCGGATAAGTAAGTAAGTAAGGAATCGATTTCTGCTACAAGTGTGTAGTACTCAGTATCGTCTGCCATAATCCTAGTACACTTGAATTGTGCCTCCACCTGCAGAAACCTCAGATTGGAATCCGGTTTCTAGAATTGAGGTGGTTTTACATCCACTGCTGACACTTGCCGGGCTGCAGCTTTATTTTCGTCAGGCATTCTCGAGGTCGTTGGTCAGCATTTTAGCCCGTAGAGAAATAAAGAACTCGACTCGGTATTTGTTTAAATCGTACTTTTAATTTAATTAACGTTAGCTTTTACTGCGTTATAACTTTTTGCTGCTTCACTTGAGTTAAAGTTTGTTCTACACTAAAGAAGCCGATGCAATCGATTAAAATTTTTATTAGCTAGTTGAATTTCTGTTAACTGTCAATCAAGAGAGTAGTCACATTGTCCGCTAGTATGGGCCAACCCCTATATATGTTGCCAATAATGAAATACTCTATTTTATTAATTTTTTACTTGAAATCTTTTTCAATCAATTTTATTTTAAAAAATTGCTACAAATGCTGCTTAGGTTTTTCGTAATACTGTAAATAAAATAGTAAAGTCCATGTGATCTGTTGGTGGAGTTTTGTATACAAAAGCTTACTTAATAGATTTTACACTAAACGCAAACTTAGGAGGAAACTTTATTAGGAAATAGACATTAATTTGCTTCCTTCACGCCATGAGTCGTTGTATATTATCACTTTATATTGTTATTATCAAAATTCTTCAATGGTCCCTTAAGTGCTTGACCTTCAGGGCAAAGCAGAGCGCAACGCTAAATTGCCTGATTAAAGTAAAACTAATAATTATGTATATAAGAAAGAATAGCAGCAGCAAGGATGTAAACATCCTTCAAAGAATACATAAGACTATACTTCACAGTAAACCTCTTGTCCTCATGGCACATTATGATGATGTCATCATGATTTTACTGCCCAGTATTCCTCTTTGTGACACTTCTCTGTCCTGTTGGGCAGAAAAAATAAAATTAGTCATCAAGCGAAGACTTACAGTTTGTGTTCTAAAAGGGTATTTAAATTACATGAATATAATTCAATACTCTACAGACCACGAACGTAGTTATTGAAGATAGGTCTGGCCCTGTCACTATATCCTCCATATTTAGTCCCCCGAGATATACTAAATTGGTTTCCAATAAGTCCTTGACATTTTTTTTTTAAATAAAATGCAAACCATTTGAGATATTTCCAAAAATTTATGATCGACTTGAAATACAACCAAAACATTTATGAATGGAACTCGACTTTTTTCATATGGCCACCGCGTGCACGTCGGCAGCGATCGATTCGTTGAACCCAATTCCGCTATTTCGCGTTCAATGTTCGCTCCGAGTTCTTCCAACGTCGTCGGCTTGTTGGCATAAACCAATAATTTGACGTAGCCCCAAAGAAAAAAGTCTAAAGGCGTTAAATCGCACGAATGAGGTCGCCAATTCAAATTAAGTTGTTTTAGATCCTCGTTATTTTCAAAGTTATAATTTCCTTTAGTCTAATATATCATGTTTTCTCCGGTTAGTGAAAAAATGTGGCCAATTGACTTGGTAGATTTCTTGAGCGACGAGAAAGTTCATACATGAATGAGAATTGAAAATTTTCCATTTCGTTGCTTCAACTACGTACTTTTCGTCCTTGCAACAATTTTATTTAGCTTGAATTTTGTAGAAAAATGGGACAACTGAGCGAGCATACAAAAGAGACATATATCTCCGCCGGAATAATTTAAATAAATTTGTTAAAAAGACTAATTAGTTATATTACTTAGTAATAATCTTTTATTTTGAAAAATTAATTTTGTGAATTTATGTGTTTGCTGTGATCTTTCGTGTAAATTGAGTGTTTATGAATCACAACAGGAAAAAATGTGACGCATCGATAGCAGAAAAACTACCCTGAAATATGTAACTGAAAATTTGTGTGTGTATGCGCGTGATGATACAAATAATTCGGTCGCTCTTGTGTCGTTGTTCTGATATTTGAATTCAGAAAAAATCAAAAGCCACACAAACATTTTGCGGGCAGTTGAAGTCAATGAAAACGAGGAAGTCAAAGAAAAAAATGTTTCAAAAAAGATGAATATAAAAAGTAACTATCTAACGAACAATCAACTGAACACAATCAAAATTTTAACAAATTTGGTTAAACTAAATAAAATATCAGTTGAAGGAAATGCTTGCAGAGCAACCGCTGACTCAATGACGGGGAGATTTTGCACTACAATTGAAATAGCAACACAACAATAATTGCATGATTTAACAAAACAATGATGCGGTTGTATGTTAAAAGTGTAGAGCTTATGTCCATGGTACATATGTATCTGAAATAGAAATCTTAATATCTAATAAATTCTTCATATTTGATTTTAATTACAGAACCTGAATCCGACGGCCACAATAACACACAACCCCCCGACTATCACAATCTTCACCAGATGAGTGTTTCAACATGGAATAGATTTAATATATTTATATAATTGGGACCATTTTCGAAACAAAAATTCAAAACATTGTTATCAAAACACTTGCAATGTAATACTAATAGTGCATTTACGTACAATTGTCAATAAATCAATGAAGCAAATTTATTGCTGTAATGAAACAAAATCATTGCATCAACAACCACAGTAACGAACAATTTACAGTTGATGAATACATTTTCATAGCGGGAATGAAACTGTACGTTAGCTCAATTTCGATGACAAAATTTGTTGGGGTGATGAACAGTTTCATCCCTGTGACGTTGCTTTTCCGTTCAGAGTAGGGCGAGTATAACGACCGAAAATTTGAGTTCACGCTCTTAAAGTTGCGATCACCGACTCCGAATTTCGGTAGTACATTTTTATAATTTGCATACGTTGTTACTTCTTGTAGTTTACCGTGATGAAAATATTGAGTTTACTGAAAAAAAGGAAAGTAACAGTTAGATGATCAGTGAAATAGTGCGTTCTTAAATTAAATTCAAAGTTGTCAGGTACCTATTGGAAAACCCATTATAAAACAAGAACAGTATGACTTATTTTTCATATCTCTAGGGCACAAATTCTTAGAAGGTGGCGATTACAATGCTAAGGATATAGCATGGGGATCTCTTATTATAGATCCAAAAAACATCAACCATTGCTGTCCATTCCCCATTCCCAGTTTAACAAATCGCTCTCATCACTTCCCCAAATTCTCCCACATATTAGTCAATAGATATCAACAAAATACATCCCATTGATTTCTGTATATCGTAAATCATGTCTCTCAAATCTCATAAAGGATGTCATACGTAAACTTAAACTCAAAAAAGCTCCATGTTATGATCCTGTTACTGCCAAAACTTCCAAAAGAAGGCCCCTCCCACTTAAAATATATGTATAACGTATGTCGCTATCGTTGCTTTGTTCCACCTCAATGGAAAGTTTCGGAAATCACAATGATTCTCAAACCGGTAGAAACTTCCGAACATATATCCTCATACCGCCGTGTTTCCTCACCCACAATTCAGGTGTAGGAAAAAATATAATACCATAGGCAAAGGTCACAGGCTCATGGAAACGATGAATCAGTCTTTTGAAAAAGGGCAGTAATGAACTGCAGCATTTTACGATATCTCCCAAGCATTTGATAAAGCTTGACGTGATGGCTTATATAATTCCGTGAAAAATATGTTAGGTTTACTTCTCTTAGATACCTAAGGGGGAATATATGAATACTCTTGATTTGTGTCAAGTACTTTGGTTACTAAGTAAGTCATCGTTTACGCAAGCAACAAATCAACCCACAACATTTAAGAAGTTTAGGACAAATCTCATTCCTACCTTAACACATGCTCCTCTTAATGTTGTGTTTATTGTATATTCCCTATACTGTGCATCTCTTATGTAGTTACTTTTTTGTTGTAAAACAATTCTCATATTTTGTTGTTTATTGTTGTTAATTATAACACATAATTTGTCTTCTCTCATTTTGTTCAACATATTTTGTTCCGGGGGCTGGATGGTGAGTCTATTAGCCAGCTAACAATTCCTGGTACCTGAGGCAGTAATGTGATTTATGTTTGCATGTAATGCAGCCAATTTAAATTAATTATGAAAAATTATTACAAAAGATTTAACATCATTTTAAAATATTCAAATGTGTAAGTGTGTGGAAAATAGTCTAATTGGATTTTTGCTGTGGCTTAAAGATCTTTGGCATTAATTAGAAGTACATGTTTGTAGAAATAATTGTATGTAACTATATAACTATACTACACATATATATATATAAAGGGTGTTCCAACAAGAACGCAATTTTTAAATCTGGCAACATTCGAAGTGTCATTGTTTGACATTTGAACAATTGTTATTGTTTGCTAGTAGAAGGTACGAGGTTAGTAAAAATGGTGCGCTACACGAATGAACAACGCATTCTCATTGTGAAATTGTTTTACCAAAATGGTGAAAGTTTACAGTTCGCTACAGTACGCAAATTGCGATCAATTTAGGGTCACAATGATGCTCCAAAAGAGTCAACTGTAAAGAGATTAGTGGATAAATTTGCCGAAACTGGGTCTGTTAGTGATGCAAAGACAACAACGCGCCATCGAACAGGTCGATCGACCGAAAATGTCGCAGCTGTACGTGATGATGTCGCTCAAACTCCATCCACCTCAATTCGACACCGAGCTCAGCAAATTCGTGTCTCCAAATCCACTATGCAGCGAATTTTGACGAAAGATTTGCATCTTCATGCATACAAAGTTCAATTGACTCAGGAACCACATGGCCATAGGCGCCACATGTCATACAGCTAGAGAAACAATTCAATTGCTGCATCAGTCATCTCCCGGTCGTGTTATTTCGCGTTTTGGAGATCAGAATTGGCCGCCTAGATCGTGCGATTTAACACCATTAGATTTCTTTTCTTTGGGGTTTTTTGAAGTCGATGGTTTACGCGAATAAGCCGACGACGACTCAAACCTTAAAAGAGGAAATTGGACGCTGCATTAATGAAATACCGCAGCATTTATGCAAAATGGTCATTGAAAATTTCATTAAAAGATCGCGTGTATGCCACCAAAGCCGCGGCGGCCATCTGCCCGATATATTGTTCCATACATAACCTCATTCTGTCTACTTTAAGATATGATAAAGTTTCACGATTTTTTTTAAAATATCTGTGTTTTATTTAAAATTTAAAAATTGCGCTCTTATTGGGACACCCTTTACTATACTATGTGGACTTCTATTAAGCAGTTAATGACTAATATTGTTAACGATATGAAGAAGAGTTCAAATGTTGAACATGGATGTTCATAATAGGTAAGTGGAAGATTATTTTATTCTAAAGATTATTTTATTCTGTCCACGGTCCCAAGATTATCATACGCGCGTCCGGAATATAAGAACGCGGGCCAATTTCCACATTGCACGTTTTTTAATGTGAACACTGCCCGGCACCCATATAAGGTGAATATGGAACTGCATGGTTCAGATGCGCGGCTGTTCTTAAGGTCACGATTATGGATCCTCACAATAGATGTACACGCTGAGAAAACGGTCTCTGTAACATATTCTCCCAATCATATTTTACAGGAACCATGTTTATGTCTGGAACACACTGCAAATATTCACTTGTATTTAAACGCAAATCGTAGCATGTTTACTGGCAAACGTGTAGGCTTTTACGTTGACACATAGTCGTTCTTTATCCCAAACATCCATATACTTACGTGGAAACATATGCGTATTTTCTCCCAAACATAGTCTAATATATAAAAATAAGTCGGGTTTTCCTTCGTGACGCTATAAATCCAGAACGCGCGAACCGATTTCCACGGTTTAGCATTCGTTGGAAAAGTATCGGGATCCGTGAGGTTTATAGCGAAGAAAATTCAGGAAAAATTTCAAGAGAACAGGAAACAGGGAAAATCATTTTTCACATACAGCGCCATCTCTGATACAAAGCATGTACTACAACGGCGCAAGTACTTGTTGTGTGAGTATACTTCACGAAAATAAGTACGTTTCATTTTAAGTAGATGGCGCCGGTGCGTGATACATTGTTTGACATCTACTCATTGTACTCTGCTCAGTTAATTTCATGTGACATTTATTATGCGCACGTTCTTTCAAACGCTAACTTAAAATCGGTATTGTGTTCACTGTGAAATTGTGAAATTGAGGTTGAAGTTATTCGTTTCCTAACAGTTCAATTGGAAACCATCAAATCAATCACGCGTACTGTGCAAATTTTTATTCAATTTCAACAGCAGGCATTTGTCCTTAAGGTGGTAAGTTCAACTGTGTAAATTACGTGGATCGTGCATTTGAGGTTATATTCACCAGTCTGTCCATAGTCCAAAATGCCGAGAGCACGACGTGCGAATATCGGCCGCCGCACTAGACATGCAAGCCAGCAACAAGTGTATTCACAGAACGTAAGCGAAGAAAGACAAAATATAATAAGAGAAAATGCCAGATTGAGACAACGCGTGAGCACACGAAGATCATTGGCATCATACAATCGCTTGGCATTCCAATATGATCCCACTGCGAACTACAGTGATGATGACAATTTAGATATTGGAACAATGACGACTGTATACCGATATTGCAATGCGTTAAAAGTTCAAAAGAGAAACGGCTGGATTGTGCTGCGCAAGTGGAAAAGTCAAAGTGGATCCATTACTTACACCACCGCAGACACTGAAACCATTGTTCGATTGAACTGATCCCGATTCCAACCATTTTCTTCAACACATTCTTGAATACAATAACTGCTTTCGCATGACTTCCTTTGGAGCTAATATCATTCGAGAAGGCGGCTTCATGCCGACTTGCAAGGTAAAAGATACAATACACACAACCAATCACTCACACCAATCAATAACACAAAACAAAATAAATAGCAATACATAACAACTACACATACACCACACACTACACCATCGCACCATCAGAAGTCACACCGTATTCTTCAACAAACGATTGGCTGCCATTACAGATACAAGGACAAGTATATCATTTGCACGGTTCAATGGTGCCAAACCAGATGAACCGCATCAATTTCTGCATATATATTTCATTTCGTCGATGGTGGATCAGCTGAATGTGCGGTGCAATATACAGGGAACACAACAGTTAGAGAGACGAATTATTGAACAGTTGCAAGCATTTTTTCACGCTGATAACGCTGTGGTTAATACATATGTTCAAAACAGCATTGGAACGAATGCCATCGGATACGCACAAATTTGTCATAAGAGCGGATCGTACCCCAACAGGTGAACATGTGCGAAGATTCAATGCACCCACCGTTGATGATGTTGCTGCAATTATTGTTGGCGATCCAACTACATCACGAGGCATTGTCGTTCAGCGAAGAAGCAATATCATGCATCATGTAAACGAGACACATCATTTGTAAGATGCGTTACAATATCCAATCATTTATTGGCAAGGGCAAGACGGATACGACATCACGTTGAAGATGGTCGATCCAATTACAGATACAATATTCACACACTAATTATTGCTATTATTGGTTTCCATTAACAATTCATTTAAAACAAAAATCTAAGCGCAATGAATTACTATGCGTATCGTATGATGATTCGTACACATGAGGGAAATGTCATTCTGAAGTGCCGTCGGCTATTTGAGCAATTCGCTGTCGACATGTATGTCAAAGCCGAGACCCAACGTTTAGCGTTCATCCGGTTCAGTCAGGCAAAGCTACGATCTGAGGACTATATACACTTGCGTGATGTTATTTATGCAGATGGTAATGTTCGCAATATCGGACGCCTGACGATTCTCCCATCATCTTATATCGGAAGCCCACGCCACATGCACGAATACGCTCAAGAGGCCATGACGTACGTCCGAAATTATGGAACTGCGGATTTATTTATTACGTTCACATGCAATCCGAAGTGGACGGAAATTGAACGTGAGTTGGATCCGTATTTCAGCACAAACTCAAGGTTATGATGGATGTGCTTACTAAGTATCGAGTTTTTGGTGACACACGTTGTTATATGTACTCGGTGGAATGGCATAAGCGTGGACTACCGCATGCTCATATCCTTATTTGGTTGCTGAACAAATTACATTCAAATGAAGTGGATGACATCATATCAGCTGAAATTCCTGATCCTGTCACTGATCCCCATCTACAAGACATTGTGACGACACAGATGGTGCATGGACCCTGCGGTGCATTAAATCCATTATCGCCTTGCATGGCAGATGGAAATTGCACAAAACGATATCCGCGACTGTTAGTTGCTGAAACAGTCACAGGGAATTTATCATCGGCGTTCAAAAGAAGATAATGGTCGAACTATCAAAGATAAAGTTCAAAATCAACAGACTGAGATCGGAAATGAATTCATTCAGGAATTGCCCGCTGCTATCACGAATTTTCAAAACACATGCGAACGTTGAGAGTTACCATTCGGCCAAATCAGTGAAATATTTGTGCAAGTACGTCACAAAAGGCAGCGACATGGCTGTGTTTGGTATTGCGTCGGAAAATGCAACGGGGAAAATTGTTGATGCAATGCAAGCTCATTGTTTGGGATGAGTGCACAATGGCACATAAGAAATCAGTTGAAGCACTTAACTTCACACTGAAGGATCTTCGGCGAAATAACAACATCTTTGGCGGCTTGATGATATTGTTGGCAGGCGATGTCAGGCAGACGTTGCCTGTAATTCCCCGTGGAACGTCGGCAGATGAATTGAATGCTTGCCTGAAGGCATCACCTTTGTGGAATAACGTAAAACAATTATCGCTAACCACTAATATGAGAGTTCAACTTCAAAATGATCAAAGTGCTGCACAATTTTCCAAACAATTGTTAGCTGTTGGAAATGGAAAGTCCCAGTTGATGCGACAACTGGATTAATTACTCTTACCAACGACTTTTGCCGATTTGTAGACTCTCAATTAGCTCTTATTGAAAATGTTTTCCCAAACATTAGTGAGAATTATCAGAATTATGCTTGGTTAAGTCAACGAGCAATTCTCACCGCAACGAATAATGATGTACAAGCACTGAATTTCACCATTCAATGAAAAATCGATGGCGAATTGGTGACATAGAAATCCGTTGATTCCATTACAAATCCCGATGATGTAGTAAATTATCCAACGGAGTTTTTGAACTCTCTGTAGTTACCAGGATTTCCACCACATAACTTGCAACTCAAAGTTGGTTCAGTTATTATGATATTGCGTAATTTGAATCCACCGCGACTTTGCAACGGTACTCGACTTGCGGTGTAAAGACTTATGCCGAATTTGATTGAGGCAACGATTATTAACGAAAAGTACGCAGGTGAAAATGTATGTATTCCTCGAATACTAATGATTCCGCAATTTCCAGTTCGCCCTGCGTTCGCAATGACAATTAACAAGTCGCAAGGCCAATCGCTTAGTGTTTCCGTGATAAAGTTAGAAAATCATTGTTTTTCACATGGGCAGCTATACGTTGCGTGTTCACGAGTTTGTTTGTGTTAACGTCAGACCAAAAAACAAAAAATATGGTTTACCAAAGAGCACTTCAATGAAACGGATAATTTTCGGACACGTATAATGCTTCGATTAAGTATTTACAATGGATACAATTTCATTTTTTACTTAGAGAAGTTCAACCAAATTACACTTCATTTTTGTAATCGAAATGAATTCATTACTGTTTTGAAATGAAATAAAATTTTTCCTTTTCAAATATAAATCAAAAAAAAATAATTTTTCTTCATCTTTTAATCCCCAAACGATATGTTACAAAAAACGAAGCCATCTGGTGGCGAAACGGAGTTCGCCGGGTTTGCTAGTAATATCTAGAAAAGAAATATTCTGTGAATTCAATATCTACGTATTATTTATAAATAATTTCTAAATAAAATATCGAAACAATTAAAAGATTTAAAAATGGCCCTTTTTAGACTCATGAGATGAGAATTTGCTTCTCCTTTGTTTCTGCTTTCTTTGTTGTCTCTCAGGTTTTTGTTTTCAGAAGGTTTCAACTATGCGTTGGTTATTACTATGAGTTGGTAAACAAATAGTATACATTAGGGTACGTCATACTTTGTCAATTTTTGATTTTTGGTTAAAGAGAAAACTTTTCTTATGTAAGGGCATATTCTAAGATGATTGGCAAATTACAAATTACAAATATTTATACAAATTTAATTAAATATTTATATTATATATTAATTATATATTTCACAAATGGTCCCCCGTTCCGGTTTTCTCAGTTTCCATAAGTAAATTCCCATTATAGCACAATGTTGAATAGAAAATACAGCTTTATTAAATATGTAATTTTAAAATAAAATCTATATATTTTTGCCACGAAAATAAAGTATATTGTACTCAAAAGAGCTTTTTTAGCTTGTTTATGGTATGAGGAATTGCTCTGGCTCTGTTTGCGTTTCGTTCATTAAGACCAAAATTGTTAGGCAATCATTTCTAAAATGTTTTAAATCAAATATTTTAACCGCAATTTGAACTTTATACGAAAAATGGGAATTTGCTCCACATATTTTTACGTATTTTTATGGAGGGCATTAAGATTCAGTACCACGATTTTAAATACCAATGCTAGAGCATAATTTTTGGAAATAAAAATTACACGAGGTGTTAGGGGACACCCGGTTGGTACGAAGTTCCTTTCGCTGTATATTATGTACTAGTTAGTTCCAACACTCCTAAGCTGTCTGTTGAGAAATACGACAATTTAGAAGTATCTTTTAAGAAACTATACTTTTTCTAAACTGATAAACATTGTTTATGATTTTTTTTTTATATAATGTATTGTTGTAAAAAACAGAGTATATTTTTAGGTCCTTTTTGTAAGAATATGTATTATATTACCCCGAAAAGTTCCTTTTTTTAAAGAGAGGTACTTCTTTTATTAGAAGCTAATGTTTTTTTAAGAAATGGTACCATTTCTAAGAAGAAGTACTTTCTGTAAGAAAAAGCCATAAGAGTATAGTAGTACTTTTTTAAGAACAGGTACTTTCTAAACAGGTGGTACTCTTTTTAGGAAAAGGTATTTTTTGATGTGTTAACATCTATACGCGCGCCTCTAGGGCAGTAAACTATCAAACTAATACATACGCAAGTGTTAGGTTTGTAAGAGTAAATCATCGTTTGTTTGTTCGTTGCTTGGCAGTCGGTATCGAAAGTGATTATTGGGCGATTTTCATATAATTTTCCCACGCGATTTTCTCCGGAAATTCATAGCCGATTTTATTAATTTTTGGATTAAAAAGCTAGTGCGGGTTTCGACGAAGAGTTTAGGCTAAAAATTAAGGCGATCCGATATCGGCGAGCCGAGATTGAAGTGTTTTAATTTGGAGTATTAATTTGGAGTAATATTAAAAAAGTGTTTTATGTTGATCTTCGGTTATATCGTACGAATATAACAATGTATGTATGTATGTACAAGTGTCTGTTGCTTTGCATTCTTTGACTTTTGTGGGAATAAAACAAAAAGTATTGAGCAAGAAAATAATGACACATGTGCTTGCACTGGGTCTTTAAATAATTTTAAGTATTAATATTATTTAACTGTAACGTCATCATATTATTGAACGCTGTTTTCTATTTTCCAATGTAACATTTACTATGTGTTCATAGAAATCGAACAGGTACCGTGTAGCAAAAAGGTGTTAACACATCGCCCGTGAGTTCGAACACTCATTGGATTTTTTTTTAAAGAAAATGTACTTATTTTCAGAAAAGCTGATTATCCCAGGAAAAGAAAAGAAAAGCTATTATTTTATTTTTAAGAAAATTCACTTTTCAGAAAGAGAATTTTTGTAAGAAAATTTATTTTTTTAAGGGAAGTTATTTTTTGAAGAAAATTATTTTTTTTAAGAATTTTGAATTTTTGTTAGTTGTCAAGAATGGGTACGTTTTTAAGAGTTGGTACTTATCTCAGGAAAAGTTATTTTGTTTCACTAAAATGTACTCTTTAAAGTAAAGGTAGTTTTTTAAGAAAAGGCAATTTGTTGTAGGCAAATTTACTTTTTTAAGAAAAGCTACTTATTTAAAAAAATTAATTATTTTAAGAAAAGGTACTTTTTTAGGAAATTTTTTTTTAGGCAAAGGTATTTCTATAAGATAAGATATTGTTTTAAGGATAGGTACTTGTTTAAGAATATGAATAGGAATTTTTGTGAGAAAATTTATTTTTTTTTAAGAAAAGGCACTTATTTAAGAAAATTTTCTTTTTTTAAACTTCTTTCACCTTGGTTTTTCTAAATTTACATTTTATTGGGTTCAAAATTACAATATATACCAAATATTGATTACCGGCTCCACCTAGCAAACTTCCTATTAAACAAGAAATTTCCCGACATATGTTAGTCTAGACACAAACCAAAGCAAAAGTACCCAACATGCTTGTTAATATTGGGTTGTTGCATAATAGTGTTAAAAAAATTTGTTTAATTTTGTTCATTTAGCCCGCAACGTGTGATAAGGAATTTCGTTCCAAAAATATAGAAACCGCTATATTTTCCGCATATCTTGCAAAAGTACATACTTCGACAAAACTACATCGATGTCACTCAAAGAAAGTTCTACAATTTGTTCTACCAAATTTTAAAAAATGTTGGCCCTGGCCTATTATGCAGTCTTGAAAAAATCCCACGTAGGTTTTTCTATGAAACCACTACGTGTGCGTATAAGTAATATTTGGCTTCATGCATACACATAACTTATACACCTCGGTGGTCGAAATAAGTTACAAACATTGTCGAATTGTTTTAATTTGCTGTAGATTTCAAAGCTTAACTCAGTCAAACCACAAATGGTCAAAGAGGATGTATATTGAATCTCCAAGACTTTCAGAGGAATTTCAAACAAAAGAAAATAAACATAAAGACCAGGTAAAAGAGTATCCGAGTTTCGTTAGGAATAAACGAAAGCCCGGGAATAGAAAATATAAAAAGTGATGAATGCAATAACTAACGATTGGAAATAAAAAGTCAGCATCATTAGAAGCATTAAGCCGTGTAAAAAAAAAAAAAATTTTTTGTTCTAAATAGTTGCTTCTTAAGCGTCAAAAACACATTAATTAAGAGCTGTTATGCACTTTACTCAAACAAAAATATGTAACTCCACCGCGATAGAAAGAAACTCAAGGCAAAAATAACGAGACCCATTATTTATTTATTTGTTTTTACATTTGTACCATGTACATTGTTGTGGGGAAACAACAACACTTACAATTGTTTACACATAGTGGTTCTAAAAATAAAACTACTAGAAAATATAATTTTAGCGCAATATCGTAAGCAATTTAACCCAAATTAATTATGTTTTACAATTAAATTTTGTACTTTTTTATTTTAATTCAAAAGTATTTTGTGATATTTTTTCCATAAGTGAGTGAAAACTGGAAAGCGCACAGCTCAGTGATTGTGAGAAGTTCTCCCCAGTCCCTTCATGGGATGTAATGGGAAACCATTTATTTATTTATTTTTTAGCTAGTGAGATTCATAGAATGCCTATGAAATGATTTTCATTGACACATACATTTTTTATGATATTTATGCACATTTGTGGAGAATATCTCGTTTTGTGTTCTTTCGAATTTTTGACCCGAAGAGTGAAGAGTTAAAACCATAGACCCAACATAAATTGCCCATTCACTCATTTCTTTCCCCTCGACGTTTCTTAATTATGTAATATAATTACGAGGGTTGCTATTTATATTTTGGATCCTGGCAATACTAGTGTTGCCAGATGCAAACTGCAGCTTCCATTCGAAAGTTTGACCCTTTATTGGTTAAATATACATTGAAAGTTTTCACTGACGACCACCAATTTATATATTTATAGTTTGTTGAAAAGTTCATGTCGGTCAAAAAATTTAATTAATTTGTAAAAATTTTTGTGCCATGATTTTTATGATTTTCAGAGCGGATTATCGAGACAAGAGTGTCTCGACTTGTAAGCATTGTAATTTACTGGTACCAAGAGCTCAGACTCGGACGCCGTTAGTTGCAGGCTTAATTTTGTGTAGGTCGTCCAACTTCGGTCGTTTTTGCCGGAAACAATTGATGCTGTGCGTGAACTGATAAAACCAGACCGACATGTGAAATACCGTGAGATTTAAGCATCCTTGGACATTAGCTATACCACCATCTGTTTTTACAACAGCATTTGAAGAAATAAGGAAAAACAGCAACAGAAGACGTATGATTTTGGATCAGGACAATGCGAGCTTTCATACATCAGCTAAAACAATGGGCTATCTGAGCAGTCAATATGTGGAATTGATGGGTCATCTGCCGCCCAGCCCTGTTCTGGTACCCACTGACTTCTTTCTACTAAGTGCTCAAAGTTTTTCGGCGCCCGAAGCAGCTGTTGAAGCGTGCAAAAACCATGATTAGGAGGTGTTTCAGTCGGAGCGGGAAAAAGTGCTTTGAAATTTGGTTTGAGCGCATGCAAAAGTGTATTGATCTTCACGGAGAATATTTTGAAAAACAAAAAAATTATTTCTAATAATGAATGATTCTATTTATATTGCTGAATCCGAAATAGATATAGCAACCTTCGTATACATTCAAACAGTTTCCGATTTTTTTCGGTACGATATTTTATCGGGTAACACTTATATCTAATTATATTTAGAAGTTTCCCCACTGAAAGCAAAAATAAAGTATACCGAGAAAATACACTCCTCACGTGACATTTACTTGTCAGAGAAAAGTACTTGACGTCAGCGAAAAAACACTGAAATGCGACAACGGCTAACGAGGGCCGAATACCCCGCTTCGCTACTAATGTTTCGCCATTTTGTCCTAAACATTTGTAAAATTCCGGTGAAAATATTCAACTGTATTCAGACAGGAGAATGAAAAATAAATAAATCATCACAAAACGTGATGATAGGGAAAGAGTTTTAAAATGTTTTCTGCCTGGCTCAGCAAAAATGACACACATGCGAATATTTGGTTTTGAATAAGAGGGAGCATTTTAAACACAACATTATCGAGCATAAAATCTTAATATGGTTCATCGTTAACCAAGTAACTGTAGATGCAGACTTGCAATCTCATGTGACGTATTAAGGATGATATAAAACGTTTCGGTTGTAAGAATCTCTCACCAGTGCCTTCATGAGCTGTAATCGGAAACCATGTTTTTATACAAAGTTACTGGAAGACGATATTGAAAAAAATATGGTTTAATATTGTGGGGTGGCTGTTTACCTACGTCTGATATATGGAATATGGCAAACTGGTTCGAATAAAAAAGTTTCCATAACAGAGTTTGCAAAAAGATATTCAGAAAAACAGCCTATAAAGAAATGGCCATACCATCGGCATCAGGTAGTAGTGTATAGTATTTACGCAAATCTCTGTTTTATTTTCAGCAATTGGCAAAAAAAACAAAGCCATGTTTGAGATACAATAACATATTATTATGACAGAGTAATCATTGAGTCTCCAACATGTGATATGGAATAGCAAACACAACGTGTTTGGGTACAAGTATACTGCAATTGCGACAAGCTATAACCGCGTTGTATTTGCATCCGAAACAACAAGAAAATACTGACTATTTAGCGTGTAGAAATCCCATAGAAGATTAGCCAAAGTTCCTAAGAATACAAAATATTTATCACATTACATTTGATTTTATTTCAAACAATTGTAACCGTACTCTATCAAGATTACTGGACAATACGACCTCGATATAACCAAGTAACTCCACTCCTTTTTCCTTTTTTGTGTTTAAGGGCACTGTATTTAAATATTGCCCACCGCAGCGCATACTGCGTTCACTCAGAAATGCAACTTTTTAAAAGTTTAATAAATTCAAAACAAATGTCAGCGATATATTCTAAAAGTTATAATGCTCAACGTGCCCTTGTGTATTGTACATACTAATAAAATAGAGGGAATTTTTATGAAATCCCTTGAAACCAAAACATGAATACTGAATTTATATAACAGACAGCCCAACAAGCTCAACAACAAGAAAATCATGATATTGTTGCAAAATGGTTCTACCAGCGACTAGTAGAAATAGAAAGTGTATTTAATCTTTTTTTATGTTTCTTCTTCGTATCAATTTGACAAAAATGTGGGTCAATCGTGCTGTTGCATTCACTTTAGGCAAATGCGAGTGAATATGAAGACACATCTTGAAATATTAATGCTGCATGTTTGAAGTGAACAATAAACCACAAATAGAGACATAAGTCAGAAGAACAACTGAAAAGAACAAGATTTCCACATGCAAATATAAACGTTTCTCTAGATCAAATTCATTTATGCCGTGTGCTCACTTCGACATACTAAGATGTATTACTTTACATCGTTTTAATGGTATTGTACTGAAGTGCGTGCGTGAGTGCGTGTGTTAAATTCCGAAAATATGATAAAATTAGTGGAAAGGGATTGAAGATGAAAGGAAATGGAGTGATTGTGTTACAAATATATATATTAACAACAATGACAATTATCTTCACACGCACTCAGTTATAACAGCGACGAAAATACAGGAAATAAATCAATTAGTGTTCGAACTCATGGGTAATGTGTTAACACCTTTTTGTTACACGGTACCTGTTCGATTTCTATGAGCACATTAGTAAATGTTACATTGGAAAATTAAAAAAAAAATAGTTTTTGTGCTGAAGGCTCTTTTGCTATTGCACTTTTTTTCGAACATCTGCTTTAACATTAGATGTAATATTGTCAAAATAAATGAAGCAATATTTAGCTCACTGAAATAATTGTTTTTGTTTCATCATAAACAGTGTGACGACTACCTGCTTTTTTGAATGCTGGCATACAACTGAATTAAAATCAATATTTAGCTCACTGAAATAAAAGTTTTTGTTTTGTCATAAATAGAGCGACGGACTCTCCCTGCAGGCTGTGTCAGAGACACGGCCATTAAATTTAACATAGAATACGCCATCCGATAAGACAGAAAACATATATACATTGTTGATGTTGCGCCTACAAATTAATTAATATTTTTAATAAAAATATATATAAACAAGGGAATACAAAACTTAGCTGAGTATTTATTTCTCTGCATAACAATCACTCGTTGCTTTCTTGTATTTCGTGTAGGTGCCATTTTGATTAGTAGTTTTTATTTTAATTTACTAAACGTCAACTGTCAGCTGCTGTCAAACAGCATCATGCAGCATTGTTATTTTGCTCACTTGGCAGCACTTTCATTTAACATAAAAATGTATGAATTAATTTTTTCATATATTTTTTATAATTATATATCCATGTTAAATTCAAATTCACATTTAACATTTTGTTTCACTTAAATACATAAGTAAATATACGAAATTTCAATATTTCATCAATCAAAACAACAGCCGAAGGTTTGTGTCCACACTGAAACAGCAGCATAGTTTGTGATCACGCTACAAACTCAAACACTCAACCAAACACCACACATATTTTTGAGTGTATGTGTTTAAACAATTTTCATTTGAGAAATTTAAATATTAGGAATATATCAACCAATATGAAATGTATATCAAACGTAAGATAATATCTTCATTTACCTACAAAAAAATTTTTAAAAAAAAGTTATCTTGCCGTTTCCTCATAATCAATGAAATAAAGATTACAACAATAACAATCTGACATGACTCCCTATACCGTAAGGTAAGACGTATTCTACGCCACAATATTGAATATTATAGAGAACGTATTGCACTCATTTTCCGCTCTCATGTAGAGAGTCTGAGTAAAATAGCATAATTGAGTCTTATTCTCTTTGAAGAATATTTCAAAATAAATGCACCATTTCGACAATGTTGTTACATAAACCAATACAAGAAGCATAAATGTTTCAAAAGACATCAATATTTCACATGAAACTTATTAATGGACCACATGTCGCCAGTGCTTTTGAGTCATACAATTCATTCCATGAGTTCTCTATACTATTCAATACACTTTGGCGGCGACGACCTGCTTGTTTGTTAGCTGCCGCTACATCAGTACTTATTTTCAGGCAGAGAGTTTTGTTGTACACCAACCACGTATGGGATGCTAACGCTGTGTGTTGTTTGCATGTGTTGCCAGTTCTGGACCAGTTCAGCGATGAACAAGACGAACATTTTCACCAAGAATTGGCTACAATTGAAAAACGCTTTGAAGGAGAAAATAAAAAAAATATGATTTCGGAACACTGTTGGTCACTTCTCATGCCACGCACACATTTTTGACTTGAATGACCAATACTTGTATTTATGGAAATTTATTGTTTCAATTAATACTTCAAAAACTCAGTCACTTAATACCGGATTTTTAAAAACAAAGTTGTGTTTTACTCACTAGAAAACGTCCCTTTTGAGTAAGTTCAAGAGTATTATGGCTTCGATTTAAATAATTCTGCGGTTCAAGATCAATATCTATCTAATAAGAATTGTGTGAAATTTATCATTATATTGGATGGTTGGGAGTGTAGCTATTTCAATGCCCACGAAGGCATATCATCAGCTCCCTTCTCCACAAGTATTTAGGTATATCAACACACACTATAGGGATAAACAAATCTCATGTAAGCGAGAATAGTCTAAACTCCTACTTGTGCGAAAACATCCACAACAATTCTTTGGCATAACCATCAATATTCACAACATTTCTTTCATATGCATATTATAATATTTCAATTAAAATTAACTGTTTCATAGAAAAAGTACTTTTTAATAGAAATTGGTCTTAAACCGAACAATTATTAAAAACACAACAATTGAAAGATCGTATAATATAAACTCAAACTGATGTATTATGGTTTCCTTATAAAATAATGTATTAAATCATCGCCGTAATTTAAAAATGGCGAAATAGTTAAAAAAATATCTGATTGCTAGAGAAATACACACAGACATCTCATATTTTCTTCAATAACGTCTATATGGTTTCAAAGGCCTAAGTTCTTCCTTTCAAATCCGGGAGAACATTAAAATCGGTTGATAATCAACTAACGTCCAGGCTTATACGTGCGCAAAGGTACGCATACCCGAGTTTTTAACCGGTTTTCAAGATTTTGGGGGTGTTTGGAAAATTTCACAAGCAGATACTTGTTTCACTCGGCAGCACCTACAAGAAAAATACTATCACTTCCGAGGTATTTTGGACTGTCGCCACCATGTTATTGAAAGCATCAGTAATACATTTATCCATTGTGAGCAAGTTCAAGATTTCCTATTATTACTTCAAAATACAAGAAACACAAAACAGGGCATAATATTAATACCTTCTACAAATTTAAAAATTTTGTACAAAATAAATGAATCCTTTTTTTATTGTTTGAAATGATAATAATAATGATTCAAACCCTTTTAGTTTTAATTTTATACTCACTTTAGATCTAGTTTTATACTCACTGGTTGGGACCTACAGTTTTTCACTGATTCCAAGCGGTATTTTTCATGACTAAATACTGGATAGTGTCGGCGTCACTATGTGCGGTGACCGCCGCTGAAACCAACTTAACCCATTAGTGCATGAAGTTCCCTGGCGCTATACTTACGTTTTTTTTTTATCATTATGCATTGAAATAAGTCTAGTAAAGTAGTTTTAATTCGATTTATTAAAAAAAATGTGTTTTGGGGGATTTGGGGACCGTCCCTTATAAGGGACACTATGCAGTATGGGTATTTGAAGTGTGATATTGCTTGAAGCATTCTTTCGGATGAAGCCCTTTCTCGCACTTAGTACATAAAAAGTTAGACTTCTTTGCGCAATAGGCACATCTCTTATCCGTATTCGAGTACTCAATCATATGGTTTTTTCCATCGTAGCGCGCATCAGGGTTGATGATGGTTCTACTCGATCCTCTTGAGGACGGCATTCCGTATCTCTCTAGAAACGAAATGGCTATGTACCTGCGAAAAATTAGCAGAGTGCCACAATTTGGGTCGTTCGGATGAACTTCCCGCATAAGGATCCATGCGTTTACGATCGATGTGTCCAACAAATATGCAAACATGGGCCACCACCACTTACGCTGTCTAATTCTAGACCGGTACACAACCACCATCTGGTCCATTTTATCAACGCCTCCCATGCCTTGATTATAGCGCTGAAGAAGTTTCGACTGTGGTATCTGTATCGGACGAAGAGGACACTTCTCTATGCGACCGTCTCTAATTGTACCAGATGTACAAATCAGTTTCAGTACGCAACAGTTTCACGGACGTAAAATAATTGTCGATGAAAAGCTATAATGTAAATTATATTATTATTGTAATATCATATGACGAACATTTCATTTCTTACCTTGAATCCCTTCTGGTGTGGTACATTTGCTTTCGTGAGGAGATCAACCACTTTGTCACCTCCTACTCCATATCCTTGTGGGACGCTCTCTGCATTTTTGTCCATATACACATCGAACTGAAGCATATATCCGTCGCCGGAATTCAGAGCCCAGTTTTTGAATCCAAATCGAATGGGCTTACCACGGATATACTGTTTAGCATAGTGCCTACCATAATACGGTATCATGCTCTTATCAATGGAGAGATTCTCGTCCATTCCACCATGCTTTAGAAACGCCTCGTTCAGGTGAGTAATTAGTGGCCTAATTTTGTAAAGCCGATCGGTACCCGGGGCTTGCGTGTTGTCATTCAGACGGAAATTATTTAGAATTTTTTAAATCGATTCAGTCTCATGCTGTTCGCAATCTTGGCGAATCAGATTTCTCCGACCAATACAAACGTTTGTTGGGGTATTTTGCGTACCCCGACATCAAAATACCGCCAATAAAAACTCTCGCCTCGTCCACACTCATTCTCAGGTCAACATTTTTCTGAAGAGCATATAAATTTGTCTGCTCAACACAAAAATTTATAATGCCTTCAGAAAAAAATAGCTCAAAGAAATCAGTAGGCGAACTGGTGGCTTGAGCTTCGGCACTCGGCGGTATTGTTTCGCATTCCGTTTGAATGTCCTACACCGGGTCCACTTTTCGCCAACGCAAGGCATTTCCCGCACGCACACTCGAACTGACGGTTTTTCTGTATTTAGCCAGTGGCTCATCGTCACTGTCACTCCAGTCATCGAATTCGTCTTGGATCTCGCCTTCCGCAGTATTATTCACAAATTAGAATATTTTTATCACTCACAACAACTTAAATTTGTTTATTACAATAAATTTAAGATATTTGCATTTAAAATTGTTAAATAATTTCACCTGTATTTATTTGTTATTCACATTTACTTACCTGCCACGTGTTCTGATATTTTTTTTAGTTGTTGTTCCATATTTCGCAAAAAAAATCACACAATTTAAAGTTTACTGCACTGCAATCAATCACAAACTGGTTTGCTGTAATGTCAACAACTATACCATCAACTTACATGAGATCTGTATTGCAAAATGGGAGAGTAAGAGAGCAAAAGCTGACCGTCCCTTTAAAGCAGTGGTCACCGTCCATAGCCCCCAGGGGCCGAACACGATCGGCTTTTTACACGTACACAACACGAACACAACACGAACGTCAACAAAAAGCATATCAAAGAGCGTATGAGAGAAGAAAATTTCATTCAGTAGCACATTAGCTTTCAACGAAGAATGGTCATGTCGCTTTGTTCTGGATTCAGTACAAATACACCAATACATTCACATTTGATTAGCATTGTCTTTTTGGTGACCACTGCTTTAAAGGGACCTTATGCACTAATGGGTTAAGGTGGTCAAGAGGCGCGCACACTACTATTGATCCACCGATGGCCACATACGTACATGAATACAAACACTTACTTACTTACATGGCCTCAAACAACCCAGAGGGACAAGGGCCTTCCAAATAAGGATAACATGATTCTCGACCCGCCTCCATTTTCAGATTTTCTCTTCCAGATGGTAACACCAAGCTCTCGCAGACAATATTCCACGTGGTCTATCTAGCGATATCCTGGTCATCCTATTTTTCGATGTCTTTCGACTACGTCTTTGAATACCTTTCTCACTTGTTCATCCTGCCTATTCTATTGCCATGGCCTAGGCAGCGTAAACGCGCTATTTGATACGCACAACTTCGTCGATGTCGGGATACAGATTATACAGCTCTGGTTTTTCCGTCATCGATACTCAGCCTTTTCTATTATAGGACTATACATTTTCCGGATCACAATTCTCTCGACGTCTCCCTATGATGTTTTGACAACATCCGATATGACGCAAGATTATGAGCCATAAAGCAAAAAAAAAAGTCTTTGTATCAGAGTCTGATATAGTTGGATCTTCGTTGCTCGAGAGGCTCATATCCCTGAAGTTCGTGCTTAGCTCAATATACATAACACCTGTTTGCAAGTACCAATCTCCGCTTGAATTCCACTGTGACGTTTTATCTTCGAATCACGGCAGATCCAAGGAAATCACATTCGTACATTATAGTGTTTGTCAAACGCTAACCTTTTCATCCAATCGGATGAATGTTCTAGTTGTCAAAGCCATTAATTTTGCCTAATCCTGGTTTACTGCTAAACCTATTTTTTTGCTGATTTCTTCTCAATTCTCGAAAAAAAACTGCAGTAACTTCACACAGATTTCGCCCAATGATGTCAAAATCATCAGTAAATGCGAGCAGTATGAAGCTTTTGCTGATGATGGTTTTATTCGTGAAGACTGCAGCTTTTTTGTTGAAGAGATGGCATGATATGCTGTCGCGCTGCCTGAGGCCTGGTCTCGTATTAAATAGTTCGACGAGATCTTTACCAATCCTTGCTGAGGATTTCGTGTCGGTCAGTGTCATTCTACACAGGTGTGCCAGGTTAACCCCGGTATTAAATTTCTATGAAACTTTTGTAATTTTTTTTACGTGTATAAAGAATCGAAAAATTCGCTCACTTTTCATTTGCTTGGTACTCAGCTCTTTGCAAAACCTTCGTAGGCACAATCAATTACAGGGTTGTTACGCCAAAGTTATTTCGTACGAAGATAATTGTTTGCCAGTTGTTTGGGACCGGAATTTTGAAATTTCGATTATCTTAACAACCATAAATTAATACCATATTCGTTAAAAATAAAAAAGGGGAATTATAAATTCAATATTTGCAAGGTAAGTCAAAGATAGGTGGTAACTCTAGAACACAATTTTCCGTTTAGAGATAAATGACAAAATTTCTTACGAAAATTTCGCAAGAACTGAATACGGGGCTTCATCAGGAATACCAAACTCCGATTTAAACTGGTACAATTTTCTTCACATCGGACACCAACCGTAAGGCACGCTTTCGCCTAGCCAGGTTTTGTATATGAACTAATGCATGCACTTTCCAACTCATAGCCGCCAGACATAAAGATCTTAGCCGGTACTCCATCAGCACCAGCGGAATTGTTGTTCTTAAATCGGAAAATTAATGCACTAACCTCGTTTTGGCTAGTAGGGGACAGTTAATGCCATTGTCCTGTATTTGCTCAACACCCTCATACACATTGAAGTCTTGTGGTACAAGTAAACCAGAAAAGTGATCTCTCCATATTCCCAAAATAGTCTGCACATCTGTGACAAGCCTCCCATCCTTATCTCTTTAAAAGGAAGGCCTCTCTTCGCTTCTCCTTGTGCCGCTCTGTCTGAGATACAGCTACATCTCTGTAACACAGTCATGGAAAATTTCATGAAAAGGGTAATGGCCTTACATCAGAACCATGGGGGACATTTGACAGATATTTTGTTCCATACTTAATCGGAACATGTTTTCTTTATAATTCAATAAAAAAATCACAATTATCTCAATCTTAAAATGAAAAAGTGAATTCATACTGAGACACCTTTTATACGTGATCCTTTCATGGTGTAAATTGATTGGATTGGATGCATAAGTAGAGTGTGTCAATTTGTGGCTAATTAGATATTCTAAGTCCATTTGAAAGTCAAAGCACCGTTATATAGGATGCAGAAGTTTGGTAATTCTATCCTTAGAACTAGCGCTAGCCTATGTATAGTGGCGCTTCGTCTACTTACGAGCGTGCCAGCTCGTGACTGAGTTACTTAGGCCACTTTCCAAGCGACGATATATCCAAACTCCATCTGGGCCATTACCAAATCTTCCAATTGTTGTGCTTGATTTGGGGTGTTTTCACAAAGACATAATAAAACGCAAATTTACTACGTATTACTATTAGAAAACAAACACAGAAAAGGAATAGACGTAACTTAACGTGTACACAGATACCTACAGAGTATGGCGGTGGTATAATGAACAAATATATATCAGAGGTCATGCCCTCATCAGTTGTCAAACAAGAAGGGCACCACTGAAACTCTTGCGAAATTAACAATGTTAAGTAATTGGGTCGTTGGGGGAAATATTTTGAGAAGTGTAGAACATTGTTAATGTTACAGTAGTAAGGAAAAGTGTTTATGTTGTATTTTATATACGTACAGTTTATGTGGGTGAGTACGAATAAGTGTTTACATTTGCTGAAGTATTAGCAAACACTCACACATGCCAGAATTTCAATATCAAATGTTTACTTTAAAACTAAAATGTTTCATACTGTTACGCGTATAGTAGGACGTGTTATTTTTGAAGTGTTCCCATGTTATCGAAATTCATGAGAAAACTTGTTTTAAGTTCTAGACCTAACCACGACAATTGTGATTGGGAACACAAACGTACCGACTCAAATTTCATACAATCGATCTGTTTTGACTACGACTCCCAATAGACATTGTGTATTTAGTAGTACATTGACACTACACTACACTTTATGTTTCGGTGGTGCAATGGTTACCATGCGCAGCTCTTATACACTCCGGTTCACTTAGAAAACTTCCACATGCAGCAGCCTGTATCTTTTGCAATTTGTAACCGATTGCAGAATTTTAAAATGGAAATTGAAGCAAGACATCTTGAGATATATAATTATGAAAAAAGTCCAAAAAAGTGTTATTTTTTTGGTTCACATGAATAAAGGCACTTTATTGTTTTTTATTATTTTTAAAGTAACCGATGGTTATTTGTAGGGAGCGTTTGTTTATTACAATTTATTACATCTTAATCATGATTCTTCCACTGAAGGTCAGGAGGTAATGATAGTGGAAGATAGTGTAGATTGTACCCTCCCCAAAAAATAATAATAAAGCCTTTTTAAGGCAGATGGCGAAGAACTGATAGCCCACATGCATCAACTGATATGCGGTATATGGCTGGGGGCATCTATGCCCGACGACTGGAGTCTCAGTGTATTATGTCCTGTATTCAAAAAGGGTGATCCGTGTGTCTGTTCCAACTATCGCGGTATCAGTCTTTTATCCATCGCATATAAGGTCTTGTCGAGCGTATTATGTGAAAGACTAATGCCAATTATTGAAAACCTGATCGGACCTTATCAGTGTGGTTTTAGACCAGGCAAGTCCGCAACTGACCAAATATTCACGCTTCGCCAAATCCTGGAAAAGTCCCACGAAAAGCAAATCGATACATACCCCATACGAGGAAAACTGTACGAAGCTATATCTGAACTTGGTATTCCAGCAAAACTGATTCGCCTCTGTAGAATGACGCTGACCAACACCAAATTAGCAGTGAAAGTGGGGAAAGACCTCACTGAACCTTTCTGTACCAAGCGAGGACTTAGACAAGGTGACACACTTTCGTGCAATCTCTTCAACATCTTAATGGAGATAATAATGAGAAAGGCTGCAGTAAATACGGTGGTGCAATGGTTAGTGTGCGCGGCTCTTGTACATGAGATCCTGGGTTCGAACCCTGCTCTGACCACCTTCAAATTTCTTGCGGCGGCGGCCACCTCGCATAGTGACGGCGACACTATCGAGTATATAGCCATGAAAAAGATTCTCAAAATACCGGTGTAAAATTGTAGGTCCCAATCAGTGAGTGAAAACTGGAAAGCGCACAGCTCAGTGATTGTGAGAAGTTCTCCCCGGTCCCTTCATGGGATGTAATGGGAAACCATTTTATTTTATTTTTTTTTGCAGTAAATACGAACAAGACCATTAACACGAAAAGCCATATGTTGCTGGCGTATGCTGACGACATAGCCATCATTGGGCGAAATTTGCTAGAAGTTACTGCAGTATTTTCAAGAATCGAAAAGGAAAAAATTGATGGTGTCAACGACTAGAGAAACCTCCCGACTTGGTCCGCACTTGAACGTTGACAACCGATTTAATTTTGAAGTGCTAGATGAATTTGTCTACCTTGGATCCGCTGTCAACAAGGACAACAACGTCAGCGTGGAGATAGGTGGGAGAATTGTGCTTGCAAATAGATGATATTTTGGGCTCAGCAAGCAGTCTAGGAACACAGCCATCTCTCGAGGGACAAAAGTCCAGCTATATCAGACTCTCATTTTATCTGTCTTGACATATGGCTCCAAAACTTGGGTCATATCGCAAGCGGATGAACAACACCTGGGAGTTTTGGAGAGAAAAATTCTCAGTAAAATATTTGGTCCTGTTTTTAATAATATATCAATTGTAATGCAATTTTCAGAGTGTGTTACTGGCGGTAGGGCCTATGGCATCTATGTATGAGGAGTCGCAGAACAAAACGTGCCGTTTGATTATTTCAAAATGTTGGGATATCCAATATTATTTTTTTCATTCGATTATACGAAAAACTTGCGAAATTTTCCCATCTCTAGTTATAATCTCCAATCTATGAGAAGAGAAGAAAAATTATCCGAATAAAATTTTTACCAAATTCATGCAAAGACACCAAAAAACATTTTGTAAAAAATGCAAAAATTCAGGTTTTTTTCTGCGTCTACTTAATGTTCGAGTATAAAATTGCTTGGTGACTGACTGGCTGGGTGACCCATCGTTGGTCTGATCAAACAGCTCAAGATAGGGTTGCGCAATTTTGGAGTCGTTATTCCCCTTATGGAGTAGACGTCAGCTAAGAAGGGAGTTTTGGAAGTTCAAATTGGGGGCGGTAGAAATGGGCGTGGCAACAAATCAGAGCAATTACCTCTTTGACTAAGCGCGTCATCTTACAATCATGGCATATTGTGTGGATTAATTAAATTTTAATTAGGGCCGTTAGAAATGGGAGTGGCACTAAGTCATAGAAATTGCCGTTGTGACCACATACGTGAGAATATGATCATGAAATTTGGTGAGTATGTTCCCCTCCTGAAGTAAACAAATAAAAACTTGCTATTTTTCGAATTTCCAATTAGCACCCTGATCAAACGACTGACGTAAGGGTATCGCGTTTTGGTGTGGGTGTTCCCCTAATAAAATAGATATCAGCTAATGAGAGAGTTTTGAATATCTTAATTTGGGAACGTAAGAAATGGGAGTCACACTAAATAAGACTAATAATCATTCTGACCAAGCGACATGTCCTAGAATCATGAAATTTGGTGTGGATGCACCCATTATAGAGTATCTATAAATAGGGTTTCCGTAATAGGATTAGGGGCGGAAGAAATAGGATGGCTTTGTATCTCAGCCAGACATAGAAAGTGTCTTCTTAGAAACTTCTTAGGTCTGGACTCATAATAGTTGGGTTGCCTTCTAACCAGCGTTAACTTAGTATTGTTTCAAGGTGTCACAGGAATCCTCCAATTCACTGGATATTACGTGGATTAATCTCGACCTGATGCGCCCGACACCACTCAGAGACCAACTGCATATCGTGGTTGAGTGAATAGGTCATTATCTGTATCTTTTATTGTACCTCGGAAAGATTAGGCCGACGATCAAAGAAATACGAATGACATATATTGCTTTAATTTCCAAATAAGTAGATAGGAGTAGCAGTCCAATAGATTCAGCTACACATAGACTTGTCAACTCGCTCATCGGTTTAATAAGTGAAGGGAAGCGAACTTGTGGAAGTTTAGTTCTGATTTTTGTGGAAGTTCAGATTTTGTGCGAAGTTCGCACAAATTGTTGTAACTAAAGAGCAAACCAGGTGACAGAAGATCGTTTCCTCACACATACGTCAGATGAGACGTATAACAAATTTTTATATAATCTATGAGCAGTCCGACCAAGTAAATCGTTGATGACAATTAAAGAGAGAGAAGTTGAGAATTTTATACTCATTGGATTAGATCCCGTCTCTAACAACACGAATAGAACGATTCCTGAGAAAGCTCGTAATAACTCGAGTTAAGTTATCTTCTAATCCAAGAGCTTTAATTTTCGATATGAGTGCGCCGTCCCACACTCTGTCAAACGCTTTGGAAATATCGAAAACCACTATCTTACAATTTTTCCTATATGCAACCCATTGTATCCCCTGTTGAAGGGTTTCTGTACCAGCCATACTATCGATCAGTGAGGAAAGCATTGAATTCGTAATAATTCAAGATATCGTAGTTAATCATGCAGTCCATCACCTTCGACAGCATGGAGCATATTGCAATTGGTCGGTAGTTGTCGGGGTTATTAGACTCGCCCTGTTTCGCGATCGGCTATATATTGAAAATTTTCCAATGCGAAGGGAAGATACCCGCGTATGTAGCCAGTACTTAGCCATGAAAAAGCTTCTCAAAAATACCATTCGGAACTGGTGTAAAAATGTAGGTCCCAATCAGTGAGTGTAAAACTAAAACGCCCTCAGCTAACTGGTTTGTGAGAAGCTCTCCCTAATCCCTTCATGGAATGTAATGGGAAAGCATTAATTTATTTCATAGAGGAAGAAGAATTGCCCTTTACTCTTTCAACAAATTACCATAAGATGATGTTCGTACCGAAACTTAGTACATCTTAAAGTATTGGCACATTCCGATCTTGCCCTCTTGCGAAGAGCATCCGTAGTTATGGTTTGTCCAAGTTGCGATTTATGAAAGTTTCCTCTCTGGACCCGGCAGCCCCATTGCATTCCCGATTAAAATAGCATTTACCAGAACCCGGCCACTTTTGATTGGTATAAATTTAGGAAAGTAATTTCTCCTCGTTCGTCCGATTTTTTTGACACCAGAGTCAAAATTCTATATAGTATTTGTTTAGTGGTTGGTTGAAGTAAGTATTGTAAGGACCTGACTGAAAAATGGCATATCTCTGGAATGCGTTAATGGATTTCAAAGTGTTGGATATCATTTTAAAGCCTACAAAAACTGCTTTGATAATAGCAGTCATGTCGTTGTGGTTCAATGATATTGGAAACTCAAAAGTATCCTTTATCCTTGAATATCCCACCATAATGTATCTTTAATTTTTGATTTCCCACACCAAAAAAGAAAGTACATATTTTTCTCTACATCACAACCAAATTTCCAAATGGGATCTCCATGGGATCAACAGAGATATGAGGTTTGGTAGAGACTGCTCGAATTTGGATGTTTAAGTTTCGATTTTTCCAGAAGTGACTACGTATAACAAAGTTGCAAAAAATACTAATGTGGAAATTCCTGGGAAGTCATAGTTTTTATTTTGTAGGTATTGTCGAGTGAAACTAGAATCTGCTTGTTAAATTTCCCAAACACCCCCAAAATCTTGAAGCCGGTTAAAAATCCGGTTTTGGGTACGTTTGCACACTTATAATCCTGCAAGTTAGTTCATTACACAGTGCAACACGAAAAAAAATAACCATATACGGACACCACTACGTGATAAAAGACTAAAAAAAAAGACCCGTGTCTCCCAATTTTTCCCAAAGTCATGCACTTTTTTTTTATGGGCCGCCAAAGATTTGGGGCCTCGGTATCATTTTCGTAAAAATGTGATCATTTTCTCAGGCTCATATCTTGCAAACCGTTCAGAATTTTGATTTACTCTCTGAGGCAAAGTTGTAGCTCTTGTCATAAAGAACAAAAATTGCGAACATATAAAATCAAACAAACTTCCAGATCAAAATCGCAAAAAACTTAAAAAAATTCGATTTTTTTTACCTTTTTTCCCGTGTTCAGGTCCATAGGTAGCAAACCGTTCAAAATTCAAGGAAACAATCAACTACAAAAATTTACCTAAGATCTCAAAAAACAAATTAGTGTGTGATGATATACCTAAATACTTGTGGAGAAGGGAGCTGATGAAATGCCTGGGAGGGCATTGAAATAGCTATATTCCCAACCATCCACCATAATGATCAATTTCACAATTTTTCTTTTTTTTAAATATTTCTATTAAAATGTACTTTTTCCTAGAAAAAGTACTTTTTAATAGTTATTGGTCTTGAACCGGACAGTTATTGAAAACTTAAAATTATATTTTCAATAATTTCTGCTGCAGCATCAATATTATCATCGAGTAAACAGTGTGTCCCATTGAACTATTCATAGAATGTGTTGAGCTCTGCCCTACGGATCTTTTCGCAAAAAAGTATATATCGATTTGTGACTATTCTCGGAGATATACGAAGGTACAATACAGTGGACCGAATTACCAAGAGTTGCAAAGATCATAACTTCATACTTGTCAGGATGTGACATACAGTGTTTGAAACCTGCCCTTTAATGCGCGACATGTGTGTCGGTGAATTGACCACTTGCACAAGAAGGTTGTGCGCTGCAAAAGCTCAGTGTATTGAAACTCCGGAGTTGTGTGGCTTACATGGCAAAGCCAGGAGTGATTATGAATATTAAAATATATTATAAAATATAATAAAAGATAATATTTTCGCTACTCCAACAAACCTACAAAGCTTTAGAAACTGAATCGGAAAGGGCATAGAACGCATTCAAGGAAACCTTGGTTCCATAGTTGGGGCTTCTATAGAGAACCCTGAAATACATAATGTGCAATTTGATACAGATTTTTAACCATAGACAGTTGAACTCAGGATCTGTCTGTTCCAGTTGTTGCATAGACTGACACAGAACATCGTCAGGTACATAAACCACCAAACCTCTGTTAGGGGAATCATATGGCAGAATGCGATAACCAGGGATGTGAAATTCTGTGGATCAGAATCCTCGGAAACCTGGGTCTCAGAGCAAAAAAATCTACCCAATGAAACAGTGCATGAGCGTACACAAAGAAAAAGTTCGCTATCAGCCCTCGCGGTGTACACAAGCAAATGTCAAGCAATGACTGTCATGAAAACAGTTTGTAATCAGCGTTTTGGGACAACTGTTCTTCGTTTTCTTCGAGAAGTGTATGGTGTGGCACGTTTCTGGCTAAATGGATATATAAATAAACAAAATTTCTGCAGTTGGGCTGCTGAGCAACCCGATGAGATTATCAAACTACCAATACATCAACAAAAACGCATAGTTTGGTTTGGTTTATGGACTGGTAGGATCATCGGTCCGTATTTCGTTAAAACTGAGACCGTATAGTACAACCGTCAATTGCAAGAAATAGAAGCACGTGATGCTGGCGACATTTGGATTCAGCCGGAGGGTGCTACGGCGGCACATACATCATGCGAAACAATGGCTTTATTGATTAATCATTTTCATGAGCAGCTTATTTCGCATTACGGTTCGTCAACTGACCACCTATACTTCAGGTGACTTCATAGATAAGTCAGCTACGATTCACGTCGTGGAAGCCAACTTTACCCGCGTAATTCGAGAGATACCAGTAGAAGTGCTGGAAGGAGTCATTGGGCCTTCCTAACGAAAAGCTTAAGCGCAGTCAACATTTAAATAAAATTATCTTTAAGAAGTTAATATCAGATATTGTTCTTTCGGGTCAGAAGAAAGATTGCGGCATTAAGTTATAAAGAGTGCCCAATAAAAGTACACGATTTCATTGAAAAATAAAACACAAATTTTTTGTCCGACTGGCAATTAAGTACAGCACAAAATTTCACGTAAATGGATCCGGCTCTGATCACGGGCCTGTGTTCGCAAAATTTTTAAATGTTGTGAAGGATGCCGAATTGCTGTTCGCGGGTTTTTTGCCACCGCTCATTTACAGTATCACTGTTTTCGAGGGACCAGCCGGCACGTCGACGCCCAGAAGATTTAGTGCCCATAATTGAACTGGCTCCTTCAAATTAGTTGATCACTCCTCGGATTCTTCACATATTAGTTGCACTTCCACGATCTAAAATTCCGCTCAATTTGCGAGCGTTGTAAGTTTCTCCATATTTTAATGGGTTTTCCCCATGATATCGGGTTCCTCCTTTGCGTGGCGCTCCATTTTTAATAATCGGAACAATCGTGGACGACAACTACCAAATTTCAGACCTGCCACATACATAAAAAACAAGATCCCAAAAACAGTTGACTTATTTTTGGGACCAAAAACAGTTGACTTTTTTTGGGACACCCATTATTTCAAGTATATTAATTAAGATTTAAAAAAGGGATCTAAATGAACACTGTACAATGTCATAGTAGGGTGCAGAAACTAAGGCAAATCTTTTAATTGTCAATCTTTTATAAATAAAACTACGAATTATACAAGACAAAGAAATATTGTTTATGTGCTCAGCATCACCATTCGTGTTTTGCTACCAACTAAATGTCAAAAAAAAAACATAAATTGCAGCTTTTATAGTGTAAGGGGCATCTACTTATAATTATAATCCATAAAACGATGAACTCGGTTGTTGTCATTAACCGGATTGCTATTTTTAATCTTTTACACTCTGCTGTTCTCACACTTAATTAACTTGTCATAATGCACTTTGTAGCAGAGGGGTGTAGCTATATTTCTCCACACTGAATTTCGTAATTTAGAAGGAAAAACCCCATTACTGTGAATCACCTCGATGGTATGATATCCGTTGCTATCCTAGTAGTCTGATTAGTCAAACGGCGGCTAATGTAACCGCAAGTGGCATATAAAGGGTTTTTCAACAGGGACGCTGTCGATAGGGACAGCGAACGACGCTATATTTTTTCCCGCTGCTTTGACATTTCTCTTCAGAAAGGTTTGCCATTTCACCATGGAAAGATATACGAGCCAACAACGAGTCAAAATTATTAAAATTTACTACCGAAATTTGGAGTCAGTGGCCTCAACTTTAAGAAGCCAACTTTAAGAGGCCTCAACAAACAGCGATGAGGCTCATTTCTGGCTGAATGGCTTCGTCAGTAAGCAAAATATGCGTTATTGGTCAGACAGCAATCCACACGTAATCCATGAGTCATCATTGCATACCGAAAAAATTACGGTTTGGTGCGGTTTATGGGCCGGCGGCGTCACTGGACCGTACTTCTTCCGTGATGATCAAGATCGGCACATTAGTGTGAATGCGAATTGCTACCGTTCAATGATAACCGAATATCTTTGGCCCCAATTGGATAATATGGACTAGGAGGACATGTGGTTCCAACAGGACGGCGCAACAAGCCACACAGCGAATGCCGCAATCAGTTTGTTGGAAACCAAGTTTGGTGAACGTGTTATCTCACGAAATGGCCCAGTCGATTGGCCGCCTCGGTCGTGCGATTTGACATCGTTAGATTGTTTCCTGTGGGGCTACGTCAAGGCTATGGTCTATGCCAACAAGCCAGCGACGATTGATGAACTTCGTACGAATATCGAACGTGAAATTGCAGCAGTATCGGCCGATTTATGCTTGAAACGCGTCGAAAATTGGGTTCAGCGTCTGGACTTTTGCAAGTGTGCCCGTGGTGGCCATGCAAAAGATATCGATTTCCATACATAATGGCATCGAACGTACTTTCGCAGGGTTAAAGAATTTCATAGATATCTAAAAAGAATTTCATAGATATCTAAAACCGCGTCCTTCACTGCTTAGTACGCTATAATACATTGTGTTCTAATTTACAATGTCCTTTTGTGAATATGTAATTAAATTGGTAAAATGTGTACCAGTTTATTACGATAAATAAGAAGAATAAATGTATAAACAGGAATTAAAAAAATATGTGGAACCAGACTACACTTTGGAATTCCAGATCTAATATTTGGCTGTATTTCTCTACTGTATATTGGACTGAAAAGCTAAAAACCATTTTTAATGATATCTACGATGCCACTGATTATTAAAGATATAAAATCATATATTTTTATAGTGCTTTACTCGTTCGTCCTTATTTTGTAATGGGAAGATATGATCTACAAATTTAAGGTGACTGTAAAGAGGTTATTAACTGGCCACTAAATGCTTTGCTATCCATTTATTTATTTCATACAAATTTAGTTCATAATAATAACTATTGTCTCCGGGCCTTCAAGACTTTTGCAAAGACCACCAACTGGATATTAACTGGTCAACAAATTCTTTTAACACAACTTTTTAGTCCCTCAAACAAAGAGAAGTGAAATATTTTGACAAATGGTATTAAATCTGACTCCATTTTCGCCCTGTTAAAAATCTGAACTCGAGCTCCTATTCCGTCTCGAACTCCGACTCCGAATTCAACTCCGCAAAATCAACTTTTTTTGGTTCACACGATACTCCAATCATCCAAAATTGCATATAGGGTATACGCACTAATGCGCAGCATCTAAACACAAGATGCACAGTTTTTTGCCGTGTTAACATCTATAGTCGCGGGTAGGGCCCAAATTCACAAAGTGAATACCTTCAAACACATTTTGTCCGACTGCGATCATACAGATTGACCAACTGCGATCACAGATTGTTTGGTGTTAAGCTCCTCCGAAACGGCTTGGCCGATTTGTATGAAATTTTGGGTGCATATCGGGTAGGTCTCAGAGTCGGCCAACATCATACCTTAAAGGATAAGGGTGACCCACCCCTATATAGAAAACAGATTTGTCCGACTGCAAAACACAGATTGTCAAACTGCGAAAAAAACACACATTGATGTAGCGGCAGTGAATAGTTGGCTTGGTTGGGATAGCAAGAGAGCAACGAAAATTGTGTGAACTTGTGTAGCGTATGCACGAATATAACAATGTGTGTATGTTCATGCGTCTGTTGCTTTTCATTCTCTGGTTTTTGGGCGTATAAAACAAAAAGCAAGAAAATAATGGCACATGTACTTGCACTGGTCTTTAAATAATTTTAAGTATTAATATTATTTAAAGTAACGTCATCATATGATTAAACGCTGTTTTTTATTTTCCAATGTAGCATTTACTAAAGTGTTCAGAGAAATCGAGCAGGTACCGTGTAACAAAAAGGTGTTAACACATCGCCCGTGAGTTCGAACACTCATTGGGTTATTTTTATTTAAATTAGTTGACCCGACAAACGTTGTTTTTCCTTAAAATTATTTTGGAATAACAGTGGCACCATCTGTCGAAATTGGTCGTACCAAGTCAGAAACCTTCGTGGGCTCATGCACAACAACTTTGCTAAACATCATCACATGATCAAATGCATAGTTTACGATTCTATAAAGGACACAGACAAACATTCATTTTTTATATATGTGACCTGGACTACGAAAAGGGTGCTTACGTTTCAAAAAATAATTTGTTACTTTTTTTTCGGTTTAGATAGAGGATGAACCGCTCTTTCAGATGGCGCGAACAGGGAAGTCCTATCAGGTGAGAGTAGAACAACCGGAGAGATGATGTAGTTCTGTATCAGAACTGTGAATCTTAAGGCATAGTCTTTGAATGCGTTTTATCGGAAAACAGGTTTTCGCACGTAAGCACCCTCTTCGTCCAGTCCAGGTCACATACATAGATGAGTAACATGGCCGTCGGTGCTGCAATGGTTAGTGTGCGCGCCTCTTGTACGGGAGATCCTGGGTTCGATTACTGCTCCGACCACCTTAAAATTTCTTTCGACGACGGTCACCTCGCTTAGTGACGGCGACACTATCGAGTACTTAGCCCTGAAAAAGCTTCTCAAAATACCGTTCGGAATCGGTGTAAAAACTGTAGGTCCCAATCAGTGAGTGAAAACTGGAAAGCGCACAGCTCAGTGATTGTGTGAATTTCTTCCCGGTCCCTTCATGGGATGTAATGGGAAACCATTTATTTTTTTTTATTCATTTGGTTAATACTCACCGCTTTCGTTGGCAAAATCAATTGTAGTGTTGTAACGTCAAAGTTTTTTCATAAGTAAACAATTGTCTGATAATTCCCTCGGACCGCAAGTCTGACATTTCGATAATTCTAACAATCAGAAGCGACACCACATACGCTAAAAATAAAACAGAGTGTGTAGAAGAATAATAAATAAAATATTTCCAAGTCAAATCAATGCTAGGTGGCAACTCTCCCCAACAAAATTTTCATTTACAGATAAATAACAGTGTAGTACGATAATCTCGCAAGAACTGAATACACGGTGCTTCCTTTTAACCCTGCTGTTAGGTTAGGAAAAAAATACGAATGTTAGGTTAAGGGACCATTTGGTCCATACTGCAATTTTCATGCAGAATATCAATTTAATCGCATTCGTTGTATATATTTTAGTTCAATATTCACTAAATATTGTTATTATTATTATCATCTTTGTTTTGAAAATAAATGTAAAGAAAATCAAAGGAAATATACTATGGACCAAATGGTCCTTTAACCTAAGATTCGTATTTTTAACGAATGTTAGCTTAAGAGACCATTTGGTCCATACTGCAATTTACAAACAAAATAACCATCTATTCGTATTCTTTGTATCTATCTTGGGTCAGTAATACTCAAATGTTTTTATTATTATTGATATTTTATATTTTGAACATAATTGTAAAGAAAATCAAAGAATATATTCTATGGACCAAATGGTCCCTTAATCTGAAATTTGTAATTTCTTATTTGACTCAGTCCTGTTTCTAGTTAGAAAATTTAATTTTTGCTCATGCCATTGGTTTACAAAAAATACCACGTGACCTGAAAAATGAAGTCAGTATATATCACCGTTCAAAACTTACAAAGAAAACTAGCCATTATTTGGACCAAGTGGGCTTAATCTAACAACAGGGTAAAGAAGTTTGCATATTTTGTTTTATTTTTGCCATGCATTTGTAAAATTTTTGGGATGAAATGGGAGACTAATTATTTGTTGTTGTTGGTTATTTATAAACCTCTGCAAATTAAGCTTTTAAAAATTTATAAGATATATTTTAATTACTTTTTGTGGTCCCAACATATGCAAATTAATATATGACAGTGACGCTCACTTTTAATGAAAATACTAAAGTCAATATTTGTATTGATTCATTATGATTTTGTGAAAAAAACATCGCCCCTTTGAATGCTCTAACAGTCGCAGTGCTCTCCTTTGAATCTAAAACATTTAGATAGAAAAATAGCTCTACATTCAAGAATCACCACCTAAGTAAATAATTTCGTACGTGCCTGCAGCCAAGCATGATAATTAATTTTATTTTCGTTGCATATGAAACCTGCATGCAACATCAAAAAATACTAAATGCATTCAAAACCTACTGTACGTTTTTAAATTCTTTCGTATAAACACAAACCATCTGTGTAATGTTATTTTCAAATAAAATTACTCTGCAAAACGTTCGTATGATTGACATTTACATTTAGAATTCAATACCATTTTTTACATTATAATTTTTCATAGGGTTGGGTGATTTTCTAAATATGTCTGATATTTAGTAATTGTAATTTTTATTGTATTTATATTGTAATTGTGTTAAACAAATTAAATTATTGCGGCGCTAACGTGTCGTTGTCAGTACATACAATCCTTCATGTTGCACTTCTATTCTAAAAACCTAAAAATCTAATTGTTGTGTGAGATTGTTGTGGTGTTGAAATTTAAATGTTGATACTTTTAAATAAAATGAATTCGAGTTGAATGCTGAAGTATGTGATAGATTAAAGTGAACCAAAATTCGATGTTTAATTATAATATGATACAAATATATTGGAACTTGTGTTTAATAGGATATAGAATATAATTGATTAAGATAATACAGAGGAATGACAGTTGTGGTTAGTTTTTGATAATCCATGATAAAGAATTCGAACAAAAATACAATGTCGATTATCTGTTTGCTAAAATTACAGACGATGGATATAGTATTTACTGATGAAACATAAAATAAGCAAAATTTTTATATTAAAATCATTTAACTTAATTGTGAATATTACTTTAACACACTGAGTTTCAAAGTACACTTAAATATTTCGAGTGGTATAAGAATTTTACATATTATATTTTCAATTTATTCGTATCCCTAAAAAATATACCTTTACTAACGGGTTTTCCAATAAGAGCGCTACAAAATTTTTTTTAAAATAAAACAAAACCGGTTTTAGATACCAATGAAATTCTTTATTCCTGTGAAAGTAAGTTCGATGCCATTACGTATGGAACTCGATTTCTTTTGCATGACCACCACGGGCACGCTTGCAGAAGTCCAGACGCTGAACCCAATTTTCGACGGTTTTCAAGCATAAATCGGCCGATACTGCTGCAATTTCACGTTCGATATTCGTACGAAGTTCATCAATCGTCGCTGGTTTGTTGGCATAGACCATAGACTTGACGTAGCCCAACGGGTCATAATCTAACGGCGTCAAATCGCACGACCGAGGCGGCCAATCTGCTGGGCCATTTCGTGAGATAACACGTTCACCAAACTTGGTTTCCAATAAATTGATTGTGGCATTCTCTGTGTGGCTTGTGGCGCCGTCCTGTTGGAACCACATGTCCTCCAAGTCCATATTATCCAATTGGGGCCAAAAATATTCGGTTATCATTCAACGGTAGCGATTCGCATTCACAGTAATGTGCCGGTCTTGATTATCACGGAAGAAGGTCGACCCAATGAAGCCGCCGGCCCATAAACCGCACCAAACCGTAATTTTTTCGGGATGCAATGATGACTCATGGATTAAGTGTGGATTGGTGTCTCACCAATAATGCATATTTTTCTTATTGGCGAAGCCATTCGGCCACAAATGAGCCTCATCTCTGAAGATGATTTTCCGATGAAAATCCGAATCAAAGTTGAGGCCACTGACTCCAAATTTCGGTAGTAAATTTTAATAATTTTGACTCTTTGTGTGCTCGTATATCTTTCCATGATGAAATGGCAAACTTTACTGAAGAGAAGTGTCAAAAGAGCCCAAAAAAATATGGCGTCGTTTGCTGTCCCTATCGATTTACTTTTGTAGCGTCTCTGTTGAAAAACCCTTTATAAATAGAATAACTGATACAGGTTATGGAGCAAGGAGCAAACAAAGTTAAGTAAAAAGCGAAACATTATATGCTTGCATAAAATGTTCCAAAAAACGGCAAAAATTCAAAGTTTTGTCTTCCGCAGGCAAGCTACCCAAAGCAAATTAATATTTTTAACACAAAGAAAAAAATTCGTATGTTTATGTATTTGAGATTGAAAACCTAAAGTTGAAAAGTTGGAAGTAAGACTAATCCGACGATTGGTGTAAAGTTTCTGCATACCTCTCACTTGGGAGCCGACAAAAATTATTCCTTCATCGGACAGTCCAAGCAGCTCATTACCTCCGGCCTTGGATTAACAATGTTCCGGGAAATGGCTTTATCGAAACCCTCCGTTAGCTAGCTAGAGTGAGAAGGCGAATGGAATGAGCAGCCTGATTGGTTATGCGGTCACTGATGCGTCTGAGAGTATCTACGTCATCCTATTACAGAAGCTCTTCCAACTAATCGATATATTATTTTGTCCTTTGAATCCAGATTATCCAACACTACTGGTCAACGGTAGATCGAAAGTAAATAATCAATAAGAAGTATAACTTCAATAATCAAAAAACAGAATCGAAGTTTTTCATTTCGAAAAAAAAAATTAGAGCCAAACAACATAGGATGACTTCTTTTGAAACACCTGTTATCATACTAACTCACTATGTTCAAGTATTTTTCTTTAACTGCGAACCCTCCCATTAAAATAATTTCTAGCCTACAATTTTGTTGCTGAAAGTCCCTTTTCCGTTCGACGTTATATCAGCAAACAGTTGATGTCAAAGTTTTCTATCTTATTTTATATCTTCCGGTATTATTCTCAACTTGAAACTAAATCTCTCAGTTACGCTTTATTGAATTTAATAACTTTTTCCTATGCAGAAAGAGAACACAAACGGAAAGCTCAGTTGCACGATTCATTCTAAATAAGGACACATCCGTCGTAGCAGATCGGTTTAATCCAATTTCCTTAATGAATGGTATGACAACTTTGTTGAGAAGTCAAGTTCTGGTATGTTGATATGGATTCATACGTGGGGTTGCTTGGATTTTATGAGCAAACAAGGTCACTGCATAAGCCTTTGATATTAAGAAAAGTCATGCCATTTTTCTTATATTTTTTATTTATTGTTTTAGTTCTCTTCACCCCTTTTTCTATCGTAATACTGATGCTTAAGATATTTCTCATTTTAATCATTTTGTACAACTGAGAATTGACAAATGATACACAGTTAAAACTAACTGGTTGTTCCACAACCGGCCTTCATACGTTTGTTGTCGTTTAGAATTTTAGGTAAATATTGATGATTAGTTGATGAATGGAAAATCACGGAAGTTAATAACATTCCACACATATTTGAATTAAATAATGAAGGATATTACGTCATGCCACACGTCCTTCTGTCTTTCCTTACAGAGAAACTGTTAATTTATCTTCAAACGGAAAAATATTAAACCTAAGCGGTGAAGGATGACTGGCTCAGTGTTTTGTATTTGCAACAGAGATGAGTTATATTTGTTATAGAGTGAATTCAAAAGTTTCGAATCTGTTTTTTTGTACTATTTCCGTCTTAATTTACTTTTTATCTCTGTCGTTCGCAGCGATTAAAGCATTTTTTAGTTTCTCCATTAAATAAGTTAGTCCATTCAAATTTTTCTCTTTTGTATTTACCGTCGCGTCCATCTTTTCATGTTTAGACTTTAAGGCGACAAGATAATTGTAAAGTTTTTGATACCAACCAAACACTTTATGGATACCTCAGTTAGTTTGTCTTTGTACCAGGTGAATTTGAGTTGTATAGGCAAAATGTATAAAAGATTTTCTGATTGATAGCCCCTCTCGAGGGGAAAATATCAATTAATTTAAAGAAGGGCTTTCTGCCTGTAATTTATGGTCTCTCAGATGTGGTAGGAGATGAATATAACTTTTGAAATATTACAAAGGGTAGTGTAGGAGATTTGTCTCCATTTCTGTTCTAAGTACCATTCTGTTCTAAGTACCTTTTGACTTTTAAAGTTTGCTAAAGAACTATTAAATGTGTACAATGAACGGTAGAATATGTAAATATTTAGGGAAATGATTTTAATGGCCTGAGTGTTGAGCAAATAAAGTTCGTAAATTAAAAAAATTTGTGATGGTAAATTTAAAAGCGTAATACATACACTCGCGTTCACTTATTTAAAGTCACTAAAAATTCCATATTCAGCAGCCCGTATCTTTTGCAATTGCAATTGCGATTGCAGAATTTTAAAATGGAAATGGAAGCTTGACATCTTGAGATATAAAAAAAATCATGACAATAGTGGTTTCTGAACTAAATAACTTTTTTTGAGCAATTTATAAAAAAGCTGCACTATTTTTTTGGTTCACTTGAATAAAGGAACTATAACAAATTTTAATGAAAATCAGGTTTTCTTGTTTTTTTAATTTATTTTACTTTATTTAAAAACTATTAATAATGGGTTCAACCCCCTTTGTTTTTAATAACTTCAAATTTAGGGGTTTTCTCTCAATGAAAACAATGAAAAAGAGAATTTATGTAATCCAACGAAATTTGATTCCAAGCATCCTTAATGGACTGAATTACTGACTGCTTGTCATCAATTTGTATACCTTCTTCATAGACCTTACGAGATAGCCAACCTCAGACATTTTCAATAATGTTTAGATCTGGCGAATAGGGTGGCCAGTCAAGAATATTAACATTTTGGCTTGCAATGCACTCCTTTACTACTCTGACGGGGCATTATCCTGTTGCAATATCCAAGATATGGGACCAAATAGTTCACTGAACTTCGGAAAAGCCGATTCCAATAAGGTTTTATAGCTTGCACCAGTAATTTTTGTATTTTGAAATTCAAAATCGATGGTGCCGCAGTACAAAATAGCACCCCACACCATAATGCCGCCCGCTCGGCTGTGATGTCGGTTCAAAAAACGCTTTTCTTTGCGCAGATCATGGAAATAATAGTTCTAGCCACCAGGCCCATCCAAATTAAACTTCTTCTCAGCCATAAATACAACGGTTCTCCAGTCATTTACATGACCTCTTGGCTGCACATCCCATACCATGTAGTCTCTTGCGAATTGAAACCGCTTTGCCTTACGAGGAGCATTAAATGGCGGCTTTTGTTGTAATTTAAGGTATTTAAGATACTCACAGCTGTGAACTACTCTGCGTACTGATGACTTGCTCGCCTCCACTTCAGCTTAAGCTCTTATTTTTGACAAGGATAAGGCAGAATTAGAAGTAATTCTGATGATTTTTCTTTTCTCATACGTAGATAAAGACAACGAAACCCTTCGGTAAACATCGATTTTAGTTTTTTCTGATAGATTTAAAAATTTTTGTTTTGCCATTTTGACTCGTAAAATGTTTAAGATGTAAACAAACGCTCCCTACAAAAAATTATCGCTTACTTTAAAAATAATAAAAAAAAATAAAGTGCCTTTATTCAAGTGAACCAAAAACAATAGCACATTTTTGGAATTTTTTTATAAATTGCTCAAAAAAGTTCTTTAGTTAAGAGACCACTATTGTAATGATTTTTTTGATATCTCAAGATGTCTAGCTTTTATTTCCAATTTAAAATTCTGCAAGCGGTTACAAATTGCAAAAGATGCAGGCTGCTCAATATGAAATTTTATAAATAAATAAATAAATAGTTTCCCATTACATCCCATAAAGGGACTGGGGAGAACTTCTCACAATCACTGAGCTGTGCGCTTTCCAGTTTTCACTCACTGATTGGGACCTACAGTTTTACGCCGATTCCGAACGGTATTTTGAGAAGCTTTTTCATGGCTAGATACTCGATAGTGTCGCCGTCACTATGCGAGGTGACCGCCGCCGAAAGAAAATTTGAAGGTGGTCAGAGCCGGGTTCGAACCCAGGATCTCATGTACAAGAGCCGCGCACACTAACCATTGCACCACCGATGGCCAATTTAAAATTTTTAGTGCCTTTAAATAAGTGAACCGGAGTGTATACTACAATCGTCTGTGTTTGAAACGATTTATGCCCTAAATCAAAAAATGCAACACCTCTGAATTGGTGCGGTGATCCATGGTAGCAGGGACTTCAATATATATCGAAAGAGGCATGTGGAACTGATTTGTTAATCTTAAGATTGCACCATATCAGAATACAGGAAAATAAATCATCACTTAGTAATAAAAAAAAGATTTTGAATATTAGTTTTTGACATAAACTAAATTCGGTTGTAGCAACAGGTAATTCGGCCCCAACAACATCTAGTAAGGCTGTGGCAACCTCTAATGAGGTTGTGTTAAACTCAAATGAGGTTGTGTCAACCTCTAAGGAGGTTGTGTCAATTTGTAATGAGGTTGTGAGAACCTCTCATTCGGTTCAGACAACCTCTAAATTCGGTTACAGCTTATTCGGCTACCTCAATTCGGTAATTCGGCCCCAACAACATCTAGTAAGGCTGTGGCAACCTCTAATGAGGTTGTGTTAAACTCTAATGAGGTTGTGTCAACCTCTAAGGAGGTTGTGTCAACTTGTAATGAGGTTGTGAGAACCTCTCATTCGGTTCAGACAACCTCTAAATTCCGTTACAGCTTATTCGGCTACCTCAACCGAATTTTTCTGTGTGTGCAGGTGTCAGCCGCGGAAATATATTAACCCTCATCCTGTAAAGAAAGCAATAAAGAATCTTGTATTTTGGGCAAATTTTGCCCAATAACATTTTACTAGTTTTATTACTTTTTATTGCAAGTATTACATACAATTTCTGCACAGGAATAATTTTTGCACATGACAATTCATACATTTTGTGTTATTTGTAATACTGTTCGATTTACGGTCTCTCTTTGTGCTTTTTTTTTTCTTGCGGGTGATTTTGCTTCATGGCGACAGTACCGTATGGCTGTGTCTTACACTGCTTCTTTTCACCTTCCAAAAGCTCATATCAGAAAATGCTTTGATTTGTTCCACTCGGTACTTATTGCATCAAGCCTATTTGCGCATAGAGCTACAGTCCACCTCTTCATCTCCGTTTACAAGCGTACTTTGTTTGGTTATAAAACTCTATTATTTCTTCTTCAACTGGTTATGCTATATTGGTGAGTCTTGGTGCACTGCATTTATAAGATAATGTGACGTTATTTTTATTTTCAAAAAGGAACTCTGAGTAAAAGACTGTTTTTTTCATGTCCAAAATATGTAGTCATTTTCTTTTTCAGAAGTTCAGCAGCAAGATCGTGTGAGATAAAAAAGGTATCGCAAGTTAGAGTCGTTCTGCAAGTTCGAGTACCACTCTTTGATTATTTTCAGGGACGTAATTATGATTTCGTCCGATATACACTTGCATAGACCAAGCATAGTTGGCATTAGAGTCTCACAGTACCCAAAATTTCGCTGGCTTCGAGAGAATATATTGCCTAAGTGGGCATTTGCCACGATATAGCACCAGCTGTTCATCGAATGTCATGCATTAGTTTGTATTATATATAATCTTCAAATTATTAGCCCATTTGCCCCTCATACATTACTCTTATAGGTACCAGCTTATCGTGAGCTCTCCGAACCGTTCTCTCTGATTTATCGTCGAATCGTAGAACTCTACTAGTATTTTGGAATCTACACAGCGACATTGTTGGTTTGAATATGGACCTTCCTTTCACATCGTCCCATAAACATTCCATTGGTTCACCACAAGAACGATAAACGCCAGCTAATAACAGCAATCCTAAACATGCCTTCGAGGATGCATGGTTAATTTCCTTCTAAACTTCTCCAAACACTTTGATAACTACGTAGTGTACCTAGTTTCAAAAATACGATGAAAATTACCTTCAATATTCGTCATCGTTCTAATGATACTTTGCATGTCCTTAGTCATAAACAACTCAAATGTTGATTTGATATAACTAACACGTGCAATGGCATATTGAGTTAGTCCTGAAGTAGTAGTAATAACGTTTTGCCAAATTGGTTGTACCAAATTTTTTTTGTTCTTAGAAAGAAACTCGGAAGATGGGTCTTCCTCTTGCGCTGGAATAGAAAATTGTTGCGCATCGGAGCAAATACTTTCTCCCTCGGATATGGCAATATATGCAACTGGTCCTTCATCTGATGCAATTTGCTAGAGAGTTTTTTGCGTGCTGAAAAGAGTATAAATTTTGAGTTACACTCCCAACCCGCGACTGCAATTGAAGCCAAATGTTTTCCTGTTTCCGGTTGTCGAATGTTTTTCTATTTCTAATGTTTTTGGAGCTCTAACACAAGTTTGGGTATATTGGGGCTTCCCCAAAATCCATATAAACAAAGCATACAGTGTAGCCGTTATTGTCGCGAATGTATGTAGCTACAGCGCTACAAAAAATGTGTATAGACCAGGGATTTCCCGGGAAACGAAAATTAAAGCACAAAGTGTAAATATTGTTTGCGGAAATAATGTAAAATAGTATTGGGCAAAATTCGCCCAAAATACAAGATTTGTTCCATTTTGTGTGGGGGAGCCTCTGGTGGAGTCACGATATCAATTTTCACAATGCTGCTGAATATACGTAAAAAAATAATTTCCGATATTACTAAATACACACCAGATACGCAGAGTTAAAAATGTGTTTGGGAAAAATTTTCCCAAAATACAGAATTAGGGTTAAATGTTTTCGTAGCAAGGTATGGCACGCGTTCAATTGCACAAGATTCGCGCAGATTTACTACTGTACCTTCGATATCACAGTGGAAGAATGTCGAAAGCAGACTCAAATCACATATCTATTTCACACCTCTGATTTGAATCTAATAACTTAAATTTTACATTTTGTTATAACTGATTTTGTTAGTTTCCATGTTTCTCAGTAACAAATAGTTGGATGAAGACCTGTACTCACAGAAAATGCAACTGAGTGTTATAGCTTAAACAAACATCAAAGTACTGTAACTCTATCTCTCAGTCAATCTATAGAAATCAGAGAAAAATAGATCTAGAAATATGTGTGATGTTTCACAATCGGATATTTTGTTACTATTTATGCCCAGCACTGAAAATCTGTAACTTTTTAAGGATCGATTTTACTTAATTTGGAAATAGTCGACAAATTTGTATTGAAACTTTATAATTTATGACAATTTAACCCACCTAAAAGTTACAGAATTCCGGAGCAGATAGTAGTGATGCGCTGTAAAATATCGATCCAGCAACATTTTGCAGGAAACATGTACATGTTTGCAATAACTGTTTTCATGAATTGAAGATCTACTGCTTCTTTTTTATGTGTCTCGTATTTGATTTTAGTTATTTTCAACAAGAAACCCACATTTGGTTCTCAAAAACATATACTATAACCTATACATCATTGTGCCTCAAACATGTTATATTGAATAGTAAACACAATCGGTTTGGGAACAAGCATAGCACATATGTATGTGAAAAGCTACAAACACGTTATATTTGCACCCAAATAACAACAACATTTTGATTTTTCAGCGTGCAGTAGCTTAAAAGATGCTAACGTTATTCAGCGAACAAAATTGTCAGAAATAATTATCGAAATTCCGACTCTTCTCGGACAAGGCCCATTTTTGTCTCATGGACTATTTTATCAAGAAAAATTGTCTTTATTGGAGCGAGCACTATCCACTAGTGATCGACTAAGTATCATGTGCATCCACAAAAATTTATGTTTGGTGCGGTTTATGGTACGGCGGCATCATCATTATTTCTTCCGAAATGGCATCGGCGACATAGTTGCTGTCAATGGTCCTTAGTATAGAGCGATGTTAACCGCCATTCTGCTGCCAGAACTCGATAACATCGAGATATCAAAGTTTTGGGTACAACAAGATAGCGTTACATGACATGAAAGCGACGCAAGATCTCACGGCGCGCGTTCATAAATTAACCGCTGCGATAATACGACCTTAAAAAAAATGGCGTCTCATAACATCCCATGAAGGAATTGAGGAGAGCTTCTCACAATAAGTGAGATGTGTGCTTTCTAGTTTTACACTCACTGATTGGGACGTACAGTTTTACACCGGTTCCGAAAGGAATATTTGAGAAGCTTTCTCATGGCTAAGTACTAGATAGTGTCACTATGCGAGGTGACCGTCGAAAGAAAGAAATGTAAGGTGGTCTGAGCAGGGATCGAACCCACGTTCTCATGTACAAGAGCCGCGCACACTAACCATTGCACCACCGACGGCCACAACCTAAACCTCACGGCCAACAGTTGAGAAGGTATTGCCGAAACATATCCGCACATAATGGACCGAGTCAACAAAAAATTGGACAGACCACTTGAAACACTACCAGCAAAGCTGAGAAGTCCACTGAAATGATGTACTAAAAAAAAAAATAAATGGTTTCCCATTACATCCCATGAAGGGACTGGGGAGAACTTCTCACAATCACTGAGCTGTGCGCTTTCCAGTTTTCACTCACTGATTGGGACCTACAGTTTTACACCGATTCCGAACGGTAATTTGAGAAGCTTTTTCATGGCTAGATACTCGATAGTGTCGCCGTCACTATGCGAGGTGACCGCCGCCGAAAGAAATTTTTTTTTTTTTAAGGTGGTCAGAGCCGGGTTCGAACCCAGGATCTCATGTACAAGAGCCGCGCACACTAACCATTGCACCACCGACGGCCACAGAAATGATGTACTACTCAATACATAATTATACTGAAACGATTTATACCAAATTCGGTAGTTTCAAACGAATTGATACCAAAATCGGTAGATACAGCCTAATTGATACTAAATTCGGTTATGACATCCGAATTGATACCAAATTCGGTTGTGACATCCGAATTGATGTCAAATTCGGTTGTGGCAACCGAATTGATTCCAAATTCGGTTGTTGCACCCGAACTGATGCCGTATTCGGTTACTCCAACCGAATTTGGTAGCAGTTTCGGTTGCTGTATCCGAATTATTTCCAAAATGGGTTGCACCAAAGTTGGTTGACAGAACGAATATAATTAAAGATTCGGTTGTTACAACCGGATCGATTAAGAAATAAGGGTGCTTCAACCGAACTTCTGTTGTGAGTAATAAATTTGGTTGTGACAGCCGCAATTCGGTTGCGGCAACCCCAGTTGGGTAGTAACAGCCGTATTTACGGTTGCTACAACCTCTTTTCAACCAATTAGTTCTCTGGATGTATAAGGCTTCATGTCAATCCAAAGATGGATGTATTTCCGGTTGGCCAACCCGATATCACCACTAATCCACAGCCAATTTTAATAAAATTTGGTGCTGTTCAATATTTTGGCAAAAGCTGACGTGCAAAATAAAGCTTAGAACTTCGGCATGTCCATTTTTGTACTTCCAAGATAAATATTGCGCGGACAATTGGTTGGTGGTCAAAAAATTCCCAAAACCACTTAGGATACTAATTGAGTTACTTATTAGCTAATGGTATGCGCAATGTCACTCTACGACCGAATATGGTCGAATTTTTCTTTTCTTTTAATGCAAGGGTGAATATAGATGTGTTTTAACAGAACTCGAACCAATGGATAACTTTGGGATGAGGGTACTTGGGGTACTTGGGATGAGGTACTGGGTTTTTTTGTTGCAGTGGAGACGAAAATTCTACGTACAATTACACGATAAAAAAATTAAAGCCCCAAATCACCCCATTTTCAAGAAGATTACATTTACAGAAGATCACATTATGAAAAGGAGAGCACTTTTTGCAACCACAGTTTTAAACAGTTTCAGTTTCTTATTTAAAATATATTCATGTAAATTCTCCATTTCTCAATACTTTCTGCCTCTTTATATATCCTTAAATTTCGTCATGGCTTTCTTATCATCGTACAAATAATTTGTCACTAATCCCAAAAGGTTTCGTGATTGCAAAATAAATCGAACGATGCCTGATTCTAATACCGGGAGGAAAAGAGTAAAGGAATGAAAATAATGCAAAATTAAAAAAAAACTAATCCTGCAACTAATATATCTCCTTCACAGCAACGCCAAATTTTTTTTCTGTGTCAGATATTGTTACGCTATTATTTATAAGGAACACTCTGCCATCTGCATAAACTAAAGTTCAAGGAATAAGCCGAGGTAGTGTCAGTATTTAAATGCATGTAGCTACATGGAGCTGTTGATTTCTGGGAAATGTACGTTCATGTATTTATAAGCAGACTCAAAAATATCTTTGGGTATGAAAAACAAAATAATTTATTCTCTATTATTATTATCATTATTTGGCTTAGCATACCGGGTCAATAAAATTCTTAAGACTATGTAACAGATGTGTAGATAGAAGAGAAAGTACGTAACAAAAATATAATATTCCTTCCTCGTGCTGACCTTTTCGAAAAATTAACAGAATTTGGAAATATACCACGCACAAGATCTATAATATAATATTTGTTATTATAGTCCACAAAACAACAAAGTATCCTTAGTTCAATGAAGTGTCCTTATTTAACTAATTTTCTTATTTTATCTTGGCGAAACTTGTGTTTCCTTGGGAAACACACGAATAGAGGTCATTATTGACAGTTTAATATCTTTTAAGAATTTATTAATGCTATGGACCAGATAAAATCTTCTAGTTTTATTGTTGCAGAAGCAGGTATGGGGCCAAAGTTTCTCAATCTGTGCAAGTTTCCTTTACTGTGGTTTTTACAAGAAAGAAATAATTGCCTCTTTGTTGTGCAGATTTTGCATGAGTACAGGGAAAGAAAAATAGTAATAGAAAGGAAGGTGACAGTTTTGTATACCAGAGAGCTGCAATGGCTAGTGTTACGCGGCTCTTATACATGAAAACGTGGGTTCGATCCATGCTCTGACCACCTTGAATTTCTTTTTCGTTTCCCGGTGAATCCCTGATCTCCACACATATTTTTTATTGCTGTATATATGTATGTATATTCTGGACAATAAAGCCAGTGCTATATATGTATATATGATGTTTTTATGGATTTTGGGGAATCACCAATCTATGCACACTTGGTTTAGAGCCCCAAAAGCATCAGAAAGAGTAAAACATTCGACATTCGGGAGTACACTTTCGTTTATGTGAGTGCGTGGTTGCTTCAATTGCTGTCGCGGCTTGTGAAGTGTGTAAGTAAAAATAAATATTTTTTTTTCAGCACGAAAAAAGAAAATAAAAAATTCTCTTGCAAATTTCGTATACATATTGCCATATCTGAGGGAGAAAGTGTTTGATCCGATTACCAAAAATTTTCTGTTCCAGCGCAAGAGGAAGACCCATCTTCCGGGTTTCGTCTAATGACAAAAAAAAAACAATTTGGTACAACAATTGTGGCAGCTCATTCGTTGGTAGGAAAAGTGATGAAAACGTTATTACCACTATTCGAGAACCATCTAAATACGCTATTGCATTCACGTCCGGCAATGCACTTGAAGCAAAAACTAGATGCAATTTCATATTTTGGAAAATTTTAATATAATTGGGTTACATTTTCTAATACAAAAAGAACATATTGCGGGAAACATATACTTGTTTCCAAGCATTTTTTCCATGAATTGAAGATTTTCTGCCTTGCTATTTCTTTGTTGTCTGCCTCATTTTTGTTTTTACTCGTTTTCAACAAAAAAAATACACATTTGTGTCTCAGAAACATAAATTATAGCGTATTAATCATTGTGACTCAAACATGTTATATTGAATAGCAAACACAATGTGTTTGAGCACAAGTATAGTTTATTTGCGGCAAGCTACAAACACGTTATATTTAAATCCAAACAACAAAAAAAGACAGATGTTTCTGAGTGTAGCATATATCTTGTTGGTATGTATGGGCATCAAAAGTTTTGAAGAAAAATGTTTTAATTATGCAATAAATGTAGTTTGCTCTAAATTTTAAAGTAGAAAATGTAAATTTTTGTTCTTTAAAAACAACAGCGTCAGCGATCAGACTTACGTCCACAGGACTGTATGTATGTGTGCATCACTAGCTACATCGATTTATTTACTGAAATAGCCTGTCCTGTAAATTTCTAATTTTAGTGCGTGAGTATACGCATATTTTCATGTGCAGTCACCATTAAACCAGACAGGTGATATACGTCAATGGGGGTAACGAAATAAACCCAAAGTCGTTTAGAAATTAACAAGTTTACTTTTTGGCCTAAAAAAGAATGGAGGAGATTGGATTTTTTTTACATTTTCCGCACATTTTTTCCCTCTTGTTTCATATTTTACTTGTAGCTGTACTCGCTGTCATTGTTGCCGACCCTAAGGCTGTAGATGAGGTTGCTGTTTGCGCAAATACACCTTTAAGATTTATCGATTTATCGAAAACCTTTAAGATTTATCGATTTCCTTGGTAAATATTATATTTTTACTATGTTTATCAACTCTTCTCATCCTTTTTCTTCGTAAGTTTGCGAAAAAACATTCAGAAAAAAGTGGTAACACACACAATAACACTATGTTAACATCTGTTATGTTGATGTTAAACAATAACATTGCTTAAACAAAGAAATGATGCATCGAAAAAGGTTTTTTCTTAAAGTTCGTTATCCTTTTGTGAATTTGAGCAGAATTTTGTAGGCCGTGTGAATTAAAGAAAATCCTTGTTTCAAGAAAACTTTAATTGGTAATTAAAATAATTTATTCAAAACAAATGCTTTTGACGTGTCTTTTTAATTAGCAACCAAACAAAAAGAAACAATTTTTAATTTGCAACTCGTTAATGGTTTATTTAAGCAGCAGAGTTTTATTTTTGTCCATGAAATTATTATAGACTCAGCAGTAGGTTTGAGCTTTACAGACATATTGGACTGTAATTTCGGTTACATTTCTGGAAGAGTCAGCCGTCACTTGCATCAATCATTTTCTGCTGTCAAACGAAAGATTACTTATCTCTGTCTTTAGAAACGAAGTATGTCCGTTTAGCGTTGATTCCGATGCGAGTGGGCAATTTGCAATGTACGACATAGAAATAATCCGTCACTTGTGATTCGAATGAAAGATTAACCTTTGAGGTTTCAGCCAAATCAAAAACTTACGAAAATATATATGTAGACGCACACTGGGGCATAAAGGTGAAAAACGGCAATTTATTCACAAAAGAGAATTATGTAATAAATACTGGGCTGAACAGCAGATCTCCGAGCAGGGCTCCAAAAAACAATGAAAAAAATTAAAATCAGACAAAATATTGGAACTCCAAAAATCAAAAAATTGTTCTCCCGTCGAAAGTATGGGGCCCCAGGGTCAAAAAAAAATACAGCAGACAGTTGTCCGAGGCCTTCGGCCACGGACTGTCCCTGCAGGCTGTGTCAGAGACACGGCCATTAAGTTTAACGTAGAATACGCCATCCGATAAGACAGAAAACATATATAACAATAAATTCATTTGCTTATATTATTTATCATTTATTGTTATATATGTTTTCTGTCTTATCGGATGGCGTATTCTACGTTAAACTTAATGGCCGTGTCTCTGACACAGCCTGCAGGGACAGACCGTGGCCGAAGGCCTCGGACAACTGTGTGCTGTAATTTTTATATTTACCAACGGCATTTGATTCAAGTCCGTTTAAAAAAAAAATATTATGTTCAATTTTTTTAAACTTAATTTAATTTATGTATTTTAATTAATATTTTTATTGAAATAAGTTTTGCGAATGTTGAGAGGGCCGCCCTAATATTAAAAAAGGTTTACCTTATCGAGTCTTCACATTAGCATTCGAGCGTTGTGTGAAAGCTTTACGCTTTACAATTCAAAATTAATGTTACAACAGCTTTATTGAAGCTTTCGCAAAAAAGCTTTATTACGTTAGCTTACTGTTTGTTTCACTTTTTACTAGATACATGTTGGCGAGCAACATTAGCTTGCTGTTCGTTTCACTTTTTACTAGATTCCTCAAATTCAATGAAATAAAGATTACAACAATAAAAACCTGACATGACTCCTCATACCGTAAGGTAAGACGTATTCTACGTCAAAAACGGGATCATCTAGGGACGTCGTATGAACCATCGACTATAGGTATAAAAGGTATTCTCCTCACGAATTTAGTGGTAGGTATATTTATTTTTAATGTGCGACGTCTGTGGACCCAGATAACCCTATTTGATTACATTGTATCGGGTATCGAGAAGTGTAAAAATATAAAATACTTCTCTACACAAAACTAGGCGGAAGCCTTCATTTAAAAAGACTTGAAATTAAGAAGATAATAATTAATTTTTTTTTTAATTCCGCTATTTAGAGGAAAAGTGATTACAACGCCACTGGAAATCTTCACCAGTTTTTACACCCTCACCCATAGGGATGGGGGTATATATCATTTAATACGTAAAAAAATGTAACACAGAAGAAGCCATATTAGGCCCTTAGTATCTTTGGGCGAAATTCGTTTTTGGACTTTTTAAGACGTTTCAACCACGTCCGTCTGTCTGGCTGGCTTGGCTGGCTGGCTGGTCAAAACGATATCTGCCGCAAATCTTAACAAATCACAAAGAAATTTTGTCAGTGACTATTATTTTCCAATATTGAGTTTCGAATTGAAAACGGGCGTTGTGATCACGCCCATTCTGGTACCTCCCATACAAAACAGGGTATTCGTTCGGGTTGTCAATCCGATAAATCGCGTGAAACAATGTCGACTTTAATGAAAGTAGGTATACGGCTTCAAACGCCATTCACCGATTAAAACAAGGGTGAGTTTGCCACGCCTATTGTGATACCTCTCATACAAAAGTTGTTTGGCCGTCTGGTTGTTCGGCACGAGGAGTCCCGCAAAACAGAACCAATCTTTATGAAAATTTGTACTAGTCAATATTTAGTCAAATAAAACTCTCCTATAGAAAATAAGCTGTTTTGCCACACTCGCTCTGGTAACTCCCATATAAAAATTGGGCGGATGACCGGTTGATCGACACGATAACTCTCGTAAACTGCAACCGATCTTAACAAAATTCAGTACTAAAATTAATAGATTTTTTTTTAAACCAGAATAAAAAACATGTTTTTTAAAAAAAAAAATAAAATTTATATTTTGTATATATAAAGCGTGATCCATTTCGAGGCTCCCTACTTTTTTAAAGAAAATACACAGAAATTTCAAATTGAATGGGAATGTTTATTATCATTTGAAAGAACATTCTTTGGCTTTTATTTTTTGAGGATTATGTTTATCAAATGTTGGCCGCGGCTACGCCTCAGATGGTCCATCCGTTGACTCCAATTTTCGATGAGTCGTTCGAGCATTTCGACTGGTAACTGGCGAAGGACACGCGTTATGTTTTACTCCAAGGCCTGAATCGAAGCGGGTTTGTCCGCATAAATTTTAGACTTTACATGTCCCCACAGAAAAAAGTCTAACGGTGTGATATCACACGATCTTGGTGGCCAATCGTCTATCAATAAATCCATTGATTGATACGATGTGTGGGAAGGGGCGCCGTCTTGTTGAAACCAAATGTCGCCTAGATCACGAGCTTCAATTTCAGGTATCAACTAGTCGGTTATCATGGCATTTTTGAAGAAACATGAACCGATGATTCCGGCCCACAAACCACACCAAACCGTAGTTTTTTCTGGATGAAGTGGCAGCTGTTGAATCTCTTTCTGAACAAAATTTGGCTCGGAAATGTCGGATCTACTTGGAACTTTTGCAGAGCCCATTGAGCGAAGCGATGTCGCTTGGGAAGGTCAGGCGGCTTCTGTTCTTGCATAAGCTGTATTTTGTACGCTTTCAATTCAAGACCGCGACGGAAAATGCGCCAAGTCATTCCCTACGTCAGTCCGAGTTGCTGCGAACTGCGCCAAATCGACTCTCCACGGTCTTAGTGTACACTCTCAGCTACGGCGGCTATATTTTCAGCACTGCGTGCTGGACGTATTCGGTCGAATATTATCCAATAATGAATGCTGGGTCTCAAGATGCGTGATGGTGTTGCGAATAGTACGCTCAGTGGGTCGATTATGTTGACCATAAGTTGACAAAGTGCACGGAACCCATTCCACACAGAACGTGAATTTTCGTAATAAAGTTGAACGATTTGTAAACGTTGTTCAGGCGTAAGTCTTTCCATGATGAAATGTCAAACAATACTAAACAAAAATAACATGACGACTCACACGTGATCTGTCAAAAAAAGGCTATTGAAAAAAGTATGTCTACTTGGATCACCCATTATATCCATTTTTAAAAAAATAAATAAATCTTTGAATTATTTGCATAAAATTGATATACCATGTATGTAAATTAGTTTAGAGTAATTGTGGAAAATAATAGGAAAACGCAGTTGTGAAAGGGGTAAAAAAGGGCAGAAACGGGGTTCTTTAAGCTCTAAAAAACCCAAACCCACAAAAAGGCACTTTTTTGGTCCAACTTTAAAGAAAACTAGTAAATATTTAATTTTTTTGCAGAAAAGTTATATAAATTAAGGGAAATTATGGAAAATAAATGAAAAACGAAGTTCTAAAGGGTGAAGAGGGGAATAAATGGGTTTAAACTTGTATAAAAAACCAATTTCGTAAAAAAATCTTGAAAAAAGCAAAGCGCAATAAAATAAACGAAAAAGAATTTTAAACCCCCTTTTAAAGAAAATACGATAACTCGATAACTACCAGAGTTAAAAAAATAATTGCCAACAAATTTCATTCCGATTGCTAAATACACGCCAGATACGATGAGTTAAAAATGCGTTTGGGAAAAATTTGCCCAAAATATAGGATTAGGGTTAAGAGACGGTTTACCTTCTTTCTTTTCTCCATGTACCACTCAGTCGCAGCTCACGTTGTAGTTGACTGAAGCATGCAGCGTTCTTTTCATCATTTGCAATGCGACACTCTTCATCGTACCATATTTTGTTGCGAAGCGGATTTTGGAAACCAAGTACGGTTTTTGCGGCAGTTTTCATAGACTCGGAAATGGGTGTCCTTTGTGATTCGTGGCCATCATCGGGAGAGGCTGGGTTTTGTACCGAAAGTTGCGAAAGCTTCCTTTCTGGTAATTGTAGCTTTCCGATGTCTAGGTTTCTCTGCGTCTAGTTTCGTACGATTTTCGCTCTACTTTGTCTTGTGCGAACCTTTGCCTTTATATTTCCGCTTTACCTTTGAATTGATATTAGCTTCTTTGATCACTCGTACGTCCAGTACCCTGAATGAGTGCCTTCCATCAATCACCACGCGATCAATTTGGTTCTTCGTTCTTTATTCAGGGGATACCCAAGTAGCCTTGTGGATGTATTTATGCTGGAACTTGTACCACTAATGACCATATTTTTTGCCGCGGCAAAGACAATCAGTATCAAACCGCTGCCGGAACTGTCAGCATGTAGACCGAAATTGCCAATAGTTGGACGAAATACATTCTCCCTGCCTACTTTGGCATTAAAATATTCTAGTACAAACATAATGTCATTGGCACGGCAGCGGTCATACGTTCCCTGTAGGCGTTCATAGAATATGTCGTTGGCTTCATCATCTTTCTCTTCTGTCGGGGCATGCACACAAATTAGGGAAATATAAAAATATTTCGCTTCTATGTGGATTGTGGCTATACGTTCACTCACAGGCTTTAACCTAGAGAATAGATGTCTCAGTCTTTTGCCAACTACAAATCCGTAATCAAATTCATGTTTTTCTCATGGCATCTCTAGTACATGTCGCAAATAGTTTCCTTATACAGCCACGTCCTTTCCATCGCATTTCCCGGATAGCGGTTATGTCAACCTTATAAAAACTATCGAGGTCATCTGCCAATTGGATACTTGCACCGGATCTAGTTATATAGAGTTCTTACATACCAGGTGCATATCCGTAAATCGTGGTCCTTATAACGTGTGAGGGGTCATCAAAAAATAGGGGTGGTTTTTGTTTTCTTTTCCGTTTTTGTACATTCACTGGCATTATCAACGGTGGCGGGAGGCAAACAGTCCACCGGGTTTGACACTTTACCTACTGCCAGAATATTTGATTACAGTCGGCCATTATGACCCAAACGTTGATCAGGATGCAATATGTCAAACGTGGACTTTCTTCTTTTGGTTTCTATCCGCCGTTGGCCCAAATGTTTCGCTCATCCGCCTTCTAATATTCCCGATATCTTGATGACCTTTAGTGATAGGGTAACCTACTAAACCTGAGACGTACCAGTGATCGCATAACCAATCAGGCTGCTCATTTGCTCTGCCTTCTCACTTTAGCTAACTAACAGAGGCTTTCGATAAAGCCATTGCCCAGGACATACTGCATGAAGTAGTCAGTTGCTTGGACTGCCCAATGAAGGAATCATTTCTGGCCCCTCCCAAGTGAATAGCTATCAGAAACTTTCCACTTCCACCAGTCAGTCCCTTCTCCAAAAATATATGATGTGGACATTTTTGATAACTAATTTCCATACATGTTGAGTTCCGCAGTTTCTACTCATGTTAAAACGACAAGTTCGAAGATAAGAATTCAAATATCTACAGATTCATTTGGGTTTTTAAAAGGCAGTCTTTAGAAATATAAGCTAAGAACTCAAAAACTCTCTAGGTTATTGTGTTTTGCGACACCTAAGAAGTTCTTTATTTAGAAAATTATTTCAATACTCAAGGAAAGTTTTTGTTTGTCGCCGATATGAAACAAGTATAAGTACGTGTATTAAAAACCCCAACCAAAGCAATATATGTTCATCATATCTAAAATTATAAAAATGTATATTGCATATATATTAATCAATGATGAAGCAGTTAACGTTAGGCTCGGTGTTCAGTTGGCCCATTGTGATCGTGCTAAGAAGTAAGGTAAAGAGCGAAATGTGTGAAAACACGAGATATGTGTATATTAAGAGAGAAAATACACAATAACTTAGCCTCAGTACCAAATGCACGGATAGAATACAAATAAATCCGCCAAAAGCCAATGTTGAGAATTCGATAGTGACATAAAAGGTGTTCGACAAATACAATTTCCTCATCATTGTCACAAATACTACAATAAATAATCCTGGCATTACCCCACTTATGGGTTAGGCTTTTCACAGAACTTGTTATTATGTCAATAATAAGATGCAGGTTTCAATTTCTCAATTGTAGTGGCGATTGGGTACAAAATGAGACAGGCACTTGCCATATATCCCTAGGAATTTTGCAAACTGCATTTGCCAGTCAGCTGCAATCGAGTTTTGTTAAGCTCACATGCCAACCAGAGCCCACAGGTAAAAATTTGACTAGCATATCCTTGTTTGGTAAGGCAGTAATCTTAATCGTTCCTTGCTATAGCGCAATGACAAGTAACCCAGCGAAGTAATAACTTATAGGTTGCTATAAGTAGTATATTCAGGACTCGTTTCCATTTCTGAAACAGGTTTATATGTTCGAAATTATGTTTGCATTAGGTGCTATTTTTCTGTCCATGAAGATCAACTGAAGTAGATCGTTACCTTACTATGACTCGTTACGTTCATATGAGCTAATATGAGTGGTTCGTACCCTCATGATGACCAGGGTTTGTACCATAGATTAATGTCATATAGAGCTGCCATATTTCTCATTTGACGTTTCGCTTCACACTCTTCGTGGTGCGATCGGTGCCATAGAGGTATTTGACATAAATTGACTTACACAAGTTGGAGTTATTTGACATAAATTTACTTACACAAGTTGGAATACAATAATTGTTGACTTAAATTGTTCATGTCGTTTTGATGTAAAACTGTGAATATTAAACGTATTTTGGACTTTTTTTTTATTAGATTTTGTTAACATGTATATGTTGCTATTATTTATTAAAGCAATACTTTCCAAAATGCAACGACTATACGCAACACACCAAAGTTCGAAAATTTACTGAGTCCAATCGCTCATCTATACGTCATTTTTCTATGGCTTCAACTTCGGTGACAACCATACAGTCATACAGACAAGTAGAGTTAGAGGGTGGGGAGAGTACCCAGTCTATATAATTTACTCTGTCCAGAATTATCATTGGCGGACACTCCGGAATTTCACCACCCGCGTAGTGTAGTCTTAAGATTGACTCAACCATCCAGCCATGTCGGAATTACCCATCTCAAGAATAATATTAGCCTAAACAGCAATGACAATCGGTTTACATGCAAGATCTCATTTATAATACTGTTGACAAGCATATGGTCAGTCAAGTATACAAGAATTAAGGGCACGCATGAGGCCCCGAGAATTTTTCTAATAGCCAAGAACGGCTTTATTCCAAATATCGAGAGCAAATTGTGTCTGAAGCAAGACCCATAAATGTCAAACAGATAAGGTCTGCCATAGCAGACCTTTACGGGATCACTGACAATATACCATAAGGATCTAATGATTTACAGGGCTAAGAGCTTCGTATAGGCCGACGAAATTTTGTTTCATCCAAGACTACAATTATCACCCTGGAGCGTGTGATTTCGGCAACAGAAAAACTGGTTTACATCTAAAATAAATAAACGATTTCCCACTACATCCTACGAATGCACTCGGAACAGCGTCTCAAAATCAATGACCTGTGAGCTTTCTAGTGTAACATTCACAGATTGAGACTGGTTTCAAACGGTCTGGGTTCCAGTTGCGACTCTTTCGTTTGCCTAATGAAACCAAGCGTCTTGACGTCCTTAGATAGCAACAGCGAAAACATGTTGCGCTATAGATTTCTTATAGAAATGACCGAAGCTGGTCCACGCGGCTACTTTGGTATTTTTGCTTTCGTTACTAACTACCTAAACCTTGCATTATACTACGTAGATAAGTCCTCGCCCAGGGTGCGCGGCTCTTGTATATGAGATCATGGGTTCGATCCCTGCTCGGACCATCTAAGATTTCTTGCGACGACTGTCAGGTTGCGTGGTGAAGGGGGCACTACCAAAGTAATTAGCTACGAATCGGTGTAAAACTAAAAGCTCATATCAGTGACCGTCAAACTAGAAATGGTGTAGCTGTCCGATTGTTCCCTCACGGGATGTAACGGGAACTTTCGTTATTATTAAAGTTGTAATTTCCACAATATTTACAAATTTATTCAAGCTCAAGACCTTTTTAAACAATATAAAGCTTGTTATCTTTATATTATTTTCAAAAAAGTCGAGCACAAAAATGTTCCAATGATACCAAGGCTGTCTGTATAGCTATTTCGGATCTAGCCAAGATCTTCATCAGCAGACGTTTTTGGTATGTTTTTGGTGAATTCTTCAAAAATATATATCCAGAAACACTCATCATATTAATGAGAATTCCTTTATACACTCGTTTGAAGAATACCAAGCACTACCATTGGAACACCTTCATGCACAACTCTTTTTATCATGCCGTAAAACCATTGGTTTTAATCAGAGATGATTTGTTTTTGTCATTACAAAAACAACAAAACAGAGGGTTGCCATCAACAATATTATTGTTTCAAGCTCGCGGTGCTCTTCGTCAACTTTCATCATTTCCCTTACGGGAATTTTTATTCGGTCTGTTTTCTAATATTTACAAATTTATTCAAGCTCAAGACCTTTTTAAATAATATAAAGCTTGTTATCTTTATATTATTTTCAAAAAAGTCGAGCACAAAAATGTTCCAATGATACCAAGGCTGTCTGTATAGCTATTTCGGATCTAGCCAAGATCTTCATCAGCAGACGTTTTTGGTATGTTTTTGGTGAATTCTTCAAAAATATATATCCAGAAACACTCATCATATTAATGAGAATTCCTTTATACACTCGTTTGAAGAATACCAAGCACTACCATTGGAACACCTTCATGCACAACTCTTTTTATCATGCCGTAAAACCATTGGTTTAAGGCTAAGGGATCATGTTGAAAGAAATTTAAATGCCGCGGTTGGGATTCAAACTCACATTCGCTGGATGATCGTGTTGATGTTTGTGAATCACAATCTTCAGCAGCGTCTAGCACGCTAAACCACTGCGCAGTGTATTCACAATTGTCACTAATTGAAGTTGCTTGTTTGGCACAATGTACTCGTTGCTTTCCTACTTACATGAAATGACGCTGAAATTTTAAAAGTTATATTTGTAGAACGCACTATTCTAATTGTAGTTTTTCTCGTTCTGTTTTAGTTTGGCCCTACCACACGCTGAAAAATCTGAATTATTTTGTTGTTTGGAGGCAAATATAAAGTGTGTTTGGAGATTGTCGGAAATATAATATACTTGTGTCCAAACACATTTGTTTTGCAAGTCGATAGTACATGTTTGAGACACAATGATTAATAATGTTATAGTATATGTGTTTGCGACCCACATATGTTTATGTTTTTGATACAAATATAGCTGTGTTTGTTGCACTGTCTATGCTCTCTCGAGTGCAAGGGAATAAAAGAGAGACAACGAGAGAGTCTACCTAGTAAGTGTGTATCTGCATTTTTGTATTATTCTCTCAGTCAGAGAGACATAAATATTGCTGAATGTGCGTGTAAATTGCAGATGAAGTGTTTCTGATGTTGTCTGATGTATTCAGTTTCAGTTTCATGTATTTAGTTGTAAATGGTTCATCAGACAGGGGATATCAAGGCGCGTGATCAGTGAAAAAAGAATAAACGAAGGCTCGGAAGGTTAAATGGTTTGTGATGCTTGGTTTTTGTGTATGTGTTTCGTATATATGAATGTGTGCTACCAAAGTGAGAAACGGTTTTGTGGAAAGAAACTGGAAAGGGCAACAATGTGAAGCCCTTTATCTGTCCGAGTCTTTACTGAGTAGAACAGAACGGCGGACCATTTCTGAAATAAGTGTAAGAAAAAACACAAATAGTTTTTTTGGGGGTAACCCTACAAACAAACTAGCAACATGCCAATCTGGCATCACCTTGCCACACAAAGCTGCACGCTGTAATTTGAAACAATTTTAAACAATGAAAATTAAAACTTCTGAATTTTTTCTTAAAGTAGCAAGCCAGTGAGTCCACACCCGAGTCGCTAATAAAGACTTAAAATTAGTTTATTTAAAATAATTATGATTTGTTAACATTAGAAGCGCAACATAATTAATCCACGCTTGGCCGCATGACTTTGAGTTGTACATAAGTATCTTGTTAGTATACCAACGCATTGTGATAACCAATGCATACCTGAAACCTTCTGAAAACAAAAACCTGGGAGACAACAAAGGACGGAGACGCAAAAGAGCAGCAGATTCTCATTTCATGAAAAAAAAACAAATAATGCATTCAATGCAAATAAATGTAAAAAGCGCCGGTATACATCGATTAATTTTTTTTGTATTAATTATTTATACATGTGGATTTATATTGTTAAAATTAATTATATAAATATTACATATACATATATTGGAAACAAAGAGTAATTCGATTCTAAATATTATTATATTTGGGAGGAAATTTGCATATGTTCCACGTAAATATATGTAGGTTTGTGGGAAACACGCGAATGCTTCCACATAAGTATATGAATGTTTGGAATTAAGAACGCAAATGTCGGTGGTACAATGGGTAGTGTGCGCGCCTCTTGTACATGATATTCTGGGTTCGATCCCTGCTCCGACCACCTTAAAAATTCTTTCGGCGGCGGTCACCTCACATAGTGACGGCGACACTATCGAGTATTTAGCCATGAAAAAGCTTCCCAATATACCGTTCGGAATCGGTGTAAAACTGTAGGTCCCAATCAGTGAGTGAAAAATTAGAAAGCGCACAGCTCACTGGTTGTGAGAAGCTCTCCCCAATCCCTTTATGGGATGTAATGGGAAACGGTTTTTTTTCTGTTTCCACGAAAAAGCATACATGTTTATCAGTATAAATGAAACTGTTTGCATTTAAATACAAATAAGTGTGGAACTTGCAAACATATGAATGTTTGAAGTATGTTCCAAACATAGACATGGTTCTTGAAGAACATGTTTGGGCAAATATGTTAGAGAGGCCGTTATTTTTCAGCGTGAATATGATTCAAGTTTAGTTGTCTTAGATCCGTATTACTTTAAAGTTGTAATTTCGTTTAAGGCTAAGGGATCATGTTTTCTCCGGTTGGCGAAAAAAATGTAAATGTTGCGGGGGGTTTATAAGTTTTAATATTATTTAAAATCTTTAGATTTCGCAATTCGTTCATAAATTTTCTAACGAAAAACTTTTCGCTAATTCTGGAAACTTAAACAAATTGATTTGACAATTTTTACACCAACAAACCCACAATATCGAACAACTTATGATATTTTAATTAATTTCTCGTGTAGCTTAGATTCTAGCTAATAACCCACTCACAATATACATACTATATGAGATATGTCTGTTTTATTATTTTTACGGTACTTTTGATATGAATTAACATGTTTTTTACTCGTATTAATATTTGCTTCTTCTTTCGCGTATAGAAACCAATTTAGCCAACAAAATATTGCAAGGAAAAAATCCAATTTAATTGGAATACCATGACTAGCTCAACTCTTTGCATTTGCAAACAGCGTATCTATTCCAAAACCTCAAACTAAAACTATATACGAACACCCAGAACAAGTTGCGATGATGTGCTCCAGATAATCAAAATAAAAAATTGATAAAAATGAAAAACTAATAGATTTATGAGAATTGGTGGTTTTTCCAACTCAAAACGTATTTATTCATTAAACTTATATAAAATAAAGCTAAACTATTTTGAAGCTCCCATAGAGAATCTAATAATCTACAATAATGTCCTGTTATGAATGTATTGGTTCATGATTTTTTTGGGTGGAATAGACAACGACCACTATTTAATATTAAAAGGTTTGGCAAAAATTATATGCTTTAAATAAATATGAAATTTCTACAAGAAAAGGACAGCAGCGTAAAATCTTAAAATGAATTTAGTATCATTTTCATTAACAGAGTTGTTAAAACCGAATTGATTTATAAGCATGGAAATACATTTTTTGTTAGAATTCCAATTGTGTTTTATTCTTAAGCTTAATTTTTTTATACACCAAATATGCTTTCCACCTCTGATGCTTTCCACCTCTTCGTTCTAATTTGGATTACCAGAACTATGTGTATATTAAGCCGGTGCGAAAAAATTAATTTAAGATACAGGATTTTGTTAGCAAACAAATTGTTCTTTTGGGCAAGTAGAATACGCACACAAAATTTCTGAAAAAACAATTAACCCATTCATATGCCGCAATGCACAAGCAAAAACGAGATGCAATTTCGCACTTTGGAAAATTGTAATATATTTGTGTTACATTTTCAAAATTGTAAGGATGATAAAATGCAGCAAGTATCATGTTGGTATGTGTGTGCGTAAAAACTTGTGAAGAAAAAAAATTATAAGTATGCAATGCAATTTACTTTAAATTTGAAAGTAGAAAAAGCACAATTTAGAATAAATTTTTGTATGGAACAGATAATTGTCGATTTAGCGCACAGCGAATATCCCCAAAAAGTGTTACACGGTTTCTGCAATTAGATCCGGAATGCGATGGTATCAACATTTTTACAGTGAAGTGCATTAAACAATTAGGAGAACATGTTTTTAATGTTGCAACTCTTTAAAATTCATCTTTCTAAATTATAGAAGAGATTGACATAAAACATAATAAATATTAGCGTCGCACATTAAGGTGATCGAAAATCAAAAAGTATCTGCAATAATAGCCCTCTATAAGTCACAACAAATGAGGAGGAATGAGTAGGAACAAACAAAAAAAATCGGTGATTGTTCGAGCTCACGGGCGATATGTTAACCCTTTTTACGTAAATGGGACACCGGTGTCCCAAATATTTAAAATGTGGTTTTCCCCCAATAAGAGCTTGTTTTAAATAATTGGCAACGCCCAATCTTAGCTGAAGCTTGCAATTTTAGTTTTTTCTAAGTTTGGAAGCACAGCGCTCAAAAAAGGCGCCAATTTTAGTATTTCGCTAACGCGAATTTGCAGCGCTTTGTTGAATTTTTTCAAAGGCTACGTTTAACATATTTTTGCAGTTTATCAAAGTGTTATATGGTGAATTTCGTGAGAATGGTAAGTAGTAATTATAACTTGATCGCTATTTATTGCGTTTTATACATTTGAAGTGCTAACATATGAGATTTTCTGTAAGGGACACCGGTGTCCCAATATGCATGAAAGGTCAAAATTTGCTCATATGTCGCATATTACGTTTTATGATTTTTTATGTCATATATTGAGTGATTTCTATTACTTTAGGCCCGAAAATGTGACCGAATATTCCGACTGACTGATAGCGAAGTGGAGGAATATCTCATGGCTGAAAACAGCGACAATGAAGACGCCCTCATTTTGGACGAAGAAGACCTATCGTTCTTACAACAACACATGCAAGATGGAGTCTCCGAAGTGATTATTGAATATTATTGATTATTGATATTGAATTTGTTAAAAAATACGACATTTGCTGGAGAAATTTACTATTCTATTTTTTTACCATAACAAAAAAATACATAAAAAAAAAATAGAGAATCAATTGACAACTTATTCACTATCTATCACTGTATAGAAATCTAATAATTATCATTTCGTTTCATGGAAAAATAAATTATGGTTTTATATCCGTTATATAATCTTTTTGGTAGGCCCAGGGTTGTGTATTAAAATTTTACTTTCTTGAGCCTACCATATAGAAGCCATGGTTACTCTTGCCAAAGAGCACTATGATGTTTTCATAAATATGAAATGGGGTTGCAGCGCTCTCTGTTGATTTGATCTTTCAGAATCACGCCTTCAATATTTTCGCTTGACGATGAGTATTGATCATTTACATCATCATCATTTGCCAACAAAATTTCGTTCTCATCACATAACACTTCAACTAAATTGTGCCCATCGAGTGGCTACACCGTGGACGAATCCATTCTAGGTTTTGATGACCAGCTGCCGTTTTACTAAGGACAATAATGACTATCAGGGTTGCATTTTGTTAAAAGAGACATGTTCATATTAGAGTTAGAGAGAAGAATCAAAACTTGATTTGTACATGAGATCCTGGGTTCGCTTCCTGGGCAGACAACCTTAAATTCCTTTCGGTGGCGGTCACCTCTCATAGTGACGACGACACAATCGAGTATTTAGCCATGTAAAACTTCTCAAAATACCGTTCGGATTCGGCGCAAAAACCGGAGGTCCCAATCAGTGAATATAAAACTAGAAAGCGCACAGCTGACTGGTTGTGAGAAGATCTCCCCACTTCCTTCATGGAATATAAGGGGAAACCAATTATTTATTTTATTTATAAGCCTAAAAAACTGTAGTTAGACATACGTAGAGCATTACACAAATATTAGCAAAATAAATGTAGCATATATGGGCGTAGCCAGGGGGTGGCACTACGGGCTGTTGCTCCCCCCCCCCGGCCCTTAGAGCACAAATCTAATTAATTTTTTTATGTGAGTTATTTACGTTATGTGAGTTTATTTATTTATTTATTTTTTTTATGAAAACAATTGACTGGTGTGAACAGGCCTTAAATATTCAGAAAAACTTGTCTGGCAACTCCAAATTGCTTTTCTGTTTTAATATGACTAATCAAGAAAAAGAAGAAGAAATACCACTTTTGTAAACAAAATTCGTCAACGATGGATATTAGAAAGTTTTTTAATGCGATTTTTATCAACGTGTAGTTAATCGGGAAGCAGAGTGAGCGGCGTCAGCATCTGATACTCCACCAAGAGACAAAATATCCGAGTCGGACCCAGTATGCTGCGATAATGACATTGCTGCGATAATGACATTGGTAAATGTGTCGGCCGTGTTGCTCCAAAGGGCCACTCGGACAAAATAAGATTCTTAAAACACTGCTGGGTCCCGCCAACAAGCTATGACTTTGGCGCAGAAGCGATCAATTGAAAAAGGAACTTTTTGCACAGCTGGATTCAGACGTACGATCCATGGCTTACATATTCTCAAAAATTACAAGGCGCTCTGTGCCTGTACTGTGTGCTCTTTCCGCAAAAAAAAATTAAAAGGTGTTTTAGGATCCTTTGCAGTTAAGCCTTTTACCCGGTTTCAACATATGCATGAAATGTGTAAAAATAACGCCTTGAACCAGTGGCATATAAGAGCAACGGGAGAAGCAAATTCATTTCTCAACGAAATGCCCGTTGATGTCATGATGGTTTCGGGACACCAGAAATTGATCGAGGAAAATAGGAAGGTTATCGCATCTACCATAACTGCCATTATATTTTGCGGTACACACGATTTACCACTTCGGGGTAAAGATCACGTAGGCGGTACTCCAGGTAAAAACTAATTATTAATTTGCTTGTGGTCATATATTTATAATTTCTGCGATTCTTAAAGGGGTTTTCCAAGGTATTATCAATTTAACCATTCGTGCAGGTGATGAAACTCTAAAGAAATATTTTGAAAATGCTAAAAAGAATGTCATGTATATGTCCCCACAAATTCAAAATAAAATTATTCACTTATGTGGCGATGCTTGACTTATGTGGCGATGATTGACTTATGTGAAAGCTGATATTGTTCGTGATGCCAAAAAAAACTTATGCTTACAGTATTCTTGCCGATGAGAGTGCAGACATTTGAGGTAAAGAACACCAATCGAAAGCTGTTCTTTACAGACCAAAAACTTGGATTTAATGCAATTTGCTAAACATATAAAAAGAATTATTGATACTGTATCGCGATAATGCAGACTCGAAAATAAAGGAAATTCTATGCAATGTGGACAAAATAGCAGGCGAAATTGCTGTTGTAATAGAACAACCAAGAATAGTTTCACGGCAGCAGCACAGATCAAATCACCCTGCATCAACACCACATGAATATTGGAACAGATCAATATTAATTCCTTACATTGACTCACGGAAATCTGCTTTAGAACAACGATTTTCTGAGGAGAATACCTTCGCGTTTTCATTATTTTTACTTCATCCTTCGAATAAGCTAAAACTAGAAAAATCTGAATTTAAATAGCAAGCGAAACAGTTCTTGTCATTTTATTCCTTAAGTGGATTTGAACACGAAGCTGGTACATGGTACAATCTTTGGATGCAGAAACACATGAACAACCAGGAACTACCAGAATTATAGCTCTCCGATCTGTGGAAAGAAACTGATTTGTTTCTCCCAACCATCAAAAGTGCATTGAGCATTTCTCTCGCTCAACCCTGTACCACAGCAACAATTGAAGGATCTTTTAGTACCTTAAAACGTGTGAAAACTTGGCTGCGCTCAACAATGGGAGAATCAAGACTTAACTGTACGTTTTATAAATATTATTTTTCAATTATTTCGGTTTGAGATCATAATTCTGTTAAAATAATAAATAAACACAGACATTGACTATTTCGGTGGATGGATGATTTTATTAATAATTTTTATAACATGTTTCTTTTAACACATAGGATTATGCCTCTTAAGCGTACACCGAAAGATGGTCATGGAAAAAGAAACTCAGTTGCAAGAAGAAGTTTTAAACCGCTTTTCTGCGCACAAAAGGAGAATAGTGCTTTTATAAGAAATTTGAAGCCGTGCATATGTTTGTATATCGCTTTAAGTGCAAAGCAATGCATGGAGTTGAATCTTAAAGGAGAGGTAATATGGACTTAATTTTGTTTTTGATTATTATGTTTACACTGAAAGTATTAAAAGAGCGAAAGGTTCTTGTATTAATCAAAACAAATTTTGACAATCTTGCCCCCCCTAAGCCGAGATCCTGGCTACGCCCATGTGTATACGAGTATATATGTATATATTAATTCCTATTACATCCCATGAAGGGGCAACCATTGTGAATGCGCTTTGTAGTTTTACACTGATTGATTGGGACCTACAGTTATTATACGGTATTTTGAGAAGCCTTTTCATATGGCTAAATACTCAATAGTGTCAAAGTCACTAAGCCAGGTGACGATCGTCGAAAGAATTGGAAGGAGGGTAACGCAGGGATCGAACGCATGTACAATAATAATAATCTATCAAACTGATTATGAAGAAATCCAAATGAAGCAGATAATTGAAGATCGAGCCGGTTGCAGAAATATGTTATCGTCATTTTGTAGGGCCCTTGATCCCTCTGGGTTGTTTCAGGTCACATAAGGAAGGAAGGTGGTTGTATAGGAAGATTCATCTGTGACAATGGTTGATGTGATATTAGGCGGGGTGTTCCCGAATTATAGAATTAGCGATAAGGACTTCAAATGTTTCCTATTTCCCGAACGCAAACTAATTCAAATTGGTAATAAAAATATCTAAATATAGCATAACTAATCGGAATTACCTTTGGGTCAAATTGACCCACAGGACAATAGATGTATAAATTTTAATATTTGCTTGCAGAGAAAAACCGAAAATAACTAAATACATATTTTTCTTACCAAACGGTAGTTTACCACACCGTGGAGGATATCATAAAGTTTCAGCTTAATAACTTGTAATTTAAAAAATTGCACTTGAAATATCAAATTGGGTAATTTTTACCCAAAGAGTGCAGAAGCGTTAACAAAATTTTGTAACTTTAATTATCAACTGAACTAATGTAAATCAGTTAATCAGTTTGTAGCAGTGAGTATCTCCATATTTATCAGTGTTGACAGTTCACATGTGTCAGTGTTGTGATTTTGCATTTTCGCAATTACGATTAAAAAATTTTGAATTTTCAATTGCTGAGAGGGAGGTTTTAACCCCTAGAGAACAGGAAGCAGGAAGCGGAATCTTCCTCGATATGGGTGGTAGGAAGGAAATGAAATACATCCCGCTATCAAAGCAGCCTGGAGAGAATACTTCGTACCAAGCCACTTCATCAAGGTCGCCACATCATATTTTGTGAATCGAAAGATGCTGTATGTGGCGTACGTCGAGAAGCTGACGGCGGGGAAACCAAATAAGCTCGTCGGCTTACTTCAAGCTTTATATAGAATATTACTGCATATACGTTGATTGACCTAAATGCGACCGATGCGTCTTAAGGAGTAGGTAACAGAAATTACTGAAGCTCAACACGACGGCTCCCTCAGTGGCGTTAACAGCCCGAAGAAACCAGAATCGCCACCGTGGCCTAATCGGACACTCTCCTTAAATATACAGTTATTATGAAAACACAGAGAAAATAAAATACAAGAACCCCTCAAAATGTTGACGACACCCGCAAATATTATTGGGACCATAATTTAAGGATATGCACCTGGAATGTCTGAACTCTCTACAGATATGGTACGTCTATCCAGTTGGCGGATGTGCTCGACAAATATAAGGCTAACATCACCGACAACATGGCAAGGAAGTGCGATAGGCGGGACTGGGATGTACACGACGACAGAACTGTGACATATTTTAAAGCTGCCATGCAGAAAAACACGAATTTGGATATGGATTCATAGCCGGCAAGAGACTTCGACATTTGGTCTCGCGGTTTAACCCTGTAAGTCAGCATCAGGGTGAAATATTTTCACGTCATGCTGATTTGTATACACGCCCTGACGGAAGACAAAGACGAGAACACTAGACATGCATTCTATGAGCGCCTGAAGGAAATATATGCCTCCTGCCCCGGCCATGACATTAAAATCGTTCTGAGAAATGTTAATGATAAAATAGGAAGGGATGATGCTCTTGGTTCAGCAGTCGAGGAATTCAGTATTCACACCAACACCTCCAATAACGGATTCGGACTGGTTAGCTTCGCGTTGGTAAGAAACATGGCGAGTGGAAGCAGATTTCAATATAAAGATATCCACAATGCAACCTGGATATGCCCTGATAAACAGACAAGAAACCAGATTGATCACGTGTTAGCCGAAGTTAGGCTTGTCTCAAGCATTATGGGCTTGCATGTGATTCGGGGTTTAAATATAGATATACCACCGATATAGCCAATGCCTACTCCAACCAACTCTCTCAATTACTGCAAACAAACGCCTCTAATTCTGATACTCCCGACACACAAGGGTAACATATTACGCACTCTATGAGAACGGTTGCAACGACCTTACTGGGATGTGAAACACCACGCCCAGACAAGGCCTGGTACGATGAAGAATGTCCCGCATTGTCTGAGGAAAATAATACTGCATTCATGGCAAGACTGCTGGCAATGGTAACGCATGCTGTGCCAAAGCACTCAACTGTGCTTCAAATGTGGATGTAAATTTCAGTCGAGTACTTTCTGTGCAAGAGCTACATATTGCTTAGGTAAAAAAAAAATTATTGGCAACAGTAAACAAATATCTTAGCGATAAATGGCGAAACGAATTAGTAGCCTCCATATTTTAATTTAATTTTAAATTATTTATAATCAATACTATCAGAGTATTTATGTAAAATCGTTTAATATATTTATCAACCGAGCGAAAATGCTAAGAATGAGCCAAATTTTATATATTCTCACATTTCCTATAGAAACTAAATTTGGCCTTTTTGGCTTATAGAATATGAATAAAATGAATTGAAATTAAAATTGAAACTAGCACTCATATATTTATATGCCTCCAGTACAATTCAGAGAAACAAATAAAAAGAAAAACAACCTAATAAGAAACAAAATACGCAACTCAAATCAATAATGTCTTCCATGAAATGTACGAATGCAAAAATAAACATTTGATTTTACTACGAACCTATAGCAAAGCAGTCCACATACAACATTTTATTAGGCCAATAAAAACCGGATAATTCTCAGTCCTCTATTTGACAGCAAATAAAGTGATATTTTTATAAGAATTACACAGACAGAAACAACGTGCGCTTAAGACATCTAGTCACCCCCACAACTGTTAAACTTTTCAATTACAAATTTTAGAGAAAAGAGTGGTGGACAACTGGGAAAGATAATATACGGAACAATCGAATAAAATCTGAAGTTAAACGAACAGAAACCAAAAACCAATAAAGATTTATAATTAAAAAATATTTAATTAGATAAAATGTTAGAAAACATTTAAGACAAGACGTTTACGTTTACAAGAGCATCATCATGAGAAAAGTTTCCTTATTTAATTAAGGGCAAAATAAGTTAAAAAACAATAAAAGACAGTTATAATAATCTAAATGTTTCCTATCTGGGCTTTCAAAATCTGCTGAAGATATAAATATATCCACAGAAGAGCCAGAAAACTACTATTTTGATAAAATCTTTGTTCTACAACTTGGCGGTAGTATCTAATCAATATTATCATCCGCATAAAAGCGAAATATTTTAACATATGGCTAATTTGTGTGCATGCCCCGAAGGAAGAAAAAGACGATGACACCAAGGACATGTTGTATGAGCACCTAGAGGGAACATTATACCGTTGCCCTGGCCGGCAGGGATGGTGTCTTTGAAACAACCATCGGTTGTACAGTCTACACGCCATCGCTTTCGATAGCGGAATGAGATTATTAGAGTTTGCGGCGGCGAAAAACATAATTGTCAGTAGACGAAGAAGCAGATTGATCACCTGGTACTTGAAGGAACGAACTCTACTAGTGTAGTGGACGAACGTGAGATTCGAGGAGGTAATATCGATTCGGATCAGTACCTGCTTTCAGAATAGGTTCGCACAAGAAAGTGGTACGACATTAGATATATAGATAGCTGGACATCGGAAAGCTGCAATTACCAGCAGAAAGCACCCCCGTCTCATGATCCTGAAGCGCAGTGGAAATACGTTTCCCACTCTATGAAAATTGCTGCTGGGACCGTAATTTGGTATGAAAAACTGCTTAAAGACAAACCATGTTACGATGAAGAGTGTCGCGTGTCAAGTGATGAAAATATTCCTGCACATATTACAACGCTTCGGTCAGTTGCAACATGAGGCGTGATACAGCCATATATGCAGATGAGGAGAGTGGAAACCCGCTTGTTTAGGAAGGAAAAACGGTTGTGTAGAAATAGTGGGAAATTGGGAAAATAGTGGTGGGAGTAGTGGGAAAATTCAATCAGACAGAAGGAAGAATGAGGCTCGGAAATTTTACCGCAAAGTACAAATCCAAGCCAACGAAAATGGACCAGGGTCTCCCTGTTGTAGAGATAAGGACGGGAATCTTGCCACAGATGGCCTACCAGCTGAGATGTTTAAGGCTGGAGACTCTGAGTTTGAATGGTGTATGCATTAGCTAATATACAAAAAACACTAGACGAATGCAATCCCAACGATTACACTCTTTGCATACTGTGTCCTGTTTTCAAATACGGTGACCCGATATTATCGTGGAATAAGCCTTTTATATATCGCGTACAAGGTTCTCTCGAGTATAGTGTGTGACCGAACAAAGCCGATTGTTGCATATCTGATCGGAACACGTCAGTGTGGCTTTAGGCCTGAAAAGTGAACTTTAGACCAAATAGTATCATTACGACAAATCCGGGAAAACCCCAAAGAAAAACAAATCAAAACTACCACCTGTTTAAGATAAAATGGCTGCCATCCACAGCCCGATAAGGGGGAAAACTCTAACTAGCTATGTCGGTACACTGACGAAGGTATGTTGTTCCTACTAAGCCGACGCTCCTTTGCATAATGACACTGACCCACGCGAAATCTTCAGTAAAGGTTGGTGAAGATCACACCAAATCATTAAGTACAAGGCGAGGCTTCAGGCCGGGCGACACCATATTATGCCAAATCTTCTACATATTGCATAGATCATCGTGAGAAAAGCTGCGGTCAACACGAATAAAACTAGCAGCAGCAAAAGTCGCATGCTTCTCGTGTATCATGTTGATGTTGACTTCATTGGGCGAAATCTCTGAGAAATTATGACAGTGTGGGTATGACAGTGAACGACGACAAGACCAAATTAAAGATTGCGATAAGCAGAACATCCGCCGTTATAATTTCGAGGTAGGTAGACGAATTTATTTATCTCGGCTCTACCATCAACATGAAAAATACGTCAGTCTGGAAATAAAACGAAGATTCAACTATATCAGACTCTCATACAACCTGACTTGGTTTATATCGCAGAATTCTGGTGTATAGCGAATTCGGAGGAAACATCACTGGGAGTCTTCGAGAGCAAAGTAGTTCGAGAAATATATGGTTCTGCAATGGGTAGTGGCGAGTATCGACAACGGTTGAACCACGAGCTGTATAAATCTCCATTCCGACATCGACGTAGTTGTACTCAAAACAGTGCGTGTACTCTGGTAAGGCCATGCCAATAGAACGAACCAGTGCGAAATATATTCGCCAACGTACTCTAAAGACATCGAAAACTAGGCAGACCTAGACTTCGCTGGAAAGACCAGGTGGAATATTGCCTGCGATACCTTTGCGTTTCCAACTGGAGGATAAAATCTGATGATCGAACGGGTAGGACAAACATTCTATCCTCATTTTGAAAGGCCCTTACCCCTCTGAGTTGTTTGAGGTCACCTAACTAAGTAAGTAATGCCAAAGCAAATTTAAAATATAGTATTTGTTTGGCCATTTCACGGAAAAGAAATTAGGATATCTCGTTTTGAAGGAAATGTAGTTCACAAATTTTTTAACAGCTTTGCAAAATGCACTAATCAACAAAAATTATATTAAAAGTCCTAAAATGGAAGACAGATTTGTGAAACATTTTTGATTTTTTTTTTAATTTTTCTCTTAAAAGGTCCCATGTTGAGGGGAATGGATGTGAATGATTTCGATTCAATTTTTGAAGCTCGTAATTCAGCCGTTAGTGCAATGGTAGCTTGAGCGGCTCTTGTGCCTGAGAACGTGGGCTCGATCTATTCTCTGACCCGCTTAGTAACGGCGACACTAACGAGTATTTAGTCAAGAAAAAGCTTCTCAAAATTTAGTTTGGGACCGGTGCACCGTGGTTGCTGCAATAGGAGAAAAACAAGAAAGAAAGTCAAAGTCAAAAATTTGTCACCAAATTTGGCTTCACTATCTCATATAAGAACAAGCTTTTAAAAAATATAGTTGATTTTGTTTTATTCCAACCGTACTCTTTAAGAATTGATTCAAAAGAGACAGCATGTTAGTAGTTGGATTTTGCAGTGTGAACAGGTGAAAATAAAGTGCAGCTTTAAAGAAATTAAAATCATACAAAACAGTTCTGTGTTGAAATAAGTCAAAATGAATATTGAAGTAAAAGCTATTAACTTTATTTTAAAATAATTTTAATGTCATTAGAATGTTGTGGATTTTTTATAAAATTTTTATTTTCCCAGTGCCATTGTTAGTGTTCACTCGTCTATATAGTTAAATTTAAGCTAAAGTTTTAGGTCTGTTCCCCCCAAATTCCTTCTTAGAAGTATTTTTTATTAATAATAGTGAACATCTAAAGATTCTAAACTGTTAATATCAGCTGCCACCAAGTGCCACTCTTTGCGATATCTACCAAATATCAAAGCGATCTCGTTGTTTTTGCGACAGCTTTCTGATGTGCAACTGTGAATTTTTGTGCGGTGTTGTTGTTTTTTTATTTATGTTTTTTGTATATTTGGTGCTTAGAAGCGGTTCAAAGTAGATAATATTAGAGCTACAGATCGATGTAATTAATGAAGTTTTGGATGAGTCGCTAAACGGCCCTACATTCATACGAAAATGGGGGTTTGATGGCAGATCGGGACCCAGCGACTACAAAGAGAAACTTGAAAATAATTATTTGGAAGATAGTAACTTTTTTGTCACGTGATATGTCCCGCTTCAACTTGTAACTAAACCAGATGATATTATCAAAATATTTTGGGAAAATCCTCGTCCATCTTCCACCCGCTACTGCCGCCCAATCAGGCTTCAATATAAAAAGAGTACGTTCAATTGCCCATCGATGAAGAGATGTATTTCAAGAAGATTGCCAATCTAATTCCCACCAAATTCAATACAGCTCAGAAAACGATACATATTTAACATATTCTGCAACTTACTACGGTGGATGGTAAAGTATGTAAAGCTTTAACTCTAACTTCATCCGCAAAATGTTACATATGTAATGCGAAACCCACCGAAATGAACAGTTTTGAAAAATGGTTACAAAAAGAAGTTAAAAAAGGCCACTATGAATTTGGATTGTCATCTTTACACGCATACATTAGATATTTTCTTCGTGTATCATATAGACTTGAACTCAAACAATGGCAAATTAGGTCCATAGAAGGAAAAGACCATTTGCTCAAAACAAAACAGAATATTCAGTTACAATTCCGAGAAAAAATGGGACTAATAGTCGACCAGCCAAAAACTGGAGGGAGTGGGTCTTCTCATGATGTTTTCAATAACGCTGGCTTGTCTGCTGAAATAACAGGCCTTGATAAAGATGTAATTGAGAGATGTGCAACATTGTTGCAAGCTTTGTCTTCAGGGTATAAAATTAATGTTGAAATATTTACAAAATATGGGCTTGATACTGCTGAGGACATAATACAGAAGTATTCATGGTACTACCTTCCAGCATCAGTCCACAAAATTTTAATTCACGCTCCTGATGTTATTGAACATGCACTGGTATCGATTGGAGAGCTCTCTGAAGCAGAAACTGAGTCTAGGAACAAAGATATAAAAATATTTCGACTCCACCACATGCGTAGAACTTCACGCGTTTCAACAAATACGAATATGTTTAATCGTTTAGCGAAAACTATCATGCAAGCATAAACCAATTTTATTAAAATCTGTTTTTGATTTGCTAGATTCATTTTCAAATCGATTGTCATTCAACATTTTTATAATTTTTTTTACTATAGTTATTTTTTATTATTATTTTATAAATGCTTAATTTTCATCTTTTGTGAAAAATCTTATGAAAAACTTGTTATGAATTAAAAGCAAATTGCGTACAATTTTGTTTCTCAATTTGTTGCACACATGGGGCGCAATTGGGTTTCGGAAACCACACCCATTTTGTCATTAAATAATTTTCACATCTTTATAAAGCCGTGACCAAAGTTTCAAAGACTCCATACAAGTCCGACCACAGTGCGGTGTTAAACCGTAAGTTCAAACCAGTGAATCCAGAATCGATTTCCATCGGAGAAAATTATATATCGTTTGATCTAGCAAACATTTGTAAGTTCTGTAAAAAAAAACAGATTGTAGGCAAGCAGTCAAGGATTTTGGCGATATTTCCACATTGAAATTCACGTTGTATATTTCAGAAAAATTCCAAAATTTGACTACTTTTTGCTTTTGCAAGAAAACATATTTTTTTTCTTTTTATGTTTTTTTTTCAACATATTATGGCATAATTGTTCATAATGCGTACAAAAAAATTAAATTTTTACACATTATAGATAATCGCTATTTTCGAATTTTGAAAATCGAAAAATTTTGATCACTTATTCTGTCTCTCAATTAGTTTTAGAGATATTGTACTCAGTTTTTCTTTGTGAAGAAGAGTGATTAGGTGGCTCGAATATGGCGGCTAAGTTTTGCTCACGCCCATTACTATTTATTTAAAGAAATATCGATTTGAAAAAAATTTTGAATTTGGACCAACAGAACTTCTTTGCTTCAATAACGTCCAATGAATATGATATGCAGTTGGAAATGTCAATCTGTTCCCCAATTCAACTGGGTAACTTTTTTTGCACCCCGATTCAACAGAAAGGAGATACGAGTAATGCTAATTTAATGAAAACATTCTGGTTTTTTAGTACCTAAACGTGAGTAACTGTTTTTCCCCCAAAAACTTTAAAAAAGGATGCATGCAGCAAAAAACCCGATAAAATTATCTTTCGCATTTTGGTATTGTTTATTCCAATCGCAGTTCGTTTGCCGGAGTTATGCCCCATGCTTCCCTTACAACACAATATTTATAATATAAATCGAATTACTGCCGTTGAATTCCATACAGGTGGAACTAAAATCCATCAAGAGGCAAACATTTATAATTATAAAATTTTTATACCTGAATATTAATAAACTCCGTCTCAATAACAGCCTCAATAATTTCAATGCTAGTATGCTAGTTATATTTTTTAACTTAACCCATACTTGAGATGACTCCAAGTACGATATTCCGGCGGCGTTTTATTAAAAATTAAATATAAAATTGTGGGGTAACTCGGGGATTTGAGTTTCTTTTTATTGTGAAATACCAATATACGAACTACCTAATACAATAGTAATTTTTGCCTGAAACGTATGCCAACTTATTTTGATATTTCTCATCAAAAACACCATGAATTTAAAGTGAGGCCCTACCTGGTAATACACAAAATTTACTTACCATTTTTCCCCGCAGATATGATAAAAAAAAGTACACAGAACTAAACGAACGATGACAAAAATAAATTAAACTTCATTAAGTTAACGGGAACTATCAATGAAAGTTGCCGCCTATTTTTGTAAGAAAATACACTTGTCTACTTTATTAAATTTGGTGTTTATAGTTTGGTTATTAGATATTTATCAAAATGTTTATCTAATCAAGATGTACGAAATTTTAATAATTCACGTTAAATGTGAACCCTATTCCGAAACCCTTCATGGGATATAATCGGAAACCAGAATTTTTTTGGCTACCATATCAGTGAAAAATTATCTGTCGGTTGACGATCATTTTGATGATTTAATTTATCATCTTCTGCAACGTCTATCTCTACAAAGTTGTTGTGTTTGACACTTTTGACAACAATGACAAATACAGTAACCAACAGACATTATAGGGATGTGTTTTTCGTAACCTATATAAGTTAACATCAACTGTTACGAAAAAAACGCATAGACGTTGAGTATAATCAACTTGGCTTCATCCGATGATTCTTCCTTTATATTTGTCAATTCGTTAATTTAAAAGTCAAACAAAAAACAAAATTCTAAAAAGGCAATGTAATATATGAGGTGGTTATACTGCATTCACATTGCAGCAGCATTCTCTCACTTGGTTAGTAGCATTGAATTATTTTACTGAAAAACATAAGTTTGGGTAAACAAAATCTCCAAACACGAGATGTGGATTGCAATGGTTCAGTACTTTAATGCTACATTAGGGTATCACCGAAATTAAAAATACACCGGGCATTATAAAAGAACACCTACAGCCCGCTCTATCGCCACGAGTCATAAACATTATGCGACTCGAAAGAACGTGCGGCGAAGAAACAAAAAAACCTAGGCATCCCCGAGCAAGCCCCGTGCATTTGTTTATATGAATTTTCGCACGCACTGATTTACGCTGAAAAATACATAACGGTACAAAAATGTGTACCAAGCAGTACATAAAGTGTATGCAAATAGTACGTAAGGGGTACAAAAAAGTACACAAAGTTACCAAAAAGTGCATAGTAAATTAAAAAAAATCCAATGAGTGTTCGAACTCACGGGCGATGTGTTAACACCTTTTTGCTACACGGACCTGTTCGATTTCTATGAACACATTCGTAAATGTTACATTGGAAAATAAAAAACAGCGTTCAATCATATGATGACGTTACAGTTAAATAATATTAATACTTAAAATTATTTAAAGACCCAGTGCAAGCACATGTGTCATTATATTCTTGCTCAATACTTTTTTTTTATTCCCACAAAAGTCAAAGAATGCAAAGCAACAGACACTTGTACATACATACATACATTGTTATATTCGTACGATATAACCGAAGATCAACATAAAATACTTTTTTAATATTACTCCAAATTAAAACACTTCAATCTCGGCTCGCCGATATCGGATCGCCTTAATTTTTGGCCTAAACTCTTCGTCGAAACCCGCACTAGCTTTTTAATCCAAAAATTAATAAAATCGGCTATGAATTTCCGGAGAAAATCGCGTGGGAAAATTATATGAAAATCGTCCAATAATCACTTTCAATACAGACTGCCAAGCAACGAACAAACAAACGATGATAAGACAAAACCGAAGATCAACAAAACACTTTTTTAATATTACTCCAAATTAATACTCCAAATTAAAACACTTAAATCTCGGCTCGCCGATATCGGATGGCCTTAATTTTTGGCCTAAACTCTTCGTCGAAACCCGCGCTAGCATTTTAATCCAAAAATTAATAAAATCGGCTATGAATTTCCGGAGAAAATCGCGTGGGAAAATTATATGAAAATCGCCCAATAATCACTTTCAATACCGACTGCCAAGCAACGAACAAACAAACGATGATTTACTCTTACAAACCTAACACTTGCGTATGTATTAAATTTATAGTTTACTGCCCTAGAGGCGCGCGTATAGATGTTAACACATCAAAAAGAATACAAAGATCATCAAACAGACAGAACCGACGCCGTTCTTGCGAATAGGGTCATGAGAGGATATCAGTGAAAGTATCTGTTTGTGAATCCTCGGCCTTCTTTTTCAATTCACTTCCTTTTGTGTTTACTTTAGTTGTTATTTGTTTCCAGTATTGTCTTGGAAATCTGCTTGTAGAAGAAGAAAAATCAATAATATTTTTTATAACTTTTTTAAATATTTTGTTAAAAAAAGTAACTACCCCTTACATTTACGTCATAATATTCGAAACGTCGTGGAAATATAAGAAATGGAATGACATACATTTAATATTTTTCATACAACAAAGTCAAACTTGGTAACACTTTAATCGGTGTTATTCTCAACGTCTAAAATTATACATGCTAACGTGCAGGTTTTCATTTTTATGAGTTAACGTGTATAAGTTGCGAAAAAACGCCCCTTATAAAGCGTGGTTTTTTACGCCCCATAGAACTTCAAATTGTAAAAAAAATTACAGCAGATAGTTGTCCGAGGCCTTCGGCCACGGACTGTCCCTGCAGGCTGTGTCAGAGACACGGCCATTAAGTTTAACGTAGAATACGCCAGCCGATAAGACAGAAAACATATATAACAATAAATTCATTTGCTTATATTATTTATCATTTATTGTTATATATGTTTTCTGTCTTATCGGATGGCGTATTCTACGTTAAACTTAATGGCCGTGTCTCTGACAGCCTGCATGGACAGTCCGTGGCCGAAGGCCTCGGACAACTGTCTGCTGTAATTTTTATATTTACCAACGGCATTTGATTCAAGTCCGTTTAAAAACAAAAATATTATGTTAAATTTTTTTAAACTTAATTTAATTTATGTATTTTAATTAATATTTTTATTGAGATAAGTTCTGCGAATGTTGAGAGGGCCGCCCTGATATTAAAAAAGGTGTACCTTATCGAGTCTTCGCATTAGCATTCGAGCGTTGTGTGAAAGCTTTACGCTTTACAATTCAAAATTAATGTTACAACAGCTCTATTGAAGCTTTCGCAAAAAAGCTTTATTACGTTAGCTTACTGTTTGTTTCACTTTTTACTAGATACATGTTGCCAAGCAACATTAGCTTGCTGTTCGTTTCACTTTTTACTAGATACATGTTCCTAAGCAATGTTGAGCAACCAAAAACACTCAACCAAACACCACACATATGTTTGAGTGTATGTGTTTAAACAATTTTCATTTGAGAAATTAAAATACTAGAAATATATCAACCAATATGAAATGTATATCAAACGAAAGATAACATCTTCATTTACCTACAAAAAAATTTTTAAAAAAATGCATCTAGCCGTTTCCTCAAATTCAATGAAATAAAGATTACAACAATAAAAACCTGACATGACTCCTCATACCGTAAGGTAAGACGTATTCTACGTCAAAATAACACAAAGTATTAAATTTTAATAAAGTTTTTTTTTTTATTCAAAAGATCAATATGTGGCATTAACAGTTGATAATGATTTCGGGCATATGGGCACCGCGGCTGTTCTTGACGAAGCGCATTCTGGACATCCAATTTTTGGCCACTTTTTCGAGTACTGCTGGCCGTATGTCACGAAGAACACGAACAATTTTGGCCTCCAAGGCGTCAATTGTTGCTGGTTTATCAGCATAAACCAGTGCCTTCACTTAGCCCCACAGGAAATAATCGAGAGGTGTCAAATCGCACGACCTTGGAGGCCAATTGACAGGTCCATTTCTCGAAATCAACTTTTCGCCAAATTTTGATTTCAATTAGTCGATGGTTGCGAGCGCCATATGGCACGTACCGCCATCCTGTTGAAACCACATCTCGTCTGGATCAATGTCATCTATATTTTCAAACAGAAAATCATTAATCATGGTGCCGTAACGATCTCCATTGACCGTAACCCGTGCTCCGGCCTCATTTTTACAGAAATAAGGTCCGATAATGCCACGAGCGCGTAAGCCGCACCAAACGGTGCATTTTTCTTGATATAATGGAGTCTGGAGGGTCTCTTGTGGATTGGTCTCAATCCTACGGCAATTTTGCTTATTAACAAACCCGTTAAGCCAAAAATGAGCCTCATCGTTGAACACAATTTGGCGATAAAAAAACGGGTCAGTTTCCAACTGAGTTTCAAAGTAAATTTGGATAATTTGGCAGCATTGTTCAAGCGTGAGTCTATTCCTGATGATTTGCCAGAGTATACTGAAACAAATAATAGAAATTTTTTTATTAAAATTTAATTTTTTGTGTTATTTTTTACAATTTGAAGTTCTATCGGGTTGATAAAACACCCTTGTTAAGGCTTTGCAAATATTCCAAACAACTTCCATCTTTTAAATTTGTTAATTGTTTTTCTCATAGTTCTTATGCTAATATAAAGTAAAACGTAACAATATTCTCCGAAGTTTCACTTATATCGGGTTTTTCAATAGGAGCACTACAAAAGTTTTTTTAAATAAAACAAAACAGGTTTTAGATACCAATGAAATTCTTTGTTCCTGTAGAAGTACGTTCGATGCCATTATGTACGGAACTCGATTCCTTTTGCATGGCTACCACGGGTACGCTGGCAGAAGTCCAGACGTTGAACCCAATTTTCAACGGTTTTCAAGCATAAATCGGCCGATACTGCTGCAATTTCACGTTCGATATTGGTACGAAGTTCATCAATCGTCGCTGGCTTGTTGGTATAGACCATAGCCTTGACGTAGCCCCACAGGTAATAATCTAACGGCGTCAAATCGCTCGACCGAGGCTGCCAATCGACTGGGCCATTTCGTGAGATAACACGTTCACCAAACTTGGTTTCCAATACATTGATTGTGGCATTCGCTGTGTGGCTTGTTGCGCCGTCCTGTTGGCACTACATGTCCTCCAAGTCCATATTATCCAATTGGGGCCAAAAAAATTCGGTTAGCATTGAACGGTAGCGATTCGCATTTACAGTAATGTGCCGGTCTTGATCATCACGGAAGAAGGACGGCCCAATGACGCCGCCGGCCCAGAAACCGCACCAAACCGTAATTTTTTCGGGATGCAATGATGACTCATGGATTACGTGTGGATTGCTGTCTGACCAATAACGCATACTTTGCTTATTGATGAATCCATTCAACGAGAAATGAGCCTCATCGCTGGCGATCATAAATTGGACGTAGCGCTCTTATAGTAGAGGTCACTGACTCTAAATTTCGGTAGTAAATTTTAATAATTTCGACTCGTTGTTGGGTCGTGTATCTTTCCGTGATGAAATGGCAAACCTTACTGAAGAGAAATGTCAAAAGAGCGGGAAAAAGTATGACGTCGTTTGCTGTCCTTTTGTAGCGTCTCTGGTGAAAAAGCCGTTACATCAAAAGGTTTTTGAGCAAAGATGCCCAGTAGTGGCGTATACTTACGCTCTTTTGTTTGATCGTCAATCAACCAATAGGAAATCAGCATCTTGAGTAGGAGAGACAAACTACACTTGCAGAACTTCTGCGTCTTATTTTACATTTTAATCGTCATCGAGACTGCTGTCAGTGAACACATAAATTGAAATTATTGCGTAATATTAATGATGTCAGCCGAAAATTATTTTATGTTACAAAATGCTTTTGATGACATGCAATGTCTTATTTGTCATAAGACATTTAAAAAAATAAGAAATATAATTAAAAAAAAATGTTGAAGATGTTCACAAAGATATGAATTATTTGCAAGGGGAAGAAAAAGAAAACAATTAAAAATTTATAAGAAAATTTTTATTGAAAAGTTGAAGGAATGGGTAAATCAATATAAAGAAAATGATGAAGATATGGTGGAGGAGAATTTAAAAATGGGTTTAACTAACTTAGTAAATTTAGATATTGTAAAAAAGGGAATGCCATTTTCAGATGGGCCATTTGTCAAAAATATATTGAGTAAAGTTTTTGGAAGACTTCATTATAAAACTAATTTTATTGAAAAATTACCTTTGCCGCAATAGTATAACCCGGCGTTCTCTTTATTTGAGTGCTATTGTGGAATCGGCATTAAGGGAAAAATTAAAAAATTGCGAATTTTTTTAATTCTGTATTGATGAGAGCACCGATATTAATGACCTTTGTCAACTTGTAATCTGCATTCGATGCATTGATTCAGATTACAATGTTTTCGAGTCAATATATTCTGTTGAAACATTTTATGGCAATGTGACCGGAAAATTATTGTTCAATGTTGTCAACGAAAAACTTCTTTCCGTTGTTGATTTAACAAATAAGCCGGAGTTTGCACGGATGGTGCGAACACTATGACAGGCAAACGTGATGGATTTGTAGAGCAGATGAAAAAAAATGAAATTGAGGTTTATACCTTGCATTGTATAATACACCAGGCTGCTCTTGCTTCTAAATTTATATCCAAGCATCCGGTCATGAAGGCTACTGAGCGGATAATTAATAGGATAAGGGGCGGCCATAACTCACTGACTCATAGAAAATTTGCGACATTTCTAAAAAATGCAAATGCTTCTCACCACGATCTATTAATGTTTACTGAGGTACGTTGGTTAAGCCAATGTAACAGTATTAATAGATTGTTTGAGCATAGAAATGAAGTATTTGAATTTTTAGAAGCTGAAAATATCAAAATAACCGAAAAAGAATATTTAAAAGATTATCAATTTATTTTAGACATGGCGTTTTTAACAGACATTTGTAACATGTTGAATGAGTTGAATCTGAACCTGCAGGAAAATTTAATAATATTTCTGATATGTTTAAAATTCTTTCAGATTTTAAAACTCAGCTATTTTTACTTGCAGCTAAAATAGATTCTGAAGACTTTTCGGACTTTCCGAAAACTTCTGTTATTTACGACAAGCTAAAATCGTGAAAAAGTTTGAACTTTTCGGAATATTAGAAACGCTTTTTAATAACTTTAATGACAGGTTTAAAGATTTTGAAAATATTCAGCATTTACTGGACATTTTTCAAAACCCTTTTAAATGCGATAAATTAAAGTACGAATTTCCAATCCAAATTTTATCAATATAGAATTCTGGAAAAATCTGGATGGTACAACATATCCTGAAATAAAGAAGATTTCATTGAAGTGTTTATCTTTATTTCCCTCAACGTATCTTTGGGAACAAATATTTTCAGATTTGAATTATATTTGCTCAAAAAACGCAATAAGCTGAATTCTTCTAGTTTGAGAAATATACTTTTATTGCGTAACTGCAATAAGAGTATCAACATAGAAGATTTCATTACTTTTTAATTGCAACTTCAACAATGATTAATTGAGGGAAAATTTATAAACACTTCGAAGAATTTTTTATTTCGAAATATATCATACTATCCAGATGTCCGCATATATAAGTTATATATGCATGTATTATAGATATATATATCTATTAACACATTCATCAAGAGTATTACTAAAATAAATACATTCATCAAGAGTATTACTAAACTATGTACATTCATTAATTTTACATTTCCCTTTTGTTAAACAAAGAAACAGGAAAAAAAATGACAACACCCGCCACACATGTGCTTTCATCGCAATCTCGTTGACGACTAAATAAAATGAATAGCAAGTTGATTTCTTCCAGTGTTATTTCGTCACTCTCACCAATACTACTACCTTGGGCATCTATGTTTTAGACCAAACTATCAAATACGCAGCTTACAATATAAACATAATATGTCCGCACAATGCAAAACATTGATTAACTTTTCTATAATCGTCATGAAATTGTTGACATTAGTCTGAAAAGTTGTATTTCTTAGGAGTAACAACAACATTACCAAATATATTAACTAATATACTTAAATAAGTAGGTAAATGATATTCTCTGTAAAGGGTAAATAAAGGATATTTGACTCCTTACTTTAAGTACATAGCTATCTCTTGTATTTTGAGCAAATAAAATGTCGATTCTTTTGGACAATAATGCAGGTTCAATGTCCTTACTGACCAACAATTATTTCTTTCGGATATTATTTTTGCATTGTTCAGTAACGGCAAGTCTAATGAATAATTTGCGATGAAAACGCTATTCAAAATTATTGAGTCCTAAAAATGTTCGTTATCACCGAAGAGTATTGAGTAGTATAGATAATTCATGGAACGAATTTTGTATTTTGAGGAAATAAAATGTCGATTCGTTTGGACAATAATGCAGGTTCAATGCCCTTACTGACCAACAATTATTCCTTTCGGATATTATTTTTGCATTGTTCAGTAACGGCGAGTCTAATGAATAATTTGCGATGAAAACGCTATTCAAAATTATTGAGTCCTAAAAATGTTCGTTATCACCGAAGAGTATTGAATAGTATAGATAATTCATGGAACGAATTGTACGACTAAGAATCAGTGGCGACATCTGGCGAATGATTCAAAACGTGTGAATCTCTTTTCGTCATAATATGGTCCATTAATAATTTTTACATTGATGCCTTTTGAAGCATTGATGCTTTTTGTATTGTTTTATGAAATAACATTGTCGAAATGGTGCAAATGGTTACTTAGACTCTCTACGTGAGTGCGGAAGAAAAGTGCAATAAGTTTTCTATACTATTCAACACTTTTATGACAAAACAAAATCAATTATTTCAGTGAACGAAATATTGCTTATTTATTTTATCAATATTACAGCTGATGCCAAAAGAGCTTTCGGCACAAAAATGCTTTTTTTGTTTTACAATGTAATATTTACTAATGTGTTCATACAAATCGAACAGGTACCGTCTAACAAAAAGGTGTTTACACACCGCCCGTGAGGTTGAATATTCATTGGTTTTTGTTTAAAGACACCTTAGAGCTATTCCAGATCTAGCCACCGATCTTCATCTGCGGTTGTTTGGAATGATGCTATTGAAAATTTCATCGTACCAAATGGATCATTTTAATTGAGAATTTCCCACTATGTAAGTGTTCGAAAAATATCGCAACCCAAACACACAAGAAAATATTTGCAAAAACTTATTTCCGTCTCCCAAGAACAAGATTTCTATTGTTGCCTAAAAGCCAACACACTTCTTACAGGCAATAAAAATTGTTTCCAATTTTGTCGTGCTCTACGTTGAAATGCATCAGAAATAATTTTTTTTTAGTCCATTTCATTGGTCCCGTCTTCCATTATTCAAGAACAATACCATTTTATATTTTTAATCAAACAAAGCCAACGTATTTGCTGACACTTCAAATATTTGTTTGTTCTATTTTCTGTGTCAGCTAACAATTGTTGCTAATTCGCATACAAACAATAACAACAATGGTTTCCCATTACATTCCATGAAGGAATTGGGGAGAGCTTCTCACAACATGTGAGCTGTGCGCTTTCTAGTTTTAAACTCACTGATTGGGACCTACAGTTTTACACCGATTCCGAACGGTATTTTGAGAAGAGTTTTCATGGCTAAGTACTCGATAGTGTCGCCGTCAATATGCGAGGTGTCCGCCGACGAAAGAAATTTAAGGTGGTCAGAGCAGGGATCGAACCCAGGATCTCATGTAGAAGAGGCGCGCACACTAACCATTGCACCACCGTCGCGACGGCCAAATTATTGTCATTTTCCCAGTTTCGCAGCTTCAAACTAAATCACTTGCCAGCAAATTTACAAAGCAAGTTTATTTTATTTACTGTAGTAAACATCAATTTGTTCTTTACAAAACTTCGCTCTTGTATTATTCGCAAGTAACTATCTCGAATTATTTCCGATTTCATTCACATACAGAATATAAACAGTCAAATTCATGTTTTGTGGTTTGAAAGTTTGACTCATAATTTCCGTTCGTTTGGCCGTGTGTTTTGTTCTGGTTTCCTATTTAGTCCTCTTTTTCAATCCCAATGGAAGAGAATAATCCAGAGTTGTTGACAAGAGGATGTAATTAAGTTACGGGTTAAAAATATATATGGTTAATATTTAATAACGATCTAAATTGCTTTTATTATGTATTTAAAAGTATAAACAATATAGTTTAATGTATAACTTTAGTGTCCTTTAATTAAAAACAATTTCAGGTTGAGTGGTTTTTAGTTAGATATTAAAATAAAATGGAATAGTTTAATTGCTGTTTTAATTTTACAATTTAATTAGGAGAATATGGTGTAATTGATTTAAGAGCAACTGTTGTTAGTTAGATTTTAATAAACAGCTCTTAATAACAATAATTGTCTATAAGCTTGTTTACCAAACACTAATTTTTATATTTATGTTTCAGTCAGCGGTGAAAGTAACGGGTTTCTCAATAAGAGCGCTACAAAAGTTTTTTTTAAATAAAACAAAACGGATTTTAGATACCAATGAAATTCTTTATTCCTGTGAAAGTACGTTCGATGCCATTATGTATGGAACTCGATTTCTTTTGCATGGCCACCACGGATACGCTTGCAGAAGTCCAGACCCTGAACCCAATTTTCGACGATTTTCAAGCATAAATCGGACGATGCTGCTGCCATTTCACGTTCGATATTCGTACGAAGTTCATCAATCGTCGGTGGCTTGTTGGCATAGACCATAGACTTGACGTAACCCTTCAGGAAATAATCTAACGGCGTCAAATCGCACGACCGAGGCGGCCAATCGATTGGGCCATTTCGTAAAATAACACGTTCACCAAACTTGGTTTCCAATAAATTGATTGCGGCATTCGCTGTGTGGCTTGTGGCGCCGTCCTGTTGGAACCACATGTCCTCCAAGTCCATATTATCCAATTGGGGCCAAAAATATTCGGTTATCATTGAACGGTAGCGATTCGCATTCACAGTAATGTGCCGGTCTTGATCATCCCGGAAGAAGTACGGCCCAATGACACCGCCGGCCCATAAACCGCACCAAACCGTAATTTTTTCGGGATGCAATGATGACTCATGGATTACGTGTGGATTGCTGTCTGAACAATAACGCAAATTTTGCTTATTGACGAAGCCATTCAGCCAGAAATGAGCCTCATCGCTGAAGATGATTTTCCGATGAAAATCCGAATCATTTTCAAGTTGTCTCTCTGCCCAATTCACGAACATACGACGCTTATGGTGGTCCAGCGGCTTCAGTTCTTGCGTCAATTTGATCTTGTAAGGATGTAGGCCAAGATCTTTTCGCAAAATTCGCCCCACAACGACGTCACACAGATGCCCAACGCTTGAGAACGACGTGTGAGAGACATATTTGGGCTTTCTTGAACTGAAGACTCAGCGGCAGGAATATTCTCGACACTACGGGCACTTCTTTGTCTCACTGGTACGGAAACATTTTGTACTGTGCCTGTGGATTCAAATTTTTCCACTAGACGCTCAATTGTTGATCTGGTAGGACGATTAGGACGACCATAAATTGGACGTAGCGCTCTTAAAGTTGAGCCCACTGACTCCAAATTGCGGTAGTAAATTTTAATAATTTCGACTCGTTGTTGGCTCGTATATCTTTCCCTGATGTAGTGTGAAGAGAGAGGGAAAAAATATGGCGTCGGTTGCTGTCCCTATAGATTTAATTTTGTAGCGTCTCTGTTGACAACCCCTTTATTTGCAAGCATTTAATAGTATTTTTAATTGTATATATTAATGTTTTAATGTTTTTAATGTTTAATGTTTCCAAAAAAGGGTAATGAACAGCTATATAAAATTTAATAAATTCATGTTAAATTTATGAATTCCTCATTTTGAATTAATGATGCCTCGAATATAGCGATGAGTAATCATTTGGGTTAGGAGACATTTTTCTAATTATATCGATATATTAGGATTAAATTCCAAATTTCAAATTGATTTGTAAAACTGAGATTAAACACCTTATATTTACAAAATTACACATGAATTTAAAATATTTAATTTCATATTCCAAACTAAACTGAACTACTAATAATTACAAATAGGTTGGTATACACGCTAGCTTAAGATCATAAGAGTAAAAAGAAACCACTGCAAGTATTTCTTTTTATTAAAATGTGATTAATATTTTCCAAAATTTCGACCAACGCCGGTGATAAGTTTCAAGGATCTGACAAAACAAGAATAAACACAAAGTTTTCGTAAACATGAGTGAACAGTTTAAACAAGAATCATCATAAAAGAAGGTACTATTTTCCTCAAAGGGAGAATGATCAATTCCAATCCTAATCACATTATGAGATGACATAGATCGCGTCGAAGTTTTTCCACAAACTTGTGTCAGCTGATTAGATCCTCTCGTGAATTTCACGAATATTTGCCTATATACTACGGTGCCCCAAAACATTTTTCTTTTTCGATTTTCATGGCTGCTCAAGCATAATTGAACAGCATAAAGTATTTTGTAGATTTTTTTCTGATTTTTCACAAGAGGTATTTTGGTAGAGGTAGGGTAGATTAATTTTGTTGACAAAGAATTACTTTTTGTGGGAGCAGGTATTTTTTAAAGAAGTGGTATTCTTTTTAGGAAAAGGATATTTTTTTAAGAAAATGTACTTATATTCAGACACGCGCTACTTATCTGAAGAAAATAAAAGAAAAGGTATTAGAACATTAGAACATTTAGTTTTAAGAAAAGGAATTTTTGCAAGAAAAGGAATTTTTGCAAGAAAAGGAATTTCTTTTTTAATGGAAATTTTTTAAGAAATGTGATTTTTTGAATTGGTTCTTTTTTCAAGAATAAATAAATTTTTAAGAGTAGGTACTTATCTCTAGAACAAATTTACTCTTTAAAGAAAACGATTTTTTTAGGAAAACTCCATTGTGGTGTAAGAAAATTGACTTTTTTAAGAAAAGGTACTTATTTAAACAAAAAATACTCTTTTTGAGAAAGGACACTTTTTGTAAGAAAATGTGCTTTATTTAAGCCATGGTACAAACTACAAGATATACTAAATATTGGGTACAATCTCCAACTAGAAAACTACCAAATAAACAAGAAATTTTCTAACATATGTTACTCTAGAGTCTAGACCAGTGGTCACCGTCCATAGCCCCCAGGGGCCGAACACGATCGGCTTTTTACACGTACACAACACGAACGTCAACAATCGTATTTTTCACACACACACGGTCGGCAATTCACATGTACACAGCAGATGTATTCGCTAAAACGCTTCAGTCTCTGCTTGAGTCTTGTGAAGGCAACATCACGCTCGCTTGATTCGCATTTTGTTTCTTTTTTTACGTATTCAACACATGTTGAGGTTTCGGCAGCGACGTCGCTTCTGTTTGCTACCGCACAAAAGCACACGTATGATTGTATGCGTGCTTTCGGTTTTGGGGACCACTGCTCTAGAGTCTAGACACAGACCACAGCAAAAGTACCCAATATAGTTGACAATACTGGGTTGTAGCATAATAGTTTTAAAAAAAATTTGTTTAATTTTTCTTGTCATTTAGCGCCCATCCCGCAACGTGCGATAAGGAACATGGTTCCAAAAAACAGATTTTTCAGCGTGTAGTAAAATCCTTTATTGGAGATCTTCCGATGCAGCTCTATGACCTACAAAAAGTTCTGAAAATCTGTTTCAGAAGTTGTGACGTAGATGTAACTGTTACCTACAGCCACACCACGTTCTGCAACATGATTTACCACATGCAATCATTGAACTTTATGCGTCTCCCAGTTTTCTGGATCAGTTTTTAAAAAATCAATTAAAATGTTGCATGCTTCAAAAAAAGTAAGGCAGCTTTTGAAATGAAAATTGGGGCTGTTTATTTTGAAGCATGAATTCTCTCAAACCTACTTTTACTACACGCCGAAAACTTCGTGTGTTTATTATACTTTAAATCCATACTTTTAAATGCACCAGATCTTCAAGTCATGAAAACAATGTTTGCAAACATATATATGGTTATTGCAATGTCTTTCTGGGACCGTTTTTTCTGCGTGTAATTATTCGTTACTTAGCGCAAGTAGATTTTTTCATTAATGCAATGTTTTAAGAAAATCCAACGCAAAAATGGAAAGCAGTTTATAATAATATTTGTTTATCTGTTTGGAATTTATCAGTCTTTTAAAGTTCATCATTAGATTTCTAAATTTTCATAGAAATTTTTGAAAGTTATAAAGCGTTATTTTTCAAAATTTATCCAAAATTTACGAAAAAATTTAATACATAGTACGTTATTGAGCAAAATTCTTGCCAAAACTGGTGGTTTATGCATATACAATAAAAGATTGGACGTTTTGCTTTAAACATGTTTGCTTACAAACTATGAAATTCGTGATTATTGATCGAGTTTTAAGTAATATTCGAAAGACGTTCGGAATACCGATTTTTAAGGGAAACCTCTTTCGAAAAATCTGAAAAAAATCTCAAAAATACTTTACCCCATAAGCTTTCAAATAGAGGTTGAGCAAAAACAAATTATTTATGACACACCCTACTTTACACTTGTGCACATTGATCTGTGTCTTGTTGAAAGTTAAGCCCTTCCCCGATCGAACATCAATTATATGCAGCATATCCTGAAAGAGATGTCCCGAAGTAGTTTTTCTCTTCAGTCAGAATTTCCACTTCGTTAGATTTGTTTCGAATAAAGTATAGTAGGCTTTTTTTGTTCCATTGGTGTGCAATGACCTTTTTGGTCCGACTTATGTGCAGATTTTCTAGTCTTCTATTTGTGCATTGTTTCTGTAATATGTTCAACTGGGCACCATTACAAGGAATTTTGTACACGATATTTTGCTTGTAATTTTTATCAAAAAATGGTAGAATTCGATTTCAAATCCAAATCATGTTCATATTCATATTCATGGTATACAAATATTTTAGAATGTTGCAATCTTTCAGTGAAACTCGGACTATACGCTGTAGTTTTATACATTCTCCTAGATTATGTGGGATGCTCTGCCAGTTTGTCCGTCTCTACCCGTGGCATCAAATCAAATCGACTTTCATTTTCCTGGGACAACTATTCGATTTAAGTATTTCCACCATTTTTTTGTATCTGTCTCATGGAATTCAGCGTCACTTATCTTCATGGCCCTCTTAATGAAGTTATTCGCCGTGTTAATAACAGTCCATCTGGGGTGTTTGGAATAATAATTTATCAATCGTCGTGACGAAGTAGCTTTTTGGTAGCAATTTTGAGAGCATTGCCTTGTCGGATTACCTAGGTATTAAAATATGGTATCTTATTGTCCTCTTCCTCTTCGAGCGTGAATTGTAGATGAAAAGTTCAATGCTGCAATCACGTTATCATCACAACAAATAAATCGTCGATATATTTTGTCAAGATTTTTGTCTTCTCCCCAATGTGTCGAATACTGTGTCGAATAATATCTCCATATCGATGTCATTTATAAATGGCGACGCTGGGGAACCCATGGGCATACCCTTCCTGTGATCGTAGCATCTATCCTCATACTGGAAATGGCGTGTGTCTTTGATGCAAAATGACGAAATTTCCATGAAATCTTTAAGCGGTATATTTATGTACGTTCCAATTTCGTCCCAATTCCCCTTTATAGTCCTTAGGACTATGTTAATTAGTATGCCGGGGAATAAGTTAACTACGTCAAATGAAGCCATCATTTCACCTGCTACAGTGCTGATGTTCCGAATCATCGCCTTGAACTGCACTGCGTCCTTTAAGTTGTAGTTTGAATTTCTCATCACGTTCGTAAGTATTTCCAACACAAATGTAACCACGTGCGCCAATTGGCGAACAAATCAATCTGAATGGAATATCATTATTGTTGATCGTAGGATATCCGTATATTCGAGGTGCAGTGGCAGTCCTATAATTGCACATTTTATTAGTGATAAACATTCCGAAATTAAAGCTGATACAAATTTTATTTAATATCAATTAAACAATTTGAATAAATTGAAAAATATTCTCATGGAAGTGAAAAGCCGTCTTTAATATTGAAAATTGAAGTAGGTTGTTGAATTGCCGTTGTTGGGATTAGCTGAGGGTAGTGGACTGTATTGATAATGGGTTGTTTTGAGCTTTGATAATTTACAATTTATGCGATTTCTCAAGAGATGAGAAGATATTCTCTGGGTTTCTCACCTGTGTTTGTCCGAAGTTGAAATAAAAGAATTGCAGAATTTCAAGCAACATTATAATACTTCGGTTTCTTTATTTAGATTCTAGAGTTTAATTAGAGTTTAAGTTACTTTAGGTTTAAGTAAAACTATTTAGCGGTGGGCGTCTCGACTCTTGCGTGTCGAACAACGTTTCAGAAGTAAGTAAGATTCAGTGCCTCGTGCACTTCGCAAGATATCGAATTTAGAACCAAATTTCCAATAGTGAAACGGCCATAAAAAATTCTAATTCACAATAGTTTCAATAAGTTCTTAAAACTAGGAATGCCAGGAATATATGACAATTATTAAATGGTAATAGAAAATATAAATTCAAAACAATTCAAAATAATAAACTGAAAATAATAAAAATTAACTGTCAGTTTATATAGTTGTAAAATTAAACATGGTTTTTGTTTAATTAACAAAATTCAGATAACATATTCTAACAACAAATTATCTAAATTTTTTTGGGTCAGTACAGCGTTTTATTTTATATATTTCCTGATACATGCGAAAATTTATATTTAAGGGATTTTATATTTTAAACAGAGAATTGTGAAATTAACGTTTCTAGAATAAAGAAAATAATTTTATGGTGGGTTTGTTTCAAATTTCTTTACACTACGCTGAATTCTTCGCGATTTCAACGTTTATTTATATAAAATGTTTTACTTACTTCAACACGTTGTTTGGTGCGTTAGAGACTCCATAATAAATTATTATCGACTGCTTTGCACAACTGTTAAACACAAACTGACAAATGTCAACCAAACAGAAATGGCCGACAAAAAATTTCGGCTTGGAATATGCTAATCGCCCTGTATGTTGAAGAGAACGCATGGTAGAGTGTCGCCCTGCCTGAGGCCACGCCTCATACTAATTGTTTCGGTGACATCTTTACCAATCTTTACTGACGATTTCGTGCCGGTCAGTGTCATTTAACAAATTAGTGTCAGCTTAGCACGAATACGAAGCTGCGACATAGTTTGGTGCTGTCTTCTAAGTATCTTGCTATCGACAGCAGCCTTATAATCTACAAAAAGATGTTAAATGTCGATTTGTTTTTGGTAGGAGTTTCTCCACGATTTAGCGAAATGTGAGTATCTGGTCGATAGTTGACTTTGCAGGCCACACTGATAAGGTCCGATCAGATGTACAACAATCGACTTTAGTGTTTCACACATTATGCTCGAGAGGACTTTGTATGCGATTTATAAAAGGCTTTTCGAATTATAGTTTGTACATATACTCGCGTCGCCTCTTTGGAAAACAGGGCACAGTATGCTAAAACTCCAAACGTCGGGCATGAATTCGTCTAGGTAGATTCTGGTCATAAGCTGATGCATGCACATTTCAAACTCTTAGCCACAATGCAGCAGCGGATTTTTTGTTCTTATGGTGCGAAATTGTAGTTCTAACTTCACTTGCAATGGCCGTCGGTGGTGCAATGGTAGTTTGCGCGGCTCTTGTGAATGAGAACGTGGGTTCGATCCCTGCTCTGACCACTTGAAAATTTCTTTCGACGGCGGTCACCTCGCTTAGTGACGACGACACTAACGAGTATTTGGTCATGAAAGAGCTTTTAAAAATACCGTTCGGAACCCGTGTAACATTGTAGGTCCCAATTATTGAGTGTAAAACTAGAACTCGTACAGGTCACTGGTTTGTGAGAAGCTCTTCGTAATCCCTTCATGGGTTGTAACGGGAAACCATTTTTTTAACTACACTTTTTTTTTTTTTTTTTTATCAAACCAACACTCAGGGGATGCCCCCTATAAATGCAGTGCATTGTGTTGGCGAAGGAAAATTGAGGTAGTAGAGGGTGGAAAGAGGGAGTAGTGTCTGTTGATATTTGCCTTGAATGTTTGCATGTCACAATTGATGGGAAATACACTAGCCGGTAGTTTATTCCACATACGGACTGTACGGCTGAAGAACGAATTTTCTCTATAGTGTGTAGTGCGGTAAATCGGCCACTCGATAAAAAACGGATGAGAGTTCCTGGAAAGCCGCGTACTTCGGCTAAATATCCTCACGTCCGGCATAAGTTGACGGATGTCCGAGGAACACATACCGTGGAAATATCGATAGAACAGTGACACGCAACCCACATTTCGACGATGCTCAAAGTAGGCAATAGAGTTGGATACCCTACTGTCCCCTATTAACACCGTTGCTCTCCTCTGGACACGGTCGAGAAGCTCCAAAGAAGTCCTAGGAGCACCTGCCCATATATGGGAGTTATACTCCATCTTTGGCCTGATGTAGGTGGTGTAGATATTGAGAAGATCAGATGGAGTGAAGTATTTCTTGCACAGCTTCAAAAAGCCTAGACACTTGAATGCATCTTTCGACACTTCAAATACATGTTTTGCCCAACGGACATCACATTGTATTTTCATGCCCAGAACATCAAGAGCGTCTGATTCATCAATATCCACACCGTCCATAGACAATGACGACACACCTGGGTCAGCAATACGTTTATGCGACAACAAACAGCACTGGGTCTTACTCGCATTAAAATCTACTCTATTCCTTCGACCCCATTCAACAATGGACACCAGATCGCGGTCGAGTGTTTCATTCATTGTCCGGCGTTTGACTTCAATCTCTTGAAGACTTGGCCTACGATCGAATGAATAAGAATGGCAGAGATTACTGTCATCGGCAAAAGAGTAGATTGGATTCACAGTCTGACCCAGGAGATCGTCAATGAAAATAAGAAAAAGAGAAGGAGAAAGAACAGATCCCTGTGGTACACCTGCAGTCAATTTATGCTCGTCGGATGAAACCCCATCTACAACAACTCGTATAGTGCGATCTCTGAGAAAACTCGATATAAATCGAGTGAAGTTATCAGCGACACCAAAAGCAGCGAGCTTTGACAAGAGAGCATCGTGCCATACTCTGTCAAAGGCCTTGGAAATATCAAGAGCCACTACCTTACTCTCACCAAGCCGGTGGATGGATCGACTCCACTGTTCCGAAAGGAACGCCATCAGGTCTCCAGTAGATCTCATTCTACGGAAGCCATACTGCCGATCATTAAGAAGGTCATTGGACTCAAGATACTTCACTAGATGGTGGTTAACCATACTCTCCATAACCTTCGAGAGCGCAGAACAAATTACAATTGGGCGGTAATTTGCAGGATTACTTGCATCACCTTTTTTAGGGATTGGCTGGACATTGGCAATCTTCCAACGCGCCGGGAAGACTCCGGCACGGTATGCAAGGTTGAAAAGATTGCGCAGTGGATACGCCAGTGTCGAAGAGCATCTACTCAAAACCAGTGCAGATATGCCATCCGGGCCCGGGGATTTACCTACGACGAGATTCGCAAGAACCTTTTTAACTCCTCGCGTTCGAAAAAATATCTTGGGCATGGAACAAGATACGTAATTGATCACGGGGAGTGGTTGAATGCTATCCGGCAAGGAAGAGTTCCTTGCAAACATTTCAGCCAAGAGGTTAGCTTTGTCAACCGGTTCAGTGAATGTTATATCACCTTTAAGAAGAGTTGGGATAGAGGAAGAACTATCCTTTATTCTTCTTGCAAATGACCAAAAGCTCTTACTTCCACTAGGCAAAGAAAGGACTTTAGCACGAGAAAATTTTCACGTCAAGTACTTTGGCACACTTGGATCTTGCCTGTTTGCGTAGCAGTTCAGTATTAACGTTTTTATTAGAACGCTAGTCTCTGAACGCGTCCTCTTTGGATCTGACAACATTCTTGCATGTCTGGTTACACCAACTTTTTTCCGATGGTTTAACCGAAATAATTTTCGTCGGAATGAATGAATTCATATCAATCAAAATTATCTTCTCGATCATTTCAGCAGCAGCATCTATGTTATTGTCCGGAAAACAAAGCTTCCAGTTAAAATGCTGATAAAAGTTGTTGAGCTCAGCCCAACGTGCCTCTTCGTAGATAAAAATTGTTCGCTTCGGGCCTGTGTTTGAAGCGAGACGAAGAGCTGAATACGAAAAGGACGCTGAAATGATACAGTGATCCGAATTACCAAGAGGTGCAAGCGTGTTAACTTCGTACTTTTCAGGGTGCGAAGTTAAGAAGAGCTCAAGTAAATTTTGGTTGTGCCCTTGAACACACGGAATGTGCGTCGGTTCATTCACCAATTGCGTTAGGTCATTATGCGCGGCGAAGAGCTCAGTGTATTGGCCCTCCGTAGTTGCATGGCTCGAATGCGTCAACAAGGAGGAATTATGGACATCGAAATCACCAGCAACAACGATTTGACTGTCTGAATAATTCCCCAATATCTCAGAAATGGAATCCGAAAGGGTGTCAAATCCATTAAAGGATGCCTCCCTTCCCGCATTAGGACTTCCATAAAAAAATCAGAAATGTAAGACATTGTTCCAATCTTGAATTTTACCCAAAAGAGTTAAATGCTGGATCTTGTGAGTCGAAATGTCGCTTACTCTAAAACACTTTGCAATTTTTTACATAAACCACAAGGCCTCTGTGGGAAATAAAAAGGGATAGAGTGTGGTGGAACGTGAAAATTGTGTGGATCACAATCCTCACGCACCTGGGTTTCACATAGAGCAAGAACATCAGGCCGATGAATTTAAGTATAATATGTACAATTTTAAAAAAAACTCCAAAATTTGAAAAATGTTACAAATTCTGCTCTGACGGTTTCAAGGACTACAAAGTTGTGGCAAATACATGTCTTGACCAATTAATAAGTTGTATCCAAAATTTATTGATGGTATCGCTCCATCACCAGATAAGGGCGAACGAGTAAAATAACTTACAAAGATAAGTATTTAATGCCATAAAAATTATCATAGAGTAATGCCGTATAGAGCCGGCATTCTTCTCATCTGACATTTCGTTCCACACTCTTCGTGGTGCTGTCGGTGAAATAGAGAGTTATTTGACGTAAATTTACTTACATCAGGTGGAATTACGAAACTGTTGACTTAAAATTTTCAGGTCGTTTTGATAAAAAACTGTGAAATTTAAACGTATTTTGGTATTATTTATTATATTTTATTATTATGTAGTATCGTAAATATTTGTGGTGTATTTACATACAAATTTGAACGCACTAAAGTTAATGCCGTTGCTGATTTATTGTTGCTTGGTTTGAGCCTCTATTTGGTATTATTAAAGCAATATGTACCTTCCAACATTCCACCGCCCATCTGCAACACATCAAATGTCATAAAATTACTGAGAGAGTTGGCTACTCTATACGTCATTTTAGACGTGACAGATATTTTGCGAAATATTCCTTAGTTAAAAAATATACTGACATTTGTAAAAAAATTGGTGAACTTTTTATGTTTTTCAGTCGTTATTTAGGTCAGGATTATAGTAATACTAAACATACCCTCACCCAAATTCATTCATTGCGACCTGGTTCTGTTAAAAAAACACATATAACGGGTTTTTTAATAAGAGCGCTACAAAAGTTTTTTTAAATAAAACAAAACCGGTTTTAGATACCAATGAAGTTCTTTATTCCTGTGAAAGTACGTTCGATGCCATTATGTATGGATTTCGATTTCTTTTGCATGGCCACCACGGGCACGCTTGCAGAAGTCCAGACTCTGATCCCAATTTTCGACGATTTTCAAGCATAAATCGGCCGATACTGCAGCAATTTCACATTCGATATTCGTACGAAGTTCATCAATCGTCGCTGGCTTGTTGGCATAGACCATATACTTGATGTAGCCCCACAGGAAATAATCTAACGGCGTCAAAATGCATGACCGAGGCGGCCAATCGACTGGGTCATTTCGTGAGATAACACGTTCACCAAACTTGGTTTCCAATAAATTAATTGTGGCATTCTCTGTGTGGCTTGTGGCGCCGTCCTGTTGGAACCACATGTCCTCCAAGTCCACATTATCCAATTGGGGACAAAAATATTCGGTTATCATTGAACGGTAGCGATTCGCATTCACAGTCATGTGCCGGTCTTGATCATCACGGAAGAAGTACGGCCCAATGACGCCGCCGGCCCATAAACCGCACCAAACCGTAATTTTTTCGGGATGCAATGATGACTCATGGATTACGCGTGGATTGCTGTCTGACCAAAAATGCATATTTTGCTCATTGACAAAGCCATTCAGCTAGAAATGAGCCCCATTGCTGAAGATGATTGAGGCCACTGAAGTTGAGGCCACTGACTCCAAATATCGGTAGTAAATTTTAATAATTTCGACTCGTTGTTGGCTCGTATATCTTTCCATGATGAAATGGCAAACCTTACTGAAGAGAAATGTCAAAAGAGCGGGAAAAAATATGGCGTCGTTTGCTGTCCCTATCGATGTACTTTTGTAGCGTCTCTGTTGAAAAACTCGTTATTTACCCTTATATTGAACGAATGAGGGTGGCAAATGTGACAATATTCAGAAGCAGAGTGGCTTCCGCTAAATATTATTCAATACCTAACTTAATTACGATCCTAGCAGATTTTTGGGATTTATCGTGACTATCAGTCAATTGTCCGCCCAATAATTATATGGGAGGTAACAAATTTGGCATAGCGAAGTTGTTCATTCTTATAACAGTGTAACTTCTGACAAAATATTGATCAGTACCAAATTTTGTTAACATCGGTTTTAGTATATGGGAGATATCGAGTCGGCCAACCGGAAACACGCCCAACTTTTGTATAGGAGTTTACGAAAATGGGCGTGATACAGTAGCTAATATTTAGTTTTTAAGAAAACATGGCCGTCTATAGAATTTTATTTTGATCGCTTGTAGTTTGCGAGAGTCAACACGGCGGTCAACCGGGCATCCGTCCATCCTCTGTTTGCCTTTGACAAAATTTTGTCTAGTACCAAATTTCAGTAAGATTGGTTCGGTTTTGCGGGAGTTATCTTATCAACCATAGGCGTGGCATAAGCACCCTCGTCTTAATTCATGATTGGGGTTTGATGACATGAAGCCTACTACCCAAATTGATAAAGATCGGAAGTGTTTCACGCGACTTATAACATTGGCAATCCGGACGACCACCAAGCTTTTGTATGGTAAGTACCAGAATAGACGTGGCAAAACCACTCATTTTCCACAGAAGAGTGGCATTTGACTAAATTTTGTCTAGTACCAAATTTCATAAAGATTGGTTCGATTTTGCGGGAGTTATCTTATCACCCTGCCGCCGGCGTCAACATAGGCGTGGCAAAATCACCCTTGTCTTAATTCGTGACTGGGGTTTGACGGCATGAAGCCTAGTACCCAAGTTGATTAAGAACGGAAGTGTTTCACGCGACTTAAAGCATTGACAATCCGGACGACCACCAAGCTTTTGTATGGTAAGTACCAGAATAGACGTGGCAAAACCACTCATTTTCCACAGAAGAGTGGCATTTGACTAAATTTTATCTAGTACCAAATTTCATAAAGATTGGTTCGATTTTGCGGGAGTTATCTTATCACCCTGCCACCCGACCAACTAGTGTATGCAAGGCGTCAACATAGGCGTGGCAAAATCACCCTTGTCTTAATTCGTGACTGGGGTTTGACGGCATGAAGCCTAGTACCCAAGTTGATTAAGAACGGAAGTGTTTCACGCGACTTAAAGCATTGACAATCCGGACGGCCACCAAGCTTTTGTATGGAAGGTACCAGAATAGGCGTGGCAACCTTGCCAATTTTCTCCCATTAATTACACATTTATAGATTATTAGCCAATATTTGAGTTCAAGCTAATCTACCACAGACATCTACCAGAAACAAGTTTTAAACAAAATATGATTTTGTACAAAATGCGTGGATTTGTATGGAAGGTACCAGAATGGGCGACGCCAAACCGGCGATTTTCAATTCCAACCTAACCTAGGACAAATAATAGTCACTAACAATTAATTTTTTATTTTTAAATTCATCTTTATTTACATTTGTTTTTGTTTACATATTACAAGGTTTCGAGATATTATCCATAGATATAATAATAAATAAATGAATGGTTTCCCATTACATCCCATGAATGGACAGTGAATGTTATGTCATCTTTAAGAAGAGTTGGGATAGAGGAAGAACTATCCTTTATTCTTCTTGCAAATGACCAAAAGTTCTTACTTCCACTAGGGAAAGAAAGAACTTTAGTACGAATACGCTGGTCGTGAAGAAACTTTTCGCGTCGAAGTACTTTAGTCAACTTTAGTCAACGCCACCCTCACCCTCATCTATATTGAAGTCTCCTGGTACAAGCAAAGCAGAAAAATTATCTCTCTAAAGCATACTCCCAACGTACCCTGAACATATGTAACAAGATTCCCGGGGCCTGATCCATTTTCATTGGTTTGGCTTTGTACTTTTCTGTAGGATTTGCGGGTCTAGTTTTTCCTTCTGTAAGATTCAATTAAATACCTCTCGCCCCAAGCGTCTTCACTTCGTACAGAATCGCGTTTACTATTTCCTTTACTCGTTATACCACCTTGTCGCAAGTCGCGTTGCAACTGACTGCAGCATTGCTATACGTACAGCGGTCTTATCATCTTCATCGCCTGCCATGCGACACTCTTCATCGTATCTTTAAGCGGTTTTTCATAACAAAGTACGGTCTATGCTGTAGTTTTCATAGTGGGAAATCTACTATCACTGGGCTTTAGGATCACGTAGCGGGGTTGCACTGCGCCGTGGCTATCTCTGATAATTGAAGCTTTCCAATGTCCAGCTTTCTATATGTCTGGTTTCGTACAACTTTCGCTCTGCTTAATTCATCAATTACCAGGTGATCAATCTGGGCATTCGTCTGTTGTTCGGGGGATATCCAAGTAACCTTATGGGTGTCTTTATGTTAGAATCTCTTACTACTAACAACCATGTTTTTCCAGCAGTCTTATTCCGATATCGGAGGTGATGCCGTGTAGACTGAATATACCGATAGCTGGTTCAAAGACACTTATCCTGCCGACTTAACCATTGAACTTACTTATAAAAATCTCCGTGTCATGGCCAAATCTTAATGACATAAAACAGTCTTAATTTCATGAACATATAAGTCATGAAAAGGTTTCTGAAAATGTGTTCGGAATCAGTGTGAAATTGCACGTGACCCAATCAGTAAGTCCACCACGCAGCTCATTGATTGTGAGCGGCTCACCCCTATACCTCCATTGGATATAATTGCAAAATAACACTAGCACAGAACTAATTGTCTGGAAAGAAGTTGTAGCAACCGTAAATCCGGCTGTTACCACCGAATAGATGTTGCCACAACCGAATTGAGGTTGTTACTACCGAATTTAGTCCCCACTACCGAAATTCGGTTGAAGCAACGTCGTTTCATAGTTGATTCGGTTGTGACAACTGAATCTTCAATTATATTCGTTCAGTCAACTAAATATTCTAAAATTTCGGTTGGACCACCCGAATTTGAAATTAGTTCGGCTGCAGCAACCGAAATTGTTACAAAATTCGGTTGGAGTAACCGACTGTGTCATCAATTCGGTTGTAGTAACCGAATTTGCCACTAATTCGGTTGTAACTATGGAATTTGGTATCAGTTCGGTCATAGTAACCGAATCTAGCCTTAATTCGTTTGCAACTACCAAATTTGGCGTCAATTCGGTTGCTGTAACCGAATGTGTCATGAATTCTTTAGGTACAACCGAATTCATTTTCAATTCGGTTACCACAACAAAATTCTGTGTATTTCAAATCTGACGTTTAAAATTCTATAATCAAATATTATTTTAAAAGGAATTGTCAAGATTTTTGTGTGCTTCTTAACAAAGGCAAGTAAAATATGATTTGTATTATAACGTCTTTTTTTGCAGAAATTATTCAAGGAGATATTAGCAGTTTTGAAGATTTTCAAGGTCGGTCATGTGATATATGCTGCAAAATGCTCATGTGAGTCTGTATACAAAATGTTTTGGGACCTGAATTAACTGATGCAACACGTCAGATTTGTTGCGGTGTCCCATGATGGCCGGAACTTCAAAAAAGGCCGGAAGAGGCATGTAAAACAAATGTATTACCATATAGATGTATGTGACGTTACTTTGTCGCTTTGTAATTTTTTTATAACAATGCAGGAAATTAAATCATCACTTTGTTATAAAATAGGATTTAATAATTAATTTGTAATTAATAATTAATTTGTAAAATTCGGTTGCAACAACCTCCAATTCAGCTGTGACAACCTCTAATGTGGTTGTTTCAACCACTAGTGAGGTTGTTTCCACCTCCAACGAGGTTGTGTCAACCTCTAATAAGGTTGTATCAACCTTTAATGAGGATGTGTCAACCTCAAATGGGGTTGTGTCAACCTCTAATGAGGACGTGTCAACTTCTAATGAGGTTGTATCAACTTCTAATGAGGTTGTATCAACCTCTATTGAGGTTGTGATAACCTATAATTCGGTTGAAACAACCTTTTAATTCGATTACGGCTAATTCGGCTGTCCCAACCAAATTTTTGTGTGAGTGCACAGTAAAACATTGTTCAGGTCATTGATTGGGAATTGAACGTGAAAATAGCCCTAAAAATAAGAAGTTCTGCATCATTCGTTTTGTCAAGTTGGCTGAATTAATAATTTAATGGTCATAACAAATTTTTCCTCAAGGTGGATTTTTAGCACTTTTTCTATACTTTAACACGGTTATATCTCGGTATACAGTACGGAATATCTCTTTTGTGTCTGACGCAAAGTTGTTGAATATTGAATAAACCTACCCAAAATAGGTGTCTCAAGTGCCTTAAAAATCGCAACAAATCAAATTTTTCACCTTTTTTGCTGAATAACTGGATTACAAATCATAAACATGCTGTTTTTTTGGAATGTCTCAGAATTGAGTCACGAAATCACGTGTTGTACTGTTTAAGTGAATAAAATAAATAACTAGGATAACTTCTGTGTGGTTATCGTATTTAATATAAGATATATTGGCGAAAAAATATGTAATTAAAAATCCGCCCCTATTAAGGCACAGAAATCGTTACGGGTCTCTAGAACACAATTTCATTACGATGATTGTTATTTAACACAAACTCTAATTAAACACAACATTAACTTCTGCCTTTTAAATATTATAATTATTCTGTTATAACGATCTAAAATCACATTAGTGTGACCTCACATTACTTCTCTACCAGAATCGAAGGTGAGTAGGTGAATGCCAGTAGTCGTATTTAAACTTGTTATTGTTGTAAAGGGCGCTGTTAATTGTGGTTATGAAACGAAAATTTATTGCTTCCGCTTTTCATTTTAAATTTTGGTTATCATTTGCATGGAAATCACAACATTTGTTCCTAATTACGAATTACATTTTCTTTTATCTGGGTTTTGTTAAACATTTTTAATTAAAATACTTCTCCTGTACAATTTGACAAAATGTAAAGCATACGCACTAGACATCACCGTGGTTACTATGAGTAATGAATATTGAATATTGCCATCATTAAGCATTAGTTACTATGAGTTTGTAATAGAGCCTACATCAGAGTCGTTAATTATTGGAACAGTGTTCCCCCAATACTGATGCTGGTGTCACCAGCACGTCATCACGGCAGTGGGTCTGACCTATGTACTGAAACGCCATCGTTCTTTCATCGACTTATATTATTTTGTCTGGTAATTATAAATTATTATGAAGACACGTCAGGTAGTAATGAGACTGTAATTATATTGTGAATATAATAATATTTTTCAGAAACAACAAAAAGGATCTGTTGAGCCCTTCGCAAAATATTGAGTGTGAATGGGATGGTGAGGTTCCTTCGGGCGGATGCATGTATCATGTACATTAGGATGACAATCGATTGTATAAAAAAAAATTTTGTTTGAATTTTGCGGGGTGCGGGTCGGATTATTGTGGCATTAGCTCTAAAACTTCAGTGCTGAAAATTTGAGCCAAATCGGACAACGCTTTCGGGACGCGCATCGAGGTCAAAGGTCAGATATATGCAAATTTTACTATTTATATGAAATATATTTGTGAAACTCATTCACTTTCTACATTACTTAGCGAAAATATGTAGATTTATTTATTTTAATAGAAAGTAAAATAATTTTTCTTCGAAATTAACCCTAAAAAGTAAAACAATTTTTTGGAAATTATCCCTATTATTCCCTTTGGGCCAAAGTGACCAAGAAACTATTTTATCGCTAAATTCATTAATATTCTTCATTATTTGGTGTAAATTGATAGATGCCTTTATTTGGACATATGAGTTAGAAACACAATTTTTTGTAATTTACTTGCGCCATCTATAGCACAAATGTTGCAAATAAATTTTTTATAATAGACAACAACCATTCTTTTGAAATTAACGGATTTCAATGATAATTCCGGAAGTACTAGTGCGATTTTTTTGACGTTAGATACCGGTTAGCTTACAGTGCCGTGAAGCGTGTAAAAAAAGATCTTGACAATCCGACATCGGGGAGCCGACATATAGGCGTTTCAATTTTTGCTGAAGATTGCCTGTGTTATTGTATAGCGGCAGCAGACCGCATGGTTGTTTGCCGGTCCTATACCTTATACATTGGGGCGTGTGTGTGTTAACAGCGGGTGAGTTTGTTTGTTCGTTGTATATAGAGTTATAGTTGTGTGTAGCAGAGCAGAGGTGGGTGCGTTGCTACTTCGATGGTGGGTAAAAGGCTCAGATCGAAGGGGCCCGGTGCTGGTGCACGTGAGGAGGTCGCAAAGGATGCTGTTATGCCTACGGGGTCTGGCGGGAACGTCAGGCATTCTGATTCTGAGGTGGAGGAGTGTGATGAAGTGCTGTTGGTGAATGTTAAGAGGCAGAAGTCAGTTGACTCCTTGTTGGACGATGATAGGCCCAGGAGTAGAGGCGCCGCGGGAGAGACGGCCAGCGTGAGCGGTGATTATGTGGCGCGGCTGAAGGCCAGCACCAACGACCTGTGTGGTGTGGTATTAGAAGACGGTGCTAACGTTGGGCTGGATAGGGCGGTCATCGAGCGAGCGGGCAAGTACGATGCGTTGCGCATGTCATTGGTGTCGGAGAATGAGCGCTTGAGAGGACGTTTGAAGGTGTATGGCGGCGTTGGAGTTGGCAGAAGGACATTGGCTGCACCTAGTGCGCCAATGATGCCTTCCCCGGTTAGTCAGGCAGCGCGTGGTGTACTAGCTGCGCCGGTACCTAAGGCCGTAGAGACGTGGGCAGTTGTGGTCAGAGGCAAAGAGCCCTCCACTTCTAAGGAGGTCGTGGATAAGGTGGTGGAGCAAGTTTCCGCCTCCTTGGGTGTCCGAGTGCACGAAGTGCGTGCAGCGATTAGCGGTGGTGCCATTATCCGCACCCCTTCGGTGCCGAGCGGCAGAAAATTGCGGAGAGCGGTAAGTTCTCGGAGGTGGGCCTGGTCGTGTCCCTGACTGACAAACTTGGGCCCAGAGTTGTTGTGCAAAGAGTGCATGCCGAGATATCGCCGGACAAGTTTATGTGTGATCTTTACAAGATGAACCTGGCTGAAAAGATGTCGCAGGTGGAGTTCGCCAAGAGCGTGAGACTCGTGAGTGCGCCATGGCGTCCGATGCGGGACTAATAAACGTCATGCTTGAATGTACCCCCCGAGTAGCAGAGCAGTTGGATACCTCAGGGGTATATGTAAAGTGGTTCCGCTTTATTGTGCGGCTGCAGGATCCAATCCAGACGTGCTTTAGGTGCTGTGGTTTTGACCACAGGGCAGCAGAGTGCCGGTTTAAGGAGGCGGTATGCCGTAGGTGCGGATTTGCGGGTCACTTGGCCCAGCAGTGCTCCAGCGTGTTGCGATGTCGTAATTGCGAGATGAAGGGGTGGGCGTCTGACCACTCGATGATGTTACTGTTGTGCCCGGTGTATGCTGGTAGAGTTGCAAGGAGTAACGCACGACATTAATATGGATAATACAACCATTATCCAATTTAATTGTGGCCGGAGTTATGCGGTGATGTCCGAGTTGGGGCAGATGATGAGGAGTCGAGGTGTGCGGTACGCACTGCTGCAGGAACCTTTTTACAAGGTTGCCTTAGGAGTGGTGCAGGGTTTACCTGGCGGCCTGCGTGTCTTCACGGATGTTGGCGGAAACTTTGCGGTGGTAGTGGATAACGCGGACACTGACTGTATCGTGGCCAGCTGCACTGAGAATGGCGTGTGTGTCTCTTTGGCAGGTGCCCTTGGACGTCTCTATTTGTCTGGTGTGTATTGTCGTTTTAGCAGCCCATTGGAACCATATCTAGGGTATATGGACCCTGTGCTACTCTGCGGGAGTAGCATTCCGGTAGTCCTTGGTCTAGATGCGAACGCATGTTCTCGTATGTGGTTCAGTAAGATGGGCAGGCATGCTTCTGCCCTTCAGAACCACATACGAGGAACCATGCTAAGCGAGTGGCTAGCCGGAAGGAATGTTGCGGTGCTGAACCTGCCGAGTGAGCTGTATACCTGACGGTCCAATGGGTGCGAGCGACATAGATGTTTCGCTTGCGAATGGTGTTGCGTGTTCGTCGTATGTGTTTGATTGGCGTGTGAGAGACGACTGGGACATCAGTGATCACAACGTGATAGAAATCATGTTGTCCAGTCAGCGGAGAAGTGTTGCAGGGGCGCCATTGCGTCGGTGGCGTCTGTACGAGGCGAATTGGCATCATTATGCGGAGTGGAGAGCTTGATGAGATGAGGAGAGACGTGAAGCGCCTGCGAAAAAGATTCCAGAGGGCAAGGCGGACGAATGCCGAAGACCTGGCGCAGCGGAAGATAGCATACCTTGCTGCCCTTAGTGAGTACAAGGATGCCATAGTCAGGGTAAAGGAGGATGAGTGGAGGTCCTCTGTAGCAAGGAATGGAGATGACCCCTTGGGCAGGGTATACCGCATCTGCCGAGGTAGAGGCATGAGAGTAGGGTTGGAGTCGTTGCGTGTTGGCGACGAAACACTATTGTCGTGGAGGCAGTATGCTGACGCGTTACTCAACGAATTTTTCCCGAGGGCGGAGCCGACCGATCGTACTCCCCAGATTTGTAAGTGGCCAATCCACCGGTGATCGCGAGGCATGAGCTGGAGAGTAGTGTCTCTCGATTGAAGAGTAGGAAATCTTCCGGTGTCGACGGAATGACGGGAGAAATGTTGCGGACCATTTCGAGTGGCATTCCCGATGATATGGTTGCCTTGTTTGAGGGCTACTTCCCAGATGCTTGGAAGTGCGCACAAGTGGTCGTTCTACTGAAAGCCCTGACAGAGTGAGAACTAATCCGCGGTTTTATCACGGCATTAGCCTTCTCCCCGTACTCGGAAAGGTGATGGAGCGGATTTTCGTAGAACGACTTAAAGAAGGTGGAATGTTGCGCACTTCCGAGTACCAGTTTGGGTTTCGAGAGGGGAAGTCAGTCGAGGATGCGTGGTTGCATGTACGAAGCTTCGTGCCGGATTCGTCGTCCAAGTACGTTTTAGGCCTGTTTGTCGATTTTCGAGGAGCTTTCGACCATCTGTCATGGTCTAGCATCATTAGCTGGCTTCAGGAGCTTGGCCGCCAGGAAGTAAATTTGTGGGCCAGCTATTTTCGAAGTAGGAAGGCATGCACCGTTGGTGCCAGCGACACAGTTGGGGTTGATGCCGCTCGGGGGTGTCCGCAGGGATCCATCTGCTGTTCATATTTAGGGAATCTAATGATGGATCCCCTGCTGGGGACTCTTTATAGCGGATACAAATTGGGCGCGTACGCAGATGACCTCCTTATCCTCATCGAAGGACAGTCTCGTGCTGATCTAGAGAGAAGGGGTGAGGAGGTCATGTGTGTAGTTGGACAGTGGAGTGAGAGAGTTGGTGTCAGCGTGGCAATGGATAAGACGGTCACAATGCTGCTTAGGGCAGGTTGTCACCATCTCCTCCACCGGTGATTAGATGTCAAGGCGCGAGCCTGCCATACGTCACCCAGGTGAAATACTTGGGGATTATGGTGGGTGCGCGCCATTATTTTATGGTGCACTTGACATACGTGAGGGATAAGCTCACTGCGGTGGTGGGCGTGGTTTAGACGAATTTTGAGGACGGATTGGGACCTTAGCAGGCGAGCTGTGCGCTCCATATGTGGTGGATTATTCGTCGCCTGTGCGACCTATGGTGCACCAATATGGTGCGGCAGAGTTATGTCTGTGGTGGGCAGGGCCAAGGTGCTATCCTGCCAGTGGATGATTTTGTTGGCATGTTTGCCAGTTTTTCGCACCGTGTCGACATACGCACTACAGATGCTTTTAGCGGTACCCTCCTAGACTTGGAGGTGTTACGCCGAAGTTGAAGAAGGGCTTACCCCTTCTTGGAGACAATTTGGTCTCCACCGCCGATCTGGCGGAAGGGGGATTTCGCGCATTAAGGCGCTTTTAGACGAGCGCGTGGTCTCGCTTTGGGGAAATAGATGGACTAACAGTGACAAAGGTAGGGTGACATACGAATTTATACCGGACGTGACTTTTGTGCGCGACAGACCGAAGTTTTGTTTTGGACTGAGTACAGGGTTTTTACTGACAGGGCACGGGTCTCTTAATGCTTTTTTGCATAAAAGAGCCCTGTCCGACACTGCGGACTGTGACTGTGGAAGTGGACCGGAGGACTGGAGACACGTACTTACTGTCTGGACATACTATGACGACATTAGGGATTTAGACGCCATGGGAGCTACTCAGACAGGGGCGGGTTGGAACTTTGGTGGGGTTTTTGTTGGACAATCGGACAGTTGGGGGGTTGACTAACTTCGGACGTGAGGTGTTTGATAGGAGGAGGAGGAGAGTAGTGTAGTGGTGGTGGTTTTTGGTTTTCATAGTTGTATATTTTGCTTTATGTAGATGTTGACTGTTTGTGGTTTTACTGCGGTTCCTGGCAGCGTTAGAGATTTTTTTGTTGTTTGTCTTTGATTGCTCGGCGCTGTTATGGCGTTTTTGCTGTGGTTGGAACGTTCCTGTCAGCCCTAGATCTTTTAGTTTTGTTTTTATTTTTCCTTTTGTTTGTTTGCTTGGCGCTTGTGAGCGTATGCTGAGTGAACTGGCCGCATTTTTGTAGTGATAATTGCTGCATGTTTGTGTTGTGGGCTCACCAGTCCCCGAACCGTTTGGGGTCCGACTGGTAGTAGTTTCGGCCACGAGGTCTGACCAGAGACTTAATTCTGGTACCACGGGAGTCAGGTGCCCATGGAATTTCGGTTCCATCCTGACTGTGGTGTGGGCCTTCGGGGAGACACGTGGTGGCTGTGGTTTATACCCAAATCGCGGAGAGAGCTTCTGCTCTATCTGGAGTTTTATTGCAACCGGGTGCCGTGACCCATAGATCGGAAGGAGTGTTAGATACGCTCCGTTCCTAACCAAGGGAAAAAAATATGTCCCAATACATGGTTTTAAATTGGTACTCGGATGCTTCGGCATACGAGGGCGCTGGTCGACGCATTGTATTCACCCTGTGTTATGAGCACTGTGAGATTGAGCCATTGTGGCAGGTACTCACATTAATCAAGTACACAATCTGTCTTGGAAGAGGTCGCCATCGATATATTCGTACTGAATACAATGTGGAAACTGTGCGGCAAAATGTTGCAAATGATCCATCTGTCTCAACTCGTCGTCGTTCCAGACAGTTCGGCATTTCCCGAACAACATTGCGAAGAAATTTAAAGTTAAATCTTAAGATGCGTCCATACAAAATTCAAATTGTGCAAGCTCTGCTTCCGCAGTACCACCAACAACGACTGCAATACTATATTTTTGGCGAACGTTTGATTTCAAAAAAAAATTCTGATTTCCCTTGGCCACCTCGTTCGCCAGATTTAACTGGGCCCGACTTTTTTTTATGGGGATATTTAAAACTCAAAGTGTATGTCAATAGGCCAGAAGCAATTAGACAGCTAAAGGAGAATAGTCGAAACGAAATACTGAGCCTGCAACCAGTAACATTACGTGGTGTTATGGAAATCGCGCTTAAGAGAGCGCATGTTTGTATCGAGCAAAATGGTGGACATTTGACTGGTGTCATATTTTATACATAGTCCCCCTAAATTTCCATGAAATGTATTTAATATATAAAAAAAATTAATCAAAAAAATATTATTACAAGAGCTATACGTATTTTACATTGGTGGGTCCTATTTGGCCCAACATGTAGCTACACAAATTGGTATAAACATTTCAATTTAACGTTAGTTGTATGTACATATAGTTGACCTTTGAAATTATTATGAGTTTTATTTTAATGTCGGCTCGAGGTCATGGAAAGAAAAAGGGAACAATGTTGTTGTATGTTTTTCTTTTTATCAGAATTTTGTTAACTTTTATCCAATATTTCGGCCAACTTCGTTGATAATTTTCAAGGATCTAGTACAATGAAACAATGAATAAGCACAAACTTTTCAAAACATTAGTGCAAAACAATAAGCACAAAATTATTTAACTACTGTTTGTTCTGATTGAACTATAAAGAATGAAATTTTCAATATACAAATGTATACATATGTATAATTACTTGTGAGCTAACAAAAAATATATGTACGTCTGGTCTAAACTGCAAGCTTTGATTTGAGTTTTCTGCATAAATTTGTCGACAGTGTGTCTGTTGACTTGCACCCATGATATTTTTTAATTCAATTTAATATCAAATAATCTTATATATTTTCTTATCGTGTCAATTATTGATTTTTGTTTTTTTTTCCTCTATTTTATTATTTGCCTTTCTTCCCTCAAGTTATTTCATTTGTTCATTATTTTAAATGCATGAAAGAAAACTGTTTGATAATAATAATAATTGTTTTCTGTTAATTACCCAAATTTTTGTCATCTTTATTTAATGTCAATTGTAGGTTCTTCTACTCATTACTTCTTATTTTTTCATAAATTTATTTTAAGTGGAAATTTGTTTAGCCATTATAAGACCTATACCTTAATTATATGACATTGTCTGGCTGTATGGGACAGTTCAATAAATAAATAAATATTTTCACATATCACACGATTACGTTTACAAATTTGAAACAAATTACGCTCAAATACAAATAAATTTTTGCCTTCACTTAAAAGAGGTATTGAGCCAAAAAGCAACTGCTTATGGTTATATGTATATATACGGATGCTTTAAACTGACACTTATAGAATAACTTGATTTTATTACTTTTTAATTTCTTTGCCAATGCATGCCAATATTTGCCAACCCAACTTTGAACCGGATAGACGCAAACACATTCGTTACAGTATATAGGGTTCACTCGTTTCAAGTAATATTTTCAATATCTCGCACAAATTAAGATTGAACAAATGTGATTTATGGGTATACTAACAATGCATGTAATAGCTACGTTGTTCTGTGAAGAACAGTGAACGGAAGTTGTTCAATTCCTGAAAAATGTGAAACATTAACACAGACAACTTGACCTTATCGTTGAACCCATAAGAAATTAAAATCGTACATTTAAACAATTGTAACCAATTTATTTATTTTGGGATTGGACACACCCTTTCCGAGTTATTAACATTTTTGTATTTTTAAGCGTTTTCCCGTTTTCCAAATTTTTAAAAAAAAACAATAACAACATTTTGCGATATGCGTTGGAACTACTTCCCTAAAACGCATTGCAATAGGCAAAAATTAAAATTAAATATTTAATGTCGCTGATTCACATCGGAGTTGATAAACAACTAAAACTAAAAAAAAACCTAAAACGATTTAAATTTAGCTGACATCGAATTTCTTTATTTGTATAAATTAGGATTAGAGGAAGAAAATATAATTGAAGCTCCTGTTCAAAGAAGGTGTTAACTCACTTGGGAATATGTACTACATAGTCTTACAAAGATGACTTAAAAGTATACTTTTTTTTAAATACATTCTATTAAAAAAAATATTTTCTTAAAAAAAGTTTATCATTTCACAAAAAATATTTTTTCTTAAAGATAATTTACATAATCGTATTTTTCAACAAGCGCCTTAGGCGGGTTGGAGCTGACTAGTACATAATATATAGCGAAAGGAATTCCGTTCCCAAAGGGTGCCGCCTGACACTTTATGTGATTTTTATCTACTAAGCTGGCAACAATGTGCCTGGACGCCAGGAAAATAAGGAGAATTAGAATGCATGTAAAAATACTCAACGCCTACGTTATCGCTCCGATTATTTTTGAATTCTAACTCATATTTACTCATATATAATAATAGGAGATTATTTTACCATTTGCATTTAGAAAATGTAAAAAATAACAAAAAATCTTGTACAAGTGAATGAAATATTTATTTTGATCAATAAATCAATGCATGTCAACATTTCGGCCCGTATCTCAACACTGACAAGTGTAATGTTTTCTTCCAATCTGTTAGCTTCTGTCTATTGACGAGAGACTTCACGCGCCCCCACAAAAAATAGTCGGGCAAACTAGGCGGCCTATTGACAGCACCACAACATACGATTATCTCGTCTCTCAAATTCGCCTCTCAATTGGTTTATGGTATAGCGTGCAGTTTGGCGCGTGGCACCGTCTTCTTGAAACCACATGTCAACCAAGTCCATCTTCCATTTTTGGTGGGAAATTTCCGTGATCATCGAACGCATGTCAACATTTCGGCCCGTATCTCAACACTGACAAGTGTAATGTTTTCTTCCAATCTGTTAGCTTCTGTCTATTGACGAGAGACTTCACGCGCCCCCACAAAAAATAGTCGGGCAAACTAGGCGGCCTATTGACAGCACCACAACATACGATTATCTCGTCTCTCAAATTCGCCTCTCAATTGGTTTATGGTATAGCGTGCAGTTTGGCGCGTGGCACCGTCTTCTTGAAACCACATGTCAACCAAGTCCATGAAACCACATGTCAACCAAGTCCATCTTCCATTTTTGGTGGGAAATTTCCGTGATCATCGAACGGTTCTAATCGAACGGTTATAACATTGCGGCCAGAATCATCTTTGAAGAAATACCGTCCAATGATGCCGCCGGCCCATAAATCGCATCAAACGTTGCAATCTTCAGGGTGCGTTGACAGCTCTTGAATAGATTCTGGCTGGTCTTCGGACCAAGTTCGACAATTGAGTTTATTGGCATACCCATTTATATAAAACTGACCCTCTCTGCTGAACACAATTTTTTGATAAAACAAGGTGATCTTCTTCCAGGTTCTCTAAGGCCGAAAGGGTAAAGGTGACAGTGGTCTACGTCGCCCCCTCTCAGCTACTGCTCCAGATACGTTTTGTATGGGTTTAGATGGAGGTCCTTACGTACAATTTTCCTGGTGGTCGAATTACACAATCGCGGACATATCGCGGTCATTATTAACACCGGCGGATACAGCAGCAATATTCTCCTCTGTACGTGGAGACTACGGGTTGGTGGATTGTAGTCCCATGGTGTGAGACTGTCACAATGGCTAGAATAGCCTGCTCGGCGGGTCGATTATGAAAACCATAAAATGAACGTAACTTGGAAAAAAAAATTTCACAGAGCACGAATTTCGACAACAAAACTCAATAATGTGCGACCGCTGTACGTCTGCAAGTGTACTCGTACTCATTTGTTTTTACAATTTTATTAATAAATTCATCAGGGATGATTTTTGTTTATTCTGCCTTTTTATTGGTACTTTTTAATATTATTGTTCCAGCTCGAGGCCATTCTATATCTTCAATGTTTCCCTATGATTCCTGGCAAACCGTATAGCTATTTCAGATCTAGCCACAGATCTTCATCCGCGGTTGTTTGGAATCATGCTATTGAAAAATGCATCAAACTAAATGCAAACGAAATCTTGAATTGAGAATTCACTATAATGCAAGTGTTCGACAAATATCGCAAACACAACACACAAGAAAACATTTGCAGAAACTTCTTTCCATCTCCAGAGAACCATCGGCCCTCATTAGACATGTTTTTTGTTGTTGCCTAAAAGACAACACAAATTTTTTACATACAATAACAATTGCATGCAGTTTCGTCGTGCTCCACGTAATTCAAATTCATCAGGGATGATTTTTGTTTGTTCGGCCTTTTTATTGGTACTTTTTAATATTATTGTTCAAGCTCGAGGCCATTCTATATCTTCATTAATAGAGATATAGTTTTTTACAAAAGGAGTTTTGCAAATGTTTCCCTATGATTCCTGGCAAAAATTTTATTAATATTTTCCAATATTTCAACCAACTTCCTCGATCATTTTCAAGGACATTGTGAGATAAAACAGAGCGCGTCCAAGTTTTTCCGCAGGCTTAAGAAATATTTTACGAACAACTCCTGACTGACGGTATTCATGAATTGAACAATAGCACGATTAATATACAAAAATATTTTTTTCACCCACTGTTGACAGGCAATTTGCCAAACAAAAAACAGCATCACGAACGGTAACAACAAATAAACACATAACATCATTTTACATTATTACATAGTTTCATATACAAACCTATCAAGCACAAGAAATCATGACGTGAACGAGCTTTTCTCATGCTTGCAAGAGGGTCTTCCTGACCCATTACCCTTCTCGTTCCATTTAAGATTGCGTAAGATTAGAGGGACTTTCATTCAGATGCTGCTCGCTTCTTAAAAAAGGCCTTCTCAAGGAAGACTTTTCGCTGATCAAATATCATTTGTTTCGCAAGCACTTTTTGAGGAAGGCATTGCCAACTAAGGATTACCACATGCGTTTTATGAGGAAGGTCTTGCATATTATTACCATGCTCATATAAAGTTGGATTCATTTAATTCAATGCGGTAGTAGAAGTAGTTCTTTTGAGCGATAGTGTGTGTCAAATGTTACGAAAGGGTACTATGCCTATCGGATATTATTGCCTTTATATGGAATTTTGAATCTTGTTTTTTGGAATTTTGAATCTTGTTTCTTGTGTTTGTATACAGACTGTTTAGGGAAAGTAATTTAAAGTTTTTACTTATATTTGGAAAAGATTTTAAAGGAAATATTGATGTAAATTTTGTATTGCAAATATAATAAACAGATTAATAAAGGCTTTACAGTAAGACTATTACTCTATATTTAGGCTATACTTGGTTAACTACTTAAATTTATGAAACAAATTTGAAGTTATTATTCTAATAAGTATTTCGTTGTAAAACACAGAACAAAGGATTTGAATTATAGGTTTACTCCTTATATCTTCTCATGCCTGAAGTAAATAGCAAGCAACTTCAAAAAGCAACCTCCTCGATTACAATGCAATTCAGATGCTGTCCCTTGGTGAAAATGTTGTTTAAGTAATTATTGAAAGTGGTTTGCAATAATTGTGAAGCTGTCATTATACTACTTGAGTTCCCACCTGGGTCAGAAGTCAAGAAATCTCTTAGCAGTTCAACTAAATTATATTTTACATGTAACAGCTTTTAATTTATTTCACGACATTAAGATTCGCAAACACTATTCTTTATAATATACTTAATAATACATCTGTATTTATTCAAGTAAATAAAAATAAATAAATGGTTTCCCATTACATCCCATGGAGGTGCAGGGGAGAACTGCTCACAATCACTGAGCTGTGCGCTTTCCAGTTTTCACTCACTGATGGGGACCTGCAGTTTTATACCGATTCCGATAGTGTCGCCGTTACTATGCGAGGCGACCGCCGCCGAAATAGATTTTTAAGGTGGTCAGAGCAGGGTTCGAACCCAGGATCTCATGTACAAGAGCCGCAGACACTAACCATTCAAGTAAATATCTATGATATCTATATATCTATAGGCTAACACAATAAATAAACAGCGAAATTTTGTCAGTGACTATTTGTCCATGGATAATTTGGGACTGAAATGAGCTTTTTGGCCACGCCTCCTCTGGTACCTCCCATACACATGGACACATTCAGTAGAAAATCATGTTTCTTCTAAAACTTTTTTCTGGTAGATGTGATTAGCTTCAACTCAAACATTGGTTAATAATCTGTAAATATCTACTTAATTGGAGAAAATGAGCGTAGCCGCCACGCCCATTCTGGTACCTCTCACGCAAAAGCTTAGTGGTCCGATCTTTATGAAATTGGGTATTAGGCTACATGTCAATAACCGCCAGTCACCGATTAAGACAGAGGTGGTTTTGCCACGCCCATTTTAGTTCGACCAGATAACTTCCGTTAGTCTTTGCCGAATACAATGGTATTTCCCATACAAATCGACACATTTAGTACAAAGTCATATTTCTCCTAAAACTTTTTTCTGGTAGATGTGATTAGAGTCAACTCCAAACATTGGTTAATAATCTGTAAAGTCTACTTAACTGGAGAAAATTGGCGAGGTTGCCACGCCCATTCTGGTACCACCAATACAACAGCTTGCTGGTTGTCCGGGTTGTCAATGCGATAAATCGCGTGAAACACTTCCGATCTTAATGAAATTAGGTTATGTGCTTCATGTCATCAAACGCAAGTCACCAAGTAAGACAAGGGTGATTTTCCCAAGCCCATGTTGGTGCCTCACATACAATAGATGTTCGGCCGGCTGGTTGTTCGGTAAGATAACTCCCGCAAAACCGAACAAATCTTTATGAAATTTGCTACCAGAAATTTGGTACAGGAAAATGAGTCGTTTTGCCACACCCCTTCTGGTACCTCCCATGCAAAAGCTTGGTGTTTGTCCGGGTTGTCTACGAGAATGAATTAGGTTATACGAATGAAATCAGGTTATAGGCGTTGTGTCATCAAACGCCAGTCACCGATTAAGACTAAGGTGATTTTGTCACGCCCTACGCCATTTTTCTTTATAATTGAAGATATTGGCGATTTCGGTATTTTAAACTTATCAAAAATTTGTTGTTTGCTTTTACTTTTCTTTACAATTTCAGCAATAATTTGCAGTTTAGTTGCTATATTAATTAAATTTCTTTTATGGGTCGATTACCGATAGCAACAGAGCCTCAGTTGCGTTGCCAGTTGCCGAAAAGTTATTACATATGGCAACTGGCAACTGACAGCTAGTAACTTCAGTTACTTGATAGAGGTTATATTGGCAACCACGAATTTTTGGTTGCTGTATAGTTTTTAAAACCAAACAAAACCTTCAGGTGAAAGGTAAGGAGTCAGAAGCTGTGGTTCTAAATTAAATCATAATTATTGTTGTTATATTGTAATGTTTATAAAAATTTGTGCATAATAAATACAATATTATTTATATGAAATGGAACCTAGTAGCGGCAAAATTGTATGCGCTCGGGCAACTCAAAACTTATGAATAATATAAGAACCCGAAAAATTTATGTTGCTGTCGGTCAGACCGAAACAGGCAACTGTGGGTACTCAAATGAATGGAATTTTATCCCAAATTTAATGGTGTCTTTATTTTTGGCGACCGGCGTCTGTGCACCCAGATAACCCCAATTTAGCATATTATAGTATTTCTTGACATTTAGTGTGGGTGTTCAAATTAAAGGGAATGATGAATCTGCTTCATTGCTAGTCATTATAAATTCGTTCAAGAACAATTTTCCAGACTTAAAGTAAAAGGTATGGAACATAGGTCCTATATTCTTTATATTTTTTTGCAATTTCAGCCTTTTTTTTATCAAGTTAGAGCTTTGCCCTAAAATCAGCAACCAGTTGCTCCAGTGGACTTTTGTTCCAAAAGAGAGCATCGTGAGTAGAACCAGCATGTCTTGCGTCACATACCTGATTCGCATTTCGTAGTCGCACAACTACAATTAGATCATTGTTATGAAATTAATTATTATAGTATTATAACTTACCAGCAAAACAATCAAACTAAACTAGCCTTTCCTTTTTTTTATAAATGGCGAACTTTTTCCTACGCTCCAATGATACGTACGTGTATCCCATCTATACTCGTACATCCGACAACCCCAGGAAACTTCTGTTTCATAGTAAAGCCGGATTTTATTTTTGGGTCTTTTCTTCCTCCATCATTTTTGAAATAATGCAAATCTGTTTCAATTAGGTGCACAACTTCCTTTAAAACAACCGGCAACGTAGGTTGAGCCATGCCAAGGTTGAAGTCGTTACCATGGGACTTTTGGAAAATTCCCTCCATAAAAAACCTTGAAGTTGCACAAACTTTTAAGAGCGGAGGTATTACTGTCGCCCGATGACTTCGTTTGAAGTCATTTTCCAAAATATCCACTAAATATACTATTCCTTCTTTTGGAAGCCGAAAATATGCCTTGAACTTAAAACGGAATTGTTTAATAATAATTATTCTCTGCAATAATATTCACTCAGAGTAGGTGGCAATTCAAAAGGATTAGGAGTTGTATTTTAATTGTCTCCTAATAGATGCCACGTTTTGTACTTAAAAATAATTCCACTGAACTAATCATTATTATTAAAAAGTGTTATCTTTTCTTCCTAAAGACAAGTTTATTTCTGACACACTTTAGATTTATTGTTTATTTACATTATTTACAGTTGGCGAAGTGTCAAAACACTGTTATCGACCGGAAACACTGTTACCTACGGAAACTAGACAAAGTTACCATACATAATATTAATATTTATTTAACTGAGGTTCGGTTGCTATCGATAATCAAGCCATTAGTTTAATTTTTAGACGACATTTTAACAATTTAACTCAGCACAACAGATAGACAAACTAATCAAACTAGTCAATACCACACATTCGTATTTCTATAAAATCAACGGTAGTTTGTTTACAAGAGTTCCCAGGTGATTTTAGGGGAAACCCCGATAATAAGGGTAGTTGGTATAAATGTAGTATGAAGTACGAAAATTTGCTGTTGGATACATAAATACTTGTTGGTTATGACAAAAGTTCGCTATATCCATGTTCGTTATAAACAAACCATTTCGTATGAAAAGTGGAACTAAAGTCATTGGGAATAATAAAAACCGTTCCTTAAAGGAATTGTTAATAGAATAGTACATATTTTTAGTGCATCCTGGTCAGATAATTCGCATTTTGTAATTTAACATTAACATTCCTTAATAACATTAATTTGCAACGGGTTTAAAAAATGCAAATGCTCATTCGAAACCTTTTAAATTCTCAAATCTATCTGCAAAATCTTTTGGTAACGCGCTTAATTTTTAACTATGTGTCATAATCGCGAAAGGAAGGATATCGTTCTACTGGGATAACTCCTTTATTTCACTGGTTAAATTTTTCGTGTTTTTACGGACTCGTAGTTGGTTCGAAACGGATTTGAGAACACAGATTTACCTTTTTGATGACGTTAGGGACCCGTGATGGATTCCAAACGGATCCGCATCGTGCACATTTGGTGCGTACCACTTTGTAAATTCTGTAGCAATTTTCGCGGCTGATTTTATCGCTTTCTCTGTTCACTGTTGTATTGCTCCATGTTGTGTGTTTTTCGACTTTCTTTATTCTCCAATTACAAATACACAAACGAACACAACACACATTATTTATTTTATCTAATGGTCATGATTTTTCAAATAAGTAAAATAAGTACTTAGCCTAAACATTAGAAATTTAATTAGATCATTCAAATACGTCTACCACTTGTTTTTGAAAAGGAACTGATTTTAAATGTTTACGTGACCCAACACTCATGCTGACCGTCTTGCCTTGTTGAACTCTGTTTTAAATTCGCACACCTTCCTTTTCCTCTCCTTGTCACCCTTGATCTTAAAAAAAAATTTCGTTCCATTAACAACTCATTCGTTGCAGCAACGAAGTGGTTTCATCCACCATAAATGTTGGCAAACAGCCAAAATAAATAAATAATAATGCTAAAGTATGGAAATAGTAAGATATAAACCAAATAACAATTGTCAACATTTCATGCAATCACCTTTATTTAGATTTTTTGCCCGTTTTCCTCCAAAATTCAAATTAAATTAATTGTTGTAGGAACGAAAAATTAACTGTTGCAGCAATGAAACAAGAAATTGTCAAAGAAATTACGTATGAAATTGTCGGATGTACAAAATATTTCATTACAGAATAGTAAACCATTAACGAATATGCTTCATACATGCGACGAATCGTTTTTCTTTCAGTGCAAAGTTAACTACTTTTGTTAGCTTCCGATTTGAAAGACGACAGCAATTGTAATATGTTTGTTTTTTGGCAAATCTTAGAGTTTAGAGTGCAGTGCGCACAAACCGTACATGGGACAAAATAATTACATGACAATTATGAGTTGTTATTTAATTTTAATTGCCTGTCCAAATGCAAATTCAAAAAACTTTCAATACCATTGGCGATTGTACTAATATTCAAAGCATGTCCTTCATATCTGGCAATTTTGGGTTTCAAATATTTTACTTATCAATACCTATCGACGAAATTTTAATTGCCTGTCCAAATGCAAATTCAAAAAACTTTCAATACCATTGGCGATTGTACTAATATTCAAAGCATGTCCTTCATATCTGGCAATTTTGGGTTTCAAATATTTTACTTATCAATACCTATCGAAGACAAAAGTCTCTACATATAAAATACTTTAAAAACAGAATTGCCCGCAGCCAAACAAATTCAAAATAATTAAAAGCATTCAAATATTTCATAACAGTTGGTATCTGATTCCACAATCTGCATCTGCATTTCCAGAAGAAAAAAAAAATTTTATTTTTTAAACATCTTCACTTTTTTCACAATTTGGAAATTGAAAAAATTTGATATTTACCGAATCTAAAATACTTTTGGAGACACTGCACACAAAGTATTAGAAAGCTCAGCGAAAGAAAGTGTAGAAAAGACAACTAACATTAATGAAATTTTGAATTGTACAATATTTCGTCAAACGCCATACTTCCATTGAAAATTAGTGAATTTGCCAAAACTTGTCATATCTCGATATCTCTCATAAACTAAAACCGTTCCTAATCGTTCCAATATTTTGAAACTCTGCCATAGAAAATGGCTGAATTTACCGTCCCAGGTCCAGGTTCATTTTTAATAAAATGTGAAATATTTTATCACAATCGAATCTTGTTTTAAAAACGGACAACTTTAGAAATCACATTCAGGTGCCGCCCACAAAAATGTTGGATGAACAATCTGGTGGTGGAAGCGATTTAGAAAGAACATATCTTAATTAAATTAGGCTATAGTTAAGGTTTTTGCTTAATGCCACTATGCTATTGATTGAGGCGTTCATTCGGGTTACTGAAACCGATTAACGGAACTCGAACCCAATGGCCGACTTGGGGTATAATATATTTAAGGCAATTCAGCCGACTCAAGTTTCTGTACTGATTGCATATAAAATCGTTACTTAATTGTCTATATTTCATATTAAAATATAATGGAATCCTAAAACGACAACAACGAATATCTTTTAATCATTCTGCCAAGTGAATCAATCAAGTCTCACCGAACGCGAAATTTTAAGAATTTGTTTTGGGATTTTATTCAATTGTTTGTTTTAATGTGTTTATATCCTCACCCTTTAAGATAACAAATATGTAGCAGTTGGTACAAAAGAAATTCGGGAATATTTAATAGGCCACCCAATTCCCTAAATATATTCGAAAGAATGCAAAATAGTATGTTGGCTGGTTTCTTGCTGGCAATAAGTTGGGGGTGTGTGTATGGCTGTTCTATACTTTTATGTGTTATTGTATATTCGGGTGACTGCTGTGAAAGCAGCAGCATTTACTTTGACAATCTGCTTTTCAAGAAACAAAGAAAAACCTCTTAAAACTGCACCGAAAAACAGAAATCATGTTAAAGGAAAACTGAACGAATAAAGGAATCAGATTAAAAGGGAAGAGAAAAAAACTTGATCGAATACAAAGAAACACTACTAAAAGCCATTATGTTGGATATCGGAGAAACCTTTAAAGGATGCAGTCCGACTGGCGTCAAAGTTGCATTTTTGTCGTTGTCTATCATAGTCTACAGTATTCGTGACAGTCATGTCACCAACGGCATGTGCTACTCATTTGGATGTCTCGACCTGTCGTGTGATAAACTTGATTTATGCAGACACACATTACTCAAAGGAAATTGCAGATAAATATCCACATGAAGGAGATAATGCAAAGATATTGATTAATATTTTTTTTATTGACTATTTTACAACCTTGTAAGGTTAGGTGTAGTACACACATTAATTAAACAAACATCAACATATTCCTCCGACTGGTTCTATCCTTCGCCTTTTCCCTCCAGTTGATAACACCAAGGATACGGTGGGATTCTTCTGCCTGGTCTCTCCAGCGGAGTCTTGGTTGTTCTCTTTTCCTGCTTCCATCGGGTACGTTATCGAAAACCTTTCACGCTGGCTCTTCTCCATCCATTCCGATAACATGGCCTAGCCAGCAAAATTAGCCTACCTCGATTCGCCAAAATATAAATTATATAGCTCTTGGTTCCAGCGACGTCGATACTTGCGTATTCTTTAACAGGACCAAATATTTTACGGAGAAATTTTCTCTCGAATACTCCCAGGAGTTTTTCATCTGCGCTGCCCTGCTTACTAAGAAAGACAAAACTTCAAAATGTACAAAAAAAATATTTTTTTTATGCTCAAGTTAGCAACATTTTGCACCTTCCCTTATTGGTGGAAATTGCGGCAAAATTACATAAATTTTATTAATTTCATTACAAACAACAACGGGTTTCTTCTTACAATTGAATCTCCAAGCAGAATTCAGAAATCTGCTTCACCTGAAAAATTTACGAAAGTGGACTTGAGACCTACTTAATAACCATGGCAGCGCTTGCGATATGACCCAAGGTCCAATCAGGTGTTCAACAATTGGCTTTAATCTTTCATATAATATGTTCGGCAAGACCTTATACGCGATGGATAAACGACTGATACCTTGATAGTTGGAACATACACACGGATCACCCTTTTTGAATACAGGACATAATACACTGAGACTTCAAACGTCCAGCAAAGATTCCCCCAACCATATACCGCACATAAGTTGATGCATGTGGGCTAGCAATCCTTCACCACCTGCCCTAAAAAGTTCAGCGGCCAGTCCATCCGCACCAGCGACTTTATTATTCTTAAGCCGGGAGATTTCTCCTTTAATCATGCCTTGGTAAAAAAAAATCCACTTTTGGCGTAGAATACGTCTTACCCTACGGTATAGGGAGTCATGTCAGATTGTTATTGTTGTAATCTTTATTTCATTGATTATGAGGAAACGGCGAGATAACTTTTTTTAAAAATTTTTTTGTAGGTAAATGAAGATGTTATCTTTCGTTTGATATACATTTCATATTGGTTTATATCTTCCTGATATTTAAATTTCTCAAATGAAAATTGTTTAAACATATACACTCAAACATATGTGTGGTGTTTGGTTGAGTGTTTGAGTTTGTAGCGTGAACACAAACTATGCTGCTTTTTCAGTGTGGACACAAACCTTCGGCTGTTGATTTTTTTTCCTACCCTAAGCTTATGTATATTATCAAAAGTAACTATCAAATAATTAAATGCATTTGCTTATGTTATTTATCATTTATTGTTATATATGTTTTCTGTCTTATCGGATGGCGTATTCTACGTTAAACGTAATGGCCGTGTCTCTGACACAGCCTGCAGGGACAGTCCGTGGCCGAAGGCCTCGGACAACTGTCTGCTGTATTCTTCCAAGCATCCCAAAACCTTGATTCTTGATTTGGACGGCTTTTTTAATACTTTAACCCATTCCTGCCTAATGGGTATTTAAATACTCAAGAAAGTGGTGTCACTAAATAAATTCTAGCTCAGGCTAGGAAAGGGATATCGAAGATATATTTTTTTTTATTGAAGAGGAAGAATGGGCCTTAAAAAACAAAATTATGTCAGTATATTGTTTTCGTTAAAAACTTTTTAACGTAGAATACGTTATACGTTAAGGTAGGGTTGTTGAACTGGAGCACAAAATTTTGAGAAAATGTTTGTCACTTTCATTATAAGTTTTTAATACTTTATGCATGCATTGAAGAAAATTCAAGTATGGTCGTTGTTCGCGCAGAAACTATTTATTTTTAAGCAAAACAAAACTTAGACTTTAGTTAGAAATTTCAGTACATTCTGAACTTTATTGTTCTCATACTTTTCGACAACTAACTTATAATGTTTTCTTTTTGTCGCGGGCCACCAAATCCATAAACATAGAACGACAGTTAATATGAATAGAGAATGTAAAAGAAATAGCAACAACAATACAACAGCTGAGTGTCCAACTGAAGCAAACGACTTCGTCAGCGCTGTTGTTGTTGTTGCTATATTCTTTTGCATCGATAATGTAAACAACAAGCGAAAACACCACAGTTACTTTAAATGCAAAATCTTAATCGTACATACATATATAGAGCAAAAGAAGTAACAATAACAGCAGAGCGACTTAACGAAACAAATGAAGTAAATATCTTCGACTGCGCTGCTGTTATTGTTATTACTTATTGTATCGATGTCGTAGGCAAATAGCAACAACAACAGTCACACCGGTTAAACCAAAATAGACTACAGTATGAATGTTGTTGTTGCTGTAATATTATAAGAAGCAAAAAGGGATGTTAGGGTGGCCCGCAATTATGCGATAAAATAATTTAAAAATATAATTTAATAATTTGATGTTGGCGATCTCATCCGACATGCTCCCCCCGTTGAAAGGGCTCTCTTTCAAGCATCTTGGGAAGGTAATGGAGCCACTTTATGAATGGGACGCCGAAAGCAACCAGACTTCGTCTTCAACTCGACCACTCGAACTCGTCCATCAGTGCCGGCTATAGATTTGAGCACCCGAGCCAAAAGCCATTGTTGTGGTGGGGTGTTGTCTTCATGGACAAGAACTAGCTGGCCTTCTTCGATGTTTGGGTTTACGTTGAGCCACTTTGTTCGTTGTTGAAGCGACAAAAGATAATCTCGAGACCACAATTGCCAAAATTGTTGTTTCAAATACGAGATCCGTTGCCAACGAGTGAGCGACGTTTGCTTGGTGATATCAAAATGTTCATCAGGAATGGCGACTAAAGATGACCCAATGAGCATATGACCTGGTGTTAATGCTTCACCATCGTTGGGGTCATCTGACAACGGTGCAATTGGACGTGAATTCAAAATTGCTTCGACTTCGATGATAAGGGTCTGCAATTCTTCAAAAGTGAGGTAGGCTTGGGCAACATTTTTTACGAGGAGTGTTTTTACAGATTTCACGGCAGACTCCCATAGGCCACCGAAGTGTGGAGCACGGGGGGGTATAAAACAAAATTCAAATCCGGTTTGTGATGAATATGCTTGTATTTCGTGAGTTATTGTTTCACTAAAAAACAACTGCTTCAACTCATGTAGCTTATTGTGAGCTCCAACAAAATTAGTTGCGTTATCGCAATAAAGCTTCTGTGGTATTCCTCTGCGACCAACGAAACGCTTGAGGCACAAAATGAAGTTGTTGGCGGACAAGTCTGACACCAGTTCCAGATGCGTTGCCTTTGAACTAAAACAAACAAATACAGCAATGTAAGTTTTATATGGAACTTTACCTCGAATGCGATATGACGTTGAAAATTGGCCACAACTTCGATAGATGCATGGAGGGGTGTCGACTGCTTTTTGACTGCACCTATCGAAGAACCACAACAATCTTCCACAAATAACAACTAAGAAACTTTTATGATCAATTGATGTTTTTACGAAGCTAGAGGCAAAGATTCGAGGGCCACAAAAGTCCACTCCAGTGAATAAAAATGGGCGTTCTGCTCGCAGGCGATCAGCTGGCAAATTACCCATAATTTGCTCCATCAATTTGGGCTTGTAGCGGAAGCAGTGCACGCAATTTTGGACAACTTTCCGAACAACTTCTCTAGCGTTAACTATCCATATCTTCTGCCTCACGATGCCCAGTAAAACCTTCGGACCTGCATGCAAATGTTTTCGATGTAAATGATCGATGTATAAGCTGACGAAGCGATGGTTTTTGGGCAACAAAGCAGGAAAACGAGCGTCATAGGGTATGGGTGCATTAGAGAGTCGACCACCAACTCTAATTAAAGTTACAAAGCCATGGCCGACGTCAGTTTTATGCAAAAATGCTGTTAATTTCTGCAGCGATGGGTTGACTACTCTGCCTTTCTGAAGTGCGGTGATGTCATCTTGAAACGAATCTTCTTGTAGATGAGCCACAATGCGCCAAAATATGTGGTCCAATTCGGAGGGGTTAATATGAACTAGGTCCTTGAGCATTAACGCACGGTTTACTGGGCATCTGTTGAATAAACGAAAAATATAAGCAATTATACGAATAATTTTAAAATATGATGAATGCTTATTGATTATTTCCTCTATGATTGATGGTGAGACGTCAGAACACTTGAAAACTGCAGCCTTTCTGCACTCAATTGGCTCCATGGGTATTTCTTCTATTTTGAGGGAATTGTTCAAAGTTGAATCAATTGAGTTGTGTGTTAATTTGGATGTCCCACTGACAATCCAATCGAATATTGTATTGGTCAGACAAGGCGTGCCGTCTCCCAGTGAGATGCGACCATCGAACAACAAACCGAAAAATACTTCAGTACCGAGAAGCATGTCAAAAGGTTGTGATTTGTTATACCATGGATCAACCAGTTTTCTAATTCGAGGTTTTATCCAGTTCGATGTTTTGATGTACTCAACAGGTTGTTGAGATGAAATCGTCTTCGCCAAATAAAAAAAGGAAGACCACTGGAACGAACTAATACGAGATTTTATTGTGGTGCCGATAAAAAACTTGATGTTGTTTCTGGTTTCACCGATGCCAAAAACTTCTGGCTGATAAGCGTCACAATAATCGTTGATGAGAACCACGGCTGTTGGAATTATCGCCCTATTGGCCGAGCGAGCTACTAACGAAAGATGATTGCTGTGATTCTCCGATGTTGATTGAGAGTGATGTGATTTGGGAGGCCCAAGTTGTTCAGGGCCACAAAAACTGTGCAGCAATGTATGGTGAGAAGACTGGCAAACTTTACAGTTCGATTGCGATGTGCATTTTGAAAATTGATGACCATTGCAAAGGCAGTTTATGCACAGACCGTTACGCTTTACGAAATTAAAGCGTTCAACAACAACAAGCGATGAAAACGAATAACAAGCTGATATATTGTGCTCCGATGAGCAACAATACGAACAAAGTGAGGTTGAGGTTGCAAATGTATCAAAAGGGCGACTAAAATTTGAGTTTGAGTATGCCAGACGAGTCGAATTTGAACCACCAACTATCGAAGCGTTGAGAAAATTGTGGTCCATCGAAAAAGGGCCACGATTTTCCTTCAGCAAAACCATTATTTTTACCCTTGCGGCAATAAAAATTTCCTCCAAATCGCTTCTGGCATTGTCTGTGGGGCAAAGTTTTTCAATTTGTCCTTGAATGTGAGACAATTCCTCGAAATATGCCTCAAGGACTTGTAAACGGCATTCCAAAATAATGGGATCGAAATTATCGCCATCTTTTTCCACTTTCTTTTGTATATTAGAGATGTTTCTCTTCATGGAAGTACGCTGTTGCTTGAGCGAAAACAATTCTGAGCATCTTGCGTTTACTTCCCCTTTGACTTCATCGGCACCGGCTTTGCTCATATTGACAACAATATAAGAGAGACACTTCCACAAATCCACAGAGTGCAAGTAGCGTACCTTGCTATGTTAAGCGCCAAAATACTGTGTTATGTACACTTTCCAATATCTATGGGCGACAAAATTTTGTTTCCCGTAGCGGTACTTTACAAAAATATATCCGTTTATGTTTGTGTGACAATTCCAGGCTATCAATTAACGGCTTCAAATCAACAACAAATACTTAAATCACGAAGAGCCACTAAACTACGAAATTCGATATGTGTTTCTGCTAAAGAAATCATACAAAAAATGATTCTTTTCAAAAAAAATCTTTTCACGGAGGCACAGCAATTAAAGTTGATGCACGAAGATCAAAATATGTTGTCCCAGTAGCAAATTGATTGGTGCATCTAAGAGTAAATCCAACGACGAAAACAAATCACCGTACAAGTTGCAGCTTCAAAACCGGTCCATTCTTCGTACAATGGCTTTATTTTTTTATTTTATAAAACGCAACTAAATTTACTGGCCGTCCTGTCACGGTCGCCAAAATGTTCGCGCAGAAACTATTTATTTTTAAGCAAAACAAAACTTAGACTTTAGTTAGAAATTTCAGTACATTCTGAACTTTATTGTTCTCATACTTTTCGACAACTAACTTATAATGTTTTCTTTTTGTCGCGGGCCACCAAATCCATAAACATAGAACGACAGTTAATATGAATAGAGAATGTAAAAGAAATAGCAACAACAATACAACAGCTGAGTGACCAACTGAAGCAAACGACTTCGTCAGCGCTGTTGTTGTTGTTGCTATATTCTTTTGCATCGATAATGTAAACAACAAGCGAAAACACCACAGTTACTTTAAATGCAAAATCTTAATCGTACATACATAAGTATATAGAGCAAAAGAAGTAACAATAACAGCAGAGCGACTTAACGAAACAAATGAAGTAAATATCTTCGACTGCGCTGCTGTTATTGTTATTACTTATTGTATCGATGTCGTAGGCAAATAGCAACAACAACAGTCACACCGGTTAAACCAAAATAGACTACAGTATGAATGTTGTTGTTGCTGTAATATTATAAGAAGCAAAAAGGGATGTTAGGGTGGCCCGCAATTATGCGATAAAATAATTTTTTTGATTCTATAAGTAAATCAAAATTTAACTCCTTCAAATTTTGTATTAATTTTCATATGCTTTGTATTTTATGTATTATAACATCATCACGATTATCTGTGTGTTCATCACAGAACCAGTGTGAGAAAGAGAAAAATTATAATGACAATGCATGTTTTATGTGAACATTACAGAACCAGTGTTGCCACATGCAGTATTTACACTTGTTTTCAAAAGTGCATCGAATTGATATAAAGTGTACCCAAATTTTATTAAAAATTATCCTAAATTTTTAACATAAAAATTAAAGATAAATTTGATAGATTTAAATCATTTATCAAAAATTATATTTAATTCATATATTTTAATTGCAAAATGACTAACTTATTCTACGTCTGACCTATGCGCCCGTGTTATCTAACAGAGGCTTCACATTTTTTTAAAGCCAAAAATTTAGGTTTTTTTTATCGGAAAATACTTAGGAAGAGCGCTCCCAAATATAGGGAAATGGGAAAAACGAAAAAAGCTCACCTTACCAGATAGCTTCAGGTGTCCTTCATGCAATGAACAAAACGCTATAGAGATATCTCAACACACCTGGCCGTTACACCTGGTTAAATGAAAATGGGTATTTAAATACCCGACAGTCCAATGTGTGTACACAAAAAAAAATTTTTTCCTATATGGAAACATTTAATTTGCAGTGAATAAAACGCAGAATTAAATAGGATTTTTTTTTATTTTACTGAGAAATTATTATATTTATAAGAAATAAAGTACTTAGCCTTGGCAATCTTTTTCTTATCTGGTTCTGGTTCTTATCTGGCCGTTGTGGTAATCCAGAAAGCAAGGAACGGGATGCAAGTTCACTTAGCACTTCAAGCAACCATATTCAGTTTTACCACCGCATTGCGGACAACGATGACGAGTATTAAGTTTTCCGATGAAATGATCCATACGGTCGTAACGCATTGCCAGTTGTGCCCCGGAAGCCAACGTTCTACCCGGATGATGATAACTGGACTTGATCATAATCGATTCACATAATCGGCATGATTGGTCCGATTATCACGAACAGTTCCCAAAGCGAAGAATCCAACGTTCGACAAACGAGTCATAAGTTTGTGACTTGTAAAAAAGTTGTCAAACGTAACCGTGTGCTTGGCGCGGGCCTCCAGATGTGAAAGAAGTGATAGCACCACACGTTCTCCCAGTCCGAAACCTGGGTCCTCCTGTTCTGCTGCACCAGCGTATGGAAGTAGTTCATACAAGTAGCCTTCTGACGAAGCCAAACACCAATACTTGTACCCGAAACGATTTCGTTTCCCTTGATGAATATTTTGCACGAATGTCGGCCGTAGTAGGCAATCATTTGTTCATCAATGGAAAGGCTGTGAGAGAAAACACCAAATTGAAGAAATTTTTTGTTCAATAAGTCATTCAATGGTGCGACTTTTGCAAATTTGTTTTTCATATCCAATGCTGAGTTGTCACACACGTGAAAGAACTGTTTGATTCGTTTGAATCTGTCTCTTGAAATACATTCTTTTATTAGCGCGCATCCTAATGATTACCGATTTGACCAATAACTATGTATCTGCGGCAATGTATGGTAACCGGTTATATACAACACGCCCAAAAACGTTTTCATTTCGCTAATTGATGTTATGAACGAAGGACAATTGTTGGTCGCAGCATATTGGTTGGTTGAAGTAACCAACAGGTTCAACACCTCCTCATCGATGAACATTTCCCAAAGCTGTACTGGATTCATGTCACCAATTATCCCATACAACGCTTTGTGTGAAGTTGCCAAATCATCGAATGGAATCTTAGTGAATTGATAATTTTGCGACCGAGACCATTTTGGTTTCATGCCCTCTTCGATTCTGGGTCGCTTAGGTGGGTTACTTGATTTAAGCGTTGATTTGCGACCACGACCACTAGATGTCGCGGCCACCGGTGTATCATCTTCTTCTTCTTGTTCAAAATCGGGTTCATTTACGGTGTCACCATCACAACCCGATGGCAAGTGCTCGTTGCTGTCATCGTAAACGCATTGAATTTCAAATTGCCCTGCAATCTCCTGAGGCAGCTCCGGGTCATCGCGAAACAATTGAATATTGTCGTCCAATTCCTCATTGTCACTCATATTATCGACGACATCGGGTGGCGTTATGATAATATCAACGGCGTCTGCGTGTTGGACAAAGTTATCCTCTCCATCACTATCTCCATCAGACCAACTATCTAAAATACCTTGCAGCTCGATAGCAGTGAGAACTTTCTGCCGACCAATCATTCTGAATATTCTATAATATATTGAGACATATATTTATAATTATACAAAAAATATAACGAAAAAAGATCATGTGTACTATCACTTTTTTCTTGTTTATTTTACCTTTTTTTATCACTATAAGTTTTTTTTACATGTGGGATGATGGTGCATACAAAACATTTGGCAAATGTTAATAATGCACAAAACGTCAAAACAATAGCCAATGGTGTTTTTTTTGGAGTTATTTCAAAGTTAAGGTTAATGCCTGTCGGGTATTTAAATACCCATGTCATATCTAAGGTGTGTTCGCATGTAAAATTTTTTTTTCTATCAACTTCTATGGTCTCCCAGGCTTATATTTTTAAAATTTTCATCAAAATCGTACCAGCGGGTCTATGGGCAGGCATAAATGGGTTAATAAACATTAAAATAATGTTAATCTCTTATGGGAAGAACTTATGTGGTTTTGTAACAGACCTACAACACTCGGTATCAGAAGACCGACAGCAAGTATAAAATGTACACTATTTCATCTGCACATTCGCCTTCTTTCGACAGGCCTGCTCGTTGGCCTACAGATTTAAGGCCTTTTAGTAGGCCTTCCCTGCAGGCCTTGTCCTAAGTTCTTTTGTGAAACTTGCTAATGAAAGACTTTTTTAAGATAACTGCAACTGCAAATCAAGGCCTTCTATTTGGCCTGCAAAAGAGTAGTTTTAGAAAGACTCAGGAAAAAAAATATATGCGAATAATTTTCATATTCATAATGTTCATCCTTGAACATTATAAAGCTTTTTTTAAACTTCAGCCTCAGGATTCGAACACATGACCTCACCACTTGCAGCCGGATGTATTACCTACTCGTCTCACGCCTTCTAAGACGACGGGCAAACATTAGAAAGATGAGGTATCAAGAATAACAGCATCCATCTTTCACTACCGTAGCGGACTTACCCCAATGGCCTCTTTAGAGAAAGGAAGTCTGCATGCCAAAGAGCTTCCGTTGTACCTTCTACTAGTATGCAGGCCTGCTTGGCGAAGGGAAGTCTATTGGATAGTTTCGGAGGTATACAGTGGGCCTCCAGACATGTATGCCGTTTGTTATTATTTTCTATTCCCGAATTATAAATAGCAACCGTATATAACAAGCAGCGAAGTCAGAAGCTCCGCCCTACAAATGCAACCGTATTTCAAATTATCAGAGGACGCCACAAGAAGATGAGGCCTGCGCCAAAAAGTTTGTAATTATTTTGTTAAACAAATTTTTCTATAGCGCTAAAAAGTATGCAATAATTTGCGGTAATAATGCAAACAATATTAAATAATTTTTGTTGAATTGCTGTAAATATATCTTGTCATACTTAACTTTTTTATTTTGGAATAAAACTATATACTTCCAAAGCAAAATGTTCTTGGTTTCTATAGGGCTTTTATGCAAAAGAAAATATTTTTAAAATTTAGGGGTAGGAACTGCATTAAATAAAGGCTTCATTAAAAATTATATCGTCAGACAGAGACATCTGGAGGATAAATGTAGTACTCGTCGCGATATACAGGGTGATTCTGGAAGTTCCGGACAAATTTCTGCAGCGTATTCCTTGGCTCATTTCATGAAGAAACGTCCACTAGGACCATGCCCGAAATTGCAAGGGTGCGAAATGGCAGCGGGTTCAAAATTTTTGAATTGGTGGTCGGAGGGTAGTAGGGTAAAGTTGCTAACTCTGCGCCAGTGGTGTTTTTTTTTTTTGTTTTTGGGCTTGTTGGAAAGGTTTTTAAGAGGTCTTTCAGAATCAATAAAAGAAAAGTAGAAAAAAGTCAAATCGCCGCAATACAGAGCTTTTTGAAAAAAGGGAAAAAAATAATTCACATAACCTGAATTTGCTCAGCCAGATAGCAGGTAACTTATGATAGCCAGATGGCAGGTAACGTAAGATAGCCATACCTCTTATCTTTCCAAAATGACCTTAACGTAGCGCAGAGGTCTTACCGTTCCAAAGTTATGACCATTTTACTGAAATGCAAAAATTTTTGTTTTTGTTTTTGGAAGCAAAATAACAGCACACATTTATTTGTTTTTGTAAATTAACACGTTTACGATTTTATTTTCAAGTCCATTTTCCAGTCCATTCATCAGTGCCTAAAAAAGTAAGTAGTATTTATAGGTATTCATTGGTAGAATTTTGTCATTCAACAAGTGTCTACGAACGCGAAAAGTGCAAGTGATTTTTGTCCGGTTTTTTAAAAGTGAAGAACGACAAAAAAGTAAAAGTTTACGCTAATCTCTGCAGCAGCAACAGTTTCGAGTACGCTGTGTTTTGAATTAGTAAAAATGGCAACTTATTCAAACGAAGAATTAGCAGACATTCATTACATGTATGGATTCTGCGATGGTAATGCAAGAGCGGTCTAGTGTTCATACCTATGGGGTATTTTCGAAGGTACCGAGTGGACCTCTTGACCATGCATGCATTCGGAAGGGAACAATTATGTCTATCGGATCGTTTGTACCTTTTGATAAAGCCTCTTTCCAGGCCTCTTTCAAGAAGCGAAAGAACAACTGAATTATGGTGCATCAGAGCAGATGTCATTACGCTGGATATCAATAGTTCATGGATAGACAAAAAGAATCTTACGGAGTGGAAAGAGGGAGCGATTATTACTATCCCGAATGAAGGTGATTTAACGCTGCGTAGAAACTGGAGACGTATTACATTGCGAAATGCAATATGCAAAGTAATGGCGGCACTTATGGCGATTTCCATTCTGAGAAAAAAAATTTAAAATTTTTCCTGCCCTCTGCCCTGAAAGTGCCTTTTTGTTTTCGTTTGTGAAAAAAGTGCAACCACACTTGAATGTTGGTTGGACTCAAAAAGTGCTAAAATGTAGCATTTTCTGCCCTCTCATCGAGTCATGGGAGTCTGTTGCCCGTTAAAATGGCAAATTTTCTGTAATTTTGTACGTGAAATTTGTCCTCGCTAAGCTAATTTTTCTACCTTTTGTAGGGGCGGAAGGGTAATTTAAACGGCTTCAGTTAAATTCAATTAATTTATCAAACAATTGTTAAGCGACTATAACGACAAAACCATATCTATTGCTAGTCTATCGATAAGTTTGTATATAGAGTCGCTTAAAATTTCTGAATATCGCTTAGATTTCCATATACACTGGTCGAATAACATAGATAAGCGAGGTAATAAACACAAGCTAAAAAAAGCATACAGTTGTGAGAAAATGCAACATTTCTATATTCGTTTCTCATCCTAAAAAAGTCGCAACTTTAAAGGGGCGACAGTATTATTTTGAAATCACCATTAGTCTTCAGCGGTTCACGCAGGTGGATGAACAAATTGTGCGGAAGGAGAAGGCGGGTGTATGACCGGGTCGTTTGTGTGCCGATCACGCGAAAACACTCCATATAATCGCAGAACTACACTCCGTAGGACGCCATAGGAAGAGGAGGCGTGCTCCAAAAAGTATGCAATAATATTTATTTATCAAATCTTTTGATAGCGCTAAAACGTATGCAATAATTTCCGATAATAATGCAAACAACATGAAAAAATTTTTGTTTTAATGCTGTAAAAAAGTCTTGTCATACGTAACTTTATTTGTTTGTGAATAAAACTAAATACTTGTACATCCAAAACAAAATGTTCTTGAATGTGTACCGAATTTTTTACCAGTCTATTTACCAGGCATTTGCGCTACTGGGTATTTGTAATGGCAGTCACAGTTATATGTGTGTGCCTGGATATATGTTATTATACACATATATGTGTAAAACAAATCACATAAAGAAGACCTAGATGATAATCCTTGTTATGTCAACATCCATATCAGATATGACAATGTGGAACCACAAAAACCATTTGACAATGTCAATTAAGAAACCATTAATGAGGTTTCTAGTTACACATCATATATGACATTGAGGTTTTCTACAATACTTACGAACAACTGAAAATCCGTCAGAGTTTTTAGTTTTAGATTTTGGTTTCAATTTGAATGTGTCTCCGTACATTTGTCATCCTCAGAATTCTGAGGTTGGCACGACTAAACCATTTGTGTTATCAATGGAAAGTGAGTATAACCCTAGATTGGAAAGGAATTGACACGACAAGAAAGGAAGTGAAAAACACGAGAAGAGTCCTGAGAAGTTAAATGTATTTTACATATGTATATTTTAACTTTAGTTGATATAACTGAATATATGAAATGAGGTAAATCAAGTTTGATTCGTAGATCTTCAGAAAATAATATAATAGGTTTATTTATGTTTGAAATATAACACTAGAAGAAAAATAACTACATATTTCAAATATATTTATATATTATATAGAATTTAATGAATTGATATGTTATAAGTGAATCGTTTTTCACGGAATGGCCATCGTTTTGAAGTCAGTTCCCCTTCCGACCAACAACATACAAATTAACAATTCAGAAAGACTAAATACAACTTTTTTCAAAAATGTATGCCAGTCCTCCTAATTCCTTCCTAATTTGTTAGATCAGAGAATAGTTGACTGTAATCACCAAATGATAGGACATACGAATATAATACAGTTTTGGACTTTAGAAACGTAAATAAATTTAAATTGAAAGTCGGTGACATGAAAATGTTTCTTGTTCTTATCGGTTTCTTGACTACATATTAGTTTCAAATTTTGCGGTTGATTTTAAACTGAGTTCTCGAATAAATAGAGAATTTACACATGAATTAGAACACAATATTCGATAACTACACGCAAAGAAAAAACTCGTTCCTCCCAATCGAAATCTCAGATAACTGAAGTTCGTTTGGGGACTGTAGTTGTTAATCCATACATTTCATTTCGTGTGGAAAAACCGAAAAATGTTTGTAGTAAACGAGTTATGAGAAATTAGAGCTGAAAAACCTTTACGATAAACGAAAACTGGTTCCAGCAACTCTTCTTTCGGTTACAGCAACCGAGTTTTATTTGCTTCAAACTTAAAAAAATGTTTTCGAGAGCAGAAAAACGTTTGCTGTAAACGAGTTATGAAAAATTAGATCTGAAACAACGTTTGCGAGAAACGAAAAAACGGTTACACCAACTTTTCTTTTGGTTACAGCAACCGAGTTGTAATTAAGACTTTTACTTTTGGCTTCCATAAGCTGTTTTTTGCTTAAATTTCCAACTTTTATGATTTTGGTTTTACCCATAAAGTTTGTTTTATAAAAAATTTTAATTTTTGTCTATTTTTTCACTGTCTACTTACACGTCTGTCTCGCCTTGCGTTGAAATCTTTATATGTATAATTCTACTGCACGTGTGTTTGTGACTGAACTCCTCCTAAACTTCTGGACCGATTTGAATAAATTTTTTTGTATGAGTTTGGGTGGCGCCCTGGTTGGTTTACATTTACTATTCGGTCCAATTGGACAAAGGGGCGTGGTACCTCTCATACAAACCACAAATTAAAAATCCATTATTTCTGCTCGCTTGAAATAGTATGCAGGACAACGTCTGCCGGATCAGCTAATCTATATTTATAAAAATGCATGTATGTATATATTTGTATATGTGTGTATGTTACGAATGGACTCGAAAACAACTGTATTGATTTTGATGAAATTTTCACACAATATTCAGAATCATAAAGGGGGTGACATAGGGTATACAGCCAGGGTGAAAGTGGGCGGTGTCAAGCCCCCTTTTCAAAAATCGCTCTGACGGCTTTTCTACTAGACCAATAGAGCCATTGTTATGAAAATTTCACAATGTGGTACTGACGATACTGCTGATACTCCTTGGCTATATTTGGTTGTGATTGGATAAGGGGCGTGGCACCGCCCATACAACTTCAAATTTAAAATGGCTTTATCTCAGGAACTGTCAGAGATATGAAGACGAAATTTGATATATATGTTGTTGGAACAGTATGAATTACAGCCTTTGAAAGAAACCGGTAACAGCTAGTAACAACTAAAAGCGCATCAAACTACAACGCGTCAATTGTCTATCCAAGATATATTAACAAGGTAGAAGCATTAGAGTGTGCTATCACTTGTATGTGTATGCGTGAGTGTGTATGTTAAACGAGTGGATGGGACTGTGTATACAGTCGGCAGAATGAAAGAGATTTACGTTCTTAATAATCTGTGCTCTCAGTAGAAAAATAACCAATTTCAGTTATCGCAAACGTTTCTTTAAATTTGAGGCAAATGTAATTTTGTACGCGTTTGATGCAAACGAGAATTCGTTTGCAACAACATGATACACATTAGGATCCTATGCGGTGATCTAATATATTTCTCGTCTCAAATTACAATCATTGTAGAAACATCAATAAATTTAGAGGAATGTATTCCCCTTCGACAACGACATTTTGCTTTAAACAACGGTTTATGAGTGGTACCTGGAATGTAAGAACTCTCTCTGATAAATCGAGATTCGACCAGTTAGACGAGTTATAGAGTGCTACAATTTGGTCCTTCTAGGCGTAAGCGAAATCCGTTGGCTTAATGGTGACAAATTTCAGTTACCCTCTAGTCACTGTTTTATCTACTCCGGCAATGATACAGAACGTATAAATAGAGCCGGCCTTCTTCTTCCTAGTAGGGTGAGAAAAGGTGTAATAATAAACAAGGCTATATCTGATTGAGATTTAATTAGAAATTTGATTTCTGCACCTACTGAGCTTGATGAGGACAATATTTATATTTTGACAAAATTGACAGTATTGAATATTGAATATGATGTATTGCTAACGGGATATTTGCGGTCAGCTCCTCGTCAATTGGTGACATTAAAATACTTCTGGGGGATTTCAATGCCAAAGTGAACAACGAAAACAACATCCTAAGGGAAGTGATGAGGAGACGTAGTCTTACAACTTTGAGAAATGCCAATAGTGACAGGCTCATAGATTTCTTTACACGCCATCAACTGCTTTTCGTCGAAACGAAATTCCGCCAACAGAAATATTCACAAGTATACATGGGAATCGCCTGATGGTCAAACTGTCAACTAAATTGAACGTATACTTGTCAGCAAGATGATTCTGGGCTCAGTGCTGGACGTCACAGCTAGACGTGATGCTGATATTGATAGCGACAGCCATCTCTTTTTGGGGCCCTACCGCCACCGTCATGTGTGTGCTCGGTATTTACAACTGCAACATACTTCGAGTTTTTACAATTGAACAATTATTTAGATAAAATGTTTTACTATTTTCAACACGTTGTTGGAGCGTTAAATGCTCCAGAAAAAATTATTATCGACTGCCCGGCGCAACTGTTAAATACAAACTTAAAAATGTCAACCAAACAGAAATGGCGGTCAAAAAACATCGGGGTGGAACATACAACACACCCTGAATTATATATAAATATACTTAGGTATTATATATATATTATATTTAATTTACAAAATAAATAAATCCCAACACTCGTTCTTATACAGCGGCTTCCGTTTTCTGTTCTTATACCCTTTTCACATTTACCGCGTTTCAGCTGAAACGCCGGCGTTTCGCTCTCTTTCGATGATTTCAGCGAAACACACTTTAATTGGCACTTATTTCCATACAAAAAAAACGCAAACATTATGCTCTTTTTACTGTAGTTTCTTTGAAACCACAGTAAAAATGAGAGAGAGCACAGTGTTGTAGTCCAATAGTAGTTAAAAAAAGGAGTAAAATGAAAAAATTTCCATTGCTGGTTCAAAGCAAATGTCAGAAAAATGAGGGAAAACAAATCTGTTTGTTTACATTATGTATGTATCAATGTTATTTTATATTTCTTTATTCACAAGTGTGCGTTTGTGTTGTTTATAGTCAATACAGAAAACACAAAACAGAAATGAGTAATGTCACATGAAACCACAGTAGTTAAAAAAAAGTACAATGTGAACACCATGGTTTCGAAATGATCTCAAGAGAGCGAAACGCCGGCGTTTCAGCTGAAACGCGGTAAATGTGAAAAGGGTATTACACAGACTAATTTCCTGATACAAATCAATCAGACTGCGAAGAATCTAGAGAGTAAGACAAGTGTTGCCAGAAGCGTGGTGTTAAGCCCACAGACTAATTTCCTGATACAAATCAATCAGACTGCGAAGAATCTAGAGAGTAAGACAAGTGTTGCCAGAAGCGTGGTGTTAAGCCCAGATCAGTGGTCGCAGAATAAGAGACCGTTACTTCTCAAGCCAAAAAGAGTTTTCTCAACTGGTACATAAGTTGATGTTATTTCTATGAATCAGATTACTGTGTAAATTACATATTAATAAAGAGCCTGTATTCGAACCCCAGTATACGCTAAACTATTCTGTCCATATATCAAAAGGTTTTTCGGACCCTAACAACAGACTAAGATTACCTTAGCCTTCGGCAAAACCTTGTTATACATAGTTCACTCTGCCACGAAATTGCCAATTTGGAATTATCGAACGGAATTGATGTCGTGCATTTGAAATAGTACACAGGGCAGTAGAGCAATCTCATTGCAAAATGACAACTGTTGGTTTACAAACATTGCCGTGAGTGAAGTTATCGTGTTTGGAGACATGAACCAATAGTTTGTTACTAAATGAAAGGAAACAAAGATATAAAAAAATGGTGTCCCATTATATCCCATGCATAGATAGGGGGTGGCTGAGTTTTTATTAAATGAAATTTTTCGGCGGCGGATAGTTTTTTTCTCCTGTCATTTGCTTTATTAAATTATTGCATCTTTTTCTAGTAACTCGGACTATTAAAATCGGCTTCGCTGCTCAAATCTCCTAACATTTTAAGCCTATTTGGCAAATTTTGGGTCAGCTTCGTTTTCTGAACGTGTATTGCATATATAAAGGGGTTTTCAATAAGAGCGCTAAAATAATTGTTTTAAATAAAACAAAACCGGTTTTAGATACCAATGATTCTTTATTCCTGTGAAAGTACGTTCGATGGCATTATGTATGGAACTCGAATTCTTTTGCATGGCCACCACGGGCACGCTTGCAGAAGTCCAGACGCTGAACCCAATTTTCTACAGTTTTCAAGCACAAATCGGCCGATAGTGCTGCAATTTCACGTTCGATATCCGTACGAAGTTTATCAATCGTCGCTGGCTTGTTGGCATAGACCATAGACTTGACGTAGCCCCACAGGAAATAATCTAACGGTTATCATTGAACGGTTGCGATTCGCATTCACAGTAATATGCCGGTCTTGATCATCACGGAAGAAGTACGGTCCAATGACGCCGCCGGCCAATAAACCGCACCAAACCGTAATTTTTTCGGGATGCAATGATGATTCATGGATTACGTGTGGATTGCTGTCTGAACAATACGCATATTTTGCTTATTGGCGAAGCCATTCAACCAGAAATGAGCCTCATCGCTGAAGATGATTTTCCGATGAAAATCCGAATCATTTTCAAGTTTTTGCTCAGCCCAATTCACGACCGGCTCAGTTCTTGCGTCAATTTGATCCTGTTAGGATGTAGGCCAAGATCTTTTCGCAAAATTCGCCACAACGACGTCACAGAGATTCCCAACGCTTGAGAACGACGTGTGAGAGACACATTTGGGCTTTCTTGAACTGAAGCCTCAGCGGCAGCAATATTCTCGACACTACGGGCACTTCTTTGTCTCACTGGCACGGGAACATTTTGTACTGTGCCTGTGGATTCAAATTTTTCCAGTAGACGCTCAATTGTTGATCTGGTAGGACGATTATAACAACCATAAATTAGACATAGCGCTCTTAAAGTTGAGGCCACTGACTCCAAATTTCGGTAGTAAATTTTAATAATTTCGACTCATTGTTGGCTCGTATATCTTTCCATGATGAAATGGCAAACCTTACTGAAGAGAAATGTCAAAAGAGCAGAAAAAATATGGCGTCGTTTGCTGTCCCTATCGATTAACTTTTATAGCGTCTCTGTTGAAAAACCCGTTACAAAAAACCGAAACTAACTTAATTCTGTGGAGTTAAAAACAGCGTTTTATATGATATTTTTATGCCAGTTTCAAAGAAAATTTTTAATTGTCGAGAAATTTCAGCCGAAATGGTGAAACGCTGACATTTCGCGAAAGCGTGAACAAGGCACTATGCATATTTATACTCTACGCCGAATAACATAGTCCGACCTAGTCGTTCCTCTATATCACTAAGAATATTGAACGACAGTGACAAGCTGACTACATTTACAAACATAATTGATTTTAACTATAGAAAACAAAAATTACTATTTTCTACAGAAAAATAGTATTAAGACAATTTCCCATTACTGAATCCCTTTATTTTGTTCCTGGCAGCTTAAGGAACAATTGACACATACCTAACTTATTACTACTTAAGCCCATTGCACTCGGATCACGACCTGAATGCAGCAAAGGTTCGCATAAGGTTAATTTGATCGAAAGTCGTACCAAACCAGTCACATAGAAAGTTGGACATCGGAAAGCTGCAATTACCAGAGATAGCCACAACTTATGCAGAAAAGCTCACTAAGATACTGGCGCAGAATGCACCCCGTGTCATGATAATGAAGCGCAGTGGAAGTACATTTCCCACTCTACGAAAACTGCAGTACTTGGTGATGAAAAACCGCTTAAAGCGAAACCATTGTACGATAACGAGTGTCGCATTGTCAGTGACGAAAAGAACGCTGCACGTATGGCGATGCTTCAGTCAGTTGCATCACGAGGCACGACAGAGCGGTGTAAAGCACAAAAGAGTGAGTAAACCCGTTTGTGTAGGTAGACAAAACGGTGGTGGAGAAAGCGCTAGAACGACAAAATTTAATCTTATACAAGGAAAACTAAGTTCATAAATTCTACCGAAAAGTAAAAATCCAAGCCAACGGAAATGAATCAGGGTTTCCCTTTTGTAGTGATAAGGACGGGAATCTTGTCAAAGTTGTGCAAAGTATGTTGGAAATATGAAGAAATCACTTCTCTGCTTTACTTGTTCCAGAAGACTTAACTATAGGGTGTCTTATAGATGTGAGACTATGGATGAGAGTGTTGAGCAAACGCAAGGACGGTGGCTTTGAATGCAACCCTCCTAGCCAAAGCCAAGTTAGAACAGCAACTTCCCGGCTTACGAACAACAAACCCGCTGGTTCTGATGCACTACCGGCTGAGATGTTTAAGGCTGGGCCCGATGAGTTGGAAAGGTGCAAGCATCAGCTCATATTAAAAATCTGCCTAGACGAATGCAATTGGAGTCTTAGCATACAGTTTGGAGTCTTAGCATACAGTGTCCGAGTATAACTATGTACGAACAACCGTGGAATCCATTGCATACGCGGTCCTCTGGAGCGTAATGAGAGAAAGACTAAAGGCGTTTGTTGCAGAACTGATCGAAACTTATCGTTGCGGATTTAGACCTTGAAAGTTAACTATCGACCAGATATGCAAGACAAAATCTGGAGAAAACAAAAGAAAAGCAAATCGGCACCTGCAGATTATTCTTATAGATTATAAGGCTGTCATCTTCAGCCCGATACGGCGAAAACTGTATCAAGTTATGGCCGAGTTTTGTATTCGTACTAAGTTGACACTCGTTTGTGGAATGGCACTGACCGACACGAAATCGTCAGTCAAGATTTGTAAAAATCCCATAAAACCATTTATTACGATGCTAGCCCTCAGGCAGGGTGACACCCTATCATATGATCTCTTCAACTTCAACGTGAGAAAAGCTGCAGTCATCACGAACAAAACTATTAGCAGCAAAAGTCACATGCGTATGGCTATGATTTAGACATCATTGGCGAAATCTGCGAGCAATTACTGCAGTATTTTCGAGAATTGAGAAGGAAGCAACAAAAGTTTGTTTGTTAGTAAACTAGGACAAGATAAAGTTCATGATTTGACACGCACTACATCAACCCGGTTGGATGAAAGGGCGAACGTGGATAAACGTTATAATTTCGGGGTCGTGGACGAATTTAACAGGGTTTTCAATAAGAGCGCTACAAAAGTTTTTTTAAATAAAACAAAACCGGTTTTAGATACCAATGAAATTCTTAATGCCTGTGAAATTTACGTTCGATTCCATTATGAATGGAACTCGATTTCTTTTGCATGGCCACCACGGGCACGTTTGCAGAAGTCCAGACGCTGAACACAATTTTCGACGGTTTTCAAGCATAAATCGGGCGATACTGCTGCAATTTCACGTTCGACATTCGTACGAATTTCATCAATCGTCGATGGCTTGTTGGCTTGACGTCGCCCCACAGGAAATAATATAACGGCGTCAAATCGCACGACCAAACGGCCAATCGACTGGGCCATTTTGTGAGATAACACGTTCACCAAACTTTGTTTCCAATAAATTGATTGTGGCATTCGCTGTGTGGCTTGTGGCGCCGTCCTGTTGGAACCACATGTCCTCCAAGTCCATATTATCCAATTGGGGCCAAAAATATTCGGTTATCATTGAACGGTAGCGATTCGCATTTACAGTAATGTGCCGGTCTTGATCATCACGGAAGAAGTACGGCCCAATGACGACGCCGGCCCATAAACCGCAGCAAACCGTAGTTTTTTCGGGATGCAATGATGACTCATGGATTACGTGTGGATTGCTGTCTGCCCAATAAGGCATATTTTGCTTATTGGCGAAGCCATTCAGCCAGAAATGAGCCTCATCGCTGATTGCTGAGGCCTCTTAAAGTTGGCCTCTTAAAGTTGAGGCCACTGACTCCAAATTTCGGTAGTAAATTTTAATAATTTCGACTCGTTGTTGGCTCGTATATCTTTCCATCATGAAATGGCAAACCTCACTGAAGAGAAAAGTCAAAAGAGCGGGAAAAAAATATGGCGTCGTTTGCTATCCCTATCGATTTACTTTTGTAGCGTCTCTGTTGAAAAACCCTTTATATAGCTCGAATCTGCCATGAACAGAAGCAATAGCGTCGGGCTAGAAATCAAATGAAGAGTTGTGCGTGCACACAAGTATTATTTCGGTCTAAGCAAGCACTTTAAGGATACGACCGACCCTCGAGAAGCGAAGACTCAACTATACCAGATACAACCTGTCGGGCTTTATTTATTTATTTAAAATTTAATTTTTAATTGTCTATGGAAATTATCCTTACAGACTATTTACAAAAATTTTGGTAGCCTAGAACTACACAGCAAATCCCAAACAAATAATTAAGAATTTAAGAAAACTATTATGTTACTTTTAATTACATTAATGCTCATACAGAAATCAATAAGGCTGTATAATTCATTAAATTCCTTACACATTCTCGTGAAAGGATCGGCATTCGCATAGTTTGCTCTACAAAATGGAACAGATAATGGTGAAAAGTATCGGGTTGGTCGTTGGGGGATGTTGAATGATATGTTATTGATCAAGAATCCAGAGCAGACATCGCCATTGATAACATTCAGAAGAAACGATATGTTTAGCATGGATCTGCGGCTTTTTAAAGTTGGCAGCTTAATAAGAGCAAATCTACTAGTATAAGATGGGAGACTTAATGGGTTGAAGTTCAGACTACGAAGACAGAATAAAAGGAACTGCTTTTGTACTGACTCAATACTGGCGACGTGAGTTTGGTAAATAGGGTCCCAAATTATCGATGCATACTCCAAGATAGGTCTTACAAGTGATGTGTATAAAATTTTCGTTACATATGGATCATTAAACTCTTTAGCCCAACATTTTATAAAACCAAGTACACCTTTGGCTTTGTTAACCGTGATTGTGATGTGAGAAATGAAGTCCAGCTTGGAGTCCAATAAAACACCAAGATCAATGAATGTATCAACCATTTCCAACTGATGGCCACCCAGCACATAATTGGCAGACATTGGTTTCGTTCTAAAGAAACGCATATATTTGCATTTTCCAAAATTCAGCTCAATCAGATTTAATTTGCACCATGTATGGAACGAATCCAAATCGCTTTGAAGATGCTTTTGTTCCCATAATTCGTCGTAACTCAGAAAAACTTTCATATCATCAGCATACATTAAGATATTCGAGAATTTTATAGCTTGAGGTAAATCATTAATAAACAGTGAAAATAGAAGAGGTCCAAGATGGCTACCTTGCGGAACACCCGATAGTACATGAATAGTTTTTGATGACACATTATTAAAACGTACATTTTGTTTACGGTTTGCCAAATAAGAGTGTATCCATTTTACGCTTAGGTTAGTAAAACCCATCCAATGTAATTTCTTTAAAAGAAGCTTATGGTTAACCTTGTCAAACGCCTTACTGGAATCTGTAAAAACCGCATCAGTTTGTTTTCCTTGAAGAAAGCCACGATTTACTAAAGTTGTAAGTTGCAGAAGATTTGTTGAAGTCAAGCATCTTTTTTGGAAGCCATGTTGGAAAGGAGATATTAAAGTATTTACGTGATAGTATAGCTGATCCGTTACAAGTTTTTCAAAAAGTTTAGGTATAGCACTTAATTTTGCAATACCCCGATAATTGGTAATGTCCGATTTATTTCCAGATTTAAAAAGAGGAACAATGTAAGAATCCTTCCAGATTTTCGGAAACTGTCCATATTTAATTGAAGTATTAAAGAGGAGAGTTAATGGAATAGCTAGAGCATCAGCACATTGAACTAAGACACTGCTGGGAATTTTATCACGTCCACTGTTATACGAAAATTTAAGCATTTTTAAACCATTATATACCATTGAAATATCAAAAAATGCAATAGGTATTGCTTGATTGGATATCAGTGAAAATGGGTAAGCGTTAGAATCATCAAAAGTTGCATCCGAATAAGTAGAAGAAAAAAAATCTGCAAACAGGTTTCATTATAGTGAAATTTCAGAGCCGCCAGAAAGCCAGTAGGTTTTTTTTACTGTTAACAAATTTGTAAAACGATTTTGGATTCCGTTTAAAAGTTTTTTTCATTTTGACCAGATAACTTGAGTAACATGAGTTATTCAACGAGTTATATTTTGCGCGACTAATCATGTATCTCCCATGTTCGATAAGAGAACCAGTTTGTTTGTATTTTCTGTAATGTTTATTCTTTTTATTTTTAACTCTAGCCAGTTGCTTAGTATTCCATGGAGGTCCAGACAGTTCTTTAATAATTAGTTTAGGGATACAAATGTCCATGACAGAATAGATTTTGTTGTAGAAAATCTCAGTATTACGATCAATGTCAGCCATTGTACTAGTTGGGAGCGACAATAGATTATTCCAGTTTGTATTGTTTAAAAGTTCATTTAAGAAAATGTAATTAGATTGTTTGAAACAGAATGTTTTATCCTTTTTCGATGAAGAGGCAGCTACAAGCTCAGGCGGAACATATATATTTATTTCAATTGTAGGGTGATATCGATCTTCAGGAGTTGTTATTGGGTTCGAACGTTTGATGTAGCATTCTGCAGTTTCATTGACGAATATTAAATCCAACAGTTTCAAATAATCGTTAAGTACGCCATTCAATTGGAAAAGGCTTAAGTCGTATAATATGTTGAACAGCTCAACGGAGTTATTGTTTGATTTTGATGGAACAAAATATTTATCATCCGGTAACAACTTCCACGATATTGAAGGCAAATTGAAATCCCCTGTTATAATAATCATATCTTCCGGATTAGCAGTAGAAACAACAGATTTAATAGCTTCGCCATGTATATCATATAAAGATTGTGGGGAATTTGGAGGAATGTATGAACATGTGATAAATAAGTTTTTGTGTTTTAGTTTGATTAAAACTGCGATAAATTCAATGCCGGGGAAGGAATCATCTATTAATCCCTCAGATGGTAAAGAGCAAGATACAGCAATAAGAACACCACCGCCATTTTTCGTGGTGACACGGTCGTTTCTAAAAATAATATATTTGTTCGACAGTATTTCCGAATTCAAAATAGTATTATTGAGCCAGGTTTCAGTGAATGCGAGGACATGATAGTTAAAGCCAAAGCTATCCATATATAAAGTTGACAGTTTAGTTCTTAAGCCACGGACATTTTGGTAAATTATTGAAATGTTATCACCAGTAAAAGCTTTTAGTTTTTTGAAGCATTCATATCGTGTTGCGGGAGATGACCAATATTTGATCTGGGTTTTTCCCTATATGTATATTCCCGAACCGAGGTATGTTCCGGCCAAAATTGTGGATCAAGAATACATTCGAAAAGATCAGCAGAGACAGTAATTTTAAAAGATGTGATAGATCTTTGTTGCGAAAAATTAAACTTATACGTTGAAATGTCTGCATTCGGACCAACCTTAGAGTTTATATAGGAATGAACAGCTTCAGAAGTGGTTTCAATTGCCAAACGGGAAACAAAAATGTTTTTTTGTGTGGAACAGCTCTAAGCGTATTCTGGGCAGTTTGACCAGAATTCGGAAATGGAGCGGGTGGATTTGAAATTCCATCAGCATTGACCAGCATTGAAATTCCATCAGCATTGACCAACGCCATTTCAGTTTGATCAGAATTTGTTAATGTATCGGGTGGGTTGGAAGTTCCTTCAACACACTCGGACGACATTTCATCATTATTCTGTATGCACTCAGAAATAGTAGTAAGTGCAGAAGTACCAGATTCTTCACGCTTATCCTTATTCCTTAACGATTTGCGACGTTTTGGAGATGACTGGGGCGGAGATTTTAAATTATCTAAGGATTTGAAATCATCAAACAACTTTCCATATTCAGAAATACGCTCAGTTAATTTAGAAGCTTCCTCTTGAATTTCCAAAAATTTTTTCAAGGTGTCTTGGAAAAAGCGGTAAAACGTTACTCCAATTTTTCTGCAATCGTTGCAGCGCCAGTGAAGCCCTTTATCATTTGCCATAGCATCTGCAACTAGTCCCGAAAGACCACTGCATTTAACGTGGCAAAGTTCATGGCACAACCAGCAACCAATTTTCCGTTCATTGTCAGATTTTATGTTGCAATTTTTCATTAAGCATGACATAATTTACGGTGATTATTTTTCGAGTGTACAGAGAAAAAAAGTTAATTTGAGTTATGTATGTTGAGATTGAGAGTAGATTGTTTACTATTGTTGTATGTATGCACGTATATGAACAATTGACTTTGCTATTACTGTTATTATTGTTGTAAGATGGAAGTGAAGAGTAAAAGCTTGTTGTTTTCTCTTACTGTTGGCTAATTTATATTTGGGTTCTATTGATTTCTATGATTTTGACACTGTGCTTATTTACGTATGTACCCCTGTCAAATATTTATATGTGCAATGTATCATGTTGAGTTGGAGCTTTGAAAACTAAAATTTTTTTTGATTTTTATTTTATATATTAGTTTATATTTATGTGTTCTTTACAATTATAAGAAAACATAAATTTTTTCATTTATTTTTTAGAACAAAAAAAGTGTTTGATATACTCTTCATAGAAAATATTTATATATGCAAAAATGAAACTTAAATGTAATTCTTATTCTTATCCAATTAAAATATGTAATTAATATGATATTGAGTTGCCCTTGTGTATAAGAACTTGTTGTAGCCTGCGTGGCATAGAATTCACTAAGTTGCTTAAAGTGGACATGTCATTTTTCTCCCATTCCGCCAATATTGCAAGTTTTAGTTCTTTAAGCGTCGTATATTGCTTCGACTTTGAAAACACCTTGGCGGAAAGTATCCCCCAGAGGTCTTCAATTGGGTTGAGGTCGGGACTTATGGTTGGCCACTCCAGTAATGGAATATTTCGGGACTTAAAAAATCCCTTGCGAGCCGAGCAATGTGGATCGTGGCGTTGTCTTGTTGAAAAGTCCAGTTATCTCCATATAATTCGCCAGCAAAGTCAATTAAATTGCTGTCCAACAGATCAACGTCTCCTTTCGGATTCATTTTAGTTGGGACAAAGCATATTTCTGAATTCCCTCGTACTCCAAATGCAGCCCATTTCATAAGAGATCCACCATCGTGGTTTCGCTTGTAGCACGTTTGCCGAGGATGTCGTAAATCTCTCCAATATTTATGGTGACCATCACGTCCGTCCAAATTAAACTTTTTCTCATCACAATATATAGCGGTTCCTAATTTGTCCTCCCAAAACTTGTACTTTTCTGCAAAAGCAATACGCGCATTTTTATGGCGCTGGGTTAAACGTGGTTTGGCCAATTTGCTTTGGTACCGAAGACCTATATCGTCTTTTAGCAGTTGCTGGACATGCTGTCTCGTTACATTTAGACCCAATTCCACCTTTATTTCCCTACAACTCATATTCTCATTAGCAGCTAAATGCCGAATGCGGCGCTTAGTCCTCTGGTCTACAGTTGGGATGAGTCCACTGCACTTAATACACACATAGTTTTCGGGGTCTTTGAGGAAATTCGAAACTGTATTGTGATGTCGATTTACCGCAGCTGCAATCTCGCCAATTCTTTTCCCTCCTAGTCTCATTCCAACAATTTTTCCGCGCTCCCCATCCGTAAGTTCACTTCCACGTGGCATGTTCAACTAGAAACAAAACTGTGAATAAAACGTTTCTTAGAATATATTCATAACGATCACTTTACTCAAGTACAGAAATTTATTCTATACTAAACACCCGAGAAAAATAGATTTGTCCACTCTAAAGGGTCAGGAACGCGAATGCACATATAATTATTTTCTATTGAATTGCAAACTTGCAGCGATTATCATAGATAACAGGACTACAAATAAAGTCCAAAAGAGAAAAAATGTATATGATAAAGACAGGGAGATATTATCGAAAAAGTTGTGTATGGTCGACATTAAATTTCAGTTAGTTTTCAGAAGGAAAGAAAAACAATTATTTTGCACATCTAAATATTTGACAGAGGTATGTATGTTCGCTGAGACAGATTGTTGAAATTAGATGAATTGTGTTCTCTGAGAGGACTTATGAGTTGGAGAAATTTTTTGTGTTTTGCTTTAATATTTCTCTATTATATTTTCTGAAGTAATTATTGAGTTTTTTCTGTGTTGAAATGTAAAGTTTTTGTGAAATTTTACAAAATGTTCGAATGGACTATATGTGTATAAATGTTAATACGAATTATCAATGCGATGAAAACAGCACAAACGTTTGAATTCTGTATAAGAACAATAATTTAAACAGGAGCGATTAAAAAACACGTCCGATCAAAAGCAATGGTAAATTTTGCAGGTTGTGTGTGTCGCAGTATCCCGGTTCATCACTGGGAGTCTGCAAAAGAAAAATGCTCCGAAAAATATATGGTCCTATAGTAGAAAACGCCTATACCCAGAGAACTAATTGTTTGAATAGAGGTCGTAGCAACCGTACATTCGGCTGTTACCACCAAATTGAGGTTGCAACAACCGAATTGAGATTGTTACGACCGAATTTAGTCCCCACAGCCGAAATTCGGTTGAAGCAACCTCGTTTCATAATTGATTCGGTTGTGACAACTGAATCTTCAATTATATTCGTTCAGCCAACCACATTTTTTTAAAATTTCGGTTGGTGCAACCTAATTTCAAATTAAGCCGGATGCAACAAGCGAAATCGATAACTAATTCGGTTGGAGTAACCGAATCTGGCTTCAATTCGGTTGTAGTAACAGAATTTGACATCATTTGGTTGTAACTACCGAATTTGGTATCAATTCGGTCGCAATAACCGAATGTAGCCTTAATTCGGTTGCAACGACCGAATTTGACGCCAATTCGGTTGATGTAACCGGATTTCTCAAGAATTCTGTAGGTACAACCGAATTCATTTTCAATTCGGTAACCACAGCATAATTCTATGTATTTAAAATCTGACGTTTAAAATTCTATAATCAAATATTATTTTAAAAAGAATTAAAGAAAAATTTTTTCCAGTTATTAAGAAATGTAAGTAAAATGTATTTTGTATGAAATATGTTTTGTATGAAAACGTTATTTAAGCAGAGACTAACAGCAGATATATATGCAGTAGTCTGTAAAGAAAGCCGCTTACAGCCGATACAACACGTCAGAATTCGTGCGGTGTTCCGCGATGGCCGTGACTTCAATAAAGGTCGGTAGAGGCATGTAAATCAAATTTATTACTCTATTAATATAGATTACCCCTGATATATGTCTTTATAACAACTTATAATTCGGCTGTGACAACCTCTAATGAGGTTGTGCCAACCTCTAATGAGGATGTGTCAACCTATAATTCGGCTATGACAACCTCTAATGAGGTTGTGTCAACCTCTAATGAGGTTGTGTCAACCTCTAATGAAGTTGTGTCAACCTCTGATGAGGTTGTATCAACCTCTAATTCGGTTGAGACAGCCTCTTAATTCGGTTACGGCTAGTTCGGTTGTCTCAACCGAAATTTTCTGTGAGTGTAGCACGACCAACGGAAAACCCACGAACTGTATAGCATGTAGACGTAGTTAGGGGTATAAAGACCTCGTGTTTACGCTAGCTAGGCCACGCCTTTAGAATGGTTCAGAATGAAAGGTATTCCAAGACAGGACAGGAAGATGGGACATCGAAAAATAGCACGACCAAGACTTCTTTGAAAAGACCAGGTGAAATTTTGCCTTCGAGAGTTTGGTGTTACCAACTGAAGGAGAAAAGCAGATGATCCACCCGGTTAGACAAACAGGTTATCCTCATTTTCTAATGCCATTGACCTCCTTGTGTTATTTGAGGCCACCTAAGTAAGTAAGTAATCCAAAACAAAAACACTTATTCTTGTCGTTTTTAAGCTTCTTGCACGATACAATCATATATATGTACATAGCATAACAACTTTATTCAATTTCCAACAATTTCGGTGCGTTTGAGATTTACAATCAAAACCTAATGAAGTTAATCTTATTTTTTTTTCTTTCTCACACACACTCCAATCCACCACTAAATTGCTAACATCTGCAGGGACCTGTTAATGTCGCAACCTACAATTCACAAAAGGTACAAATGTTTCTCTGTCTGTTTTTGAGTCTGTGCCTTCATGTTCATATCTGCAAGTTTGTTGACTGTGTATTGCCATTACAAAAAATCCCAAGGACCAAAAAGTTTGCACACTCAGTTGCTGCCAAGAACAAAATTAAGTGAAATTGTTTTTCAAGTGTATGTGTTATTTAAAGTTCGGTACAGCGTGAATAGGTTTGTCGTTCATAGACCTTAAGTAAATACCTTTTTTACAGGAGAGTATTTTATATTTTCCAAATTCTATGTTTCGTTAAATAACACATTATTAAGGAGAAAACCAAACCAAAGCGGTAAACAAAACGAGTCAGAACATGTTGAAAATTTAAGAGCTCTTCCTTTCTTCTCTGGTAAATGTTCACAATTGTGGCATTATAATGGCTGCGTTAAATGCCGTTAATGGGAAATGCTGTAAACAAAATAAATTTTCATTTATCACGGTAGTTAATTTGCTGCGAAAAGTGCGTGACAATAAGTAAATGTGTTCGGTAATGTGGGTATAGAGCCATGAAATAAAAAAAATTTTTATAAATTTGTTTTATTCCAAACAAAATTTCGAGTTTATTGAAGTTTAAGAATAACAAAATATTTTCAAAGGAAAAAAAAGGAAATATCTTAACACCTTGTCTAAAGTCAGTTTCCTTCATTTAGTTACCTCAACCAATGTCTCAACAAGATTATGCTTGTCATAAGTACATTGGGGTGTACTGATATATTTTTAGATTCGAATTGAAGAGTTTATTGCGGCAACGTCAAGCATTTTTTTTTACCGTGGTCCTTATACTTCGCTACCGGCTGTTGAAGTTTCGATACCCAGTAGATTTTGGTAAAATAAGTTTAAATCAATTTGCTCAATGTGTTTGCTCAACGACGTAGTACAATGAGCGTAATCAGAAAAATATATTTTAACAATTTTGATGGAATATGTTTTTTTCACGATATGATTTTGAAATTTCGATCACTCATACATTTTCTTACACCATTGTTTCAATTAAATTTTCAATTTACTACATATTGTATTTTGCATGAAAAGTCTGTCAAAAAAATTATGTATTTTTTTAATACCTGCTCTAACCACCTTAAATTTCTTTCGGCGGAGGTCACCTCGCATAGTGACGCCGACACAATCGAGTATTTAACTATGAAAAAGCTTCTCAAAATACCGTTCGGAACCGGTGTAAAACTGTAGGTCCCAATCAGTGACTGATAAACTAGAAAGCGCACAGCTCACTGGTAGCCGGGGGGTCAGGTAGATGTTCATACATACTCCACTGAATGCTGAACGATGCTTCTACATTAGTTGCCTGCATTACTTCGTCCATAAGTAGAATAAATAACGGAGCCGACAAGACACATCCATAAACCTCTCCCGCATATGTGGTGACAGCTTGGCTTTCCTTCGCAGTAAAACGAAGTTTATACGCTGCCTCACTGTTCCAATTCACGGCTCATGGACACTATCTTGTCCGGTATCCCCTTTTTGACCAAGGTGGACCACATTGAGTTACGGTGTACACAATCAAACGCTTGTTCGAAGTCTGCGAAAAGTAGATACAGAGGCGAGTGTAATTCAACTGATTGTTCTATGATAATACGGAGTGTGTACACGTGATCGACATACGAAATACCGACATACTAAATACCAGGCGATCCATTGAAGTATAACACAGTGTGTAATTTTATAAGTCATGGCAAAATAACCATATACGGACACTACTAGGTGATAAAAGAGCCAAAAAAGACCCCTGTCCAAAGTGCTCCATGTTTTTTTTTTATGGGCCCGCAAAGAAGTGGGGCCTCGGTGTCATTTTTGCAAAAAAGTGATCATTTTCTCAAGCTCATATCTTGCAAACCGTTCGGAATTTTAATTTACTCTCTGAGGCAAAGTTGTAGCCCTTGTCATAAAAAACAAAAATTGTAACATATAAAATCAAAAAAAACTTCATCTTCAAAGTCAAAATCGCAAAAAACTTTAAAAAATTATTTTTGTTATACCTTTTTTTCCCTTGTTCAGGTCCATAGGTAGCAAACCGTTCAAAATTCAAGGAAACAATCAACAACAAGAATGATCCTTAGATCTCAATAAACATCTTTTTGGAACATATGAACTTCCTAGGAATGATTCTTAACACCGGTTAGGTAGCCCTTAGATAGCCGCAAAAGTGAAAAATTTCTCGAAAATTTTTTAAATTTCATTTTTTTTTCTATACTTCAACATTAAGATACTATAAAGTCTTCTCCCGTAGGTGAAAAGGCATGTTGCAGGTTTCATTGTTATACTATTACTGATTTTATTAATCTTAGTCCTTAGGTGGTATGGGTATAGTAATAATGATTCAGTGTTGTAGGGATTAGTAGTCTCAGCAGGAATGGCACTACAATACAGTGTTCGAACTCACGGGCGATGTGCTAACAACTTTTTGTTACACGGTACCTGTACGATTACTATGAACACATTAGTAAATGTTACATTGGAAAATAAAAAACAGCGTTCAATCACATGATGACGTTACATTTAAATAAAAATCACAACCACACATATTAAAATATACTCCATTGCTTATGGAGTCGATGAGTACTTGTGTGAGGGGTCGGGGTGTACCTAAAAGAACCACTGTTAAGAGAATGCAAAGATCGAAAAGTATGAGAAAACAATTATAAATAGAAATAAAAACAACAACACCAACAACAACAACACCAACAACAACAACAACAACAACTACTACTACTACTACTACTGACATGTTGGTGATTTATTTGTGCTTGCTGTGTCGTGGAGTGTTTGTGTGTGTGGTTGGTGTAGGGGGGGTACCCAAAAGAAAAACTGTTAGGGGATTGCAAAGAGTGGAGAGTGTGACTGTAAATTGTCATGGACGAGGGTATATAAGCTTCGGCCCGGCCGAACTTAACACCGTTTCTACTTGTTTTTGTATACACCGGGCAATGCTGAACATCAAAGAACTCGCATTGTTTGGCCATAGCAACAACAACGAAACAACCAAACACACAACATCACACATACTTTGTCCGAAGTAGCTGACGTATACGTGTGTCACATAACCACATGTTTGCCATATCAATAGCAACGAAACAGCCAAACACACAACATCACACATACTTTGTACGAAGTAGCTGACGTATTAGTGTGTCACCATAACGTCGACTGCGTCACCATAACTTCGGCTTGCAAATGAAATTTTGCGTGGCTATGCTTTATATCTCCGTTCAACAACAGCAACAGACACATGTAAATACATACATTATTATGTTAATACATACGCTATAGACACAATTTCGTTTGCCACACCACTCTTTCATTGCTCTTTTGCTCGATAATTTTTGTTTAACACGTCATTATTGTCTTTCGCAGTCGCAGAAAATCAGTTTTTAGCAGCAGCATAAAATCTGGTTTTAGCAGCAGCATAAAATCTTGACTTTGATAGCTTTAGTCCCTATACGCCGCTATAGATGTTAACACATCAAAAAATATTCGTATTATGTTTATAATGTTGATGGCCCTGGACTTGCAAATCCCACAATCTTAAGTTGTGGATCCACATCGTCGTCCGAATCTGACCCTGATTCAGAACTTATGGTGTCCACAGGCACGTTACTTCCAGACTGCCCTCCATCATCAGCTTTTTCTTTTTCAGATACTTCATTAACATCATACAGGGTGATCTTGTGACTCCACCCACATACCTGGAATGAATTAGAAAAGAAACCCAAAAAGGAATGCAAAACAATGCATCAATAAAATTGATATTACCTCTGCAAGCAATGCGTCGAGTTTTTTGCCTTTGTACCGTTTTTCCATGGGCATTATGGTTTGGTGAAACCGTTCTCCTTGCTCATCGGATTCAGTAGGGAGTTGTTTGATAAAATCGTCAAAATTAAAATGAAGAAAATGCAGCTTTAATGTCATCGATGTGCAGTTTTTCTCAAAATAATACAGCATTTCTTTCACCCATTCTCTTGCTTCCGGTTCCGCGTCTCGATCCCCTCCCAAGACTCTCGTGCATACACGCTGGAGGTAAATCCATGCCATTGAATGACTATTATCATGAAGCGATGATTCAAAGTTGCTCTTGAATAGCTTTCTACTGTCAGGGCCATTAAGTACGCCTGTTAAATGGAGACAAAAAATAAAGACAGAAAAGAAAACATTAACAAAGTGAAAATAGTACAATGAGGTGAACAAAAATTCGCTTAAAATTTACTACAATACCTTTTTTAATTTTGCCATCGCTATGCTTTGGGAAAACGCTTTTCAAATAGTCGAATGCGTGAGGGCAATTTACAACTGCCACTTCGATGCATATTTTAACAATTCCCATTTTTTTGTGGAGCGGTGGCAGCAAGATGCCTTTAGTATTGTCAATTAAAGGTGCATTCCTCAGTTTATGTTGTTTCATTTGTCCCTCCACACTTCCTCTTAATCTCCACGAATTACATTGGTATTGATTCAGAGGCGAGCGCGAATCCCAATTACAAAGAAAACAAACGAATTTTGGTAAGCCGCCCTTATCGATGATCCCTTGCAAAATGTTTATGACCTTCAAATCACCGCAAATCTTCCATTTATTTTCGTAGTATTTGATATTTTAAATTATACCTTTCAATGTTTCATAGCTTTCTTTCATGTTAATACCCATTGCTAGCGGAATGGAAGGTTTTCGGTTTGACACATGCAACAATACTGCAGAACAACAGAACCATCAATAAATAATCTCCACTCGCTAGCGATGTAGTTCACATGGTTGCAGTAAGCGAACGAATTGTCATCATTTAGAGTGTAGAGACTCTGAAATTCAGCTTGACGTTTGCCGTGCGCCGTAGTGTTCACATTACCATGTGTAAGTTTTCTTTGCTCTAAAAACGCTACCAAAAATGTGGAAACTCGCTGCGATATTCCCAATATGGCCACAATGAAATCCATTTCCATTTGTGTTATTAGTTGCAGTCCATATCTTCCCTGTTGGGGCTCATAATCAGTATCAAATGGATCTTCATAAGTAACACCACTTGCTCTAGTCATTCCTGTACATTCTGTACTACTATCTGGAGTTGGCGGCCTTGGTGATACAAAATTTTACAGTTGCTTTATAACTTTTGTTCCTCTCAGCATATCGATTTAGACCACATGTGTAATTTACGCATGCATAGCAACTGGTTCCATCATGATCACCTGGGAAATTAATCCAGTTTACCGGCTTACAATACTGCATACTATGTTTGCCTCCACTCAACCATGCCATGAGACTGTTATAACATTGGCGACACATTGTATAAGGTGTGTAATTTTCACCGGTCAAGTCTTCTTCTTCGAAAAACAACTTATATGCTTTCTTGAATGCACTAGTTCAAACATTCTTTTCCCTTTGCAATGTTGTAGAACTATTTTTTCTGATTTGATGACCGCAAGCGTAGCAAAACAAATCAATATTTTCACACTGCATATTGAAATTGTCAGTTGCCCATATTATGTGCGAATTATGCTGTAGCACTTTCACTTTTTTTCTGTCACTTTCACTTTATAACTGTCACCGCTGTGCTCTCGTTGACGTCACGCTGTGTAATGCCTCGATGTGAGCGTCGTGTAGCTTTTATATTGTGTGCTGCGTCCCTTGTGAATTCAATGCAGATGTTTGCTTCCAGGTAGTTTTTTGATAGAAGTTTTTTTGATTTTATAAGTTCACAATTTCATCTTTATGACAAGAGCTACAATGTGTTTCCAGGTATTTTTTTTATATTTTGGGTTGTTTTTATTTGAACTCAATGCAGATTTTTGCTTTCAGGTAGTTGCTTGATAGTTTGGGCACGGAAACTCACCTTGAGAATTTTTATTAGAATGCACTTACTATCAGTGAAGGTACAGTGCACTCACACACTCGGCCTCCTCACTGACAATTATTTACGTTTAAAGGTTTGGAAATCAACATTTTTTTTAAGAAATCGCTTATTTTCTTACACTTCAATTGATTTTAAGCTAAATTTTGGCTCCCAGATAGTACTTTTGTTAGAAAAACCTCACTATCTCCGGTCTTAGAAGGGTTAATGCGCAGTGATATGCCTTAAAAAGAAGCTTGAAGTGTTGCATTTTACTGAGTCTAGGAAGAAATAAGTTTACTGGGGCTGTTTTTTGAGAAAACCAGATGTTTATTAAAAGAGTGAGGTTAAAAAAGCTTTTTTTTTTATTTGCCCCAATGAGTTAATAAAAATTAACATATTTATATACAGATTCATAGCGTCTTCAAAGGTCTTCTTAGTGATATCCATCTCAACCAGATTGGATATGAAATGGGCGAGCTATAAGCGATTATATACTCAAGCTATAAATGCCTATATCTCAATAAGTTTCATCGGCCTCCTTAAAAAAACTTTCGGGCTTTAATCAGCGCTGTAAGCCCTACCGCATTTTTCATAAAGTAAATTTGTTCGTAAAAGCGGAAAATAAAAAAAAACGCTTTTTGGGCGATTTTTCGCTCATTTTTTAAAGTTTTTCGCGATTTTGGCCTTGAAGATGAAGTTTCTTTCGATTTTTATATGTTTACCATTTTTGTTCTTTATGATAAGAGCTACAACTTTGCGTCAGAGAGTAAATCAAAATTCGGAACGGTTTGCAAGATATGAGCTTGAGAAAATGCTCACTTTTTTGCAAAAGTAACACCGAGGCCCCACTTCTTTCGGGGCCCATAAAAAAAACCTGGACGACTTTGGGCAAAACTGGGAGACAGTGGTCTTTTTTTTGGTCTTTTATCACGTAGTGGTGTCCGTATATGGTTATATTTTTTCGTGTTGCACTGTGTCGTCTAAATCGACATGCTGAGGAGAACAAAAATTTACAAAAGAACTGTAACAGCCACACTATCAATCATCATTCCATTCCGCTAGCAATGGGTATTAACACGAAAGAAAGATTTGAAACATTGAAAGATATAATGAAAAAAATCCAATACTACGAAAATAAGTGGTAGATTTGCTGTGATTTGAAGGTCATCAACATTTTGCAAGAGATCATCAATTAGGGCGGCTTTCCAAAATTGTTTTGTTTTCTGTGTAATTGGGATTCGCGCTCACCTCTGAATCAATACCAATGTAATTCGTGGAGACCAAGAGGAAGTGTGGAGGAACAAATGGAACAACATAAACTGAAGAATGCAACTTTAATTGACAATACTCAAGACATCTTGCTGCCACCGCTACACATAAAATTCGGAATTGTTAATAAATTTATCGAAGTGGCAGTTGTAAATTGCCCAAACGCATTCGACTATTTGAAAAGCGTTTTTCCAAAGCGTAGCGATGACAACATTAAAAAAGGTATCACAGTAAATTTAATACGAATTTTTGTTCAGCTCATTGTATTATTTACACCATGTTAATGTTTTCTTTTCTGTCTTTATTTTTTGTTTTCATTTAACAGGCGTACTGAATGGCCCTGACATTAGAAAGCTATTCAAGAGCAACTTTGATTCATCGCTTGATGAAAATCATTCAATGGCATGGATTTACCTTCAGCGTGTATGCACCAGAGTCTTGGGAGGGGATCGAGACGCGGAACCGGAAGCAAGAGAATGGGTGAAAGAAATGCTGTATTATTTTGATACAATCGGCACATCGATGACACTAAAGCTGCATTTTCTTCATTTTCATTTTGACTCCCTACCTAAGCTCCCTAAGTACTCCCTACCGAATCCGATGAGCAAGAAGAACGGTTTCACCAAACCATAATGCCCATGGAAAAACGGTACAAAGGCAAAAACAAGACGCATTGCTTGTAGAGGTAATATCAAATTTATTGATGCATTGTTTTGCATTCCTTTTATGGTTTCTTTTCAAATTCATTCCAGGTATGTTGGTGGAGTCACGAGATCACCCTGTATGATGTTAATGAAGTATTTGAAGAAGAAAAAGTTGATGATGGAGGGCAATCTGAAAGCAACCTGCCTATGTACACCATAAGTTCTGAATCAGGGTCAGATTCGGATGATTCGGACAACAATTTGGATCCACAATCTAAGAGAGTGCGATTTGCATATCCTGGGCCATCAACATTATAAACATAACACGAATACTGTTATCATTATTTTTGTGATAGATAGCATAGTTTTTCAATGTTGGAGTAAAGAAAAAACAAATGAAATTAAAAAATTGTCGGGAAATTTTTCACTTTTGTGGCTACCTAATTGCTACTTAAGAGCTACGTAAACGGTGTTAACAATCACTCCTTGGAAGTTCATATGTTCTAGAAAATTGTTTATTTAGATCTTAGGTATATTTTTGTAGTTGATTGTTTCGTTGAATGTTGAACGGTTGATACCTATGGACCTAAACAGGGGAATAAGGTTAAAAAAATCGAATTTCCGAAATTTGTTTGCGATTTTGACCTTGAAGATGAAGTTTTTTTGATTTTATGTGTTCACAATTTTTGAGCTACAACATTCCATAAGAGAGTAAATAAAAATTCCGAATGGGTTGCAAGATATGAGCCTGACAAAATTATCACACTTTTGCAAAAATGACATCAAGGCCCCAAATCTTTGGGGACCCTTAAAAAAGTGCATGGTTTTGGGCAAAACTGGGAGACATGGGTCTTTTTTTTTTGGTATTTTATCACTTGTATCGCGTGTCCATATGTGGTTATATTTTTTCGTGTTGCACTGTATAGATAATGTTATAAAATTTGAGACTTTTTCCGATTTCGATTATTTAAAAGTAAAAGTATTGTATATGCCGTAATTTTTTTGATAACTCCGAAGCTATTCACCAGATTTAAAAATAGTGTAGGCGTAACATATGTTAGAGTTTTTTCAAATTTATTTCATAAAAATCAGACTAGACGTTTGCGAGTTATGATACATTAAGGGAAGAAATCTTTTAAAAATTTAAAATAAGAAGTATTTATAAAAAAACGCCTATAGATGGGAAAATGTTGACCAAGTGCTTCAAATCTTTATAGTTGTTATTGACTAATTTTTTTTAATTGTGAGCATGTGTTATGAATCCATGTTTGTGTACTGATAGTTAAAATAAATATTTGGTCCCCAGAGGAAACTTTTTAAATCGTTATGCTGAAAAAAAATTTTATCACACCAGTTTAGTATAAATCGTACTGAAAGAAATCTCTCATTAAATGTATATGTTCACCTCCTACGTATATACACAGATACACAGCAATTGGTGAATTATTTGATCTACTGAAACGGATATTACTTTTGTTGAAGCTATTTATTTTTTGTTTTTCTTCGTTCTCATTTTAGCTTCGCCTCAAATTTTATCGCCTTTGTTTTACTTCCTCTGGTGGTTGAGGTAAGGTTTATTGCTTCCGGTATGATATGTTGCTGCTGTTTTTACACACGCAGACATATATATGTTTTAGCCAGTTCATACCCAGCGGCTGAAGTCGCAAGGCCGTCCACAAATAAGGCATGCCAAGGTTCTTTTGTAATGCCTTCCTAAAATAAGGCCTGCGGAATGCAAGCAGTTTTTCATCTGATTTAACCAAGAAGAAGATTTTTAAAATTTTGAGACATTCTTTTCGATTCTTTTTAACCGCAATTTAATTGGAAAATTTCATACAAATTTTAAAATTACATTATTTATTTAATATTTTTCAGGGTAGTTTCAAAATTTATCATTTTCAAGTTGGGCGTGGTACAACTTCCTAATGTAAGACTTATAAATGAATATGTAGAAGTGGGTAATCAGTTTGTGGGATTATTGTATTTTTGTTTAACAAAAATTAAATTGTATTTTTGTTTAACAAAAATAAAGTAAAGTAAATACCTTCTAAGGCCTTCCTCTTTGAATGTCTTCTAATGCCTTCCTTAGGTAATGGGCAAGGAAGGCCTTGCCTTCCAATATCACGCAATGTTAAAATGAAAGGAGGAGGTAATGTGTAGGGAATGCCTTCCGTATTTTAAATAAGGCCTATTTAGTCATGATTTTAGGCCTTCCAGGTCATGACTTCCGCCGCTGGGTATATACTAACACACACTAACGCAGCGCCATGTGCAAGTGCATTTCTGTGTTTGGCTACAATATTTTTACTCACACACACACAATAGATATTGTTTGTCAGCGAGCGCCAAAGACTTGTTTTCATTAACTTTAAGTGGTTTTTGCAAGTAATCAAATGTGCAATATATCAAAACCATTTTGTATTGTATTCTGTTAGTATTATTGTGTTGCTCCTGTTGTTATCGTTAGTTTTGTTTGTGTTTGTTTCGACTTAACACAACAATCCTGACTGGAAACCACAAAGGATATGAGTGCTTGGGTGATTGGATATTTGTGTGCTCATGTATGGAATATAGAACTTTTTCTGCAAATTAATTTGCATCACTGTTTGAAGTTTCCATCCTGAAAGATTTTATAGTTTTTGGTGGTTTCTTTGAAAACAAAAATTTTGTTTTACTAAGAAAATTATATTTTATTTGCTACATGTGCACAGGGTGAGTTGGAATTAAACATAGAGAAACACTGAATTAAAATATAACTGTGCTGCGGTTTAACTACCATTCAATATAACGAATTCGGCATTTAGTGAACAGGCAAATTTATAATATTGACTGTCTGAAAGATCAAAAAAAAAATCTGTATTCTGTTCGCAACTTAAGAGCAAAAACGAAGCAAAATATGTATTCGCAAAAGAATAAAACTGCGTTCAAATCGAATTAAATCAAACAAATTTATAATAGAAACGCCTGGTGTTATAATCGCAGTGATTTAATGAAAAACAGAAATTAGCCATTTGGAGAATTTTCTAGTAGAAAAGAACCTTTCCAAACACGAAAGCGGATCAATAAGTCGGTGACTTTTTGAATGAAATAAGTTTTTGTTGCAAAAAAAAAAAAAAATTTTTCAACATAAACTCCTTTTAGCTTAATACCCTTAGTCCAACGTTTCCAAAATTTTTGTATCCCTTTCAAAAACTAGAATTTTTCGAGATCCATAAAATAGGCATTTGGGTGATCAATAATTTCATCGTTGGATCTAAATCTCTTTCTTTACGTTTGGAAATAGGAAATAGTCACTGGGGACTAAATCCGGAGAATATAGCCGATGAGGTACGAATTCGTAGCCCAATTCCAACAACTCCAAACAATCTTTTGAAGTTGTCACAAAATCTTTTGAAGTTGTTAATTGAGAGCAAACGCGGCACCCATATTGCAGACAGCTTTCTTAAAACCAACTGATCATTTAAAATCGTAACCACACTGCCATATGAAATGCCTATGGCATCAACAATCTCGCGCACTTTTACTCTTTACCTTCGACCATATCGTGGATTTTTTCGACGTTTTCGGGTGTATTGACATCAATTAGCCGTCCAGAACGCTCAGCGGCTTTTGTACTTGTGCGACCGCAACGAAAGTCAAAAAACCACTTGTGTACCATTGAAATCGATGGTGCAGAGTATCCGTAATATTCATCAAGCTTTTCCTTGGTTTAAATAAATAAATGGTTTCCCATTGCATCCCATGAAGGAATCGGAGAGAGCTTCTCACAACCAGTGAGCTGTGCGCTTTCTAGTTTCGTACTCACAGATAGGGACGTACAGTTTTACACCGGTTCCGAACGGTATTTTTAGAAGCTTTTTCATGGCTGAGGTGACCGTCATCGAAACAAATTTAAGGTGGTCACAGCAGGGCAGCATGCACACGTTCTCATGCACAAGAGCCGCGCACACTACCATTGCACAACCGACGACCACTCAACCAATCTGTTCTAATATTGGAATTCCCCAGTTAGGCAAAATCAGCGTTGATTTAATATTCCGTTGGGCGTTTTGTACTTCTTTTTGGAGTGTGAATACTGTTTATTGTTTTATGCACTTCTGCTAACATACTACCGGTGTTGTCAATAGATCCGGAACTTACATCTAAATCGGAATTGGCACATATGACTTCTATTGCCGTGGGACAACTTATTTCAGCAAAGTATTGGCGAAATTTTGGTTCGTAAATCTAATCTACAAAATACAAAAATAGGCATGGCGAAGTTGTTCATCTTTTTCTACACAGTTTTATACAAAATATTGATCAGTACCAAAGTTTGTTAAGACCGGTTGTGGTATAAGTGAGATATCGAATCGACCAGCCGGAAAGCTGCCCAACTTTTGTACGGGAGGTACGAAAATGGGCGTGAACAGTATTTAATCTTAAATTTTTGGGAAAACATTGTCGAGTACCGAATTTCATTAAAATTGCTAGTGGTCTACGAGAGTTATCGTGTCGATCAACCGGTCATGCGCCAAACTTTTGGGCGCATTTGAATAAATTTTGTCGAGTACCAAACTTCATGAAGAATGGTTCTGTTTAGCGGGAGTTATCTTGCCGCACAACTTAAAATGACCCTTGTCTTAATCGGTGACTAGCGTTTGATGACAGGAAGCCTATAACCTAATTTCATTAAGATCGGATTTGTTTCACGCGACTTATGTCATTGACAACCCGGACGACCACCAAGCTTTTGTAGTATAGGAGGTACCAGTATTTTCTCCAGTTAAGTAGACATTTAAGCTAATGACATCTACCAGAAAAAGGTTTTAGAACAAACATGATTGCGTACTAAATGTTTCGATTTGTATGGAAGGTACCACAAGCGGCGTTGCCGAATCTGACGTAGAATATTTTTTCAATACATACCAACCCCCCAAAACGCAGTTTTGTGGGACATTGTACCACCAACTCGGTATTTCGAGACTTATGTGAATAAGTACGAAATTACCCCTTAAATAGATTTTGACTTAGTTTTGGCATTCAAGTTGTGTTTTGAGCTTTGGTGTGAAACTTATAGTAGAATTTTATGACCACATCCTATATCTAAAGTGTAATATCTAAAGTGTAATCTAATTTCATCCTCCATGCCCTTAAAAATAACTCAGACGTAAACTTTCAAAAGGCCAATACGCGTATGTTTTTTTACATCATAGTTCGTTGTTAGAACCATTTTTTTTGTGTTCCACAGTGTATTAATGGATTTTTTTAACACTAAAGTGAGGGTCACCCTAATATATCGTTCTGTTTCTGATATTATAATATTTTGTTCTATTACAGCAACAACAACAAACCGACTGAGTTTGTCGATTGGCGTATTACGACATTTCAAACCACCAACAAAAATACATTGAAGACGAATGGAATACGGTATTCGTGATTGCAAAATGCAAATGTGGCCTAGAAACAAATTTAAAATGCACCTGCTCTTCAATTAATCAATTTCCCCTTCTTGCAAAAAGTTTTTCATTGACCATGGCGAACCAAGGCTGCTATCAGTGGATCAAAAATTAATTGGTACAATCGAAACAGAAAGTTCCGCTGTGAAAAAGAAGACAGATATGTTATCCGGGACACACGAACCTTCTGAATAGCCCATGGGGTACATTTATTGTTCAAGCAATGATTAAGAATTTGTAGCTGGGCATATAGTGGCATTACCGCATACCGAAACGGAGTTGAAAGTATCCGACATTTCTCCTAAGAATTACTCTATGGCTTTAGATCGTGCAAATACTTCAGACATGCATTGGTTAGTGTTCGCGGCTCTTGTACATGAGATCCTGGGTTCGAACCCTGCTCTGACCACCTTAAAATTTCTTTCGGCGGCGGTCACTTCGCATAGTGACGCCGGCACTATCGAGTATCTAGCCATGAAAAAGCTTCTCAAAATACCGTTCGGAATCGGTATAAAACTGTAGGTCCCAATCAGTGAGTGAAAACTGGAAAGCGCACAGCTCAGTGATTGTGAGAAGTTCTCCCCGGTCCCTTCATGTGATGTAATGGGAAACCATTTATTTATTTATTTAGGTTTTAGCAAAATATTGAATTGTACAGAATTTCATAAAGATCGGTTGTGGTTTACGACAGTTCTCGCGTCGATCAACCGCTCATCCACCCAACTTTTGTATGGGCAGTACCAGAATGGGTATGGCAAAATCGCTATTTTCCATATTGTCTACAACCAAATTTCATAAGGATTGGTTTCTCATGTCGACCAAGAAGAGGGCCAAACAACTTTTGGAGCGGAGGTACCAAAATAACCGTCCAACGTCACCCTTAGCCTAATCTGTTACTGGCGTTTGATGTCGTGAAGCCTTATACACGCTAAAAAATAACGACCTATCTAACATATTCTCCCAAACATATTCTACCGGAATCATGTATTTGCCTGGAACACACTTCAAACATTAAAAAGTTTGCAAGTCCCAAACTCACTTGTGTTTAAATGTAAACAGCATCATGCCTACTGGCAAACATGCCCTTTCCAGTTTCTTTCCTCAAAATCGTTTCTCACACATACACAAAAACAAATTAACATCACAAACCATTTAAGCGCCCGAGCCTTCGTTTCTTCTTTTTTCTCTGATCAAGCGCTTTTGATATCATCTGTCCGATGAAGCATTGACTACTGAATACAAAAACTAAAACGCAATACATCAGCCGAAATAAGAAACTCTGACTTCATCTACAAATTGCACGCACATTCAGGAATATTTATGACTCACTGACTGAGAGAATAGTGCAAAAATACAGATACTCACTTACACGATTGACTCTCTCTTTGTCCCTTTTCTATTCTCTTGCTCTCTGTGCAACAAACACAGCTGTATTTGTATCATAAACATAAATATATGTTGGTCGCAAACACATATCTTCCAACATATTAATCATTGTGTGTCAAACATGTAAAATTGAATAGCAAACACAATAAGTTTGGACACAAGTATATTATATTATATACACACTTTATATGTGCATCCAAACAACAAAAAAAATGACAGATTTCTCAGCGTGTACCTAATTTCATTAAGGTCGGTAGTGTTTCACGCGATTTATCGGATTGAGAACCCGGGCGACCACCAAGCTTTTGAATAGAATGGTATGGTAGTGTCATAATGGGCGTAGCAACCCCGCCAATATTCAGCAGTTAAGTAGACATTTACAGATTATTAACCAATGTTTAGGTTGAAGTTAATCACATCTACAAAAACATTTTTAGAAGAAACTTGATTTTGTACTAAATGTGTCGATTTGTATGGGAGGTGCCAGAAGAGGCGGGCCAAAACTCCCATTTTCAATCCCAATCTATGTTGCGACAAATAATTGTCACTGACAAACTATCATTGTGATCGGTAACGATTTTCTGGATTTATCTTGCCGAGCAACCAGCCGGCCGAACAACTTTTGTAAGAGATGTACCAAAATGGGAGTGGCAAAAACACCCTTGTCTTAATGGGTGACTGGTGTTTGATGATGTGACACCTAATAGCTAATTTAGTTAAGATCGCAAGTGCTTCACGCGATTTATCGAATTGACAACCCGGGCGACCACCAAGCTTTGGTATGGGAGGTACCAGAATGGGTGTTGCAACCTCGATTATTTTCTCCAGTTAAGTAGATATTTACAGATTATTAACCAATGTTTCAATTGAATCTATACACGTCTACCACATACAAGTTTAGAAAAAACATTATTTTATACTAATTGTGTCGATTTGGGTGGGAGGTACCAGAAGGGGCGTGGTCAAAACGCCCATTTTCATTCTAAAATTAGGTTTGGTCATTTACTGCACCCAGATGGCCAGACAGAAAGACGGGCATGGCTCAATCATCCTTAAAATCCCCAAAACGAATTTCGTACAAATATATTTAGATTCTACTATGGCTCCTTCTATGCGTTATATTTTTTGCAGTTTAAATTATATATATACACCCATCCCTATGGGTGAGGGTATACAAATACTGGAATGTTTTTTTTACTTTTTTACGAGGTAAAGGTTCCTCTAACCGTGTATAGCCCAGGAAACGGATTCATTGTTGTCCAGAAAACGGAAGGCGTCTGTTGCCGACCTGCCAATCGTATTCCTTTTGCAAGTCTGCGTGGTAATAATGTCCGACTCCATCAATTGTTTTGCAAGCTAAAGAAGATTCCCATTACTGAAAAGATTTCTGTATTCGGCTGTAGGACGCCAATGACGATAAATCACCCATATGCAGGCCATGACAATCAAGACTATGTGCTGGCGAGCTGGACAATCACGTCCGTCTATACCTCTATTATGGGTCGATTATCGATAGCAACCTAACCACGGTTGCGTTGCCAGTTGCCGAAAAGTTATTATATATGGCAACTGGCAACTAACAGCTAGCAACTTCAGTTTCATGATAGAGGTTATATTGGCAACCACGAATTTTTGGTTCCTGTATAGTTTTTAAAACAAAACAAATCGTTCAGGTGATCGATAAGGAGTCAAAAGCTGTGGTTCTAAAGAAAATTAAAATTTTTTGTTGTTATATTGTAATATTTTTTAAAAATTTGTGCATAATAAATACAACATTATTCATATGAAATAGATCCTAGTAGCGGCAAAATTGTCGGAGCTCGGGCAGCTCAAAACTTATGAAAAAACCAAATTAAAGAAAAATATAAGAACACCGAAAATATATTTTTGTTGTCGGACAGACCTAAGGGGCTATTACTTTATTACATTGACTATTTTACAACCTCATGAGGTCAGACGTATTACACATATCAATTAAACAAACAAATTAAACAAATTTTAACAGATTTCTCCAACTGGTTCTATCCTTCTCCATTTCTCGCCAGTTGGTTACACTAAGGATATGGAGTGATTCTTCTGCCTGGTGTTTCCAGCGGTGTCTTGGTCGTCCTCAGGGATCAAAAAAACGAGTACAGTTAGAGACTGCTAGAAAGAGGCATCTGTGGGTACTCAAATTAAAGGTATTTTTATCCCAAATTTAAAGGTGTCTTTATTTTTGTGGAACGGAATCTGTGCACCCAGATAACCCCAATTTACCATATTATAGTACATATGTCTTGACATTTAGTGTGAGTGTTCAAATAAAGGGAATGGTGAATCTGCTTCATTGGATGTCATTTTAAAAACTTTCAAGAACAATTTTCTAGACTTTAAATAAAAGGTCTGGAACATAGGTCCGTCCGACAAAAAATAACTTATTTTTCTCTAATTTCGGTATTTTCTATCAAGTTTTGAACTGCGCTCGAACTACTGCAATGTAGACGTAGTAACCGTGTGTTTGCCCTGATATCAGCAATCTGTTGTTTCAGTGGACTGTTGTTTCAAATGAGAGCATCGTGAGTAGAACCATTGTTATAAAAAAAATTATTATAGTATTATAACTTACCAGCACAACATTCAACCTATACTAGCCTTTCCTGTTTATGTAAAAATGGCGAACTCTTCATTCGCTCCAATGTTACGGACGTAAGTATGTCCCATCTACACATCCCACAACACCAGGAAACTCCGTAAAACCGGCTTTAATTTTGGGTCATTTCTCCTTCCGTAATTTTTGAAATGCTCCACATCTTAGAACTGTTTTTTTTTCAATAAGAGCACAACTTCCTTCAAAACAACCGACTACGTAGGTTGAGCCATGCCAAGGTTGAAGTCGTTGCCATGGGACTTTTGGAAACAGCCCTCCCCAAAAAACCTTAAAGCTGCCCAAACTTTTAAGAGCGGAGGTATTTCTGTCGCCCGATGACTTCGTTAGAAGTAAGCCAAAACAACCACTGGATAAACTATTCCTTCTTTTGGAAGGCGAAAATATGCCTCGAACCTAAAACGGAATTGTTTATTCTCAATTATTCTCAGCAATAAAATTCACTCAGTGTAGCCGGCAATTCTAAACGATCAGAGTTTCCTCTTAAGTATCTTCTAATAGATGCCACGTTTTGTACTTTGTCTTTCTCGTCAAAAAATAATTCCACCGAACTTATCATTATAATTAAAAAGTTTTTTTATTTTCTTCCTAAAGACACTTTTATTTCTCACACACTTTAGATTTATTGTTTGTTTACATTATTTACAGTTAGCGCAGTGTCAAAACTCTGTTATCGATGGGAAACACTGTTACCTACGGCAACTGTCCAAAGTCGCAATATATAATGCTAATTTTTATTCCAGTGGCGTTGTCAGTTGACAACGCAACTGAGATTCGGTTGCTATCGATAATCGACCCATTGGTTTTGTTGTAGTCGAGAATGACTGGTGACTTATTTTGTTGCCCACCGTCATCGAGATTAGTAGAATCTTGTGTTGACAATAAAACAACAGATTTGTTCTTTTTTTTTGCATATATGATATAGGGGTCATCCAATCCGAAAGACCAGACAAAAAGGAATTAATAGCTCGATGCACCTTTCGCTCGCTATTTTCCAATGGATTCATGTTGTCATCAACTTCTGTTTTGAGATCAACAGGCTTAGTAACATTACGGTTGTTTCGCAAAGTGCTAACAATTGTTGTACGTTTCTGTAACGAGGGCTGTGTGAGACCACTGCAGGTGAAGTAGTTTTCGATGGTTAAATTACGTCCAATAATTATGTATTTTTCTATCAACGAATTGACAAAATTTTATGATTTACTATGATCTGTGGCACAGGTTTCAGCGCCAGTATGTGGACTTCAACGGGAACTGTATTTTCTGTCAGTAATCCACCAAAACTTTAGACCATATTGCCAAAACATGAACCACGAAATATATTGAGCTGTTCAGCCATCGTGTCGTTTTCGTATAGTTTAGAAGCCAAATTTGTCCAATTGGATACAACAAGGACAATCTTCGATTAACTCACCGGCTAATAATGTTTTCACCACAATAAAAGCACTTGCTGAAAGAACGTAAAATGTCTTACAAGTTGGTTTTTTTTAAACTGAAATTGACAAAAAAATATATATATTTTATATGTGCAAAAATTTCTGTGTTTGCAAAAATAATAAAAACCGCGTGAAAATGCCCACCTGTCACTGCAAATTGATATTACTCGAAAGCAAGAAGGAGTGTGAAAAATGAAAAGCTTCTACTAGACTCTCAGAAAAGTCGAACTTTAAACATTTAAAAAAATATGTATCAAATCTGGTTTTGCGTAGGGCTAAGTAAAACGGGTACAAATCGCAAAAAATATAAAGAGGGATCGCATATTCCCGAAGATGATGGGAATCGATTCTCAAAAGAATTTTTAGTACGTGTGGTGAACCCCAGTTCTCTAAATCCACGCAAAAAGAAGTTATTGTACTGCAAAGTTCAGAAAGGGGTCCCTCATAGCAAAAAGATGTTATTGTACTGCAAAGTTCAGAAAGGGGTCCCTCATAGCCCAAAACTGAATGCACGGTTAAATATTGTTTATATTACTGGCACAACCACGTCCTAAACAAAAGTCAGTACGACATGTAATGTTACCCGCACACTTCTTTGTTTTATAAATGGATGCATATTTAGGCATTTTTGTAATGTTTCAATCACATACATTGGAATGGAATTTTTTGACTTTTCCCGTCTTCTCCGACTCTGTGATTGAAAGAACATCGTATAAGTTAGAAGAATCAGCAGATATACTAAGCTGATTACATAGCTAAGGTTGCCATATTGAGCTTTTCTACCAACACTGCAAGATTTTATTTGCATGGGTAGTCTAGTAGGGCGACACAAATTTTGGTTAATTTTCTTTGAATTGATCTCACTCCCTTTCTTTATTTTCTATATTCTATGATTTTTACGCATTTTACATATGGTCTACAATATCAGCAACTAAATTTAAAGATTTATTATTTCCCTGTCTGCATGCTTTCATAAAAACTAATAGATTATTGACATCCGCTCTTGGTGTATTTACTGAATCCAGTGTTTGTCGTAACGGGACATTTTTTCTCTCGCTAGGGACAGCGGGTCAAATTACCTGAAAGCGGCACTGTTCCTCCCAAAACCGCGACATATAGACACGTTATGTAAAGGATTTTCCAATTTGAGTAATATGATTTCTGAGTGACGTTTCGACCATTTGTGGTATGTCATGGATCTGTAATTTTTGTTCATTGTATTCAGTAATATTTACAACTTCATCATGGAGAGACGTATGCAAGAACAACGTTTACAAATTATACATTTTTTTTATCAAAATAATCGTTCTCCAATTTCAACTTTTCGTACGCTTTTGCCAGTTTATGGTCGTAATAGTCGTCCAGCTTTGCTCGCTATTCGTCGAATTGTTGGAAATTACGAGCGTACGGTTTCCTTGCATAATGTCCAATAAAACAAAGAACCGCTCGAAGTAATCAAAATCTTGCTGATAATATTGCCGCAAGTGTTGCTGAAACCGCAATTTATCGATTGCAACACGTTGTCAACAATTGGGACTTCTCAAACCATAACCTGGCGTATTTTGAGAAAGAATTCGGGCTTGCATCCGTATAAAATTGTTATCTCTCAAGAGCTGAAGCCATTGGACTACCGTAAACGTCATGAATTTGCTGATTTTCTCTTGGAACAACTTGAAAACGATAAAGATTTTTTTAAGAAAATCATCTTCTCCGATGAGGCTCACTATCATCTGAGTGGTGCGGTAAATAAACAAAACTGTCGATGCTGGTGCGAAGAAAATACATAAATTATTCCTGAATAGCCATTACGTTCACCTAAATTGACAGTTTGGTGTGCTTTTTGGAATTATCGGTCTTTATTTCTTTCTAAATGAAGCTTGTAACACCGTTATTGTCAATGGAGAGCGGTATAGATCGATGATAACCAACTTCTTATGTTGCGGCCATAAGAAGAAGTTGATCTTGACAGCACCTGGTTCCAACAAGACGGGGCTAAGTGCCACACAGTACCTGCAACAACCGAATTATTGCGAGAAAAGTTTGGAGATTCGATTCGATTATTTCAAGAAATTGTTCCATTGAATGGCCTTCAAGAAGTTGTGATTTAACACCATTAGACTATTTCTTGAGGGGCTTTTGAAACTAATTGGGCTTTTGCAATATACCAGACTCTCTCAAGCTTTGCAAATCAGTATTGAATGTGCTATTCATGACATACGATTTGATTTAGTGGACAAAGTGCTCGAATATTGGGTTCATCCAATTCGTTCCTGCAAAAGAAGACGTGCAGGTTATTTGACAGACGTTTTATTCAGAACTTATGCCCCTACTGCGGTTCTCAACTTTTGTGAGAATTTTGTCGTAATCGAAAAATTGCCATTGGCCGTTCTCAACTCAACGGTCGACTCAACTCAACGGAACAACAGCTGATTTTTTTTGTCTTCACTTACTTTTGTCGTATTGCCGTTGACAACTCTGTGCCAGTTTGGTCGACAAATGCGTTAAATTTACATCACTGCTTGAGAGCAGTTGAGTTTATATTTGTATGTTTTGATAAGAGATCGTAAGTAGATAATATTTTGGATTTAAACTATAATTTTCATTTAACATTTGAACATTTTAATTTAGCAATAATATTTAATATATTTTAGAAGTATCAAAATCAGAAAAAAAGGCTCAGTTTGAGAAACTTTTGCCTTTGGAAAACCACAATTTGGCACCACGCAGAACTATGGGTAGGATTTGTTGCTTGATATCGTAGAGACTATTCGATCGCAATTAGATAGACATTTAGTAAGTGTTTTAGTATTTTTGGATTTCCGAAAAGCCTTTGACTCTTTAAGCCATGATTTATTAGCTAGGAAACTAATTGATCAGTTTGGTTTTGATATGCTATCTAGTAAACTTTTATTTTCCTTCCTAAGCAATCGTGTACAGTATGTTAGAATAGGTGATCAAAGCTCTAATCTTATTGGTATGTACAGGGGCGTACCTCAGGGGTCGATTTTGGGGCCGCTTCTCTTCTTGCTATATATTAATGATATATATTCCACTGTTTCTATTTTAAAGTGTTACACTTACGCAGATGACATTCAATTATTGGGATGTTCAGAGCTTAGTAATTTGGTAGCGTTTGAGAGAAATGTCAATACTGAGCTGGTCAAAGATTTCAACTGGTCCCGGACAAATTTCTTGGACCTTAATCTTGCAAAATGTAAGGTTATGTTTTTTTCAGGAGACACAGATTATCAACTTAATATTTTAGTAAACGGTGTGAGTATTGAGTCGGTGGATACTTACAAAGCCCTTGGCTTTTATATAGATAATAAATTAGATTTTACCCGTCACGTTAATTCCGTTATGTCTAAAGTGTCTTGGACCTTGCGTGGATTGTATAATATGAGCACCTATATTCCTGTCGTGGTTAGACGCCGTGTAGGAGTTGTTTTATGTCTCCCCTTGTTTTTATATGGGCTCGAAATGTATAGCTGCACTGGGCGGGATAACATAGGAAGACTTAAAGTGTGTTTTAATAGGGTAATTAGATACATATTTGGTCTCAAAGTGAGACAACATATTTCTGGTTTTAGAATTGAATTATTAGGATATGACTTTGAAGATTTCATAAGCTCACGTCAGATTATTCTCGTTTTTAAAACCGTTAAGTATAATTGCCCTTCATACTTAGTCGACAAATTTGGTTTTGGAAGTTCAAGAAGGTCATCCACAATAGTCTACCCAAGGCATACAACTCTTATTATGGACAGGACGTTTGTTGTAAAGGTGGCTAGACTATGGAATTGAGTTATTCCTTATTCCGAGAAAAGATTTTCACAAACCGTAACCCAATTTGAAAATTTGTTTAGAGCAAATATATGAACACTTCGCTTTGCAATTATCTTTAGAACTGAAGTAAGCTTAATCTTTTCATATCTTTTCGTCAGTTTTTTTAACGGAATCTGTTGTGTCCCGCTGCTGATCATTATAATTAGTATTTTGCTTAGTATGTAGTTGTGTTTGTATAGAGAGAAATGGGGGGATAAGTTTTAAGGTAAATTTAAATATTCATATTAAGTTATTGTTAATAATTTTATGATCTATTAATATGTCAAGTTATTAATTAATCTGCAGCTATTTGGCCCATTGGGCTTTCAGCTGGCAAGAATATAAATGAATTTAAATTGAAATTGAGTTAAATAGTTTAGGACCACCGTCCAGAACATGAATGAATGGCACCATGTATGTGCAAATCCAACCTTGCACTGGCAGTTCAAGAGGGTTGGATACATCAAGAATATTTTTTCTTAAATGCTACACATATATATTCACATTATCGACTCCATCGTCATAAAAGAAATCTATGCTACTTAAATCCATTTCGATTTTGCGAGCACAACACAATTATTATTAGATTCACATAAATCAGCTGCTTTTACTTGTCAAAATTGATATTTCGAGCTGGTAACACCATAACAATTGCAACCAAAAACAGTTGTGAACCACAATACAAAAGATAAGTTTGGTCGTGTTGAACTTGGGTCGTCTCTACACTCACAGAACTAATTGTTTGAAAAGAGGTCGTAGCAACCGTAAATTCGTCTGTTACCACCGAATTGAGGTTGCCACAACCGAATTGAGGTTGCCACAACCGGATTGAGGTTGTTACTCCCGAATTTAGTTTCCACAACCGAAATTCGGTTGAAGCAACCTCGTTTCATAATTGATTCGGTTGTGACAACTGAAACTTCAAATAATATTCGCTGAGTCAACTAATTTTTTTAAAATTTCGGTTGAAACGACCGAATTTCAAATTAATTCGGATGCAACAACCGAAATTGCTACCTAATTCGGTTGGGATAACCGAATCTGGTTTTAACCAATCTCAATTCGGTTGTAGTAACAGAATTTGGCACCAATTCGGTTGTAACTATCGAATTTGGTTCAATTCGGTTGCCATAACCGAATCTAGCCTTAATTCGGTTGCAACGACCGAATTTGGCATCAATTCGGTTGCTGTAACCGGATTTCTCATGAATTCTGTAGGTACAACCGAATTCATTTTCAATTCGGTTACCACAACATAATTCTATGTATTTAAAATCTGACGTTTAAAATTTAATAATCAAATATTATTTTAAAAAGGTAAGTACAATATATTTTGTATTAAACCGTCTTAGTTTGCGGATGTTATTAAAGCAGATGTCAACAGCAGATATATATGCGGTAGTCTGGATACAAAACGGCTTTGGACCTAGACCAACCGATACAACACGTCAGAATTAGTGCGGTGTCCCATGATGGCCGGGACTTCAATAAAGGTTGGAAGAAGCATGTAAATTAAATATGTTATTCTACTTATGTAGATTACCCCACATATATGACTTTATTTTCTCGCTTTTTAATTCATTTATAAAAATACAAGGAAATAAATCATCACTTAATAATAAACAAAAACTTTAATAATTCATTTATGACAGTATCTAAATTCGGTTGTAACAACCTCTAATTCGGCTGTGACAACCTCTAATTTGGCTGTGACAACCTCTAATGAGGTTGTGCCAACAACCTCTAATTGAGGTTGTGTGAACCTCCAATTAGGTTGTGTCAACGTCTAATGATGTTGTGTCAACCTCTAATGAAGTTGTGTCAACCGCTGATGCGGTTGTGTCAACATCTGATGAGGTTGTACCAACCTCCAATTCGGTTGTGATAACCTCTTAATTCGGTTACGGCTAATTCGGCTGTCTCAACCGAATTTTTCTGTGAGTGTAGGTCGACCAAACTAAGTTAAGTGGTGAACGGTAATAGGGGCATTAATTATATCGATTGTACTTCACACTAAATAAAAAAACATTTGAATTAGTGTTTTTTTATGAAATCATACCACTCAAATTGGAAAACCCTATATACAGCTCGATTGCATACTATTTATAACGCCTAAAAGTATGCCGTCGCTAAAACGTATCAATTTACCAAGTTTGGTGAATTAGACTACCCGATTAAGATGATACCGAATTTTCGGGTACAATCACGAATAGATGAAATTACTACAAGATGGTTGTGGAAACGACTGAACTGCTGTAAATAACCAATTTTCATTACAACATTAATATTTCTTATGTAATTTGTAGATTCACTCAAAATAGATAATAATTGCTATTGTCCATCAAAAAGGATAAAGTTATCCAACTGCCGTACCTAGAAGACTGACTTGTACGAGACGTTGAGAATATACGATTGCGGTTCCAAAACTAGCCTACCTGACGTATAGATGGTGCCAGTAGTTTGGAATCACATTTTGGTTAAAAGTGGCAACATTATAAAATATATGCTTTAAGTCTCAATGCTCCACGTTGTTTAGCATTTTTATTTGAGCCATCAAAACTAAACGATCTCAGTTAATTTGTAAGCATGGAAACAATTGTTCACCGCTATGTAAGTCAATACCTCCATTTGAAAGTTCTCAGACCAAGCAATATTAAACCCGAGCTAGATTCTACCCTGGTGAAGTTTGCTCTCTCGTTTACTTCTTATCCGGTCTCGAACAACCCCGGGTGGTCACGGACCTTATAATACGAAGACAATAAATTTCGCCAACCAGTTCGATCTTTTGCTTTATCGCTTCAGTTGGAAATTCCAAGTGCACCCAGGGATTCGTAAACTAGAAACTCCAGCGGAGTCTTGGTCTTCCTATTTTTCGCCCTCTTTCAAGTTCGGTTTCGAGAACCTTTCGTGCTGGTTCGTCTTCATCCTAGTGCTGCGATATCGACCTTAAAACATCGATGTTTTACGACATCGATGTTTTAAATCAAAGGCATCGATGTCGGTAAAACATCGGTAAAAAAACATCGATGTTCGAAAACGTCGATGTTTTTACGGATATTGGGTTTTGTTGATGTTATCAACAAATAAGTTACCCTATTCGATGATATAAAGGCGAAAAAAATATAAAACTTGATTAATACTAGAGTTATTTTATTTATGTACTTATTTTGCTAAAACAAAATTATATAAACCATTATTGTTCAAGTTTCCAAAGACAAAAATACAAGACAATACAATTTTTACAGCACTGGTCACAATCACAGTCAGACAGAAAAACATCGATACAAACATCGATACAATACATCGATATCGGTAAAACATCGGCACTAAAACATCGATGTTAAAAGTAATCGAAGTTTTTGGAAAACATCGATGTTTGTAAAACATCGATGTCGATGTCGCAGCCCTACTTCATCCATTCTACTGACATGGCCTAGCCAGCGTAATAGCGTTATTTTGATCCGCTTAACTATGCCAATGTCAGGTTAAAGCTCATACAGCAGCACAAGCTTCATTCGTCGCCGATACATTTTTCGGAGTATTTTCCTCTCGAAGACTCCTACAGATGTTTCATCTGCTTGCTATAGGGCCCATGATTCTGCGCAAGACAGGTTGTTTGAGAGTGTGGAACAGCCAGACTTTTATTACTATAGAGAGGGCTTTATCTTTAAGTGCTTGCTAAGCCCAAAATAGCATATATTCGCAACCACCGTTCTCCGTTTGATCTAAAGGCTGATGCTGTTGTTCTGGTTTACGGCAACTCCGAGGTATGTAAATTCGTCCACCACCTCGAAATTATAACGGTTATCAACGTTCACCCTTTCGACATATCGCGTGGAGGCCCTGGTCGTTGAAACCATTAATTTTGTCTTGTCCTCATTTACTGTTAGGCCAACTTTTGCTGACTCCTTCTCAATTCTCGAAAACACCGCAGCAACTTCTCTAATTTTGCGCCAAATTATATCTATATCATCAGCATACACGAGCAGCATGTGACTTTTGCTGCTGATGGATTTTTTCATGATGACTGCAGCTTTTCTCAGAGTAATTATAATAATAATTTTAACGAGATCGCACGATCTGAGCCGTCGCTTAGTTTCGAAAGGTTAGGTGGGATCCTTACCAACTTTCACTGTGGATTTGGTGTTCGTCAAGGTCATCTTGCAAAGGCGTATTTGTTTTCCAGGAATACCAAGTTCAGACATTGCTTCGTAGAATTTCTCCGTATCGGCCTATCAAAGGGCACCTTATAATCGACAAATAGATGATAGGTGTCGATTTTTGTTTCGTTGGTATTCTCCACGATTTGGCGTATGGTGAAAATCTAGCAGTTTTCGATAGTCCACTTCTAACGCTACACTGGTATGGTCCAATAAGGTCAGCGATAATTGACTTTAGTCTTTCGCACATTATACTTTATAGAACCTTATATGCTATGTATAAAAGTCTTATTCCACGGGACTTGGTACAGAGACTGGGGTAACCTTTTTAAATATGGGACATAGAACACTGAGACCCCAAACGCCGGGCATGTATTCTGCTAACCAAATTTTGCAAATGAGCTGATGCATACACCTTATCAGCTCATCGCCGCCAGCTTTAAATAGCTCTGCTCTTGCGAATTTGTTGTTTTTAAGCAGGACAATAGCTGTTCTGACCTCGTCTTGGTTAGGAGGGGGCAATCGACGTCGTGGTCCATATTGAGATCGATTGTCCCATCGTCATTGGATATCTCAGGTATCAGTAGCGCGGAGAAGTGAATTCTCCATATTCCCAACATGCTCTGCACATCTGCGATAAGATTTCCGTCCTTGTCTTTACAGAAGGGGGCCCTGAACCATGTCTATTAGGTCCCTTTTTGACTTTCTGGTACAATTTTCGGGCTTCGTTCGTCCTTTGGTATTTCTCAATGTTCTTACTCTCGCGCTTTCTCCACTGCCGTTTCTTACGCCTACAAAGACGGTTTATCTCCTTTCTTTTTTCCCTATAAAGCTCAGTCGCAGCTCGCGTTGCAATTGACTGAAGCATTCCCATACGTTTAGCGTTTTTTTTTATCATTTGCCGTGCGATACTCTTCATCGTACCATGAGTTGTGGCCAAGCGGTACGGTCCAATTACAGTTGTCGCGTCAATTTTTTTAGAGAAGAGAATTGCATTCAACTCCTCTATACACACAGAGAAGATGTTCGTTGTCACAACTATATTTACAGCCAAATAAAATTTGGCGGTTCCTTGGACTATCACATCATTCTGTTGTGATTACCAATAATTGTGTTCTTTATCACTAAATGTTGTACATTTGAATTGATTTGTAATTCAGTTTTGGTTGCAAGAACTGAAATATTTAGTTGAAGCCACATCAACAAGAAATAAATGTGATCTGTCAATCGGGTTTTAGTTCTAGCAATCAAATTATCCTGTAGTGGTGAATAATCTTTTAGTTGGATGAACGAAAAATGTAAATGGTAATGCGGTTGAACCAAATAATATATTGGTATGCTCAAGTAATTAAGTATATACTTGAATTTGATGGCTGTCACAAACATTTGATGATGCTTTAACCCCTTATGAATTTTAAAGAAAAAAAAGTAAAAAAAATAATTTTTTATTAAACTTGTGTATTTTATATTTAAATATAAAAAAAATTAGTATTATTTATAACCAGGGTTCGTATTTCGTGCCCATTTTTTTATCGCAAATATGATAAAATTTCTATATCTCGAAAACGGAGCGTCGAATCGAAAAATAAATATAGACAGTCGTTCTAAAATTTTCATATTTTCGATCAAAAATGGGGATGGGTTACCCTGGGCATCATATGTATGTTTAAGTTAATTTGTGTCATCCATAATACTAGTTCCTACAGTCAAGTGCCCACAATTGTTTGTATGTGTTTGTGAAGGCGTCAATATTGGCGTCAGATTCAACGATTGCGTTTAAAAGTCTCACTTCACCTCAATTTATGATCATATGTATTCTTCGGTGGATGGCGTCTATACACTTTGTTTTTTCACAACTTTGTTTATCACTTTCTCTTGAAAATAATAGATTTTCTGTAAAGTCTTCGTGTAATATTCAACTATATGTAGTTTCTCTTGAAAACCTAAGCCTCTTGTGAAAATTCGAATGCATACATAATATTGTAACAAGTGTTTTTGTGACAAAAACTAAATTATGATTATAGTGACTAATATTTCAACACGAATTTTAATACTGTACTTTTTATTAGTTGTATCTTCCATTTCAGATGAATGAGGTAACAACTTGTATTTAGTAAGCCCGATTTTTAATCTATCAATAACATCGACAAATAATTCTGATGTGTGACATTTATGAATTCTAATCAAAGTATAGATTTTATCATGGAATTTCCAATGCCTGAATTGATTTCCAACTAATCTTTTCCCTGTGTGTAAGAGGAGAAAGTGACAGGGATGCTATCCAGAGTAAATGTTTCTGTGAACGCGCGAATGAGTTCCAATACTGATACAGTGTCAAAGTACACATACATACATATATCATCATAAAGTAAATAAAGCAAGAGATATTCAGGTGATACAACACTGAAGATGTGATTTTATGAAAAATTTGTTTAACTTAAAACAAAATATGTTTAATGTTTATTTTTTGTATTTTTTAATGTGCGATTTATGTAATTTTTTTTGTGCAGAGCTTGTTAAGTGCATAAATCATTGGATTGATTAAATAAACCCAGAAAAAGCACTTTTTTTTTTAACTTGGCTGACCTTCAGCGAATCAATCGAATCCATCAACTACAAACCAACAACATTAATATTCAAAGCAATTATTATAATTTACACAAACTTATTCGTCATTCGCATCCAAATACAACAAAATTAAAAGAATTTGAATTGAGTGAAATCAAATTATAAAAGTGGGCATTGCTTAGGTATAGAATCAAATGCAATATCGCAACCAAGTCGTTCGTACCGGCTATCCCAATTATTTGGACTACACATTGAATACGTTAATTATTTAAGTGAATTATATAATAGTTTTCTGGTGCAAAAGCGAAGAACGAGCTAAATCTTCGTAAAAGAAACTCTGATAAAGTGAAATATGGCGAACATTAAGGATACCAACTCTACACCCATCTTATCAACAATTACCGAAAATCAATGCAAAAAGTGCCTGCGCAGATTTCCCAACACTGACGACGATGACATTGTGATCTCTGGCATGGCCGGGAAATTTCCAAACTGCCACAACGTCTCGGAATTTGAGCATGGCCTCTATAATAAGGTTCGTGGAAACAATATCTAATAGACGACACCACAAACGTACTTTAAAAAGTTCAATATTGATATATAAAATTACCGTATAACACGTGTTTTATGAATCAGGATCACGGACAGTACATTGAATATCATTAACAAAATGGGTATTCAAAAACCGGGGTTAGCACGTATATCTATAGTTTCCTGATTGTAATTGCAACGCTATGATTTGTGTCGGATTTGGTGTGTTGAACTCACATTTTCTGTACATTTGACTAAAATATATAATGGGTTTTTCAATAAGAGCGCTACAAAAGTTTTTTTAAATAAAACAAACCCGGTTTTAGACACCAATGAAATTCTTTATGCCTGTGAAAGTACGTTCGACGCCATTATGAAGGGAACTCGATTTCTTTTGCATGGCCACCACGGGCACACTTGCAGAAGTCCAGACGCTGAACCCAATTTTCGAGGGTTTTCAAGCATAAATCGGCCGATACTGCTGCAATTTCACGTTAGATATTCGTACGAAGTTCATCGCTGGCTTGTTGGCATAGACCATAGACTTGACGTAGTCTAACGGCATGAAATCGCACGACCGAGGCGGCCAATCGACTGGGCCATTTCGTGAGATAACACGTTCACCAAACTTGGTTCCCAATAAATTGATTGTGGCATTCGCTGTGTGGCTTGTGGCACCGCCCTGTTGGAACCACATATCCTCCAAGTCCATATTATCCAATTGGGGCCAAAAATATTCGGTTATCATTGAACGGTTGCGATTCGCATTCACAGTAATGTGCCGGTCTTGATCATCACGGAAGAAGTACGGCCCAATGCCGCCGCCGGCCCATAAACCGCACCAAACCGTAATTTTTACGGGATGCAATGGTGACTCATGGATTACGTGTGGATTGCTGTCTGACCGATACCGCATATTTTGCTTATTGACGAAGCAATTCAGCCAGAAATTAGCGTCATCGCTGAAGATGATTTTCCGATGAAAATTCGAATTATTTTCAAGCTGTTGCTCAGCCCAATTCACGAACATGCGACGCTTATGGTGGTCAAGCGGCTTCAGTTTTTGCGTCAATTTGATCTTGTAAGGATCTTTTCGCAAAATTCGCCACAACGACGTCACAGAGATGCCCAACGCTTGAGAACGACGTGTGAGAGACACATTTGGGCTTTCTTGAACTGAAGCCTACGGGCACTTCTTTGTCTAACTGTCACGGGAACATTTTGTACTGTTCCTGTGGATTCAAATTTTTCCACTAGACGCTCAATTGTTGATCTGGTAGGACGATTATGACGCCCATAAATTGGACGTAGCGCTCTTAAAGTTGAGGCCACTGACTCCAAATTTCGGTAGTAAATTTTAATAATTTGGACTCGTTGTTGGCTCGTATATCTTTCCATGATGAAATGGCAAACCTTACTGGAGAGAAATGTCAAAAGAGCGGGAAAAAATATGGCGTCGTTTGCTGCCTCTATCGATTTACTTTTGTAGCGTCTCTGTTGAAAAACCCTTTAGTTTACGCAAGTGATGTTACATCCCCGATTAACTACTAACATATTAATCCGTTTCATATAAGAAACTTTACAGCTCATACCTGGCACTGTGTATTCAAATGGAGTTCAACAAATCCCCTTCTTTACAGATTGACATGGTCGACGACGACGAACGGCGTTGGCGTCATTTTAATCCTGAAATACCAAAACGTGGTGGAAAAATTTTTGACTTGGAGAAATTCGACTCCACCTTTTTTGGCGTTCACTTCAAGCAAGCCAATGCATTGGATCCTCAAATGCGAATTTTGATTGAAACTGCTTATGAAGCAGTCATTGATGCAGGCGTTAATCCAATAAATATACGTGGTACTAAGACTGGTGTATACATTGGCGCCAGTAATTCAGATGCGGAGAAAACTTGCTTCAATGAGAAAGGGGCCTCTGCTGGCAATGACATAATAGGTTGCAGTCGAGCTATGATGGCAAATTGCATATCGTACTGCCTTGGCCTAAATGGACCATCGTTTGTAGTGGACAGCGCCTGTTCGAGCTCACTGTATGCCCTAGACAGTGCTTTCAATGCAATTCGAAGCGGTGCAATTGATGCAGCCATCATTGGAGGAGCCAACTTGATACTGCATCCATTCATCACGCAGCAGTTTGTACGGTAGCTATATACGTGTTTGATTTATTTAGTCTACAAATATCTACCTCTCTGTTTGTCACAAAAATGCATATCACTCTATCTTATTCACGAACATTAGGGAGAAATTCTTATTTAACAAAAATAATATGTCACAATGATATATTTTGCAGCTCGGGAGTGCTAGCGGCAGACGGTTGCTCCCGTCCTTTCGACAAGGCTGCCGCTGGATACACGCGCTCGGAAGCTATCAATTGTCTGTTTTTACAGCGTAAACAAGACGCAAAACGAGTTTATTCCAGTGTAGTTTATTCAAAGACGAACAGCGATGGTTACAAACCGGAGGGTATAATGTATCCTTCTGGCGACTCTCAGGGAAAATTATTGACTGAGGTCTATCAAGAAATTAATATCTCACCCGAAAGTTTAGGATATTTGGAGGCTCACGGTACTGGCACCCGTGTGGGTGATCCCGAAGAATGTCGCGGCATTGACAATGCTCTCTGCACTCAACGCTCATCACCACTATGGTTTGCAGACGACGGGATCAGTTGTACGTTCTAGGTTTCGAATATTCGGGAATTAGCACAAGGACTGGCTGTCGTATTATGGGTATAGTAGACAAGGGCGGCCTAACGTCTTATGTCGAGAAAGCATCCATGCTTACCTGGGATGTGCCTGAGCATTGGACACTTCAAGATGCGGCCACAGTTCCTGTGGTCTACTTAACCATATATTCTGCATTTTTTGTGTCAACTGATATTAGGAAAGCTAATAGCATTCTCATACATGACGGTGCCAGCGGGATTGGTATGGCGGCCATTCGCACAGCTTTGGCCTACAACAGAGAGGAGTTTACCACTTGTAGTTCTCCACAAGAGAAACAATTTCTGTTGAATAGGTTTCCACAACTGAAAGGTAGGTTTACTACTGTTCGTTCCTAAAATCAGTTAGAAACTTTGATGTTTTTTAGAATCTAATGTTGGCAATTTCCGAGATACGTCTTTTGAACATATGATTCAGCGGGAAACAAATGGTAAGGCTGTGGACTTTGTACTCAACACATTATCCAAGGATAAACTTTTGGCTTTAGTCCAATGTTTGAGCATCTTTGGACATTTCCTGGAGATCGGCAAGTTAGATATGGTCAATGATAACAAGTTAGGCGCGAATTACTTGCCAAATAAATGACCTTCCATACCGTGTTTCTAGATCAGATACTTAACGACGCTTCCGATGAAAATATCTCTGTAAGTAGTTCTAGATCTTAACTTTCTTATTCAGTTCAAATAATCATGTAAAATGTTTGCAGCTTCTAAAAAACTTGATCGATATTGATATCGCAAACGGAATTATACAACCATTGCCAGCTACTGTTTTTCCTGCTCACGAACTCGAACAAGCCTTCTGTCATGTAGCGGATGATCAGAATATGGACAGAGTTTTGGTTCTACTTCTTGAGGACCCCAAATCCAAGTTTACTATGCCAGTTAAGGTTTTAAAACAGGTATATTGTAAACCAAATATGAGCTACATCATTCCCGGAGGCTTAGGTGGTTTTGGTCTAGAGCTGGCTGACTGGATGGTTATACGTGGTGCTAGAAATATTGTATTAAATTCAAGGTGAGGAATTACTAACAGCTACCAATCGTACAGGATATCGTAGGTACAAATAAGTTCATCTGCAACCAGTATTTAGTATAGCGGATTAATTTTAGATTATGGAAAACTTATGGATGTAAGGTGCACGTTAGCACGAGTGATAGAACCACTTTCGACGGATGCGATAAGCTTCTTGACGAAGCCGAGGAAATGGGTCCAATTGGTGGCATATTCATTTTGTCGGTTGTGCTGCGGGATGCCGTATTTTTGCGTCAAACAAAGGACACGTTTGAAACAGTCTGTGGACCAAAATCAGTAGCAACACTGTTTCTGGATGAACTGTCACGCAAGAGATGCCATCAGTTACAACATTTCGTTGTGTTCTCCAGTTTTTCCTGTGGTCGAGGCAATGCTGGACAAACAAACTATGGCATGGCTAGCTCTATCATGGAAAGAATTATTGAGAGCCGCATTGAATGTGGATACCCAGGTAAAGCAATCCAGTGGGGTCCCGTGAGTGAAGGGGGTTTAGCTGAAGTCATGGCCGATGACAATATTCACGTGGAAATTTATGGTATTCGGAAACAGCGTATATCATCTTGTTTGTATGAATTGGACAGTTTGCTTTTGTCTTCTGACGCGATTGTGTCCAGCATGGTGCTGGACGAAAAAATTGACGGCCATACGAGCACTAAAAGTGTCACCGAAACTGTCATGGATATGATGGGAATTCGTGATTTAAAGTCAGTGTCTCGAGGTACTACTACGCTCTCCGAAATAGGAATGGATTCCCTGATGGCCTTACAGATCAAGAATACGCTAGAACGCAATTTTGAATTAGTGCTAAAGCTTCCGTATGTGCGATCATTGACCTTCCAGAAATTGCAGGAATATGAGAGGCCCGCAAATGTGAAAGCCCTGAAGTTCTCAAAACGATACTTAATACTGATGGAAACCTACAAGAATCGCAGCTTCTTGTTCGTAACCTTGGCGATGAATCTGACTGGAAAAAAGTCCTGTTGTCCCTGCGCACCGCATCGGATTCGTTGGAAATGCAAACGCAACCAAGAATTATTATACCTGGTATAGAGGATAGCGCAGGGAAAATCTGGTACAAGATAGGCAGTAAAATGAACAGCCAGGCGATTGTTCTACAAATTCATCGCTTTGCAGAAATGACAAATTTCAAGGATATTGCCGCAGCAGCATTCCATCATGTAAAGCCTACGCAAACACCTGGTAACCCCTTTTATATTATTGGATACTCATTTGGATCATATATTGCTCTGCATTTGGCAAGACTGCTGGAAAACTCCGGTTTCCAAGGAAAGTTAATGTTAATTGATGGAGCGCCACATAACATCACGAAATTGACACGACTGCATCTAGAAAGTTATGTCTCCAAATTGGATCTATATGACGATCTCTTGGCTAGTGTTGTATATCTGTGTCTACCTGAAAAAGCTAAGGAATTAACTAGACTCATTTTCAAAAATCAACCAACACTCGAAGAAAAAATGGCAATCTTCAAGGAACTCGTAGGGGAACAAAGCACCTATAGTAAAGACTACTTAGAGGTTATGGTGCACGCGATCTACAGACGTATCTATATGTTAGCCCACTATGATTTGAGCAATATTGGTGAGCTGAATTCATCCATTACGCTTGTACGACCGGCCGAAGTGCAACTGCAGGATAATGAAGAAGACTATTGCCTAAATCAGATTACAAGTGGAAAAGTAGCTATAAAAGTTATTGCAGGCAATCACTGCACAATATTGGAGAATCCCGCACTACCACAGCTCATCAATGATTTAGATCCCACTATAAAAGAATACAATGACTTTGAGCAATGCATTCAATATTCTAAGTCCGCTCGGGGTGTCTACTAGATTCCACCTTAGATATTCAGTACCTAACCTACTGAAAAGCGTTCGTCATTTCTACCCCATATTTGGAAAATTGAGGCCGGCGGTGGTGCAATGGGTAGTGTGCGCGGCTCTTGTACATGAGATCCGGAATCGGTGTAAAACTGTAGGTCCCATTCAATGAGTGAAAACTGGAAAGCGCACAGCTCAGTGATTGTGAGAAGTTCTCCCCGGTCCCTTCATGGGATGTAATGGGAAACCATTTATTTATTTATTTATTTGGAAAATAGTTAGAGCTTTTGATGGAGAACAAATTGCAAATAGTATAATATTTGAGTTGGCTTACAAAGACTTATAAATGTAAATGCGTAGATTATGGACTCAGGTGGACGTTTGGTTACATTAGGTTAACCTAAACTTGTGCCTCTTAATTCATGCCTTGGCGTGGATAATGGCTTGCAATAACCAAACAGTAACATTGATTTTGTAACGTTGACGGCCAATGAGACATATATGTCTCATCTAAACGTTTCTCTTTACTTTTATTAACTAACTTAAAACCTAATGAGGTCAGATGTCTTACAGATTTTAATTAAACAAACAAATAAACCAATTACACAAATGTTAACATATTCCTCAACTGGTTCTATTATTTGCCTTTTCTCGCCAGTTGGCAACACCACGGATAGGAGGGATTCTTCGGCATGGTCTTTCCTTCGGAGTCTTCGTTGTCCGATTTTCCATCAGGATCGTTTCTCTATTTTAGTTAATATTGAAACGGTAGGTATCAGAATCGGCCAACATCTATTTTTCATACCCCTAAATGATACGGGTGACCCACCCCTATACAGAACACAGATTTGTCCGACTGCGAAACACAGATGGTCACACTGCGAAAAAAACACACACTGATGTAGCGGCAGCGTATAGTTTTTTTGTGAGGGTTGCGTAGCGCTCTCAGAGCAAAGAGAATAATGACGTGGTTATACATATATAAAAACGAGGTAGCAAGAGAGCAACGAAAATTGTGTGAACTTGTATCAAAAACGATGTACAAATAGACAGTCAAAATTTCTCTTCACTCAAATGCCAACAAACAAAACGAGTGAAACCCTAGCACTTCTCTGCCCTCTCTCTTACTCTCTTCATTGAATATTTGAATACACAAGCGGCTTTTTGATAGTGTTATTGTATGTAACTATACAAATTCCAACCGTGTTGAAATAAAATTACATAAACTATTCAAAAAATATGAAATAATCAAGATATGGCACGAGAGAGAAAAGCGTTTGAGTGAATATCTGGCACTTTTTGGTTCTCTTTTACCAGGGTTGCCAAATTGCGCACATCTTCTGGTTGTCTACTTCTTGATCGTCTTTGCTTGTATTGCGTATATGCAGTGTTGCCAGAGACCGACTAAACAATTATGCCAAATGCCCTCAAAAATTTTACCGTTTGCAAAATCATTATGCAAAATTTGGTTTTAGTATTTTTTCCAAGAAATGGGTGCTCATTTCGCATTTAAATAGCTGCTAAACGTTAACAGTTTAACTTAAAAATAAGTTTTATTATGGTTTTAATTTTTTATACCCAGTATCTAAATTTCCTACAAAACACTAAGTCAAAATATTTTAAGAATTTCCACAACAAAAACGAAAGCCTTACTAAGGGTGATTTTAAATAAAACTAAGTAATCAAGCTCGAGGTCAATCAAGACTTAAAGTTATAAGGCTCAAATATCAACTTTTAATTACTACTTAAAAAGATGATTTACTTTTCTTTCAATCATCTTAGAATATAATTTCCCAAGTTTGGATAATTTCGTTTGGAATCCGTTCCACTTCTCCCAGCGAACAGTGGTGTAATCTTCTCTACTTCAAAATTTTCTTTGTCGCATATTTCGCTCATAATGAACCCGTAGATTTTCCCTGCTGCAGTTAGATTTAAACTATTTTTCAAGTCACATCTTGATATTGAAGGCACATTGTACGGCCCAATACGACTAATTTGAAGTTTGTTAATAATCGTCCATATTTTTATTCCCGATAAAAAATTAGGTTTTACAACAAGTTTCATTTTGGCATACCTAATAATAAATGTAGAAGGAATTTTGTAATTTTCCTCCATACGGAATTTTTTTAATTGTCAACCTATTTCTAATATTTCATGAATTACTTTTTTGAATAATTTTAATATTTTTGTTTTGCACCTCTTGATACCTGAGTTTAGTTGGCAATCATTTCTTTTATCTACACATTTAATAATATTTAATTAATAATATAAATATTAATAATATAAAAAACTCTTCCCAATTTTTTTGTTTTGTCCAAAAGTTTTTTTCTATAAAATTTGTAGCCATTTAAAGTGTAAAAATTGAGAAAAAAACGGCTTGAAACTTACCCAAGTTTTTTCAATTTTTTTAATTTTGCGTCCATGTCTTTTTTGTTTTAGAACTCAACAAGCAAACGGTAGAGTCACTATATGTTAGTGATAAATCTCACTTTAACAGAGCTGCGATATTATCATTTGATCAAAAAATATAAGGGGGTCCAAAATTGAAACCAAATTTGAGTTTTTTTTAATTTTTAAAGTTTTTTGACCATGGCAAGTGTGCGCCTTAATATAATTGAATTCTGATCAAAGTAGTCGATAGCTGATTTAATGATCTACAACTAATGGAATGTGCCTCAGCTTCAAAAATTGAGTGAATCAGCGTACATTTTCTGAAAACAGTAGTTTTTCGCCGGGCACAATCACAATTTTATTTCAAATTGGCCAGTGCTTTTTGGGTTTAAAGTTTTTCATAAACAACACCTTCGAGTCAAGGGCGGGTCTTAAAATTTTAAATTGGAAAAATTTTATTCAAATTTTTCAAAATTTACAAAATTACCAAATTTTGTTTCGCCATTTCGCAATAGCAAACAAAGCTAAAATTTAATGTTAAGTTACTAGGAAGTAATTCGGCAATGTAAATAATTGATTCCATTCATAACATTGTGATAAAAGTCATTGTAAGCAGAAATATCTGCACTTTTATCTGCAGACATTTTGCGATGGCACATCCAAGCCGCTGCATCAAATCAATTGAAATAAAAAAAACCGAAAGCTTTTTCAATGCCTTATTCAAAATCTGAGGCGCGTGAAAAAAGTTTGAAAATTCTTGAAATTACAAGTGAAACAAAATTTTCCTAAGCTTAAAACTCATCCCCAAATATTTCTTTTTTTTTGGTTTAATTTTTATTTTTTAAATTCTTTATATTAACTTCGCCTTCTTGATTGATGGCGTGATTGAATGGCACAAATCTGTTATTGTTCATTATTTGTGATATAATTTTCCCACGCAATTTTCTCCGGAAGTTCGTGGCCGATTTTATTGATTTTTGGATCAAAACGGTAGTGCGGGTTTCGACCGAGAATTTAAGCCAAAAATCAAGGCGATCCGGTATCGGGGAGCTGGGATTTAAGTGTTTTAATTTGGGATATTTTTACCCATTTTCTGCTGTGTTGTCGTATTTAACGTTGGTCGTTTTGTTTGTTGTTGTGTTTGAAGATCTGAACGTAAATGAAAAAAATATAAAAAAACATTTTTTTTTCACTGTATCTCGCCAAATAATGAAGATAAAACAAACAGTTTGGACTGTATATATAGCTCTAAGTATGTTCTATAAATATTTTGAATTTTTTTTTAAATCAAAAATTTTTTGGATTTTTGAGAATTTTTTTAAAATTTCCAACTTCAAACCGCCATAACTTTCGCGCGCCTTGATGAAAGTGATGAACTATAACAGATTTCGTTTGCTTAAGTATTACATTATATCGTGCAAAACGGTATTAATGTGGCATAAACAAAAATGAAAAAAAAAAAGTCTAAGTGTAACAAAAAAATACTTTTGCCCATCTAGAGGATTTTACTAAGCTGTGGCCCTCGGGCAAAATCTGACTCACCGGCTGTTTCAATCGGCCCGTAAGGTCATTTTCTTTTTGCACTATAATATTCTAGAGCATTTCCAATACGAAAAAACCGTTTCGCGCAGTGTTTTCCACTATCAAGGTTAAACTGTTAAAAATTGGCTCTGGCATAAATATGGAATATTTTGACAATTTTGTCTGATATTCATACAACTAAAACATGCCGTATTGGTGACCGTATACTAGCTGAGTGGTGAGTCGGAAAATTATGCTTAACATAGAAGAAATTCATACCAATTGTTGGTTGGAAGATATTTAATAATTTTATAACATTTTCAATCATCCGACATGCTATGGCCCGTGGGCACATTTGATATTATAATATATACCATAAATTCCAGAACGACGTAAATATGGATTCATCCGAAGTCATCCCTTAAAACCCATGTCCATTAAAAAAGCCTTCAGTTTACCGATTGGGCATGCAGAATTCATCCATAATCAAAAGCACTACAATATTGCAAAAAATTTAATATATAATTCCCCATTTTTTTAGGTCTGTTGTATATTAGGGGAATTATCGGGACCACCAATCAATTGTCCGCAGAACAGTTGTATCGGACAAAGTAGGGGTGACATAGTTGCTCATTATTATTAACACAAGCTTTTCACACAATATTGCACAGTAGAAACTTTCATTAACATCGGCTTTGGAATGTAAGGTATTAGAATAGAATTGGAAAAGAAACAAAATTCCATAAAAATTGGTTCATGTTGACGCGTTTTATTTTGTTGATCAACCAGCTGTCACAAACACTCCTGTTCCAGAGGGTCGCAAGTGTTTGAAAACATTAAGCCTTATATATAAGCCGTCGAACTGTGGATAGATTTAATGCCACATAGTCTCTAGATGATGCAATGAACACGTCGACGGACTGTGCGTACTGTTGGTAATATCGCCGTTGGAAACAAAAGTGTGGAAGAAAATCCAAATTTATCGATTCGTCGTCGGTCGGAGAAATTGGAATTTTGCAAATTTCGACGTAATGGAAAGATCTTGGCCTACATCCGTATAAATTCCAGCCGGTTAAAACCACGAGCCCGTCATATGCGTCGTTCTTTCGCCGATTATGCTCAGAGCAGTAGGAGCAGTAGGAAACTGAACCAATATTTTATCTCAAAATTGCATACGGCGACCAGATGATAGATGATTTCCAGAAATGGACCTGCTAATTGGCCTTCGTGCCATTTGACACCACTGAATTACTTCCTGTGGAGTTATGTGAAGCCACTTGTTTATGCTGATAAAATATCAACAATAGATACCATGGGTACCCCAAGTTATTATGTTATTACTTACAATTTCCATTTCAATTTTTTTACAATATCGATTTCTAACACCCCTAAAAAACACCCGTTACTTAATCGACACGCAGGATAGCAACCAAGTTTTGTATGGGATTCAACAATTGCCGTGACAACCTCGCCATGTTTCTCTAGTAAATTAAACATTTACGGACTATTAACCAATGCAAAGGGCGGCACAAACAAAATTATATTCTTAAAAATGAAATAAAACTACCTAAACTGAATTTCCTTTGGTATATTATGACTTTGTTAGGAATTTGCAAAAATTCCCATTATTGACCAAAAAGATTGCCAACCTCTGATGTAGAGTAAATAAATTCTAATTAACGGAAGCAAATCGTATTTTCGGCGATCATGCTATACATCTAATGTATTTTGTTCCACTCTAATTTGCTATACAAATGAGTCACTAGCCATACAGTTGTCGTTCTTTTATTCTTGGTTGCTAATTTATGCAGTTCCGTGACCCTTTCGATATCGTTCTAAGTCGCAGCTGTAGAAGAACGTGTGACTACTCAAACACATTGTGTTTTATGGTACCATTTTGTCGTGTGCCACAAATGAATTGAACCCAATGAGCAAGTGAATACGCTAGAACTTAGGAAATAAATAATATACTGAATAATTGTATGTAAAGCAGTTCGGCATAATACTGAATAATATTGAATAATACTGACTATGCTAATTCCAAAAATATTGAGTAAACCTAGGTATATGAATGCAGAATGCATTGAATACTTCTAAATCATGGAGTGGAATTAGAAAAGTCACTCAAAGAAAACAAGTATATATCTCTTATAAGGTATGGGGCACTTAAAGTGAAGCGGACAACGAAACACACCAGATGATTAATATTGCTAGAAACCTTATGAACCTTAAGTGATGATGAGTTTATAGATGAAAACAGGAAAAAGGTTTCCACTATACGACACAGAAACAATTATCCGACTTACCAAATAAAAAATATACTTGACAGCACAAAACGTAAGACGTAAGACAGCAAAAAACGTGCGATCCGACAATGCTACACAAACAACATCAACAACAAAAAATACGAAACAATATTTGGGTATTACATTTATTTGCGGTTTAACAGAGGAAAAGGAACTGCATGTAATTATACCGAACACAAATATAACGTATCCACACGAATCACAGAATACACTCAGGCACATATACACTCGTATGAAATATAAAGTAGAGAAGACGAAAAGGAGCAATGTTTTTGATGTGTTAACATCTATAGCGGCGTATAGGGACTAAATCTATAAAAGTCAAAATCTGCTAAAACCAGATTTTATGCTGCTGCTAAAACCAAATTTTCTGCGACTGCGAAAGAGAATAATGACGTGTTAAACAAAAATGAGCGAGCAAGAGAGCAATGAAAGAGTGGTGTGGCAGGGGTGAGGCAAACGAAATTGTGTCTATAGCGTACATATGTATTAACATAATAATGTATGTATGAACATGTGTCTGTTGCTGTTGTTGAACGGAGATATAAAGCATAGCCACGCAAAATTTCATTTGCAAGCGCATGGGCTTGCGCAGTCGACGTTATGGTGACATACTAATACGTCAGCTACTTCGTACAAAGTATGTGTGATGTTGTGTGTTTGGCTGTTTCGTTGCTGTTGATATGGCAAACATGTGGTTATGTGACACACGTATACGTCAGCTACTTCGGACACAGTATGTGTGATGTTGTGTGTTTGGTTGTTTTTGCTATGGCCAAACAAAGCGAGTCATTTGATGTTCAGCATTGCCCGATGTATACAAAAACAAGTAGAAACGGTGTTAAGTTCGGCCGAGCCGAAGCTTATATACCCTCCACCATGACAATTTACACTCCCACTCTCCACTCTTTGCATTCCCTTAACAGTTTTTATTTTAGGTACCCCCCTACACACACCACAAACACACACTCCACGACACAGCAAGCACAAATATATCACCAAGATCTCTGTAGTAGTAGTAGGGTTAGATGTGTTGTTGGTGTTGTTATTTTTTTTATTATAGTGAAAGGTAAGTCCATGGTAAAATGAGTAAGGTAAACTCGTTAGAACAGCTGATTTCAACATATTTCTCCCTTAGGTGTTACTGTTATGTCAAATTCACACGTATTTTGTTTGTGTACTTTTTTGTTTACTTTTACAGTAGATACACACATGAAGAAAATTTGACAGATTATGGACACCAAACAAAAACAAAATGCCTGTGTTTGTTGTAACAATTCCTAGTGCGTTTACCTTACTTATTTTACCATGGGTAAGTCCAATAAAATGTGGATGCGGAGCACTCTCAGAGCAAAGAGAGTAATTACTTATTATACGTATATAAAAATGTGATAGCAAGAGAGCAACGACAATTATGTGAACTTGTGTAGCGCACGGTGGTCCAAAACACCAATCTAGCCGGAAAAAACTAAATTTTTCAACATTGTTGTAAACAAAAAATTTGTTGGATAAATAATAGGTAAGTGTCCACAGTACATAACGGTATATTTGTTTTGCTTTAGTTTTTGGTATTAGCTTCGCATTATTGTTTCAAAGACAAGCAATTACATTGCTGGTTTAATACTGACAGCACAGTCGATTTCTGATTCCACGAGTGAAGTGATTGTTAACTATCTGAAAAGAGTTTTAATAATATTTTTTGTTGATAAATTTATTTAAGGAGACGGTATGAATAAATATTACTAATATTATTTGTTCTATGTGGTATTTTGTGTCGATAAAAATTGATTGTTGTGTATAAGTGTCCTGTACGTGAAATTTTTTTCATTGTCCAAGTTGTGTTAAGGTTTTAGACGGTAATGCCTCCGACTCAAGGTGAAGTTTATGGTGTTTTGTGAACTGTGTGATGCCAGCGTGTTGTTGTTTTTGAAATCAGCTGCCAGTTTTTGCCTAAACGATTTTTTTCTTGCTTACAGTAAAAAATGCCGATTGCAAGGAAGGTACTGTACAATATTTGGAGGAATGAAAAAGATCAGAATAAAAAATCAGACGCTGTTATAACGTATGTTTTCGCTAAGATTGGGCTTGAGAGTGAAGGAAACGAAAGTTATTATAAAGATGTGAAACTATCTGTTCATAAGTTTATATATATATTAAAACAAAAATGGATGCAGGCCAATCGAACAAGGGTCGTATTTGAGGCTTCCAATCAAAGTTGGTTAGATGAGATGTTAGTTATACCTAAAATTCCTTTTTCAACATCTCTTGAAGAAACAGCATTAGAGAGACCGTCAACATCTAAGCCTGGGAGACCTTCAGAAGAATTTTCATATCAAGGGGAGAGGGCAAAGCGAATGAAAGTAGCACCTTTAACAGAGAGTTGGTCGCCTGAAGAATTAACTTTTGCTGCTGGAACAAGCCTCTATAAATCTGGAAAGAGAGATGCTGCGAATATTATTAAATCCGTTTGTTCCACTCCTTCGAATGTGTCTATAATGAAAAAAAAATTAACTCTTTTTGTAAAGACCCCATACCATACACAATCGAAGAGGCTTTAGTTTTGTACATCGATGGTGCATACACAAAAAGCACTTATACCCTGATGCGTACAGGTGTAAAAAATCATAATGCTGACATCTTCCCATCGTACCACAAACTTTTGGCTGCCAAAGCCGAGTGCTATCCAGAAAATGGTGTTAAGATTTCCGAAATATCGGCTGAAGTGACTTTACAAAGTTTGGTAGATCACACTACAAAAAGGCTTTTAAAGCAGCAAAAAGAAGTTTTAAGACAACACAAATGCGATAATCTTATTTTGTCGTATAAGTGGGGTTGTGATGGTAGCAGTGGGCATTCACGATATAAGCAGATGTTCCATGACAGTTACAAAGATAAAAGTGATGAATACTTGTTTGCAATTTGTTTGGTTCCTCTGCAACTCAAAGATGATAATAAGCTTATTTGGCATAATCCACGTCCATCTTCTGTAAGATTTTGTAGGCCAATCAAACTTATTTATGAAAAAGAGAATAGGTCACTAATTACAAGTGAAATTGAAGCAATAAAGGCTCAAATAGCTGCAATAGTTCCAACAGAAATCTGTGAAGAAGGGGTGGTAATTAATGTCACCCATAAGTTTTATTTAACAATGATTGATGGAAAAATATTCTCGACAATCGCAAGTGCTGCTTCCCAATGTTGTGGAATTTGTGGAGCTTCACCAAAGATTATGAATGATATAAGTGCACTTGAAAAATTACAGTCTAAAGAAAGCCTTTATGAGTATGGCCTGTCCACATTACACGCATGGATTAGATGTTTTGAATGTGTCCTTCATATTGCCTACAACCTAAATATTCAAAAATGGCAAGCCAGAGGGGATTCCGATAAGGCCATGAAAGAGGCAACAAAGAAAATTATAATTGACCGTCTTAGAAAAGAGATGGGTTTGCTGGTTGATATTCCCAAGCCGGGATGTGGAACAACAAATGACGGTAACACGGCTAGAAGATTTTTCAAACAAGCAAGTCTTGCCTCAGCAATAACTGGAGTCGATGAACGTTTAATAAAAAGGTTTGCAGTGATTTTAGCCACTATGTCCTGCGGCTTTGCTATTAATGTGGAAGCGTTTCGAATGTATGCGCTCGGCACAGCAAAGCTATATGTCCAATTGTATTCGTGGTATTACATGCCATCGAGTGTCCACAAAATTCTTCTGCATGGCGCTGATATTATACAATATGCTGCACTGCCTATTGGAATGTTGTCCGAAGAAGCCCTGGAATCCCGAAATAAGGATTTCAGGAATATACGAGAAAATCATACACGAAAAATGTCTCGAGAGAAAACTATGCATGATTTATTTCACTATCTTCTTTTGTCTTCGGATCCACTTATAACTTCTTTATCAACAAAGCCATCTCTTCATAAGCGCAATGCAGAGCCTTTATCTGCAGAAGTGAGACTATTGCTTTCAGATGTGATGCCAGACGAGCCGCAAGTCGATTCAGAAAGTGATGCAGATTCTGAATATAGTATTTGATAACATAAATGTTACTATATTTTTTATAATACTTGTTCCTTTTGCACCTAATGTTATCATTAAACATAAGATAATTTTAAATAAATTATAACGTAACATAAAAAAAGGATTTTATTTTTTAGAGTTACAAATCTGGCACGCCCATATGGTCGATTCCTCCATTTTTGGTGTGAGTCTTCATTTTCATATAAACTTTCAGCATGAAAAGTTACACATCAATACATCTTCGGAAAATCAAGTTATTAATTTTTTATTATCTCCGGTCGTTGTAGGGTTAATGGGGAATATTATGCCTTCAAAGAAAGCTTGAAATGTTGTCTAGAGTTTAAGTGCAGGAAGAAAGGAAGCTTACAAGGGCCATTTCTTGAGAAAAATAGGTTTTCATCAAAAAAGTGATGTTAAAAAAACATATTTTTGTAATTTGTCACCCAATGGGTTAATGAAAATTAATATATTGACACACAGATTTGTAGAGTTTTAAATGACCTTTGTAACGATATTCTCCTCAACCTGATCAGACCAAAAATACCTGAGATATCGACGATTATATGCTCAAGCTTTAGAGGCCCATATCTCAAGAAGTTGGGCCGACCGCCAAAAAAAACATTAATTTTTTTTCTCTAAATAAAACAATCTATATGTGGTATTAATTTGGTGATGTTTTTTAAAATTAAAAATTTCCATGTATGAGAATTACCACGCCCACTTTGCCAATACCGCCCATTTTTGGTGTGAAGCAGCATTAAGGCAATATATTTCATACATAAAAATTTCCAGTTTATACATACTCCCAAACAGGAGTTATTACTTTATTCCAGCTAGATTGACCATTCGGACCACTGTGTAGCGTATGTACGAATATAACAATGTCTGTATGTATATTCAAGTGTCTGTTGCTTTGCATTCTTTGACTTTTGTGGGAATCAACCAAAAAGTATTGAGCAAGAAAATAATGACACATGTGCTTGCACTGGGTCTTTAAATAATTTTAAGTATTAATATTATTTAGTCATATATTGAACGCTGTTTTATATTTTCCAATGTAACATTTACGAATGTGTTCATAGTCATCGAACAGGTACCGTGTAGCAAAAGGTGTTAACATATCGCCCATGAGTTCGAAAACTCACTGGATTTTTTTATGAGATAACATGCAATGGGAGAGAAGGAGAAAATTGCGGACAAATATATATAGGAACAACAAAAAGAGCTCTTGAGATACGGATGACAGAGCGTAAAACAGACGCAGAGAAAAGTAAGACGACCACAGCTTTGGCAAAACATTTGGCGACAATGAACCACACAGCAGATTTTGACAATACGAGAATATTGGTCATAGAGCGAAGAGAGAGAACGCGATTGACACTGGAGAGCTTGAGAATCCAACAGCAAATACAGAAGACAATAAATGCCAAAGATGCAACTGACAATATCGGATGTGCTTACTCTGCCGTGATAAAATGATAATATTAGTGTTCAATTATAACTTGACGAGAATATTGTGTTTCAATCTATTTTTTTATACTGTGATTGTTTATATTATATTGTAATATGTTGGTGCAAATCATGTTTTTATGTGTTTTTTGTATTACTTATTAAAAATTTGGTAAAAAATGTTAAAATTTGAGGCGAAGGATATTATAATAATAAAATATATTTTATCAGACTGCCTGATGAAGGCGACAACAAATTACCGAAACGCGTAGGAGGAAAGCGAAATGAAAATTTGAGTTTTATTTGCGCAAATACTGACGACCAGAAAACAATGACAATATATACTATATACAAAAAAAAGAAATACATTCATATTTTGGCTTAACTATACAGTTATTGTCAAAATAATAGCACCACCAAAAGGTTCTGATTTTGTTTTGAGACTGTGATCTTCAGCAATCATATTTTCCTCCACAAATTCGCAGTCCCGTTAACTGATGTCTACTCTCTTATGCGGTAGATTATTTTCAGTTTTAATATTGTGTATACTCTTACAATAGGTAAATTTGTAAAATAAGATGCCGAGAGAGCGTGTCAAAATAATAGCACCATTTGAAGCGATTGTATAAAAAACTACAGTGGGCCTGAGATTTTAGTGTATAATAGTCTAAGGTGGTTAATGGTGATTTGATTTAATAAAAATTTAAAAAGCTAACATAATTTTCGCTTTACTTTAACTTAGTCTCAAATTAGAGAAATTTTAAGTTGTTCGAATAAGATGGTTCGGAACGCGTTAACCTACAAATACAAAGCTGAAACACGTGATCGTAAAACTTCCACGTCGTCACTTACGGTCAATAGAATAATGCGGCAGATCAAAAAATATCCCTTTATGTCGGCAGCAGAAGTAACAACACAACTGAATTTGACAGTAAGCACTGAAACCATATGCCGTAGGTTAAGGGAACATAACCTAAAAGCTGACAGCCCAAGAAAAGTGCCGCTTTTGACAAAGAGGCATGTGTCTAAATGGTTGCTATTTGAAAAAAGTCATCTAAACTGGCCAACTGAAAAGTGGCGAAATATTATAAGTACAGATGAATCCAAAATTGTTCTATATATGGTGGAAAGGGATCTCGATCGTAGGTTCGGAGGCCACCAAATTCAGAATTTAACCCTAAATATACCTCAAAGACGATCAAACATGGAGGTTCCAGCATCATGGTCAGGGGATGATTTTCTTATTATGGCATTGGTCCGATTCATCGTATAAATACCATCATGGACGGTTCAGTATAGTATTTGCAAATGCTTGAGGAAGTGATGCTTCCGTATGTATCTGAAGACATGCCACCAATTTGGTTTATGCAGCAGGACAATAACCCTAAACATACAAGCCGAAAATCTAAAAAGTGTTTTGAGGACAACAAAATCTCATTAATGGAATGGCCTGCGCAATCGCAAGACTTGAACCCCATTCAAAATTTATGGGCGGACGTGAAGTCAAACCCACCGACAATAATGATTTGTGGAGTAATGTGGAACAGTTCTGGTTCTGGTATTCGATACCAAGTGACAGATGCCGTACCTTGGTCAACTCAATGGGAAGACGTTGGACAGCCGTTATTTCGAATAAGGGAAACGCAACTAAATATTGATTTTAATTTGTAAGCATATTCCAACAAGAAACTTACAAAATAAAACTTATTTTTAATTATTTAAAAATTTTATTTTTAGTTCCGTATAAGCCGTGCTATTATTTTGACTGCCTGTTTTTGACTTTTGGATAAAGCAATGAATTTTTTATGTTTATGTGAATTCAAAGTATATTTTTTTGTCCCACAAGTCTTGTTTACTTATCTGTATCTAATTTAAGTTCATTTTGAAATAAATTTTTCATTCAATTTTTCGTTTAGCATATAACTAAAAATAAGCATAACAGTGGTGCTATTATTTTGACATCAGCTGTACTTCTAGTAGGCGTGATAGTGAACACGCAATAGTTTTGCGTATGACATTATTTGTCTTTTTTTAAACTATTTTAATTTAAATTCTGGTCTGGTCTCTTTAGTTCCAATAAATTAAAAACACTTTATGTACAAATCGGGAAGTTACCATTTCAAACCAAAGATTTTGTAACTTCCACGGGCCAAGACTTCGCTCGAAATACCAGGAGGAAGATTACCTGCGAGAGCTTGGCGTTACCAACTGGAGGAGAAAATCTGATGATCCTCATTTTGTAAGGCCTTCATTTTGTAAGGTCCTTGACTCCTCTAAGTTGTTTTGTGGCCACCTAGGTAAGTAAGTAAGTAGTTTAATTTATCAGCATAAAAGGATAGAAGGTGAACAATACACGCTTCTCTGAATAATCCACGTTATTGGTTGTGAAAAATATTCGCACGAAATAAATGAAATTTTGGACTCAACGAAGTACGTCAATACGTTCTGAGTACGTTAATCTAAATATTGTAACACTTTAGTTTGGTGCTCCAAGATTTCACCTGACAAAACTAAAAATTAAATATAAATGTCAAGCACGTATGGCCCTACTATTTAGAATTGCTTACAAGTGGGTTGGACTACTTCAACACGAAGATGTCTTCCCGATGTAGTCATTTGACTATTTGGCATTTAAGTAGTCTCTTTCACTCTTCCCTTTCATTTACAATTTTTGGAGAATACATTTATCTTAAATGTTATTTATATTTTAAATTAAAATGTTATTACTATTGTCTGGGTTGTAAGTGATTGCTATGATGACAATGGAGATGACTATTAAATCCATTGTCTGAAGAGTCAAAGTATCGTGCAGTCAGCGGGTGTTTTTCGTGGAATAGGAGGTGACTGTGCGATGTGTTGGCACGACAAAGACATCAATGTATGTACCTAAATATGTAACATATTTTTCTACCATTATTGTAGATGCAATTACAATCACATCAAAAACATTCATGCTATGCCATTCTGTCTTTCACCTACTCATTCCTTTTGTCTGTGATTTCAATTTTAACAGAATGATGCTTTACCTCAAACCCGTTGAGGACTTCGTCATCAGCATTGTCATGGTCGCTGTCAAGGGTAACAGTGGCTGGAAGTGCCTTGATAATAGGATGTGTGATATACTTGTGTAATTTTTTCTCCTGACTTTTGAACTTACCTTCGAGCATTTAACGTATTTTCTAAAACAAATTTCAATTTAAGTACCGACGCCAGCAATAATCTGAATTTTGGAAACTAACGGCCTGTTTTCATAAACTATTATTTATTTAATGTGTTCAGTTTTCACTCATTCGGTTATCAAATTTCTACATGAAATCCTCTCTATTTGCGATTAAGTTCCGCTCGATACTTTGGTTTGTTTTATGAAAACCTGATGTAAATATAATTCAGTCAACAACTGTACTATATTTTTACTTAAAAAAATCTCAGTGAAAATTATTCCTCAAAGTGTATGATTTAACCACTAATTTATATAACACCTATTGAATTTTTTCTATGTTAGATATATACAATGAGTTTAATGGCGAAAATACTATTTGTTTCCCACTCTTCCAAACGCTTGTCAACATGGCATCATCCACCTCTCAACCGATTCCAGCTAGCTTATACCATTCCGCTGATGTGTTGCGTTAACTTTGTTGCCACGACTATTGTTATCACAATTCCAGATACACCAGAGAGTAAGTGCAGCAGCCACCAGGAGACGAGGTATGTTTGTCAGTTTACTTTATGACTTTACTATGGTAGCAATTCAGTAGATGGACTTGAAATTCTGTACTCACCATAATAACGAAAAATAAGTATTTATACACGAAGAAAAAACAGACCCAGCAATATATTGCAGGAAATATAGCTATGTTTGCAAGCATGTCTTTCATAAATTGAAGATCTGTTGGATTTTTGTTTCTTTGTTGTTTGTCACGTTTTTGTTTTTAGCAGTTTTTAATTTATTAATTATAACTTATTAATCATTGTGTCTCAAATATGTAATATTGAATAGCAAACCCAATGTGTTTGGACACAAGTATAATATATTTGCACCAAGCTGCAAACAACAATAAAAGCCAAATTTTTCAGCGTGTATATGACTGATAAACTATTACTTCATCAATTCTAAAGTAACAGGATAGAGGATGAATTCAGAAAGTTTTAATGGACGTGCTTCTTTGTTTGCACCCCATACTTTAGTAGGTTTGGATATGGGCATTTCCACCCTATGTCACACCACATCACCCTCGTTAATTGCTCATATTTTAGGACGATGCATTTATATTGCAGCTATTATTATTTTTCCTTAAATACAGAATGTTTGTAAGTAGCTCTTTCTGAAAGAAGATAAAACAATCAATCAATCAAAACATTATAACCAATTATCGAGGGTGACATGATATGATAAAAGCGTGAATTTTCGATAAACAAAGACACATTTGCTTCACAAATGCATATATTATACCTATTAATCATTGTGTTCCAAACATGTTATCTTAATAAAGGGTTACGTTCATCGCTGACTCACTGATTCACTGATTAACTGACTCTGTCACACTTTTGTGTAACACTTTTTGAACACTTATATATATATACATAAAAAAAAACGAAAAAAAATAACGAAAAAAATATATAAACAAAAAACCGAAAATAAACGAAAAAAAACGAAAAAAAAAAAAACAAAAAAACGAAAAAAAAACAAAACAGAAAATAACGAAAAACAAACCGAAAATAAACAAAAAAAAAAAAACAAAAAAAAAACCAAAAAAAAAGAAAAAAGAAAACAAAAAATTTCATAGATTGTTGTGCCACTCTTAGTTGGAATATCCATTTTCCATTTGCAATGGATTCGCTATGCTATACGTACATATATTCACTATACATAATTCACTATTCATACACTTGCAAGTCAAGTGAAGGTGTATATTGAATCGAACCCACAGCAGGGAAGATTATTGAATGACCAGAGACAGTTCACACGTAACGTAGTTTTCGAAGAAGTTCTTCATTAAACACAGCAAATCTTTTTTAAAATAAGTACCTTTTCTTAAAAAAGGGAAATTTAAAAAAAAAAAAATTAATAAAGTACCTTCTTTTAAAAAAAAAATTATATTCTCTCTAATTTTCTTTAAAAATGTAAAATTTTCTTTAAAAAAATTCTTCTTCGTAACAAAAAAGAATCTTTTCTAAAAAAAAAGGACATCTTACAGAATTGCCTTTTATTAAAAATTGATTAAAATTAAAGCATGTTTCGACGGGCGCCATAGGCGCGTTCCAATCCACTAGTATTATATAGCAAACACGATGTGATTGGACACAAGTGTACTACTTATATATTTGCGACAAGCTTCCAAACACCAAAAAAAAACTTAATGAGTGCTCAGGGGCGATGTGTTAACACCTTTTTGTTACACGGTAACTGTTCGATTTCTATGAACATATTAGTAAATGTTACATTGGAAAATAAAAAACAGCGTTTAATCATATGATGACGTTACATTTAAATAATATTAAAGGAGTTTAACACCAAACAATCTGTGATCGCAGTCGGACAATCTGTGTGATCGCAGTCGGACAATATGTGTTTGGATGTATTCACTTTGTGAATTTAGTCCCTACCCGCGCCTATATAAGTTAACACATCAAAAAAAATGTTCAGCGAACTATTAGCAGCGTTTTAACTCGTTTGGAGCCACTATTCTACTACGCAAAAAGCTATTCCAATGGTGGCGGTTGAAATATGCGGTATTTGTACGCCTGCTGTATTGAGTACACGCTGAAAAATCTTTCGTTGTTTGTTGTTTGGATGCAAATATAATATGTTTGTAGCTTGTCGCAAATATAATATACTTGTGTCCAAACACATTGTGTTTGATATTCATTATTAAATGTTTGAGACATTATGTAATACCAATATGTGTTTGCGATCCAAATATATATGTGTTTGTGATACAAATACAGTTGCGTTTGTTGAACGGTTTATGCTCTCAAGAGAGCAAGAGAATATCAGAGGGACAACGAGAGAGTTTATCATGTAATTGAGTATGTGTTGTTTGCATTATACTCTCAACCAGTGGTTCATAAATATTCCTGAATGTGCGTGTAAATTGCAGATGCAGTCAGTGTTTCTTATTTTGGCTGATGTATTGCGTTCTACTTTCGTATATTCAATCGTCAATGGTTGATCGGACATAGGATATCAAAAGCGCTTCATCAGTGAAAAAATAATAAACAAACGGCCGGATAGTTAAATGGATTTGATAATGCTTTGGTTCTGTGTATGTGTTTCGTATTTGAGAAACAATTTTGGGGAAAGAAGCTGGAAAGGGAAACAACGGGAAGCCCTTTGTCTGTCCGACCCTCTACTGAGAAAATCGAAACGGTGGACCATTTGTGAAATATATTTAAAAAAACACAAGTAATTTATGCGCGCTTGTCTTGCATGAAATAGATTTGTATATAAATATATTGTTCGCGTACTAGCGCATAGTGATAACACTATGCAACATGACTTTTCAACCAGAAATACCAACCCAATTTTTTTACGTAATTTAGCAGCCTTATTAAAAAAAAACAGGAACAACAAATTTTGAATGGTAGTTTTTTTTTTTAAATTTCCTGTTGGTACGTTCATTTTAATTGAATTTTCTAAGGACTCCCCAATCGATTTTCTTGAAATTTATTTTAAAAAAATTTCCATAAAAATACCTTTGGAATGAGTGAAACTATTTCAAATCAGAAAGCTTGGTTGAGAACTTATTGAATTTAAATAAATAAATGGTTTCCCATTACATCCCATGAAGGGACTGGGGAGAACTTCTCACAATCACTGAGCTGTGCGCTTTCCAGTTTTCACTCACTGATGGGGATCTACAGTTTTATACCGATTCCGAACGGTAATTTGAGAAGATTTTTCATGGCTAGATACTCGATAGTGTCGCCGTCACTATGCGAGGTGACCGCCGCCGAAAGAATTTTTTTTTGAAGGTGGTCAGAGCCGGGTTCGAACCCAGGATCTCATGTACAAGAGCCGCGCACACTAACCATTGCACCACCGACGGCCACAATTTAACATTTCAAATTTGGCATTTTTTTTTTGCAAAAAATTAAATATTTTTCAATTTTATTTATCATAAATAATAAAAAAAAATTGATATATTTTTTTTTATTTTCCTGTTAACATTACATATTTGAACAAAATTGTTTATTTTGGTTATTAACTATCAAAATATGGGCGTGATTGGACAAAGGGGCATACAAATCACAAACTAAAAATTTATTATTTCTGCTCCTGTTAACGGTATTTGAACAAAATTGTTTATTTTGGTTAGGTACATATTCTAAGATCTGCTGCAGATAGTGGGATTGGACATAGGGGCGTGGTAATATATGAAAAATTTATAGTCAAAAACTATGTTTTTTACGGGTTGGTTTTTTGAATGTCTTCTTTGACCTGGCTAAGCAATTTTCCCCCTATTTTTGTGGGGCGCTACGCTAATTTAAGCGGATTCAGTTAAAATGGCTAACCTTCAAAAACAATGTGGTCGTAACATTAGCTAAGCGGGAGTAAGATATTATAAAATAAAACAAAAATTCCAATATTATTGGTACTTTTCGACCAGTTTGTATCAAGAGTTGGTTGAAATGTCTTAATATCACTTAGGTCTCAATATTTACTGGTCGAATATTTTAGACACGCGAGGTAAATAAAACATGTCAGCTCTGTATCTCGGCGATTTGACTTTTTCTAAATTTTTTTTATTGATTCTGAAAAGCTTCTTAAAGCCAAAAACAAAAAATCCGACCACTGGCTCAGAAGTTAGCAACTTTACCCTACTACCCTCCGACCACCACTCCGAAAATGTTGAACCCGCTGCCATTTCGCACCCTTCCATTTTCGGACATGGTCCTAGTGGACTTTTCTTCATGAAATGAGCCAAGGAATACGCTGGAGAAATTTGTCCGGAACTTCCTGAATCACCCTGTATACTCAAGCTATAAAGGCGCATGTCTCAAGAAGTTGGGCCGAGCGTACATTTTTACCAGCTTTTTATGGCCGATCAGGCCACAGAAATCCAAAAATTGGGCTAGTTGTAGCCATTATTTTTGTTCCAAAATTTAATTAATTCTTGATTTACTTAGTCTTAGCCAAAAACCATTAACTTCTTATTAGATTATAAATACAAAGTTAACAAATTAAATACTTATTTGTCATATTGATCACAGATGTTGACAACAGTTGACTATAACGTTGAGACGATTTTTTCATAAATCTTGAGTTAGGTATACTGATGCAACATCATGAATTATTCTAATATCTCTCTCGTTTGTGGCAAGCCGGATACTAGATATGTATATCCATCTACCCAGTTTGTTGTTAATATTGTCTTTGAAAGCTTAACATATGTGGAAACCCAAAATCTTACATCACCGTTAGGTTACTACCTAATGGCATCACTTAGGCCAACCATTAAAAATTTGCGGGACGTGTCCTTAAAGCTCCTACAAACATATTCGTATGCATGTTTCCCTATACACGTGGAATAGATTTACAAAGGATGTAAGAAGCCTTAAGGCCCAAACACGTAATACGAGATTTGATGAATTAGTTTAGCTTCATGAGGAATTACTGTAGACTTTACGCTGTAGAACGCCAGCCTCGTTATTTTATCATACAAATTATTCGCTATTTTATAGTAAATGTTAGCAACATTATGAAAAATTTCTGGAATTTACACCTTACGACGCTTAAATAATGTCAATTATTCTTATACTTTTCACAGCCACCAACATGTATGGCGGTACCACCAGAAATATGTCAAAATACGTACATAGATATGAAAATCTGTGAAAATAACTTTGTTATTATAACATAAATTTTTTATTTAGCGTAAACAGGAAGAAAAATAGATCGTCTTTGGCTGAAAACCAGACATACAGCAAATTCATTGAAGAATATTTGTACTTTCTGGTGCCGCGAAATTTATCACGGTCAGAAGGTCTAAATGCGTTTTGTAGTAAAAAAAAAATACGACGATTTTCTGGCCTGCCTCCATGTTTTCGCTTGTCGATTTTCCGTTATTCTCTTGATTTTTATTCACAAAAAAATAATATTCACGCAGAATTTTGATCCAATGCGAAATATTGCTATGAATGTTAAGTCGATGGATGCGAATGCATCATTGACTGCACCCATGACGAGTGCGACATTTCCCACGCTATTTACAGTGGTAGCCAAAGGATAGGTTTGGATAAATATTTATTAGTGTACTATGAGTAGCTTTATTCATGTGACAAAAACCATGCGATCGGTTAAGAGTGCAACCTTTTCAATAGTTTCAGATAGCATAACAGTTTTTTTTTAGACGGTATAGTACGATTTTTAACGGTCACTATAACGAATCGATAGTTTTCGTAAATCTTCTCCAAAAGCCCGCAGTATTGGCATGAATACATCAGCTTTCCACTCATATGAAAGCCAGAAAAACATTGACTAGCAAATACATTCATATGTGATATAACTCCAATACAGTGACAGTAAAAAATGCATACTCATGTGCAAAAAAAAATATGTGTAAGAAAGCATGTGATGAGAATGCTTATAAAAACTTTTCACATACACTTCCTTAAAGAACCACCGATTTTACTCTCCCCCACATATATGTCATACAGCACAAGCATTTGGCAAAGACGCGCGTAAATGGTGAATAGATGAAAACCATTTACACGAGCGAGTACAAGAGAAACAAGACATGAATACAAAATAATCTAAAAGTTTTCCCGCAAAAACAAAACATATCAGGTATGAAAACACAAAGAAGTATGTATTTACATAAAATATCATCTACTGCAATACGTGACATATTACAATTTTATATCTAACTGATTCAACTTAGATTTTGGAAGATTCGACCAATCCATAATTTACTCAAACCTTTTTGTGGAAAATATCTGCAGTCAAGTATCCAAGTTTTTTGATGTGTGAATATATATAGGCACGGGTGGGCAAGCTATCAAAGTAAACAACACACAGCGTTAGCATCACATACATGGTTGAAAATGGCCAGAAAATAAGTATGATGGTGTTGATATAGCGGTAGCAGCAGTGGCGACGTCTGGCGAATGATTCATAACGTATTAGTCTCTCTTTGTCATAACTTATTTCATTCACAATTTTAATATGAAACGTTGATGCCTTTTGAAATATTTATGCTGTTTGTATTGTTTTATGTAACAACATTGTCGAAATGGTGAATTTATATTGATATATTGTATATAGACAATACGACTCGTTTATGCTCTTTTACTCAGACTCTATATATGAGAGCGGAAAAAGAGTGCAATAAGTTCTCTGTACTAGTCAATACTTGTTGTCGTCGCTCTATTTATGACAAAACAAAACAATTACTTCAGTGAGCTAAATATTGCTTTTTGGTGTGTTAGCATCTATAGGTATGGGTATATAACAAATATCAACACATGCAACCAAAACACAGCGTTATCTACGTCGAAGCTATGCAGCGTTAGCATTGCAAATAATATGTGGTTGTTGTTCAACAATAGTCTGCCAGAAAATAAGTATGATGGTGATGATGTAGCGGCAGCGAATAGTTGTCTTAAATGACGAAGTCTTGCTACTCGTAAGCTTACGAACATGACACAATGTATCTACATTAGGGTGTCCCATCAATAGAAAATACAGCAGACAGTTGTCCGAGGCCTTCGGCCACGGACTGTCTCTGCAGGCTGTGTCAGAGACACGGCCATTAAGTTTAACGTAGAATACGCCATTCGATAAGACAGAAAACATATATAACAATAAATTCAATTGCTTATATTATTTATCATGTTTTCTGTCCTATCGGATGGCGTATTCTACGTTAAACTTAATGGCCGTGTCTCTGACACAGCCTGCAGGGACAGTCCGTGGCCGAAGGCCTCGGACAACTGTCTGCTGTAATTTTTATATTTACCAACGGCATTAGATTCAAGTCCGTTTAAAAAAAAAATATTATGTTCCATTTTTTTAAACTTAATTTAATTTATGTATTTTAATTAATATTTTTATTGAAATAAGTCCTGCGAATGTTGAGAGGGCCGCCCTAATATTAAAAAAGGTTTACCTTATCGAGTCTTCGCATTAGCATTCGAGCGTTGTGTGAAAGCTTTACGCTTTACAATTCAAAATTAATGTTACAACAGCTTTATTGAAGCTTTCGCAAAAAAGCTTTATTACGTTAGCTTACTGTTTGTTTCACTTTTTACTAGATACATGTTGACAAGCAACATTAGCTTGCTGTTCGTTTCACTCTTTGCTAGATACATGTTCCTAAGCAATGTTGAGCAACCAAAAACACTCAACCAAACACCACACATATGTTTGAGTGTATGTGTTTAAACAATTTTCATTTGAGAAATTAAAATACTAGAAATATATCAACCAATATGAAATGTATATCAAACGAAAGATAACATCTTCATTTACCTACAAAAAAAATTTTAAAAAAATTCATCTAGCCGTTTCCTCAAATTCAATGAAATAAAGATTACAACAATAAAAACCTGACATGACTCCTCATACCGTAAGGTAAGACGTATTCTACGTCAAAATTTCTTTTTACTCAAGCTTTATTTGAAAGCTTATTGGGTAAAGTATTTTTGAGAATTTTTTCTGATTTTTCGGAAGTGGTTTAGAGGTCGCGCAAGTCGAATTTCCCCCAAATATCGGGTATTCCGGCCGTTTTTTAAATTGTACTTAAAACTCGGTCAATAACCGCGATTATCTTAGTTTGTAAGACAAGATTTTTGAAGCTAAACGTCCGAGGATTTATCGTATATGCACAAACCACCAGTTTTGGTAATGATTTCCTCAATAAGGTACAACGTAATAATTTTTAACGTAGAATACGTTATACGGTAAGGTAGGGGTGTTGATCTGGAGCACAAAATTTTGAGAAAATGTTTGTCAACTTCCACCCACTTTTACTTAAATAATAAAACATATTTTAGCAATTTTCATATGTTACTCAGTTTTGGTAATATGCTTTGTTTCGAATTACATTAAAAAAAATCCAATGAGTGTTCGAACTCACGGGCAATGTGTTGACACCTTTTTGCTACACGGTACCTGTTCGATTTCTATGAACACATTCGTAAATGTTACATTGGAAAATAAAAAACAGCGTTCAATCATATGATGACGTTACAGTTAAATAATATTAATATGTACTTAAAATTATTTAAAGACCCAGTGCAAGCACATGTGTCATTGTTTTCTTGTTCAATACTTTTTGTTTTATTCCCACAAAAGTCAAAGAATGCAAAGCAACTGACACTTGTATATACATACATACATTCTTATATTCGTACATACGCTACACAAGTTCACAAAATTGTCGTTGCTCTCTTGCTATCTCATTTTTATATACGTATAATACGCCATTACTCTCTTTGCTCTGAGAGTGCTCCGCACCCACATTTTATTGGACTTACCTTTCACTATAATTAAAAAACAACAACACCAACAACAACAACTGGTTTATTTGTGCTTGCTGTGCCGTGGAGTGTTGTGTGGGTGGTTAAGGCAGAAGGGGGGGGGGGGCAATGCTGAACATCAAATGACTCGCTTTGTTTGGCCAGAGCAACAACAACGAAACAACCAAACACACAACATCACACATACTTTGTACGAAGTAGCTGACGTATTGACGTATTAGTATGTCACCATAACGTCGACTGGCTTGCAAATGAAATTTTGCGTGGCTATGCTTATATCTCCGAACAACAGCAACAGATCCTTGTACATACATACATTATTATGTTAATACATACGCTATAGACACAATTTCGTTTGCCTCACCCCTGCCACACCACTCTTTCATTGCTCTATCATTTTTGTTTAACACGTAATACGTCATTACTCTCTTTGCTCTGAGAGTGCCCCGCACCAACATTTTATTGGGTTAATTAATAAAAAAAATTAGTAGCTACTATTGCACACTAGATGGTGTTGAGTATATTGTATGCAGCGTATGATTACACTAATCAACTCATACATAGCTCACACCGATTTGATAACGCTTTACGATTGGTTAACGATTACATCGCACATCTTACTCTAAATTTGTGATTGTATTGTGAAAAAGATTTTTACCCCCAGCGTATAGATGTTTACACATCAAAATTATATGTCTATATATAAAAGTTTTATGTAGTTAAGGAAATAAATATTTAAGAGCATGATATTTTAGACTTTTTTTGTACATGCCGCTGTTGTTGTTGGGTTGTACATGCCGCTGTTGTTTTTGTTGTTGTTGTGAAATCAAATGATTTTGGCTTTGCTGTGCTTTGTTTATTTATCGAGCAGCGTGTAAATGTGTGTGTATGTACATTAATGCAAAGAATTGGCGATGTATACGCTCACTATATCAATGGCGTTTTTCCTAAACACATTTCTGTGAATACATTGGGAAGTAGTTGGAAAGCAGCTAATCTATTGTGCTGCCATATCATAAAATGTATTGCTGTAGCTGTACTTCAAATGAAGATGTCGCTATGATGTAATACGTGAAACTAGATATAGTTTCATACTTAAACATATGGCATACAGTCTTCGAGCACACAAACTAAAAAATAAATTAATAAATAGATTTAAATCATTTATCAAAAATTATATTTAATTCATATATTTTAATTGCAAAATGACTAACGTATTCTACGTCTGACCTATGCGCCCGTGTTATCTAACACAGGCTTGTTTTTTTTTCGTAAATTTTGGGTAAATTTTGTAGATAACGCTTTATAGCTTTTAAAATTCCCATAAAATTTTAAAAAACTAATAATGCACTTTAAAAGACATTCTAAGCAATTTTCTAAAATAACAATTTTTAATTTGCGGTTACTGTTCCAGAGCTATACCACTTTAAAACCTTTTACCCATTGTATGAAACTATTGATATCATAAACTGTTTGCTATTCTTCTGTCTGTCTGCTGTTTTGGCTTCATATTTCTCTAAAAATTTAAAATGCTAATGATGCAGTTTAAAATATGGGTAAATTCCAAGCAATTTTGTGAAAAAAAATTTGAAGTTGCAGTTACTGTTCCAGGGCTATGCCACTCTAAAACCCTTTAGCCATTGTATGAACCTAATAATATTATAAACTGTTTCTCTTTTTGCATCGGATTTGCTTTAAACATTGTATTATTGAAAAAATTCTACATGAGCTAAGTAATAACAAAGAATTACACACAGCAAAAAATGGCCCCGGCAAAATAGTGCAGGAACCATATATATGATTGCTTTCAAGTCTCCATTATACTGGAGGGACTGAGGTGTTTTCGAGAATACAGAAGGTGTCAGCAAAAGTGGGTCTTATGGTAAATGAGGACAAGACAAAATTAGTGGTTTCATCGAACAGGGCCTCCACACGATTAGACCAAAGCGTGAACGGTTATAATTTCGAGGTGGTGGACGAATCTATATACCTCGGAGCTGCCGGAAACAAATAAAATCAACGTCTGTTTTGCTGGCGAATAGATGTTATTTAGGGCTAAGCAAGCACTGTAGAGATAAAGCCCTCACTCGAATGAGGAAAATCCAGCTGTACCAGACTCTCATACAAACTGCCTTGCTTTATGGCGCAGAAACCTGGGTTTTATAGCAAACAGACGGAACATATGTAGGAGTCTCGGAGAGCAAAATACTCCGAAAAATATATGCCCTTATGCTGCACAACGGCGAGTTTCGGCGACGCATAAACCATGAGCTCTATGAGCTATATCCCGACACTGACGTAGTTAAGCGGATCAGACAACGCGATTGCGCTGGCTGGGCCATGTCAGTAGAATGGATGAAGACGAGCCAGAACGAAGGGTTTTCGAAACCGAACTCGAAGGAAGGCGAAATATATTCACTGTGTATTTCATATTTGGTGATTTGAACGCTGTAATCACCAAATAACTGTAACTGTATTCAGGATAACACGGCTGGTAAAGCTTTATTTAATCCCCGGCTACAGTCAACTTTTTATATATATTCTCCCAATTCCTTTACACGAGTCAGTTAAAATTTAACTCACACAAAACCTTCTGTCATTGACATCGTTCGGTCGAACTCTGTGTTACATATTTCTTCTCCTCAGACGAATCCCGGAGCCCTCAATTGCGATGACGTTCCTATTACTTGGAAATCAATAGGAAATGGGTTGAAAGTGAGATTAAAGAGAGCAATATTCACTCTGCAATAGTGACTAGTTTAAATGTTGAACAACTATTAACAAACATCACAAACATAGTCCAACAAGCTGCCAAAAAAAATTCCCCTTGGGGAAAAACAGCCCTGGCAGCATAAACTCTCTGACGTAACTCTTCTCTTAGTTGGTGAAAGAAACCAAATTCGTCGAAAATTACAAAGATGCAACAATCCATTGGAAAGAAATAGAAACACATGTATTTTAACACAGCTAAATGCTTGGATACACGATCATGTGTGTGCGATATAAACAACAGCTGGTCCAATTTTTTCCGATTGGTGACACTAGGTAGCAAAAAATTCTTCAAGCTGTCAAACAAAGGCAATAAAAGGAAATCAGTCAAAAAACAATTGCTTAGGGGTAGATGGCGTTGAAATTCACAACAGCATAGAAAAGGCCAATACCGAATGTGAATTCGAAACTTATAGCCTTAAAGGAAATTAGAACTTTAAACATAACGAGGATTTAAGAACACTAAATTTGAAACATATGGTAGGGCCAAACCAAAACAGAACGAGACAACTATAATTAGAATAGTTCGTTCTATAAATAGAACTTTCAAAACTTTTGCATCAGTGCGTGTAAGTAGGAAAACAATGTGTAAGTAGGGACAAACAATCACTCTGCACACAATCGATAAATGTCTTCAGTTAGTGACTTGTGTAAATACACACCGCAGTGGCTTAACGGGCTAGGCGCTGCTGAAGATGATGCTTCACAAACATCGAAACGATCGTCCAGCGAATGTGACCTCGAATCCCATCCGCGGCATTTACACTTTTTCACTAATCGGAGAAAACATGATCTCTTGTAGCCTTATAGGAAATTAGAACTTTAAAAGCTGATGTTTTTAAAATTTTTTTACAAAACAGCGTATAACCAGATCTCCAAAATGTACCGCAAAATGATGGAAAAAATACAGTGGTTCGACAGGCAAAATATGATGAACGATATCAATTACACTACGAAGGATAAGGTTAAATGGTTAGCTAATAAACTCAAAAACCACAAAGCCCCAGGAATTAATGGTATAAAACCAATTCTATTGAAAAATATGACGGAAAGTTTCTTCGTTGCTGTTACAACGGTTACTCAGGGTATTTGAAAGGGTTATAGTAATTCCAGTTCCCAAACCAGGAAAGACTGAAAGCCTCCAAAAGCTATCTACCTATTAGTGTGTTAAACTGCATCGATGAAATTTTTGAAAAAATACTTCTACAACGAGTGTTAGACTTTGTCTAATAAAGAAATATCAGTAAATAAAATAAAGCAAGAACAGTTTGGTTTTAGAAAAGAGGATTCCACAGTACATCAAGTTAAAAGAGTTGTTAACTTTGTCGAGCACAAGTAGACATTGAAAAGGCGTTTTATTTAATATGGTATACGGGCGTTTTATATAAACTGAACCTTTTAGAATTTTCTATTTACTCGCAGAAAATCATTAAATGTTTCTTAAGCAATAGAACCTTAATAGTAAATATTGATGGAGGTGAATCCACAGAAAGAAATGTACCAGCTGGAGTACCTCAAGGATCTGTTTTGTCACCAATTTTGACGTAGAATACATCTTACCTTACGGTATAGGGAGTCATGGCAGATTGTACTTGTTGTAATCTTTATTTCATTGATTATGAGGAAACGGCGAGATAACTTTTTTTAAAAATTTTTTTGTAGGTAAATGAAGATGTTATCTTTCGTTTGATATTCCTTTCATATTGGTTGATATCTTCCTAATATTTAAATTTCTCAAATGAAAATTGTTTAAACACATACACTCAAACATATGTGTGGTGTTTGGTTGAGTGTTTGAGTTTGTAGCGTGAACACAAACTACGCTGCTGTTTCAGTGTGGACACAAACCTTCGGCTGTTGTTTTGATTGATGAAATATTGAAATTTCGTATATTTACTTATGTATTTAAGTGAAACAAAATGTTAAATGTGAATTTGGATTTAACATGGATATATAATTATAACAAATATAAATCAAATTTATTTGCGTCTGTTATTTATCATTTACCCTTACTCTTTTAATTTAAAAACATATTTATCCTATTTTTCCTACCATAAGCTTATGTATATTATCAAAAGTAACTATCAAATAAATAAATTCATTTGCTTATGTTATTTACCATTTATTGTTATACATGTTTTCTGTCTTATCGGATGGCGTATTCTACGTTAAACTTAATGGCCGTTTCTCTGACACAGCCTGCAGGGAGAGTCCGTGGCCGAAGGCCTCGGATAACTTTCTGCTGTTTCATTTTTTTTTATTCCCTTTATACAACCGGCTTTAATGTCATAAAAGATCACCAAGCAGCCCTCTACGCGGACGATACAGCTATTATAACGAGCGAAAGAGTTTCAAACTCAATAATAAAAAATAATTTAATAATTTGAAAAATGGAAAATTAAAATTAATGAAGAAGAAGCACAGACCATTAAAAAGTCTCCTAAAAGAGTTCTAAGCATTCTTCTGTGTACCCAAAGTACAGAAATCCCAATTCAAGACAGAGTAAAATATTTGGGTATAACTTTTGGTAAAAAAAACTTACATTTATTTCCGCTCTTAAATAGAAAATCAACACTTGAGTTCAACAATAAGTTACGACTACACAAAATGTGTATACGGCCGATATTGACATATGGTTCACAAGAATGGTATAATAAGCTTCAAATCATACAACACAAAACTCCTAAAATTATTCACATCTTACCAAGACTCTACTAAACTTATCGGCTACATAGAAAGTACAATGAGCATACAATCAATAGAGTTATAAGTAAGCTAACAAAAAGCTTTGATGATCGAAACAGATCTTCTAATTGTAAACTAATAAGGAATCTATAGATCTATTTATCTTTTGAATCTTCGACAAAGAAGATGAATGAAAGTATTTACTTTTAAGTTCTCTTTGAGAATACAGTAGGGTTTTGCAATATTTTCCCTACAAATGTAATCAAATTTAAAAAAAAATCATGTTTTAATTATAAAATAAGATTTCACTTGCTTTAGAAGAAACTTTTAGTTGAAACTCAAACTATGGAAATACTAAACTAAAAACTATTGTTTTTACAATTGTAATAATGATAGTACAATAAAATAAAAAAAAAAATATCTTCGTCATCTTAACTTAGAGCCCCTATTAAAGTTTGTTTAGTGGTTTCCTAGACAACATTTATTTCAAAAGTTTATAACAAACTTGTTCACTACACACACAATAAACAAATAAACATGGTCAAGAAAAATTTGTTTTAAAGTTCATATAAACTAATCGCTTCCCTCCACTAATGTTGCTACAATTCACCTTACAAGCAAAAAAAGGTTAACTAAAATTAGTTACATAGCATACGGCCATTGTAGGTTGGCCACATGTGTCATCTAGACAAACACCAGAGAGAAGAAGTTCCAATGTTATTAAAAATCAATGACTGACAACGAAAACAAAATTACATTTCAAAGTATTTTCTAATGACCACAGCCCACACCCTTATAAGAAGAACAGGCGATCAATGTCCTTTTAGCTGGAAGGTTTCAGGGACCTTAGTCGCTATAAACTAGGGAGGAGAAAGCTAAGTGTGTCAAAAGTAAAGGGATGACTAAATGAAATATTTGAACTCGGTCAAATGATTTTGTAACAGCTGTGATAGTGATGGCGTCTGTGCACAAAGCAGACAAAACAAAATACAGCAGCAGCGTCACGAATTAACAGATTGATAATAAAATATTTATATGGGGGAACTAAAAAAATTCTATTCCATAATACTTTCTCAAAGTTTAAATACTCTCTACGTGTTGAAGACAATTCTGTAACAGTTTCCCACACGTTTGGAGCGAAGAAAAGTGCTTCCTGTCAAACGCTTTGTGTCGTGTCGTTTTGTTTTTTTTGTTACCAATGGAAAAAAAGATTGTTATATAAATCACTCACAAACATTTTAAGTCATATGGGTTGGTTGCTGTTTTTTTGTTCTTTTGCAGTAAAGATGGAATTCATTGGTGTAAATTTGTTTAAAGCTTAGGAAGACTCAAGGTATAAGAAGTTAAATTTACTTTATAACATTATTATATACGAGGTTGCTATTTATTTCTCAGGTTCAGCAATTAACAATCAATCATTCAGCACTGGAAATGGTTTTACTGTTTTTCAAAATATTCTCCGTGAAGATCAGTACACTCTTGCATGCGCTCAAACCAATTTTCGAAGCACTTCTTCCACTCCGGTTGAGACACCTCCAAAACATTGTTTTTGAACGCTTCAACAGCTGCCTCGGGCATCGAAAAGCGTTAACCACGCAGTTTTTTCTTGATGTCAGGGAACAAAAAGAAGTCATTGGGTGGCTGTACGGCGAATGACCCATCAATTCGACATGTTGAGTGCTCAAACACCCTATTATTTCATCTCATGTTTAAGAACTCGCATTGTCCTGATGCAAAATACTACGATATCTCTTGTTGTTTTCCCTAAATGCTTCAAACACCATTGGGAAACATATAGAGGTATACCACTAAAAATTTACCATCCTACGTTCCACTAAGGGTGCTGTGGCGACATGACCGGTTATATAAAAGTATGTATATATATATAAACAAACACGATCATTTGCTTCGATGTGCTTTTTCTACAAACAACATTTGTTGGATTTGGCGTGTCTTGAAAGACCCATACAGTCGATAGCTGTTTTATTACTGGCTCATATGCATAGATCAACGATTCCTCACCTGTGACGGTGATATACACTGCATTTGAGCGATCGAATTTTTTCAATATTTCTTTTCTCCACACGAACCTTTTTTTGAGCATTCGCCAAATTATGTGGTATCAAAGAGAGGAAATCTTTTTCACGGCCAATTGAAAATACAATATCTTATTGATGCTTGTCAAGATAACGCCCAAGAATGCCTCAATCTCACGGTATGTCACATGTCGGAGTTGCTTTATCTTCACGCACAGCATCGATGGTTTCCAGCAAAACGACGGAAGTTGGACACCCTTTACGAAATTCACCCTGGGGCGAACGGCGTCCCAGACTGAACTCTTGGTATCGGTGAGTTACAGTGGTTTCTGATGGTGCTTCATCACCAAATGTCAAAACAAGTTGATTGGGTTAATTCCATTTTTCGAACGGGTTTTTCAACAGAGACGCTACAAAAGTAAATCGATATGGACAGCAAACAACGCCACAGTTTTTCCGCTCTTTTGACATTTCTCTCCAGTAAGTTTTGCCATTTCATCATGGAAAGATATACGAGCCAACAACGAGTCGAAATTATTAAAATTTACTACTGAAATTTGGAGTCAGTGGCCTCAACTTTAAGAGCGCTACGTCCAATTTATGGTCGTCATAATCGTCCTACCAGATCAACAATTGAGCGTCTAGTGGAAAAATTTGAATCCACAGGCACAGTACAAAATGTTCCCGTGCCAGTGAGACAAATAAGCGCCCGTAGTGTCGAGAATATTGCTGCCGCTGAGGCTTCAGTTCAAGAAAGCCCAAATGTGTCTCTCACACGTCGTTCTAAAGCATTGGGCATCTCTGTGACGTCGTTGTGGCGAATTTTGCGAAAAGATCTTGGCCTACATCCTTACAGGATCAAATTCACGCAAGAAGTGAAGCCGCTTGACCACCATAAGCGTCATATGTTCGTGAATTGGGCTGAGCAACAACTTGAAAATGATTCGGATTTTCATCGAAAAATCATCTTCAGCGATGAGGCTCATTTCTGGCTGAATAACTTCGTCAATAAGCAAAATATGCGTTATTGGTCAGACAGCAATCCACACGTAATCCATGAGTCATCATTGCATCCCGAAAAAATTACGGTTTGGTGCGGTTTATGGGCCGGCGGCGTCATTGGGCCGTACTTCTTCCGTGATGATCAAGACCGGCACATTTCTGTGAATGCGAATCGCTACCGTTCAATGATAACCGAATATTTTTGGCCCCAATTCGATAATATGGACTTGGAGGACATGTGGTTCTAACAGAACGGCACCACAAGCCACACAGCGAATGCCACAATCAATTTATTGGAAACCAAGTTTGGTGAACGTGTTATCTCACGAAATGGCCCAGTCGATTGGTCGCCTCGGTCGTGCGATTTGACACCGTTAGATTATTGCCTGTGGGGCTAGGTCAAGTCTATGGTCTATGCCAACAAGCCAGCGACGATTGATGAACTTCGTAAGAATATCGAACGTGAAATTGCAGCAGTATCGGCCGATTTATGCTTGAAAACCGTCGAAAATTGGGTTTCGCGTCTGGACTTCTGCAAGCGTGCCCGTGGTGGCCATGCAAAGGGAGTCTAGTTCCATACATAATGGCATCGAACGTACTTTGATAGGAATAAAGAATTTCATTGGTATCTAAAACCGAGTTTGTTTTGTTTAAAAAAACTTTTGTAGCGCTCTTATTGAAAAACCCTTTATAAATAAGCTCTGAACAAACTGTAATGAAAGAAGGTATTTTTTTGGTTTTTTTAGTAAATAATCTACCTCTGTAGTTTCTTCTGCATTTTTTACGATATTTGGCAACGCTGAGTTTTTTTTGCCATAGGAACTCATATTAAAAAAACAATAGATTAGAATTTCAAAAAAAAAAATCAATGAGTGTTCGAACTCACGGATGATGTGTTAACACCTTTTTGCTACACGGTACCTGTTCGATTTCTATGAACACATTAGTAAATGTTACATTGGAAAATAAAAAATAATGGTTTTTTTGTATACACCGGGCAATGCTGAACATCAAATGACTCGCTTTGTTTGGCCATAGCAACAACAACGAAACAACCAAACACACAACATCACACATACTTTGTCCGAAGTAGCTGACGTATACGTGTGTCACATAACCACATGTTTGCCATATCAACAGCAACGAAACAGCCAAACACACAATATCACACATACTTTGTACGAATTAGCTGACGTATTAGTGTGTCACCATAACGTCGACTGCTTTGTACGAATTAGCTGACGTATTAGTGTGTCACCATAACGTCGACTGCTCAAGCCCATGGGCTTGCAAATTAAATTTTGCGTGGCTATGCTTTATACCTCCGTTCAACAACAGCAACATACACATGTACATACATACATTATTATGTGAATACATACGCTATAGCCACAATTTCGTTTGCCTCACCCCTGCCACACCACTCTTTCATTGCTCTCTTGCTCGCTCATTTTTGTATAACACGTCATTATTCTCTTTCGCAGTCGCAGAAAATCTGGTTTTAGCAGCAGCATAAAATCTGGTCTTAGCAGTAGCATAAAATCTGGCTTTAGCAGCAGCATAAAATCTGACTTTGATAGATTTAGTCCCTTTACGCCGCTATAGATGTTAACACATCAAAAACACAAAAAGAAGTAGAGACTTGCATACGTGAACAGTACAGCAAATAGTATGAGCCACACACATGCAAAACAGATAACACACCCCCTCATTTTTATTTGATTTGTAATAGCCCTGCAGTAAAGGGAATCGGCTCTACGTCGATGCATTCATCGACTACCACAAAAAGCCATCGATTACCTGCCAACCTACCAGCAATGCTTTTGAGCGGCGAATTTAACAAGGGGATGGCCGCGTTGGGGATGGCTCACCCTTTGAACTACCATTCGTCGATGAATTCACCGGTAACATTTCATCGACAAAGAGTGATACCAAAGTCAAAAGAACCCACGTTCGAGTCCGGGCTGGGTTTTTTTCTGTTTAGTTTTATTTTGTAATATTTTTTTAAATAACCCTTGTCGTTTTTATAACAATCAGTTTTTTTTCAAGAAGGTTTTATCAACACAGTTCAATTAACGAAACAGACACAGAAACATAAAAAAATTAACAATCACTCGACGCACGTGTTTTCTTTTTTTATTCTCTGTAACTCTTTCTTGTTTGTCTCATAACGCGTTTGTTGAATAAAATACTGTAAAATAGGTGATAATAACACTATTAAATTCTTAAGGTTACTTCATTAACGAATAACAATAGAAAATCTCTCGAGACACCACTTTACAGATTACCACTCAGTACTAATGTACTCGGCGATGTAGTTGATGAAAAGTCATCGGCGATGTAGTCGATGAAAAGTTGCCAGTAACTACTTGTGAAACTGTAGGGAGATTAGATTCACATACATATTCTTAAAAAACATTCACAATGCAAGCTACAATTTCGTTTTTCATGCCATCTCCTTCTCACACACAATTTCACATAATAACCTGTAGTTGGGCTTTCTACTCCAGCAACATATTTGTTCGAATATATTTAGTAATTTTTTGTACTACACCCCACGAAATAAATATAAAGGCAACACAATTTTTTGTTTTTTCCAAATGTAATGGGGAACATTCAAGTTTTTATATTATATTGTATTAGTCATTTCAAAGTTAAATACTTTTCTGCAAATATCCTTTGACTATGACTTCCACAAGGTGAATCAACAAAAATAAACTAATTGATAGTGCGAAATATTTATAAAGGCACAACATTTATTTAAATAGTCTTCAACTTGGTTCTCGATCGGATACAGATCAGAACTAAGTGCAGGCCAGTCAAGAGTTGGTATTATTTCTGGACTCCAGAAACTTTGGAGTTTTCTTAGACCGATGTACTGCTGAGTTGTCCTGCTGGGTGATAAATTCTGGGACACAAATTTCCTCTCCTGAATTAACTAAGATGACATCCAATAGTCGAACATAATTCGCGGAGTCCATTTTTGTGGAAACGAAACATATTGGAGTGGTTCCTCTATAACTCGTACCTACCCAAACCATAAGGAGCCACCGCCAAAATGTCGCCGCTGACGCATAATTTTGGCAAAATCTCTGGAACGCCAATATTTGTCCGATCCATCAGGGCCATCCAAATTTAATTATTTCCTTCGGAAATTATCACTCCTCATCCAAAAATATGTCATTCGTTCCAGGAAAGAAAGTTGAAAACAAGTGATTTTCTGAATTCACATCCTCGGATTTTGTTTATATTGACAACAGAGAGACTCTATGGAGCCATTAAGAGAATCCCATTATCAGATATTTGAAATTTAAATACTCGCGATTTTATTCGCGTTTTTCATTTTTGAAAAACCTAAAAAAATGAAAAAAGTTGTGAAGTTTGGAGAGCTATATTTTTGTAAGTAGATGGACTATTTCAAAAATTTAAAAAGTTTCTGAATAATACGGTTGTCTATTTGTAGAATCCGTACTCTAAAAATGAGGGCTTGATTTCAGAAATGCATTTTTATAGCAACTGCACTTTTTGAATGCATTTTCAACTTCTTTTTCCCCCTATGATTTTAAAAAATGTAACATCATTGCAAAATTCAGAATTTTTTATAAAACAGACAAGTAATCTTTTTTGGGACAAGGCTTACTATTTGTAATGATTTTTTAAAAAAAGACTTACTTGATTTTTCATATAAAAAAAAATAAAATTTAATTTTTTTTAGGATTTTGAAAATGTTTTTAAAAAATGTAATATGAAATTTATTTATTAGGTATGTAACTTTGAATTGCTATATTTTAAACAGTTTTTGTCGCATTACTATTATTTAAAAAGTTACTGTAAGGTATTGTTGTCATTTAAAGTGTGTTTTTCTAAAATAATGCTGATTGAGAATAATGCGAATGCAATTAGTTGTAATATAAATGCTATTTTTGGATGCACTTTGCAAAAAATTCTAATGTACAGAAAAAAAATTGTTTTTCTTTTGATTTTTTTGTAAGTAGGCTTACTTTTTGATGCCAAATACTTATTCCTAGGAAACTACATGCTACTAGAATTGGATGATGAAATACTTCTTCCCTATTTCATCATGTATTGTGTTCAGCGTGTATACACACCTAGTATGTACACATTTGTACATATGTGTGTACAATTCTGTGACAAGCAAAAGTACCAAAGATCGAATCAAACTATTAGTTGGAGCGAGATGACTCGATATGTACAAAAATGTTTGGTACATGTGTAATCTGCCAAATTCAGTAAGTTTGTTTTTTACATTAAAAGACATTATTTTTGAAAAAGCTCATTATTTAGACCGGTAGTTCTCTTATTATTAATTTATTTTTTTTTATTTAAAAACTAAAAAATAACAACTTTTTATATAAAATATTTCACATGTTTTATTTAAAAAATCATTAAAAATAGAAAAATTCTTTGTCCCAGAAAAAGAGAACATTTATTTAATAAATACTATTCTAAATTTTACAAAAATGTTTTTTTTTTGAAAATCGAAGGGGGAAAACGCACTGCAAAAAGCACAATTAGTGCACGCTGTCTAGCACACTTAGGCTAAAGAAGCCCATTGTGATACCTGCAGTTTCCTCTGTAGCAAATATTGACTAGTCGTATAGCCAATTTGATCTTTCAATGAATTTGTCTATAAGACATACAGGAATGTCCTGTAGGGCTACGGTGCTAACTAAATGTGTTCCGAATATCCTACTTCTGAGTCCTGCCAGAGCAGGGCAATCCAAGAGAAGGTGTTTCGTCGTTTCCTCGTGTTCTTCCATGCAGCATCTACAGAGAGTGGAGTTTCTATGGCTCAATCTTAGGGCGTGTTTTCCTGCAAAACATTGTCCCGTAAGTGTTCCTATCATTGTGGATAACCTGCCTCTCGGCAAGTTAAGTAGTTGTCTAGTCCTCTTCCTGTCCACCTGTGGCCAGAGGACCCTGGCCCTGGTCTTCACTTGGCCTTGAACATATTATCGGCCCACTGCCTGATCTACAGACGGCAGATAGAGATTGGAATGCTAACACCTTCTTTTGCCGGAAGAGCTTGTGCCGTAGTGCCATGTCTAGCTAACGCATCCGCTTCGAAATTGCCTGGAATGTCGCTGTGTCCCGGTACTCAGATGAGCCTGATGTCGAAATATTCTGCCATCACCCTAAGTGATAAGTGACATTCTTTTAACGTCAAGGACTTCCAAATGGCTTCCACGTATTTTATGGATCCCTGTGTAGATACACATTCTCCGGAGGGTTGTGACGCTACTTTTCAATAGTTCAGCAACCTCCAGTATGGCGGTAATTTTCGCCTGAAATACACTACAGTGATCAGGCAGCTTGAAGGAGATATTTACATTTAGGTCCGGTGAATAGACCCCACAGCCTACTTGCTCGTCCAGCTTTGATCCACCCGTGAAAAATCTGATACTACTGGTACCCCTTCCAGTGACTTTTCCCAAGTATTCCTGTTCGAAATACAAGTCCTTAGATGTGTCGCTGGTAGAAGGTAGGGGATACAGTAGCCCGTTTTTTCGGGAATACAGTTGATCCAGTGTAGCAATTCAGCGTGTCCGGAATGCACAGATATAATGAAGCCACAATCTCTGATTCTCACCAGAGATTTAGCGGCTGCTGATTCGGCCATGATATCAGGAGTACAAATATTCAGGATAGCACTAAGTGCAGTACCTGACGCCGTGCCCATTGCCCCACTAACGCTAATCAGTGCTGATCTTTGAATTTTCATAAAGGAATTCAGAATATATTTCTTTTGGAGGAACCTCCACCAAACTTCGATGCCATGGGGAAGTATTGGTCTGACTATTGACGTAAAAATCCATATGGTGATCTTGGCAGAGAGTTCTTTTCTATCGCTCCTTTACTCAGTAAAGAACAACAGACGCCTTTTTCACGCTCTCAACCACATTCGGTTTCCAAGACAGTTTTCTGTCGAGAATTATTCCCAGATACTTAACCTTTTCCGTCAACTATAATTGCACGCCATTAACTGCGGGTATTTTATATTTCCGAGAGAACAAGATAAGCTCGGTTTTAAGTGGGTATGATTATCTTTTACGTATGCAAGAATATTATTATCTTTCTAGCGTTAAAACAACAAAAATTCTGTCTTTCCGGAAAATAGAAGGTGAGCACTAACAAGTGTGCTATTACTATTAGACGACAGATGTAATTATTAGATTTCATTCATTCCAGTATTTTATGTGGAGTTTTTGAAAATCAACAGTTTAAATTGAGCATTATTTTGTTATTTTAACTAAATTTTAATTTTAAAGCTAACGCTTGAATTACACTTTACAATGATTTACATTTTCCAGCTTGCCTCTACTTTGGCCGTATTTATATGGTCTCAATCCGATTATTTACTGTTCTTGTCTTTGTTAGTGTGCATTCATACTCAGATTTGTACATGGCCTGTTGTTCCACCAAACATAGAGAACATGGAATACTATCTGTGATTTACGACTGTTGGCTATTTGGCATCAAGCGCATACTGTTTGGTATACGTACTAGGTGGTTAGTTCGCTTCAGTGACTATTGGCTTCCTGTATATTCATGTTTCATCTTAAATTCACACTGTTGTCTTTATGTATGCATGTGTAATCTATATGACGATGAATTTGTTAATACTAATAGTCGTAAGTCGATGTATAAATTTATACAATTTAAGTGAAAAATCTTTTTTTTTTTCTTGTTTGGATGAAAATATAACGTGTGCTTGGAATATGCTACAAATTTAGAATACTTTTGTCCAAACACATTGTGTTTGCTATTCAATATTACTTTTTTGACACACTATGATTAATGTGTTATAATATATTTGTTTATGATTAAAATACAGCCTTGTTTGTGATACAAATATCGCAATATTTCGTGAACTGTTTGTTTAATTTTGTGTGTCGCTATGCTCTATCGAGAGCAGAGTATTAAAAGAGGGACATAAATTGTTGTAGCTTTATTTTTCTTTTTTCAGTCAGTGATTCATAGTTATTCCTGGAAGCATGTGTAAATGAATTGAGTGTTTCGTATATTGACCTCTGTTGCGTTTTCATTCTATGGATTCAGTCGTCAATCGTTTGTTTGGGAGGAAACATACAAATGCTTCCACGTAAGTATATGGATGCTCGGGATGAAATACGCATATGGTGCCTTATAAAAGTATGCTGCTTTGCAAGTAAACATGTTCATGTTGACATCTAAATGTACGTGCATCATATACATGGATCCTGCAGAACGTGTTTCAGAGAATATGCTGCTTTTTTGCTATTATGGTTTAATTACACACAAGGATAACATTATTTGGAAATCCATTCAGGCATTGGAAACTCCATGATAAAGTCTATATTTTAATCAGAATTCGTAATTGTCAAACATCAGAATTATTTGTCGATGTTATTGATAGATTAAAAACCGGTCTTACTAAATACAAGTTGCTACTACCGAATTTTAGTTGTATTAACCCATTTGAGTATTTCAAAAACCTCATTCATCTGAAATGGAAGATACAACTAAGAAAAAGTACAATATTCGCATTCTTGTTCAAATGTTAGTTACTGTACTCATAATTTTGTTTCTGTTACAAAAACACTTGTTACAAAGTTGTGTATTCGATTTTTCACAAGAGGCTTTGTTGTTAAAGAGAACTACGTATAAACTAATATTCTAAACAGAAAGTGATAAACAAAGTTGTGAAAAAATAATAAAGTGTATAGATATCAGCCAGCGAAGAATACATGTTATCATAAATTGAGGTGAAGTGAGACTTTTAAACATAATCTTTGAATATGACGCCACTACTGACTCCTTCACAGACACATGCAAACAATTGTGGACACTTGGCTGGAGGAACTGTTATTGTGGATGACACAAATTAACTTAAACTTATATATGATATTATTTTTGGTCGAAAATATGAAAAATTTAGATAAACTGTCTGGAAAACGAAGCGTCCAATCGAAAAAATAAAAATTTTTTTGCCGGTTCCTAAGGGTTTCTCACAAAGTGTTCCAATTCGCATGAAATATTTTTTTTCCAAAAATCGCCAAAATAAGAAAATCGCTAATATAAAAAAAGGTTATATCTCGGAAACGGTGCGTCCAATAGGAAAAATAATAAAATTTATACTTCTTTAAGAGGCTTTCCCCGATGGATGTCTTCAATACGGCGTCGCATTTTTAAAAACTCGATAAAACTAAAATTTCTGGCATCAACAATCGGTGAAACTCCCCTATGCCAATATCTCGGAAACGGAGAGTCCAATCGAAAGCAAATCTATTTTGTACGAGTTTGTAAGGCTTTTTCTTAAAGTGGTCCATCGTATGGCAGATATTTTGTTTAAAAAATCATCAAAAATATTAATAACGCTGAAATAAAAAATGGTTTTTACTCGGACATACATACATAGGTGAGTTTTAGCCATTTTTTATTTGAAAAATGTTAATTTAACGGACTTTAAGTGATGTCGTATGAGAAGCGTCCATTTTTTAAAGCCTCCCATGGAGGTACATAATTTATTGCTTTTGCGGCTAGACGCACCGTTTCCCAGTTATATATATTTTGTTATATTAGCGATTTACTTATTTTCGCAATTTTTAGATAAATAAACTCCATACGAATTGGAGCACTTAATGAAAAACCCTTAGAAAGCTGAAAAAATTAGTTATATTTCGATTGAACGCTCCGTTTGCGAAATATATTCATAATGGCGGTTTAGCGATTTTTTATTCGAAAAAATTTAGTTTTAGCGATTTGTTTTAAAAAAAGTAATACCGTGGTAAAAACATCCATTGGTTACAGCCTCCTCTGGAGATAAAATATTTATTATTTTTGCGATTGGACGCACCGTTTCCGAGTTATATCCATTTTTTTAATGTTAGCTATTTTCTTATTTTGCGGTTTTTTTGAAAAAAAATTATTTCATGCGAATGGGAACCCTTTGTGGCAGACCCTTAGAAACCTGTAAAAATTTGTTAATATTTCGATTGGACGCTCCGTTTTCGAGATTTACAAATTTTTTCATATTTTCGATGAAAAATTGCCACGAAATACGAACCCTGGTTATAAATAATAATAATTTTCGATGAAAAATTGGCACGAAATACGAACCCTGGTTATAAATAATAATAATTTTGTTCAAATTACTACAGGCTAATTTGATTGCTACCACTAAAACTCGATTGACAGATCATATTTATTTATTGTTCAACTAAATATTTAATTTCTTGCAACCAAAACTGAATTACAAATCAATTGTTATGCGCAACTTTTAGTGATAAAGAACACAATTATTGGTAATCACAACAGAATAATGTGATAGTCCAAGGAACCGCCAAATTTTAGTTGGCTGTAATTATAGTTGTGACAACTAATCTCTTCTCTGTGTGTACGTAATTTTTGTTTTTGCGTTTTAAAAATACGGGTTCAATCTATAAGGGGTTCATACCCCTTGGCTTACTTGATTAGAGGCATTTTTCAAAACGAAAAGCATTTTTTTCGGGCTTGAGAGAGCAAATTCACGGGCATGACTCGATCTGATTTTCACGACAAGATCAACATTAGATACCCCACTGCACTTACTGAATTGATGCAACCGATAGATCTTCAATTTGTATACCGCCCCCTGAAATGCCCAAAGACGTAACCCTCAAAAAATAAAAACTGTGTTTTTGATCGAATATAATACTCCAAGCTAAAATATATATGTGCAAAATATTAGACTTCCAAGTTCCTAAGGTAAGCTGCGGAATGAACGCGTTTAATACTTTGCTTCTCCTGTAAAATTTTGAAAATGAGGGTTACGTCTTTGGGCATTTTAGGTGACGATACATAACACTCAGAATGAAATTTACCTATGCGAAGTTTGTATCGGTCGCAGATCCCTAAGTATCAAAACTCTGCTGAAATATTTCTGGCATAAATGATTTTACAAAACTTATACAGAATTTAAAAGAAATGAAACAATAGAATATTGCTTAACGATGAATGAGGACAAATAGGGGCATTTTATTCATAATTTATACATGTTAAGTCATACAAAATGACAGCCTGCATGTTAACTTGTGCAATTTTAGAAGTTGAAAATAATCCCGATAAAAGTGTTACCAAGTTAGAGTTTGTTGCACGATAATATCAAATGTGTATCATTTAATTTCGTATACTTCCACTACGTTTTTAAAAGTTTTCTGTCAATATAAGGCGTACTTAATTTTTTTAAAAATAAATAAATAAATAAATGGTTTCCCATTACATCCCATGAAGGGACCAGGGAGAACTTCTCACAATCACTGAGCTGTGCGCTTTCCAGTTTTCACTCATTGATTGGGACCTACAGTTTTACACCGATTCCGAACGGTATTTTTTTGAGTTTTTAATCAATATAGTTAAACCGTGGAAGAAAATATTATTGATCTTACCCAGGGTAACCCATTACCTACTATACACGAACCCTGCTTTTTAGTACACTGAAAGTATTTGTACACTTTTTTTTTACATATTTGGTACAATTTATGTATTTTTTGGTGCAGATTGTACACTTTATAATATAATAAGTGTTTTGGTAAATAAATGCAATCGTTAGTTTGCGCACCTCTTGCACATGAGAGTCAGGGTCCGATCCCTGCTCTGACCACCTTACAAATTTCTTTCGACGCCGGTCACTTGGCATAGTTACGGCGACACTATCGGGTTTTTAGTCATGAAAACCCTTCTCAAAATACGTTTCGGAATCGGTATAAAACCTGTAGGTCCCAATCAGTGAGTACAAAACTAGAAAGCGCACAGCTCACTGATTGAGAGAAGCTCTCCCCAATTCCGTCATGGGATGTAATTGGGAATGGTATTTAAAAAAAAATTTATTCGAGTTTATACTATTCGATCTTTCATTTGTTATGTTCTTAATAAATGTTCGGTTCAAGATCAATAACTATTAAAAAAAGAAAAATTGTAAAATTGATCATTATGGTGGATGGTTGGGAATATAGCTATTTTGATGCCCTCCCAGGCATATCATCAGCTCCCTTCTCCACAAGTATTTAGGTATATCATCACGCATTATAGGGATAAACAAACCGCAAGTAAGCGAGAATTGTCTAAACTCCTACTTGTGCGAAAACATCCACAACAATACTTTGCCATAACCATCAATATTCACAACATTTCTTTCCTACGCATGCTTTCATCGAAAGCCATTGCATAGATGTTGTTGTTTCAAAAAAGAAACTACGATTGCCATGAGATTGGCGTTTAGAGTGTACCGTTTTCGAATTTAATCGAGTTTATATTATTCGATCTTTCATTTGTTATGTTCTTAATAATTGTTCGGTTCAAGATCATTGAATTCATTTTTCTATGAAAAAGTAAATTTTAATAGAAATATTAAAAAAGAAAAATTTTTAAATTTATGGATGGTGGATGGTTGGGAATATAGCTATTTCAATGCCCTCCCAGGCATATCATCAATAATTGTTCAAATTTTCAAGACTGGCGAAAAATAAAAGTAAAACTTTGAATTTGTAACTCATAAAACCCCATTAGAATAGCTATGATTGGATTTTATGCTATATTTATGTCTTTTGACATATTTTTGTAATGACAGTTCGGGTGTCGAAATATCACAATCATATTGAGTACTGGTGCTGAACCATTACAAGTGGGGGGTCAATGCGGGAAACGCTTGTGGGATAGATTTTGGGAACTAGTATGGATGCACTCTCTGCCATATTCACTCACATGGGATAGACATATCTCTCATATTTGATACACTTAACTAAATTTGTCTTTCCAAGGTTCACCGCTTCACTTTCTTAGAGATTAGAGTTAAGTTTTTTATTTAAAATATAAATGCTTTTAAAATATATTCGACGTTATAAAAGTGTCCACATGGGGATTTGGTTTCAGATTTCAATCAAATTTATCTTAACTGAATAATTTTAATCTAGTGTCTGATCCTATAAAAATAATTCACAAAATATTTTTCGCTAAAATCGTTGTATATCTGTGTTGTGTTGTAGCCGATTCTTTTAAAATAAAGCAGATTAAAAAGTTAATGATTAAGGCCGATCAATCAATTTCTTCCTTCAATAAGTAATATCTTTGTGCATTAATTTTATTGCTAAAATCTAGCTTTGGCAAAAATAGCTTTCCTCTTTTATTATTGACGGCTTTATTAGTGGAGATCAAATTGATATGATTTTAGTAAGGCCTTTGATAAAGTTAACCACAATGTGTTATTATATTAACTCGGTGGTATGGGTTTTAATTGTAACCTACTCAATTGAAATATTATTACTTAATGAACCGAGAACAGATGGTTGCATTTGACCGATCATTCTCAAAATATATTTTTGTGCCATCTGGCGATGCATCAGGATGACTGTACATCCCATGAAGGAATAGGGAAGAGGTTCTCACAATAACTGAGCTTTTCGTTTACAAGTTTTCACTCACTGATTGGGACCTACAGTTTTACACAAGTTCCGAACTGTATTTTGAGAAGCTTTTTCATGGCTATATACTCCATAGTGTCGCCGTCGTCACTAAGCGAGGTGACCACCGTCGAAAGAAATTTAACCCTGCTGGTAGATTAAGCCCATTTGGTCCAAATAATGGCTAGTTTTCTTTGTAAGTTTTGAACGGTGATAAATACTGACTTCATTTTCCAGGTCACATGATCTTTTTTATAAACCAATGGCATGAGCAAAAATTAAATTTTCTAACTAGAAACAGGACTGAGTCAAATAAGAAATTACAAATTTCAGATTAAGAACAATTATGTTCAAAATATAAAATAACAATAATAATAAAAATATTTGAGTATTACTGACCCAAGATAGATACAAAGAATACGAATAGATGGTTATTTTGTTTGTAAATTGCAGTATGGACCAAATGGTCTCTTAAGCTAACATTCGTTAAAAATACGAATCTTAGGTTAAGGGACCATTTGGTCCATAGTGTATTTCCTTTGATTTTCTTTACATTTATTTTCAAAACAAAGATGATAATAATAATAACAATATTTAGTGAATATTGAACTAAAATATATACAACGAATGCGATTAAATTGATATTCTGCATGAAAATTGCAGTATGGACCAAATGGTCTCTTAACCTAACATTCGTATTTTTTTCCTAACCCAACAGCAGGGTTAAGGTGGTCAGAGTAGGGATCGAAACCGTTCTCATGAACGAGAGCCGCGCACACTACTATTGCACCACCGACGGTCACTAGTTAGTCAATACGTCTTTAAATTTTGTGCTCATGTGTAATTTTCTGAGTACATACTTTAGTTCAATCTTTATATATATTGAATCTGCTTGACCGATATCATATGAATCCCTGAAAATGAGCATATTCTTTTACTCGTTTTCAAATATTTTTTCAATAAATTCTTAAATATGTATGTTTATTTTATAACTACAATTAAATATCGTCACGTCGCTTTTATACTGTGTGCGGCATCCCTTGTTGCGTGTGCTGAGCTTGCTGCTTTGCCTGTGCTGCTGCGGTCGGTGAGATAGCATAGAATCGCAATGTTGAAGTAAACGGTATTAAGAATCATTCCTAGGATGTTCATATGTTCCAGAAAGTTATTTACTGAGATCTTAGGTATATTTTTGTAGTTCATTGTTTCCTTAAATTTTGAACGGTCTGCTACCTATAGACCTGAACAGGGGGAATAAAGTAAAAAAATCTTTTTTTTTAATAGTTTTTTATTTGCGATTTTGACCTTGAAAATGAAGTTTTTTTGATTTTTTACATCCACAATTTTTGTTTCTTGTGATAAGAGCTACAACTTTCTCCCAAGGAGTAAATCAAAATTCCGAACGGTTTGCAAGATATGACAAAATGATCACTTTATTCCAAAAATGACACCGAGGCCCCAAATCTTTGGGGGCCCATAAAAAAAGTGCATGACTTTGGGCAAAATTGGGAGACACGGGTCTTTTTTTGGTCTTTTATTACGTAGTGGTGTTCGTATATTTTTTCGTGTTGCACTGTGGATCCAAAAGCCAAAGAAACCAACAACAATCCAAACAGCTACATACCCATAAGCCTCCTGAGTAATCTAGGGAAAGTGTATGAAAAACTAATACACACTAGAGTTGAAATGTTTGTTATAAATAACAACATTATCTCTGAAAAACAATTTGGGTTCAAAAAAGGACATAGCACGGTTCAGCAAATTGGTCGGATTAAAAACAAAATTTCAACAAATAAACGCTTGAGAAAATCAACTGGTCTAATTCTACTAGATGTCGAAAAAGCATTCGATTCCGTGTGGCACCACGGTCTTCTATACAAGTTGATAACTGCTAATATACCTAAATATCTGTGTAAAATAATAGCAGACTTCCTTGAAAATCGCACATTCGCCGTGTCATTAAATAATAGCATATCTTCATATAAGAGTATACCAGCGCGTCTACCGCAAGGATCCATTTTGTCCCCGATACTTTATTCAATATTCACCTCGGACTTCAAACCTAATAAATAAGCTGATGTTGCCTACTATGCAGACGACACCGCACTAGTTTCCTCTAGCAAACTCATGAGTGATCTCATGAAAAAAATGGAACAGGGTCTTAAAGTATGCAGTAGATATTTCAAAAAATGGAAAATCAAAATCAATCACCTTAAAACTCAGTGCATTATCTTTCCATTTAACAAATCTCCAAAGAGAACTCCATCTCGACATCTACGTTTCGAAGGAAACGACATCAACATTCAAAATGAAGTTAAGTACCTCGGAGTAATTTTGGATACAAAACTTTTGTTTAATAAACATATCCACTCATCATGTGACAAGGCGCTAAAAGCGTTCCGTGCGCTGTGGCCATTTTTGAATGGATGTTCTTTCTTAAGTCAGAAAAATAAGAACCTCATTTTTAAATCCGTTATAAGACCATGTCTATCATATGCATCTCCTATATGGTACCGATCAGCCAAATGTCACATAAAACGAATGCAGATCATTCAAAATAAATGTTTGAGAATTATATATAACAAACCTTGGAGATATCCAACGTCCTCATTACACGAAGAAACTGGTTACGAATTCTTTGCCGACTTCATTAGAAGATTGAATGAACATTATTTTTTAAAAGGTTCAGCATTCTCCCTATTCAGTAATAAGAGAATGTTACGACGACTAATTTGTATACGAATAGAAACAGCAATTTATCAAACTGAAAATATTGTTTTTATAATCGATTATTATCCTGAATAATCTTTCTATATACAATTTGTTTTCTAATTTTTGTTTGAATTTTTAATAATGTATCCCAAATAAAGGGTTTCTTATCATTTTGCCTTTCTATCTGATTTACACAAATTTTATATGTATATATTTAACAACTATTCCTTGCCACAATTGTTGATATATCTATTAGATAAAACTCAAAAATGTATATAGCTCTTAATAAGATGTTCATGTATATTTGGATAAATAAAATTTAAAAAAAAAATTTAAAAAATTCGTGTTGCACTGTGTTATTTATAAATTTTACTAGTTTCAATATTTTACAACCGAATCAATTTTTCTAGCTAACAAATTTTGCACGGCAACACTTTTTATTTACACTAGTAAATGAAACCGCATTCTTGTTTCTACTCAAAGTGGAAATAATATACTTTTTTACAATACTTATACATTCTATTGTTGTAATATTTTAGGGTGTACCACAGAATCCCCAAAAACAAAATCCCCAAATCAAAATCCCCAAACACAAAATCCCCAAGCACAAAATCCCCAAAAACAGAATCCCCAAATTCAAAATCCCCAAATTCAAAATCCCCAAACATAAAATCCCCATGTACAAAATCGCGGCGATTTTAAACCTAATTTAAATGTATTTCACACAGAAAATGAGGATTTTGTGTTTTTGGAATTATTTCTGACATTTAAACTCAAAATAAATTTTATGATAAATTTACAAATATTTGTTAGGCACGAGTATGTAAGAAAAAATTTCTGTAAATGTTAAAATACAAGAGTTGTAGACTAAAGATTACGAATTGCGCATGATTTCCTGTTAGATGACGTAGCCGTACCTTTTCAAGGATTGCTAAGTCAGTTTCATATGTGAAAATTACAATTTCTGTGTATATTATGTGAGACTTGGTAACCCTGCAATTAAAATTACTTCGCCAGTTGTCAAAAAAAATTATTGTGAAATTATTGTTAAAATATTGTTGTAAAGCTAAATATTGTGTCAAAAATTCTTTAAATTAGCAAATAAAATGGAAGTAGTTATTGTGAAATCAAATAAAGGCAATGACAAACTTTGTGTGGATGGTTGCGACTACCATTATCATTCAAAAATTAAAACGGCAGAGTTTCGGTGGTCTTGCGCCAAAAGAAAATCTCTGATGTGCAAAAGTGTTGTAATAAGAACAAAAACTAATGACGGACATGCAATTAAACGGGCTCCTACCGAACACAATCATGATCCAAAGGCGCATTGTGTGGCTGTATCAACTGCAAATAAAAAAGTTAAAGATGTTAGCAGCTCATCTTCACAGGAACCTTCCCAAATTATCAGGGAAGCAATTGTAAATTGTCAACCAGACCAGCAGGTACACTCGTCGAAACGAGCTCAAAAAATTAATATTATTCGTAATCGAAAAACAACGGATACAGTGCCAGAGCCAGATAAATTAGAAGACGTATGTATACCAGAAGAATTAAAGTACTTGGAGGGCGAACTTTTTGTCTTAAGCGACTGGAATTACAACGGTGAAAGAAACATCATAATGGGCACGACTAATTCATTGAAAGAATTAGGGAAATCATAGTGATGGATGGAAACTTTTATGTAGTTTCCAAACTGTTCCGGCAACTTTTCACAATCCAAGGTTTTATAGATGGTCAATCTGTGCCTCTAATTTTTTGCCTTATGAGCAAAAAATCTAAGCAGGCTTACAATGAGTTCTTCCATCAACTGTTCCATTTGGCTTTAGGTCAAAATATTAATTTAAATCCACAACGAATTATTACAGATTTGGAACAAACAATCTCGTCCGTGGCCCAACAGTTTTTCCCTGATGCCCTGTTTATTTCATTTCGGGCAAATAATTTGGAGGCAAGTACAAAAGGAAAAGCTTGCTCAAAAATATGGTAACAATGAAATGTTTAGCATTTCGATTCGCATGCTAAAAAGCTTATCATTTGTTGTATTATAATGAGCTAAGTGACAGCAATATTGATAAAGATTTTAAGAAAATTAGTGCTTGGTTTAAGCAAAACTATATCAGATCTACAAGAAAATCGGGTGCCTCAAAATATAGGCCTAATATTTGGTGCGTTTCAGATGCCTTCCATGACAATTTTCCGCGCTCTTCAAACTCAATTGAGGCTTGGCACCGGAGTCTAAAAATTATAGTTGGAAAAAAAATGCGGCGTGTATGAAATTATAAAAGAATTAAAGAAAGAATATATAGAAATCCAAGCCAATATAGATAAGATACATTCAGGCATATCCATGCGAAAAAATAAAAAAAACATCTACCGCCGTAAACATATTAAAAAAGTTGTAAAAGCTCGAGTTTAATTAGAAAAAATAACATATTTAAGATCAATTTCACATAGTTTATCACTATGCAATTAGAATTTTTACAAAATTTCAAGATACATATCTAAAATATATTCAAAAAGAATTTTAACAAAATGTCAAAATAGAATTAGAACTTTTATTAAATGGCTAAATACCAAAAATGAACTTTATATATAATATTTTTAGTTTTCAATAATATTTTCATGAATTAACTTTTGGTTCCATTTCCTCGTATCTAATAAATATTTTTGTTAATTTATCATAAAATTTTTTTGGAGTTTTAATTTCAGTTTGAGGATTTTCTGTTTGGGGATTTTTTTTTGGCATTTTCGCTAAAGTTGGATTTTGGGGATTTTGTGCTTGTGGATTTTGAATTTGGGGATTTTGTGCTTGGGAATTTTTTTTGGGTTGGGGATTTAGTGTTTGGGGATTTTGTGGCACTCCCAATATTTTAACCAAGTTTGAATGTTTTTATTATGCCTATTAAAGTTCTTGTTTCATCTTTGCTGCTGTTATTTACCGCAAGAACATTCAATTTAATGATGTGGTTGTAGTTACTACATATGCCGGGTATGCCTGTATTTTGTCAGATGTCAGACCTATTTGGAATTATAGCTCTATTTTCTATACAATTGCTTTGTTCGCCTTATTTGTTCTAAAACAAATGCAAATAAGTATTAAAATATCCGCTCGTATATTCTATGGCAATAAACAAAAGGATCATAAACTTAAAACATCACAAGCTTCGTTTATCTTCAGAGAAAAATTCAACTAGAACGCAACACCAAATGTCGTAAAGACAAGTAACATCTACTTTGGGGGGGGTTTTTAAACAAAAAAAAATTTATGATTTTGTATTACCACTAAACAATGCAATGGAAACATACAGCAAACAAATGTGACAGTCTAACACACCTATGTTTTAAATGTGTGTGAGTGTCAGACACAACTCATATATAGAGTATTACACATATAGAGTTTGATGTCACACTCTTCGTGGCGACGTCGGTGTGATAGAGAGCTGTTCAACTTACACCAGGTGGAGTTGCAATAACGGATGACTTAAATGGTTCATGTCGTTTTGGTGGAGAACTGTGAAAATTAAATATACTTTCAACTTTTTTCTTATCTTTTATTCTTGTGATGTATTTAAGACGACTATTTTAATACAGAAACACAAAATGCTGTAGTTTTTTCTTTGTTGTATGTTTTGTTTTAAGCATCTATCTGTTGCTTAAATTACAATTATTATAAAAACAATTCTTTTCAATATCAAACGCTCACTGTGCACACTGTGCATTACTTTCTTATACATATTTTAAACAATTCTTCTGATAATTTTGGAATGTACTAGACTTTTGTAGAGAAGGAGTCAGGCTTTTAAAATGTTGAATTTAAAGACACCCATATTAATACAGTTGGTGCTTCAGGGTGTCAAATTTTACCACTTTGGTGCTGTTGAAATTTTCAAATCCGTGTACTCCTACACTTATTGGTCGATTACAAAGATTTTTCACTTTTGAGACTCTAATCAAACAAAAATACCTGAAGTATTGCAGAATATCTTTTATAGTTATTAAGCTATTCCCTATGAAACTTTAAAATTGTACATTTTCATTGTCTTTTTTCAGATTTTCGTTAATAACTCAGCCATTTGAGGGAAGCGAATATTTCTGGAAAAACACTAAATTGGAAACACTTCAGTAAATAACAGAATGGAGAAATTTTTAAAGTATCGCAAAGCGTTTGGACATCCCTGCTTCTCAAATTTGGATTTTATTTTCAACCTCTAAAAATCACAATATTTTTCCGAAAAGGTACCATGATTCATTCAGAATTTTCTTTTCTTATTTCCAAGAAACCTATACAAATGTTTAAATTTTGCTGAAACACAAGGCCGTGGCTAGCACAAAAAATGCACCCTACGGTCAGTATTCACTGAAAAATTTAAATAGTTGAAAAAATTTTTCAATTTCGAGGCTTGGAAAACATTCTGCTCTGCGTTTCTTATATATTTTTTATATTTTTGATGTAGACGTGTGTTGGACTATAAAATCTAAGAAAATTGATAAGACCTACGAAAAACAAATCGACACCTATCACCTATTTGTCGGTTAGAAGGTGGCCTTCGTTTGCCTTCGATTGAACTTGGTATTCCTGCAAAACTCAATCGCCTTTGAAGGATGATCAGAATAAACACCATATCCGCATTTAAAGTTCGTGAGGTTCTCACCGATCTCTTTAACATCGTAACGGAGATTATTATGCGAAAAGTTGCAGTCAACAAAAATAAAACCATCAGCAGCAAAAGTCGCGTGCTGCTCGCGTGTGCTTTTGATATAGATATCATTGGGCGCATATTTAAAAAATTTACTGCGGTGTTTTCACGAATTGAGAAGGAGTCACCCAAAGTGGGCGTGACAGTAAATGAGGACAAGACAAAATTAATGGTTGCAACGAGCAGGGCGTTCACGCGATTAGACCAAAGCGTGAACGTTGATAACCGATATAATTTCGAGGTAGCAGAGTCATTTATATACCTAGGATCTGCCGTAAACAAAAACAACAACGTCAGCCTTGAGATCAAGCAGAGAATTGTGCTTGCGAATAGATGTTATTTTGGGCTAAGCAAGCACTTTAGAGATAAAGCCCTCTATCGAGTAACATAAATCCAGCTATGCCAGACTCTCATACAATCTGTATTGTTTTATGGCCAAGAATTCTGGGTTTAATCGCAAGCAGACGAAACGTCTGTTCGATTCTTCGAGAGAAAAATACTCCGAAAGATTTATGGCCCTATAGTACACAACGGCGAGTATCGGCGACGCATGAACTATGAGCTGTATGAGCTTTATCCCGACATTGACATAGTTAAGCAGATCAAAATAAGGCGATTGCGCTGGCTAGGCCATGTCGACGAAAAAAGGAAGACCAAGACTCCGCTGGAGGGATAAAGTTGACGAATCCCTGCATACACTTGGCATTGCCAACTGGAGAGATAACACAAAAGACTGAACTGGTTGACGAAATTTGTTATCTTCGTTTTGTAATATCTCTGACCCCCCGTGATTGTTCGAGACCGGATAAGTAAGTAAATGGTAAACTAATGGTTCGGGATAACAGTAAAGCATTCGCGCCATGAAAAATTGATGTGTTGAGTATATTTTATATAAATGGTGTTTATTTTATATAATATTCATATAATTGTCCCAATGCTGTAAAATATACATACGAAATAACTTAAGTATTTTGCACAAAATATTATCAAGTCTCAACAGATAAAAGATCTTCAACTTCTGTCGCTGAGGTTTCATCGTTGATGATGCATTAAATCTGAATTCTAAGACATATTTTATGACTTGTGTGTATGGAGTAGTCAATAGTGTTTGGCACCTCTGTTTCTGGGAAGCCTGACTCCTTCTCTACAAATGTCTAGTACCTTCCACAGTTATCAGACTTGCACTTACAAAGTTGTGATATTATTACCCTGCAATTTCCAATCGGCTCCACTGTGCAACATACATATTACACCAGGCCTAATGTCATAAAATTGCTGGAGGGATCTTTACCCTATTATCTCAAAACTCGCGCCAGAATCTGGTGATTGATTGACTTTTAGTTAGGGAACTTAATTTATTATCTGGTCTTTAATTTTCTTATAAACATTTTGTTTTTGTTTATTTACGCCACCAATCAATACATCATTCCATTCAGACTTCATTCCGTATTAGAGACGTTCGAGTGTAGCTCTTACGTATCTATTTAAATGCTGGTTTGATGAGTGACTTCACTTTTATTGCGAACACATTTCATGCAACTCAATCATTTATTGAATCTCTATAGATAAAGTACTCTACGATATCCGTTATTTACCTCATAAAGTGGCTTGTGTGCGAAAAACGAAAATAGATTTTCGTTATAATTTTATAAATTTGCAGGGTCAGCATAAAGTTGCGAATAATGTGGCCTTTCCAGTCACAGCATGCTCATCCTCTATGCAATCATTGGATCAAATAAATTACAATTACTTCTCTCATTTTCATTTGTTGCAATTCGCCGCCCTCATCATTGAAAAACAAACACAGAAACAAACTTCAAACCATCAGTTAATTTCTATGAATCTTGGTTACACGCAATCCACTCACTCTAATGGCTTCCACATTATTTTGTTTTTCTGCGTATGCCTGGGCGTATGCATGCTCCATGACATAAGAATGAGTCTTTATAGATTCAATAAAAATTTTACAGTCTTACCGATTTTCCTTAAACACATTTTTATTTGCAACAATAAAACAACATAGTTTATGATGCAAAAATTACAACTCTTGTGCGTTTTTATGAGACCTTCTAATGTTGTAAAATTGTTTGTTGAAGCAAAATTCGTTTATTGTTCTGGCATCTATTATTGTTTCGGTTTCTATAGCTGTAACATAATATTTAATTATTCTGTTTTGGCTGCTACGTTTTGGCCTATATACCTCCTCACTGTAGGATCGAAATTTTCAAATACAACTGAAATTTGTATTTGGAATTATGTATAACTTTTTATACATACAACTGCACCGGTTGACATTTCATTCAATATAAACTCAAATAATCATTAAAATGTTCAACTATACATGTCATAACTGTAAACAGTCTGATTACACTGTGCGACGTCAAAAAAATGATGCAGTTCTGGCAACGGATTTTGGTAGAAAGGTCTAAAAAAGAGTATACGTGTATCGGAGTTTTGCTAGATCTGATCAGAATTTTTTTAGGACGGGTCAAAGTTTCCGCCCCTCGGACCTTTCCTGCAACATATCGGCATGCAAAATTGTGTGCTCCTTACTTTTGACGTACAAAATATGTTCAGCAGTTTTATAGAAAAGATTCAGATAAACATTTTTGTGGAACAAATTAACCCTCTAACTGTCACATATAACCATAATTTTTACTTTTTTTTGAAAACTCGCAAAAAACTTCTACAAAACGACGCGGGCGTGGTCAAAATGTTCTACAAAAATTATCGACATAAAATTTCACTATATGTGTCCGAACACTCCAAAACACAAATATTAGCCCAAGTGCTAGATAAGAGATGAAATACGACAAAATTCATTATATTATGTGGACTATTTTTAATGGAAACAGCAAAATGACAATATTCATTATTAACCCTTAGAAGGCAGTTAGTTTTCGCTTATTATCTAGCACTTGGGCTAAGATATGTGTTTTGGACTTTTCGGACACATATGTGACTTGCTCCACGAAAAGGGACCTCTGCGCCGAAAACAAGTTATTGAGAAAAACGCGTTTCAAAAAAGCGCTTCTTTCATTTTTTCATATATTTCATTAATTATGGTCATCTTTACAGGTGATTTGTAAAAAAACTAAAAGACATAGAAACTTGCGGTCTGCGGCATTTGAAAGTTTCCTATAAGAGTCACTCAAAAAGTAAAAAAAAAATTTTTCGCCGCAGAGGTCCCTTTTCGTGGACCAGGTGACATAGTGAAATTTTATGGCGATAATTTTTGTAGAACATTTTGACCACGCCCCTCGTTACTATGGAGCAGTTTTTGCGAGTTTTTTTAAAAAAATTATAAATTATGGTTATACGTGACAGTTAGAGGGTTAATTTATTCCACAAAAATGTTTATCTGAATATTTTCTATAAAACTTCTGAACATATTTTGTACCTCAGAGGTAAGGAACACAGAATTTTGCATGCCGATATGTTGCTGGAAAGTTTCGAGGGGCGGAAGTTTTGACCCGCCCTAAAAAAAATTCTGATCAGATCTGGCAAAACGCCGATACACGTATGTATGTATATACCTTTTTAGACCTTTCTACCAAAATCCGTTGACAGAACCCCATCATTTTGAAAAAAATCTAATTTTGTCTCAAGCTGAAATATAAATGTAAAGAGACAATTGGCTCAAAATGATTAGACAGTGGTACAGACGGCATCAATTGACAATTGTTTGAATTGCAGTTAGGGATTATTATTTATTCTGTTTTGGTGTCGTCTCTCCTAGTGATACTTTTTGTAAATTTCGTGGAATTATTCTTTACTATTGTGGCCTTTGTGTCGGTGGTGCAAAGGAAGTGTGCGGGCCTCTTGTACATAGGATCCTGGGTTCGATACGTGCTCAGACCACCTTAAAATTTCTTTCGCGGCGGTCACCTCGTATAGCGACGGCGACACTGTCGAGTATTTAGCCATGAAAAAGCTTCTCTAAATACCGTTCGGAATCGGTGTAAAACTGTAGGTCCCAATCAGTGAGTGAAAACTGGAAAGCGCACAGCTCTGTGACTGTGAGAAGCTCTGCCCTGTCCCTTCACGTGATGTAATGGGAAACCATTTATTTATTTTTATTATTGTGGCCATCGGTGGTGCAATGGTTAGTGTTCTCAGCTCTTGTACATTAGAACGGGGGATCCATCCATGCTCAGACCACGTTACATTTTATTCGACGATGGCCACCTCGCTTAGTGATACCGACACTATCGAGTATTTAGCCATGAAAAAGCTTCTCAAAGTCCCAATCAGTGAGTGTAAAACTAGAAAGCGCACATCTCACAGATGCTGAGAAGCTCTTCCCAATACATTCATGGGATGTTATCCGACACCATATTTTTTTTTACTTTACTATTGATATTCCCATGCGCTATCCATTTTCATTATGAGGGTCATACATCACTCAGTAGTACTCTGATTACACAGAAACCCTTTAGTAAGGAAGAGTTGATGTGGTAATCGCTCACATCTCTGGTCAAACAAGACATGATTTTTGTATGAAATTAAGACAGTGACGAAGCTTTGACTTCATTAGTTAGGGTAATTGTATCATATTGAGCATTTAGCATCTTAATAAAGAGTTCTATTTAGTAATTGATAAAATCTTCAGATATTGCCATCTAATATTTGTTTAAAGTGTATCATACAATACCGGAGAGGGAAAACATATGTGAATAAACCTTCAATTATAGCAGAATCCTGGGCCGAAATTCGGAATCGTGAACACCTGCACAACATTCGTATACGATCGAAGACACCAATGTTAAAGAGGCAGATAAAATCAGACTACCAGCAATCAGCAAGTAAAGTGGGTTACATGGTCCATTCAGATTACGTCAATTACAGTGTGGAAACCCAATTTTGGGGGTGGACGATTCCTGCGCCAAATAATCACACTAGGTGAGTATAGTCAAACCCCAATAATTTATAGTGCTGTGTAGCTACACTTTTCATTTATGGGCGTTGCAAGTTATCCGATACTGTCCGAAAAAAATTCAAAAATCGAGTATAAATATTGAATTGTGAAAATTCTTGTGAAAGCAAACTGCTTTAAAATTTGACAAGGATTATTTTCGTAGAACATTTAAATGCTCTATTTCAAATTTGGTTCTCAAAATACTGTTCGGAATCGGTGTAAAACTGTAGGTCCCAATCAGTGAGTGTAAAACTAGAAAGCGCACATCTCACTGATTGTGAGAAACTCTCCCCAATCCCTTCATGGGATGTTAAGTGACACAAATATTTTTTTTGATTCAAATTTTAAAGGGCCTTTTCGTCCTTTGTTCAAATTGTACCAAAAACGTACACTAAAATGACCACCTACGGATTCAAAACGTGTTACAAATTTATTCCACATAAAATTTCATTATGTGTCGTCATAGATAAAAGTTCTCAATCTTTATTTTCAGACGTCCTTTTAGGCCTTTTTTTAAAACAAGTTAAAGAAAACTGCCCCAAATGACCTGCAAAATATCCACATGTTCTACCAGTTTATAGGGGAATATATTTCATTAGAGGATTTCGCAGACGAGAATCCTTCATCATGAATTTGCATGACCTTTTAGTTCTGTTTTCAAAATTGAAACCTTGAAATCTTAAAATTGAATTCTGGAATGGTTTATTTTGAATACACTACGTTCTACAAATATACTGTCAGTCAAATATGTATATATTACTCAAGAAGTTTCTCTTCGTTGTTCATATGTCGTCTAGTCCCTTTTTAAAAAATATCACAAAATTCCACCAAGAGTAAAATCAAAAATGGCATAAAACCCTTGTTAGAATATGGCAGAATCTATGTATTTCTAAAAAAATTAAATTCTTTACAAACCAAATACGATACCAATCAGATTGGTCATCATTATCCAAATCAAATAAATTACTTTCGAACTCATTCGGGACTTCTCCCACGTCCTCATCTTCAATTGCCTCGACCTGAAACCTATGGTTTCTCCATCAACATATCTCTCCAACTATTGGCTTTGGAGACCAATTTCCTCTGTACCTGTAATCATTTAATATATTGTAATAAAATTTATTATAATCAGAATAGACCATTTCAGATTAAAATTTTAAAATTTCAAGATTTAAACTTTTGAATAAGGACTAAAAGGACTTATCCAAGTTCAAGATGAAGGATTCTTGTCTGCGTAATCCTCTAATAAAATCTATTCCACAATAAATTCGTAGAACATTTGGATATTGTCCCGGTTATTTTGGTGCAGTTTTCTTGACCTTGCTTCAAAAATGTGCGAAAAGGACGTCTGAAAATAAATTTAGAGTCTTTTGCTCTATGACGATCCATAACGAAATCGAATGAGTAATAAATTCGTAAAACATTCTGAATCCGTAGCTGGTCATTTTAATGTAAATTTTTAGTACTTTTTGCACAAAGGAGGAAAAGAAACCTTTAAACTTTAAAATAGACCACTTTAGTATTCTCCAAAAATAATCCTTGTCATATTTTACTGCAGACTAGCTTTCACAAGAATTCGCTCAATTCAATATTTATACTAGATCTTTAAATTTATTTCGGGCAGTATCGGATAAGAAAATTCCGTTTGGTGTACTCTTCAGTGGAAAGGCGCAACGACCTTCTGGATCGGACTACCAATCCCATCTACTCCTTCGCTGATGATAGTAATTTATCAATTTTTCGACAATAAATTTCGCGACCCAATCTTTCCGTAGTGCAAGGAAAGAGACGAACAATGAATGACACGCTTAATCATGACTTGCATCTGATTAGTGAGTGGGGCAGGGAAAACCGAATCGAATTTAATGCACGCAAAACTCAGTGTTGCAGAATATCGCACAAGCACACTGGTGACTCGACCCTGCCAATGATTTCAATGGGTGGTTTATTTATATTTCCATGGAAAGTGTTGCGCCGAGTTACATGGCTTTATTCCAGAAGTTAGGGTATTTAACCGTACGACGCGATTTCCAAGTGGATGTCATCCCTTTTCTGTTTCCTGCCCGTTGGATCGAACTGCGCATTACAGAAACAATTCGTTCTGCAGCCGAACAGACCGTATGTGGAATAAGCTCCCGCCAAGTATATTCCCCACTTCTTACAACATCAGAAAGTTTAAGTCAAATATTAACAAGTACTTCTCTTTCTTTCCCCTACTCCTATCCCATTTTCCTAAATCCAATGCAATGCATTTATAGGGGACATTCCCTGAGTGTTGGTCTTCGCGAAAAAAAAATGGCAGAAAATGAAATTTTCAAATTTATGTTTTATGTTTCAATAGTATTTAAAGGTGTTCATTCATCTTTTTTCTTCATTCAACTAGAATTTATAAAAATTTAAAGCGTGTTATTTTTTAAAATTATGATGACTGATAACCGTCAATACTTTAATAAATTATGTTGCATGTGGGAAATATTTTAAAAATATCCGAAAACTATGAACACTATTTCAACCTTCCACTGATTGAGAATGAAGACTGGGTGTCGAAGTCCGAGTGCAGATCATATGAAGAACGTCGCAATGAAATGTCATATGGAATACCAATGATTTGGTTAGAGTCAACCAAGCATGAAAGTGATATGTGTTACGTCTACGTGAATATTGTCTTTGGTTTGAATAGAAGGAGGTCTAGGAGTCACTAATATAAATGTGTTCCCTCTGCACACATTCCACTACCACATTCAGCAGCACTTCCGATTCCAATACAACAAAGTTCCGCTATAGAATTCATATAAAAATTGCATGTGTACCTATCAACTCAGTGGACTTGTCTCTAACCGATACAATTTACTAGAATGTTGACACGACTATAACAGTGCTATCAGTCAGCAGATCATACACATACACATTGATTCCAGTAAATAAGCATCTGCTAGAAGAAAACATTTAAAGACGACTTGACTAACTGACTCCCTGATGAATGGCTACTCAAGGACGTCTTGCGTACTAGTCATACAAACTGACTATTGACTGTCTGACTAGTCATACTATCAGACTACTATTGACAAACTGAGGAAGATTCTTGCCGACTTCGTACGAATATCGAACGTGAAATTGCGGCAGTATCGGCCGATTTACGCTTGAAAACCGTCGAAAATTGGGTTCAGCGTCTGTACTTCTGCAAGCGTGTCCGTGGTGGCCGTGCAACAGAAATCGAGTTCCATACATAATGGCATCGAACGTACTTTCATAGGACTAAAGAATTTCATTGGTATCTAAAACCGGTTTTGTTTTATTTAAAAAAAACTTTTGTAGCGCTCTTATTGAAAAACCCGTTATTTTGAAAAGCTTTCTCATGGCTAAATACTCGATAGTGTCGCCGTCACTATGCGAGTCGACCGCCGCCGAAATAAATTTATGATGCTCAGAGCAGGTATCGAACCCAGGATCTCATGTACAAGGGGAGCGCATACTGACCATTGAATATGAAGGTTCCTATGAAGGTAAAAATAACTGAACTGCACTAGAATAGTAGCCCATGTTAGAATTGAATGGAATTGAATGGAGTTGAGTTGAATTGAAATGCATTGAGTTGAATTAAATTGAATAGAATTGAATTGAATTGAATTGAATTGAATTGAATTGAATTGAATTGAATTGAATTGAATTGAACTGAATTGAATTGAATTGAATTGAATTGAATTGAGTTGAATTGAATTGAATTGAATTGAATTGAATTGAATTGAATTGAATTGAATTGAATTAAATTGAATTGAATTGAATTGAATTAAATTGAATTGTATTGAATTGAATTGAATTGAATTGAATTGAATTGAATTGAATTGAATTGAAATGAATTGAACTGAACTGAACTGAATTGAATTGAATTGAACTGAATTGAATTGAATTGAATTGAATTGAATTGAATTGAATTGAATTGAATTGAATTGAATTGAATTGAATTGAATTGAATTGAATTGAATTGAATTGAATTGAATTGATTTAAATTGAATTGAATTGAATGAATTGAATTGAATTGAATTGAATTGAATTGAATTGAATTGAATTGAATTGAAATGAATTGAACTGAACTGAACTGAATTGAATTGAATTGAATTGAATTGAATTGAATTGAATTGAATTGAATTGAATTGAATTGAATTGAATTGAATTGAATTGAATTGAATTGAATTGAATTGAATTGAATTGAATTGAATTGAATTGAATTGAATTGATTTAAATTGAATTGAATTGAATTGAATTGATTTCGATTGGACTGGACAGAATATTAGAATATTCTTATGCGTGTTTAACCTTCAAAATTTTGTAGCGACAATAACGTTTAATTTTTATATTTAAATGTAAATCACATTCCAATTCGGAATGCGTGTTTAATATAAAATTTTAAGTTTTTAAATGCATATTAAAATCATTTAAATTTTGAAATCATATACGAATATGACAGACATCTATATGACGCATCTATTTGTCTTAATTATTTAATTGTTTTTCAAATTTTGAAATGATTTTGAAATTAAAAAATGCTTACAATCTTATGTAGAACTTACGCAAGGCATAAAATAATATTTGAAAAGAGTTACTGGGATTTGTAAGGATATTTAACATAAATTTAGTACAATCTGGTTAACCGGTTAGCCCTCGTCAAGTTTCCGGTTTTCGGTGTATTCGAAAATTGTGTCTTTTTAAACCCGACACAAGTATAATTGCACAAAACTCGATTGATCGGTTTCGGTTTTTAACACTGTAATAATTATACGTAAAATTTTTATATTAAACACCCTAAAACAGAGCAAACAGAAGGAGAAGCCATCGCTTTTGTATTTATAACCTTTTAACCACTGAAACCACCAGTCAATACATACACAATAATAACAATGCCATAGTTAGTGCATGTTTAGTAAAAATACTCTTTTATGTTTATAATAAAACACACAAATATACACGAAAACATGCACCCACTCTGACACTCTTCCATACGCAAGATATAAAATGGAATGTAAACAAACAAATTATATGAAAATCATGTGGCTGGCAAAAACCAAATGATGCGGCGACAAGTCGAGAAGCATGAGCAGCACTTTGCTTTCATACTGTTGTGTAGAGTGTCATATCCTTTCAGACAAACAAGTACAAACAACGAACTACCGGGAGAGTGTGTCGGTATAAGTTTGCAAGTGTGTGTGTATGATAGTGGTTATGTTCTCAAGAACATTGATGCTCTTTACCACTTAAATGTTTTAG